>OW240915.1:167859244-168334244 GCA_933207985.1 Pelobates cultripes | reverse complement strand
TATGCTGGAACATCCATCCACGACCCATTTTCAATGCCCTGGCTGAGGGAAGGAGGTTATCACCCAAGATTTGATGGTACATGTCCCCATCCATTGTCCCTTTGACATGGTACAGTTGTCCTGTTCCCTTAGCAGAAAAACACCCCTGAAGCTTCCACCTCCATGTTTGATGGCGGGGATGGTTTTCTTGGGGTCATTGGCAGCATTCCTCCTCCTCCAAACAAAGTTAAGTTGATGCCAAAGAGCTTGATTTTGGTCTCATCTGTCAGCGACACTTTCACTCAGTTCTCCTCTGAATCATTCGGATGTTCATTGGCAAACTTCAGACGGACCTGTACATGTGCTTTCTTGAGCAGGGGGACCTTGCAGAAGCTGTAGGATTTCATTCCTTCACGGCATAGTGTGTTATCAATTGTTTTCTGCCTTGAGATCATTAACAAGATCCCCCATGTAGTTCTGGGCTGATTCCTTACCGTTCTCATAATTATTGAAACTCCATGCAGTGAGATCTTGTATGGAGCACCAGACCAAGCGAGACTGACAAGTATTTTGTATTTCTTACATTTGTAATAATCACACCAACTGTAGTCACCTTCTCACCAAGCTGCTTGGCGATGGTCTTGTAGCCCATTCTAGCCTTGTTTACGTCTACAATCTTGCCCCTGACATTCTTAGACAGCTCTTTCATCTTAACCATGGTGGAGAGTTTAGAATCAGATTGATTGCTTCTGTGGACACATGTCTTTTATACAGGTATCGAGCTGAGATTAGGAGCACTCCCTTTAAGAGAGTGCTCCTAATCTCAGCACGTTACCTGTATAAAAGACACATGGGAGACAGAAATATTGCTGATTGATAGGGGATCAAATACTTATTTTACTTATTGACATGCAGATCAATTTATAACTTTTTTGACATGCATTTTTCTGTTTCCTTTTTGTTATTTTGTCTCTCACTGTTAAAATACACCTACCATTAAAATTATATATTTTTTTTGTCAGTGGGCAAACGTTCAAAATCAGCAGGGGATCAAATACTTTTTCCCCTCACTGTTTATCACTAAACACTTCAGAATTCATGCATCTGTTACTGTCTTCTGTCACATCATCAATAAAACCTAGTGACCCAGTGCCATTGGAAGACATGCATGAACAGATGTTTTTTTGACAAAGTCTATCCTGGCCTTTCTATTCTTGAAGCTTGTGAATAGTTTGCACCTTGTGTTGAACACTCTGTATTTGGTCTTGAGAATTCTTCACTTTGTAGACTTGAATAATGATATGCCTACCAAGTAGAGGTTTTTTTTTTTTTTGTGAAGGGGTTTTATTTACCATGGAAAGCATCCCACTGCCATAGGTCTGGAAGTCCACCACTGTTGGTTCTTTGTAGATCCAAGCCTTTTGTGTTGCAGAGCTCACCAGTGATTTTTTTTATTTTCCTCAGAATGAACCAACATGTTGTTTTGGCCATTCCTAATGTTTTTGGGTTTTTTTGTACCCTAAGGATGGCTTGTTGTTGTTCACAGCATCGGTTTCCAAATACAAATGACACACCTGGGATCAAATCCAGATCTTTTACATGCCTAATTGATGAAGAAATAATGAAGCAATAACACACACCTGTCAATGAAACAGCTTTTGAGTCAATTGTCCAATTACTTTTGGTTCCTTGAAAAATAGGGGAGAGACTGAACTTTAAACCCATATTTACTATTTAACCGTAGCTTTTATTTATTTTGGTGAACAGCTGAAATAACAAAATGTTTGTCAGTATCAAAATATACTGTCCTAATGGAAAATCCAGGTGGTAATCTTAATGGAAAATGGAGGTGATAAAGAAAAGCAAGGAGGCAAGAGACCACAAAAGGGGGATAAAGACATAATCTAGATGACACAATATGCAATAGGGACAAAATGGAGTTAGATACACAAAAGTAGTAAAAGGATGAGTAGGAGGAGCAAAAGCAAACTTAAGAGACACGCAGGTTTACACAGGCAAAAAATACCTTTTGCGAGGCAGCAGAATGCTTCTTCACGTGTGTAACCAAAGTCTTTGTGCTAAAACCACTTCATTACGTTAAAGTTGTTTTGGTGCTTTGAATGTCCCTTTAATTTTCTTACAAATTTATAAAAAAAAAGTGAAATGTCATTGACAGCATTAACCTCATTGCAGATAGAAGTAAAAATTAGGATGGAACAAAAAACTGAGCAGTATCCTGAGAATCTGTGCAGAACTGTCTTTGAGGCAGCAATGTGTGATTGTGATGGAAATAAGAAATTCCCCAGCACCATACTAACAAGGGGACCTCCTCTTTTTATTCATTTTATAGAATATATACAAATATACTGTACTTTCATCTTTGTTTTCAAACACCTGACCATTGATTGACTTGAAGCTATTGATGTACAGTCTCTAACATCTGCAACACTCCATTTCCTCTCTCAGATCATAATTTGCTGTCAATAGCCCCCTCCACCAATAACCTCAGCCTAACCCCCCTCAACTCAGAAGGAATCTGAGTTTTATAAACATCCAGCAGCTGTCAGCTGATATTGATTCTTAACTATTATCCATTCCTGCTTACTCATGTCCCTCACTGGCTATCTCCTCATATAACTCTACCCTCACCTCAGCCCTGGACACTGCAGCCCCTCTCCAAATACGCACCTTGAGGAGAATACGCCCCCAACCGTGGCACACTAAATCAACATGCTACCTGCAAAGATGCTCCCGTTCTGCTGAACGCTGCTGGAGGAAGTCTCACACCGAGTCAGAATTTCTACACTACAAATTCATATTGCTTTCATACAGCACAGCCCTTGTCCTTGCCAAACAGTCATGCTTTTCTTCTCTTATTCGCTCATGCTCTCACAATCCCAGGCGTCTCTTTGATACCTTTAACTCTCTTCTTTGCCCTGCTGCGGCCACCCCCAAACTAACCATACAGCCAATAGTTTTGCATGCTACTTTACTGACAAGATTGAACAGCTAAGAAAAGAATTCTCACAACCTTGCCCCTCACTTTCTCAACCTCACCTGGATCATGCTTCTCCAACCCTTCTGACCTTCTCCCAGGCTACTGAACAAGAGGTGGATGCGCTTATACTTTCCTCTCGCCCCACCACTTGCCCGATTGATCCTCTCCCGTCCTACCTTATCAGATCTCTCTCCTCTTCTCTTGTGCCCTCCGTAACACACATCTTCAACTGATCTCTTTCTTCTGGCACTGTTCGTGCTGTCCTTAAACATGCTACTGTAGTACCCAACTTAAAGAAACCATGTATCGACCCATCCTCCCCTTCTAACTATCGTCCTATATCCCTGCTCCCTTTTTCCTCAAAGATTCTTGAAAGACTAGTCTTCACCCATCTGGCCTCTCTCCTTGACCCTCTTCAGTCCCGCTTCGGCCCCCTGCACTCTACTGAGACTGCCCTTATCAAAGTCACTAATGACATTATCACAGCTAAATCCAAAGGTCACTACTCCATACTAATTCTTCTTGACCTCTCCGCTGCTTTTGACACTGTTGATCATTCTCTCCTTCTTCAAACTCTTCAATCACTCTGTCTCTGTGACTCTGTCCTCTCGTGGTTTTCCTCTTATCTTTCCCAGTGCTCATTCAGTGTCTCCTTTTCTAATGATACCTCCACCATTCATCCTGTCTCGATTAGAGTCCCCCAAGGCTCTGTCCTAGGTCCCCTTCTATTTTCTCTATACACTGCCTCTCTCTTGGCAAAGTTATTATCTCTTTTGGATTCCAATATCACCTGTACGCTGATGGCACACAGATATCTCTCCTGCCTGGACCTCTCCCCTGATGTGCTGCAACGTGTCACCTCTTGCCTTCTATCTCTGATTGGACGTCCTCCCGCTTTCTGAAACTGAATCTTTCCAAAACAGAACTTCTTGTCTTTCCTCCTCCTAATACTAATCCTCCTCTCTTGCTCTCCCTTCAGATTGGTGGTATCCACATCAACCCATCCTTACAAGCACATTGTCTTTGTGTTACTTTTGATTCTGGTCTCACCTTTGAGCCTTACATCTGGTCTGTTGTCAAATCATGCCAATTCCACCTCAAAAACATTGTCCGTATCTGCCCCTTTCTTACACAAGATGCTACTAAAGAGCTTGTCCATGCTCTAGTAATCTATCGCATGGACTATTGTAACTCTCTCCTAATTGGTCTTCCCAATAGCCATATTTCCCCGCCTCAGTCTGTAATGAATGCTGCTGCCAGACTGATTTTCCTCTCTAGTTGGTCCTCTCACACCTCACCCCTCTGTCAGTCCTTACATTGGCTTCCTGTATAATATAGGAGTCAATTCAAAGTGCTAACCCATACCTATAAAGCACGTAATAATCTTAGCCCCTCTTATATCTCAGATCCATAGGTATGCCTCTTCTCGGTCTCTCCGCTCTGCCCGCGACCTTCTTCTGTCCACTGCTCGCACCCATATGGCCAACTCACGCTTGCAAGACTTCTCGCGGGTGGCTCCCTTCCTATAGAATAGCCTGCCTACCGCCATCAGACTCTCCCCTAGTCTTCAATCATTTAAAAAGTGCCTTAAAACCCATTTCTTTAGGAAAGCCTATAGCCTCCCAGACTAACCTCTACCTCACATACCTGTCTCTTGCTCTCTCCTAAAGGGTAGCGCTCTACTCTCTCCTCCAGCTCTGCTTCACTCCCAATTTGACTATTTCCTGTCCTAATGTGTTTTATACCCACCTCCTATAGACTGTAAGCTCGTTTGAGCAGGGCCCTCTTAAACCTATCGTTTCTGTAAGTTTTCTTTTAATTGTCCTATTTATAGTTAAATCCCCTCCTCTAATAATATTGTAAAGCGCTATGGAATCTGTTGGCACTATATAAATGGCAATAAATTATAAGTAATCCAGAAAAGGTACTGCACTCTTTGCAAAAAAATTTGTAAAGAATAACGTATGCATTAAGTGTATTAAATTTATGAAAGATCATATTTTTTTTTTATTGAAATACATGAAATATAGAAGTCTCATTGAAGTCATTATGGTGACAGGAAATGTGCAGTTGGTGTGCTATCTTACCTTGAGAACCACTGACCTCTCATCACTGGTCTCTCATTAAGAAAAAGTCATTAGAAACATAAGTGTATTTTAATACTTTTTTCTAAATGGGAGACAGTTGATATTCGGAGAGCTTCAGCTGATGCTCTCAGGCTATCACCAGATCGCATGGAAAGGATTCTACATTAAAACTGGAATCAAAGAAAGAAATAGATAGACCAACATAATGGACACCATGAAGAGAACATTTGAGGTAAACTTAAATGAGGACAAATCCCTTCAGGTAAGATGGCAACCAGGACTACCAGGCACCATAACTACTTATTCCTTAGCATATCAGTTTGTTTATTATTTATTATAAACACTATTATAAACAAGAATGGGTAAAATCAAGTTGTATTAGTTATTTGCCCTTTGCTGTAGTGAGTGGCTCTGACAGTTTGTAGGCCACAAATAACAGACTTGGATTTTTTTCCTAATTTGCCCATTTAGACCTAAAATTTGAAATTCTTTTTTAAGTCACTTTTAATACAAAAACAATTCAAACTTTAGTGATTAAACTGCTCAGAGTTATGCACTAAAGTGTGAATTGTCAAGAATTAAAAGTGAATTTCAAAATATAGCCAAATTGGAATAATTTCCAAGTTACACTTTAATGAATACTCCTTTTGTTTGTTATCTTCTAATTCAGGCTTCACCAAACTCCGGCCCTCAATATGTTGCTGAACTACAACTCCCTTGATTCTCAGCCTATCTATTTTATTCATAGAATCATGAGAGTTGTAGTTCAGCAACATCTGGAGGGCTGGGGTTTGGGGAAGCCTGTTCTAATGCAAGTGCCGTAAAACAATAATACATTTTGCTTCATACCTTTATGAACTCCAAATGTGTGAAAGTACTTAGTAGCATAGTACAGATTTATTATTCATTAAAAGTAAAGATGCAATTTAAATGCATCAAATGCATCAAAAATTGTACAAATACCATAGGATATCTGATGTAGATATTAAGGGTTTGACTTAAAGTGGATAGATCAGTTACTTGTTTGTCCACCCACATTCAGGATGCTGAATCATTAACTGGGGCCATAATGCAGTGATGGTTAGTTAAAAAAAAGCTAATTTACTTTCACTGTTTTTTCATGGTCAGGGTGGCATAGTAGGACCCAGAGCTAACAATTAAGTATAGGTTTGTGCATGAATCACTCTAGTAACAGTTCCAGCTTAATGAGTTTTGTGTTTGACGATGAGCTGTAAACTGGGCAATCTCAGAGTAATTTGTATGCCAAATGCTTTGACTTTCCTTGCTCATTACAAAAGCAGAGTAAATAAAGTAAGCCTAAAAATTAACCAAGCACTGCAAGTGCACATCACTGAACACCATCACAGTGAATTAAAATAAAACAAAAAAATGAGCAATTTAAAAAGACTGAAAAAGGAAAAAAGAGAGAAATTGAGCCAGGGCGTTATGGCCCTCCTTATGGGGGATAACCCCGGTGAGAATTTACAAAAAGGAAAAAGGAGATGGAGGGGGCAACATTAACCAATAAATGATCCAAAATTTAAAAACCAATAGTTTAATAGATCATTTAAAAAAATCCAAATAGGACAGTGAACAAAACTAACAACACAAAACTAACAATAAAATTAACAATAAAATGTTATTTGCACAAGTATCTTTTTTAGTTTATACATAGTCAGACTATAGAGTGTGTTGTTAGTTTTGTTCACTGTCCTATTTGGATTTTTTAAAATTATCTATCAAACTATTAGTTTTTAAATTTTGGATCATTTATTGGTCTCCATCTCCTTTTTCTATTTTGTAAAACAAAAAAATGCAACATGTAAGTAGAAGCTAATTAATAGTTAGATTATGCAGAAAAAAACAAAAACAAGATGATTTGTTTTAAATAATATATTATAGATTGTAAAATTTAATTACACATTTTCAACACTCTTGTCCAAATATTTCATGTATTTCTGACCCTATAATATTCAAAACTATTTAAACCCCCTGCCCCATTCATGACCTCCTAAATATAGTAGAATATTACATTTATTTCAGTCTGCTGGTACTTGCTATGCCCCTGATCTGCCTCCTTGGCTGACATCATTAGAAGTGATGATCTGAGCCAATCACAATGCTTTCCCATAGGAAAGCATTTGATTGACTGAGATTGTCACTGTGCAGCACTACACCGGGAAGCTCTCTGAAAAGACAGTGTGTACTGCAAAAAGCCTGCAGGGACTGACTATACTCACCAGAACAAACACAATAAGCTGTAGATGTTCTGGTGACTATAGTATGTATGTTATTTTTTATATTTTTATTTACATAGCCAAAAGTTTAAATATGTTTACATGTGAGTGCAAATGTTTATACACAGTGAGTGCCAAAGGTAAATTGATCAACCTCCTGATATGAAAATACTTAACATGCAAAATGTTATTTTAGCCTACATGAAAATGTTTTGTAGCGTATTCTATATGTTGACAGAATCTACATTAGTTTCTGCTTTTTTGGAAGAACAGTGAATACAATCTTGCTTTTACACTTAATCTTGTACCTGGGAAGGGGGGCTGCTTGAAAACTCAGCTGGAAGTATACTTTGCAAACAGAAACATAATTCTTCAGCATGTTAAAATATCTAAACCTGTGATTTCCAAAATCAGAACTTCTGTCATGATATTTTTGAGAAGAAATTTTACTATACATTACTAAATCTATTATAAGATACTCAAAATAACTAGTACATGAGTATCCACTGGAATAATGAATAATAATGATTATATACAAAGTGAGATATAGAGATATATACAATGAGAAAATACAATAATAGAAAAATGGGACTTACTCTATATAATTAAATAAATTACATATATACATAAAGATATAGAAAAGCGTGCAATTTGATACAATGGTATCCTAGTCAGAAAAAAATGGGGTATATGAAAACCCCTCATTTAGGCTGAAGGGAGATAATGTCTTTAATTTATAAATCCAATAACTTTCACGTTGTAAAAGTTTCTTATCCAAGTCTCCCTTTCTTGGTCCCATTTTGATTTTTTTGATTCCATTAAACCTTAGCGCCTGCGCTGAACCACCATGTTGAACTTTCAGGTGTCGCGAAATTGGCGTATCTGTTTGTCTAGTCGGATTTACAGAGTTCACATGTTCTAAGATGCGATTTTTAAATGGCCTAAAAGTCTTGCCCACATATTTTAGATTACAGCTACATGTAATGAGATAGACTAGTCCTTCTGTCTGGCAGTTGAAAAAAGACTTAGTTGTGTATGTTTCTGAATTTAAAGAATTAGAAAAGGTTTTGGATTGTTTCTTGATATATGTACACGCTTTACAGCGACCACATTGATAGGTCTCCACTACAGAAGATTTTAACCATGTGTTTGAGACCTTATGTGTGGAAAGGTGGCTTGGTACCAGGATATCTTTAAGATTTTGACCCCTTCTCGCTGTGAGGGAGACATAGGGAGTCAAGACCTCTTTTAAATGTGTATCCTGGTAGAGTAATGGCCAAAACCTTTCCATAGATTTCTTGACTCTATTCCAACCTGAGTCCCAATACATCTAATGATGTTCTGGTTATTGACCTGGGGAGGATTGTCAATTAGCAACTCCGTTCTCTGTCAAGAGTGCCCTTTGATAAGCCTTTTTAAGGCATTTGTTGGGATAACCTTTAGATTTAAAATGAGATCTCAAAATTTGAGCTTTTATTTTAAAGTCATCCTACGAGGAACAATTCCTTTGTAATCGAAGGTATTGATCTGTTGGAATAGCTCTTTTCAATGCGGGGGGGGGGTGATGACTCTCCCAGTTTAAAAGGTTGTTAGTTGCTGTGGGTTTCTTATACAATGTAGTCAATATATTATTTAGTGTGGTCTCCAATGTAAGGTCAAGAAAATTCAATTTATGTCCACCCACCTCATATGTGAACCTAAGATTGATAGTGTTTATATTCAGATCTTCGATGAAGTTCTTAAACAGGTCATCAGGGCCTGTCCAGACAATCAGGATGTCGTCAATGTAGCGTTTCCAAAGATTAATACATTTTACATAGTTATCAAACTGTGGACTAAATACGATGTTTCTTTCCCACCACCCTAAGTGAAGGTTCGCATAGGAAGGGGCACACGTAGTCCCCATAGCAGTGCCCTTCACTTGGTGGTAGTATTTACCTCTAAACAGGAAATAATTGTGTGTAAGTATGAAGTGTAACAATTTTAGGACGAAGTCACTATGCTGTCTTAATGTTGAATCCCTCGTATAGAGAAAACTTTGTACATGTTTCAAACCAACTTCATGAGGAATTGAGCTATATAAGCTCTCTATGTCTAGGCTACACAGCTTGGCATTGGTTGGTATGATCATATCTTGTAATGTGTTTAAAGTCTGCTTGGTATCCCTTACGTATGAAGGAAGGGTCTTAACAATATCCCAAAGGATATATTCCACATATATGTTACAATTCTGTGTAAGATTATTATTACCTGATACAATAGGTCTTCCTGATAAAGTTGCTTGCTGTTTGTGAATCTTGGGTAGTGCATAGAAAGTAGCAGTAGTAGATTTATTCTTATATAGGAATCTAAACTCATCAATAGTTATAAGATTCAATCTAAGTGCATCATCCAAGATTGCCTTTAGTTCTCTGAGGAATCTAGATGTAGGGTCTGATTCTAGGGGTACATATGTACTTTTATCATCTAAAATTCTCAGTACCATGTCAATATAATCGTTCTTATTCATAACCACCGTATTACCCCCTTTATCAGATGGTTTAGTAATGATCAAATCATTTCGTCTCAGAGTATCTAAAGCCTTTCTCTCTAGTTGGTTCAAGTTGTTATGTGCATCAGATAGAACTGTGTCTTCATCCAAACCTTCAATTTCCTTACAAGTGAGTTCCACAAAAAGATCTATGTATTTAAATTCTTGGATAAATGGAGTAAACTTACTTTTAGGTTTCAAAGTAGTGAATGGTGCTACTGTATTAGAGGGATCAGTGCTATTGAGAAGGTCAATCAGGTTATCGAGGAGATCCATATCTTGAGCCTCAAGACCTAACTTTGAGGCCCGCTTAATTTTCTGTAGACAATGAAATCTTGTTTGGTCATTACTAAATCTAATTTCTAATTAAATGTAATAAAAAAAACTTAACATGCATACAAACATATTTATATACACACACACACACACACACACATATACAGGAACATTTATTCCTACTTACCATAATTTTCTTTTCCTGATCATAGGTCATGGCAACACAACAATGGGTAGCTCCTCTCTATCCCTAATTAGACAGGAACCTAATTAAGACAAAAGTTATAAGTAACCCCTGCTACACCTCCCACCCTCAGTCTTGTTTTCAGCAATATCCCAGGGCAGGATCTTTGTGTTGCCATGGCCTATGACCAGAAAAAAAAATTATGGTAAGTGGAAATACATTTTCCTTTTTCCTGGCCATATCCATGGCAGCACAACACTGGGTAATACCCAAGCAATAACCAAGGGAGAGGAATAAATACACAAGACTTCCAAAGTATGAATGCAAAGAGAAAACACACACACTTCACAAGGACATTGGAAATTAAAAACTATTGCCACATTAGCAAATTGAGGATTATTCTATATTGTGAAAGACAGTAAAGGGTTTTATGCCAAATAGTGCTTAAAGATCTGATATTCTTCTGCCCAATGCTAATGTCATTGATCGAGGTAACTTAATATTAGGCAGATGTGGAGAGATAGAACCTCATAGTTAAAAGGGGTGAGAAGTCCACAGGAGCAATGGTTAACTGAGGGATCATATAAATACAGCCAACAAATATTTAGATACCTCCATATCAAAGCCCCTTCTGAAAATAAAGATCAGAGAGTGCTAAGACATGTACCTCTGAGGTTATGTGGCATCCCAACTCTGTAAAGGTAGCCAAGGATATACATTTTTCCTGGCCTTCAGAAGGGTATTAATTAAAACCAAAATATGCAGGTGCACAAACAGTAATAGATAAAATAGCAATTGTGAGTGTATTTCCTATAGAGCACCACCAGCAAATTTTGTTTTTTATTGTTCTGGGGATCTATATATCAGAGTTCCTTGTAGATTGCAGCATCTATGTATTATTGCTTCAGAACTTGCACTTTATGGTAACACTGTTTTTTTTTTAATTTGTTTGCACCATTCGAATCCATTTTTGTATTAGAAGAGTATTAATTGCTGCACCTGAAAGACCCTTGTATTTAAGCCTTTCTTTTCAATATTGAAACCTTCCGAAAGGGGAGAGTAGCACTGGACCTGGTGGAAAGGAATGAGAGACTTTGGATTGAAATGGTCTCCTGAACCTTAGGTCTTGCAGAAGACAAGCTTTCCTCTGCCATTCTACTAGTAGAAAAAGAGAGAGTCATATTTCTGATATAACACAACCTATGGACTTGCTGGGAACTGAACCTGCGACACTCAAGAGAACAGTTTCTGATGATGCATTAGCCCACTGAGCTATCTCAACAGACCAATGGCTTTATTAATAGGCACAGCCAAAGCCTAGGAAAAAGTGAAACTTGTCACTGTAATAAAAGCCATATAGGCCCAGGAATAAGAAAATCAAGTTGCCCATTGTTGTGGCCAGGAAATAAAAAAAAAATGTATAAATAAATGCTAAAAATACAAAACACATAGGAGCACAAGGCACACTTGTTTCAACTTATGTGGTGCGATCACCGATTTTTGTTTACCAGACAATAATTTTATTACCCTATTTTTTATTTTCGTTCTTCTTTTTTTTAAAGTTACCTTCATGTCCATATACCTGTCATTGTGAATCTGCCACAATAAAATCACCAGCTATGCAGAATTATTTTGGTCCTTTTTTTGATTGACAGCGATGAATACACACTGACCTTTAACTTTTGTCCAGAACAACTGCTGGCTCAGTATATATTGCAATATTAAAAAGAGAGCAAAAAGGGAAGAAGAAATTCTTTCTTAGATTGTTTGCAGCAGTATTTTTTCCTATAATAATATGTTTATATTTTAGTGAAATGTAGAGTAAATGAATATGAATTGATGTAAAATGTTTACATGTTGGTAATTTAAAAGTAAAATGCTTGTATATATGTATTTGTGTTTTGTTTTTAAAAAAACAAAAACAAATTTACAATATATATGTTTGTTTATTCCCAATGGTTTTATGACAAAGCTTTTTTTTCTTATGGACAGGAGCAATTTCAGAAATATTCAGCCATCATTTTTTACCTTTTACTATTAGTTTATCTGCACACACTAAATAATGTATTTTTTTTTCAAATTCGTATTTTATTGTGTTTTCAAAGCAACCATGTGGGGTACAGAAAGGAAGAAGGGGGGGGGGTATCCACAAGTATTAGATAGTTACAATGTAGTAATTACAAATAATTAGCTGCAGAAATAGCACCTTGAGCATTCTTTAACATCTACAAATATGTATCCATTCTGTTGTAGGTCGTGCGTCGTACATCATGTTTGTTTTTAAGGCCGTCTCGGCATGTATAATGGCCTATGTGTTTATGATAAGTTACCCTGGGATCTGACTGTCAGTTGTGTAGTTGATCCAACGTTGCCAGTTATTATGTGTGATATTTCTACGACTAGGTGTCGATGTAATCAGCATCTCATGTCTCAGATACTGTTGTGTTTTGTGGAGTAGTTGCTGTGGAGTCGGGCAAAGCTGTTTCCAGTGGCATGCAATGAGATTGCGCGCTGCCATTATTAGTATAATCAGTAGTTGTTTGTCCTGTGTAGAAATTTGATCAGGCAACAATAGGAACAGACCAATAGTAGGTGTTAGAATTCCCTTCATTATTCCTAAAGAATTGCCCAGTCGTTGGACTTCAGTCCACAGTGGGGAAATATTTGGGCAGTCCCACCAGATATGCCTCATCGTCCCTATGTCGTTAGTGCATCGCCAACATGTGTTTGTGGTGGTTGGGTAAATTATTTGTAACTTGTGAGGTGTGAGGTACCACCGATACATAAGTTTCTTATGTGCCTCTATATGGGTGTAGCATGAGGTAACGCCTTTGAGTGCCCCAAGTGATCTTAGCCACTGAACATTAGTGAGCTGTGGAAGTCCTTCTTTATGCCATTGGAGTGCAAAAGCAAAATTCGTCAGTGGGGGATGTTGTCCTAAGGCGGCGTACCCAAGGGATAAAGCTTTAGCTTTTATTGGTGTTTTTTGGCACCTATTGTATATAGCGATAAGATCAAGGTTTGGGGCGGTAGCATGTTGGGTCAGGGTTTGTACCTTTTCTTTAATTATGCTTTTGAGTTGAAGGTATGGGAATATGTAGTTGGGCGGTAGAGTGTACTTGAGTTGAATATCATGGAAGGGTAAAATGGTCCCTTGGTGACATATATCTGTGATGTGAGTGATGCCCTTGTCTTTCCATTTATGTAAAGATAACCACGGAGAGATGGCATGTAGCGTTGTTATCGGAGCCCATGAAGAAAATTTTGTAGTGTTCGTATGTCGATTATGGAGGTAATCCCACATTTGGAGTGTGAGTCTAGAGGTAGGGAGCATTGGGGTGTTTTTATCCCTGAGGTGTCTGGGCGTCCACAGTACGTCTACCACTGATGAACAAGGAGAATAATTATTCTCCATGTCCACCCATTGGAATGAATGTGAGGGGGCATGTAGTTTAATTGCTGCTTCTAGTAGTGCGGCCTTGTGGTAAAGTACAATATTAGGGAGACCTGTCCCTCCCCTGTTCACCGGGATTTGTAGCAGTATATTCGGGAGGCGTGGTCTCTTATATTCCCAAATATAATTGTTTATTAGCCGCTGTAGTTGTTTGCCTATTGTGGCATCCTAAATATATATAAAAGCTTGGGAAGAATCACCATTTTTACAGCATTAATTTTTCCAAGCCAGGATAACCACACATCTTTCCATTTGTGCAAAGATTGTTGGCATAGTTGTGGGAGCGAGGAAAAGTTGAGTGTGCTAATTCCTCTAAGTGTGGGTGCTATTTTCACTCCCAGATATGTTATGTGGGTAGTTCTCCAGTCAAATTTGTGCTTGTGTTTCAATGATTGTACCATCACCGTTTGTAACCTAATAGGTAGGGCTTGGGTCTTTAACTGATTACGTTTATAATACGAGACCCTACTGTATTCCTCGAACGCCCAGGAGCCAGGCCAGGGAGTCGTCCGGATCTGCCAGGGTTATGAAAATGTTATCAGCGAACATAGCCAATTTAAATTCATCGGTTCCCACCCGTACACCCCTAATATGATCGTGGTTTCTGATTATGTGTGCTAGGGGTTCGAGGGAGAGCACAAACAAAAGGGGTGAGAGTGGGCATCCCTGCCTTGTCCCATTCGTGATATTAAATGGGCTCGAGATAAAGCCTGCGTTTGTAACTCTAGCTGAGGGTTGTTTATACAACGCCATGACTCCATTGATAAAGGATGGCGGGAAACCATATTTAAGCAACACTTGTTCCATGTAAAGCCAATTTAGTCTGTCGAAGGCCTTCTCCGCGTCTAGCGCGAGGAGAAGACCTTCCATATGATGGGTTTCCATATGAGCTAAAATATTTAGTATTTTTCTAGTGTTATCAGACCCTTGTCTCTGCTTAACAAAACCTGATTGGTCATTATGGACAATACGCGTCAGTATTTCTTTCAATCTCTCTGCTATCAGTTTTGCATAAATCTTGGTATCACAGTTCAAAAGGGATATGGGTCTGAAATTTGGGCATATATTGGCAGGTTTGCCTGGCTTTGGTAATGTGGAAATATGCGCCTGAAGCATCTCTTTCGGCATACAACCATTGGTATAGCAATGATTTATAAGCTGTGTCATATGTGGGAGTAGTGCCTCTGTAAATGTTTGGTAGTACAGGTTCGTAAAACCGTCGGGACCCGGAGATTTATGTGTAGGCAATTTAGTTATCACTGCAGCCACCTCTGAGTCTGTGAATGTGCTTGTGATCTGTGTTATTTCCTCGTCTGTGAGAGTAGGTAGGTTGACTTTGGATAGAAAATCCTGAATCTGGGCGGGAGTGGGGACGTGTGTACCCACTGCCTCTTTGAGATTGTACAAAGTACTGTAGTACTTTGCAAATTCGTCTACAATATGTTGCGGGTGTAGGATTTTTTGTTTGTCAGCTGTCAGTAGGTAGGCTATTTTGGAGTTCGGTAGGCGCTCTCTAAGCTTAGCTGCAAGCACAGCACCAGATTTGTTACCATGTGCAAAAAATTTATGTCGATGCTTGTGTAAAATGTAGTTAGTTTTCTGTCTCTATGTCTCTTAATTGCATTTGTAAAGTTGTAAGGGTTTTGTAATGCATTTGAGAAGGGTTTAGTTTGTTCGCGTGGGTCAATTCCGTTATTTGTTTTATGAGGTCAGTAAATTTAGCATTTCTTTGTTTGTTTTTATAACTAGCATGTTTAATCAGGCTTCCTCGGATCACTGCCTTATGTGCTTGCCAGTTTGTATCGATAACTATGTGTGGGTCGCGTAGTAATGTTTCGTTGATTCTCCATGTACCCTGGCCTTTATGTGGGAGATGT
This sequence comes from Pelobates cultripes, assembly GCA_933207985.1. Classification (NCBI taxonomy): domain Eukaryota; kingdom Metazoa; phylum Chordata; class Amphibia; order Anura; family Pelobatidae; genus Pelobates; species Pelobates cultripes. The sequence continues at coordinate 168,318,622 of OW240915.1, read as the reverse complement.
TCCTGTAGCGTGAGTAGTATAGGTGCATGGTCGGACCATGTCATCGTCATATCTGGGCACTGCAGACCTTACGGGTCATGGCAATGGGTAATAGGAACCTGTCTATTCTGGAGTATGAGTTGTAGACCTGTGAGTGAAAGGTGAAATCTTTTTCAGATGGGTGGAATATCCTCCATATATCTAGAAGGCCTGCTCCCTGTATCGTCTGCCTTATTTGTTGTGTAATATGGGTGCGTTTTCGTGAGGTTGAGCGATTTACTGTATGTGTGGAAGTTGTGTCGGCTGCGCTATCAAGTATAAAATTGGTGTCACCCCCAATGATCAAGTTGTTACAAGGGAATTTGTGGGCCAAGGATATAATTTTGGATACAAAGTCTTTTTGGTTTTCATGTGGGCCATATACATTCAATAGTGTGAATGGGTCCTCATTTATAGTGCAATGAAGTAGAAGGAACCTGCCTTCTTTGTCTCTAACTTTCTTGCAGAGTTTAAAGTTAACATCCTTATGTATTAAGATAGATACGCCTCTTTTTTTTTTTTGGTATATCCTGCATGGAACCCTAAGGGAAATTGTTTCGAAGTGAATTTGGGCATATTAGTGTTAAGGAAGTGGGTTTCTTGGAAAAAAGCAATTTGGGCTTTAAGTTTAGTAGCTTCAGTTAGTGCGAGTCTCCTTTTGTGAGGGGAGTTAAGACCTTTAACATTTAGTGATAATATTTTAAGAGTCATCTTTGGTGTGTCTCACAGGGTGCTAGATACACTTTGGAACATTGTTGGAGAATGTGGAGCAATAACCTGATGGTGGCTTGTTTAAGCGGAGCCCAGGCAATCGTAGTTCTTTCATGTCTTATTAAATCGTAGAGATTCTCAAGATTAGATTCTATGTGAGTTTTTCCCTGTGGCACCGTAATGTGAATATGAATATGTCATGCATAAATCTTATGTGTTCGATATATTCGGTTATTGTATTCTGCTTGTGCGATTAGTCTACAAACTTGAACATCCAAAGTTACTGTGAGATACCTCGAGGGAATTGGGGAAGGAAAAGAAGGGTACGGGGTAATTAAGTGCCCGAGGGCAACTATGTACAATGTGACTTGCAGATTTGAGGTATCTGCCGTCTGGTAGAATTTCGTGGCCCTTTAGAGCCTGAATGGGGGGAGGGTAGTCATGTGCGTGTGTATTTTACCCTTCTGATTCTGGCCCGCCTTGTTCCTAAATTTGAAACAACTGTCCTAATAAACATTATAGCGTCAACAACATATACGTAACCAAAACATACATAAATGAGACAACTAAATAAAGTAACACGATTCTCATGCATATGGACTGCCTTCAAGCAGTGAGAAATGCTCACGTGTCGTCAGGCGATGTGTGCAAGAGTATAGTTCTGTTATGCTTAAATGGACAGGGAAATGTCCTTCACTTGTAGTTGGATGCCGTAAGCCAATCTTTGGTCACCATCTTTGAAGATTGTCGGTGGGTCCCATCTTCAGCACGTCCGCTTTGTGTTGGTATAGGGAGATTCCATTCTTTAAGAAGACGTAGACCCTCAAGTTCTGTGTGAACATGATGTTCCACTCCATTTCTCCTTATTATGAGGCGAGTGGGGTATCCCCATTTATATTGGAGCTCTGCGTTTCGTAGAGCTGTTGTGAAAGACGTGAATTCCTTGCGCTTCGCTAATGTAGCCGCTGATAGATCTGTGAAGAGCTGGATACCTGTGAATTTTTCCGGCATTTTGCTTGGGTTTCTAGCTGTTCTCATAATTTTTTCTTTGGCTGCAAAATAGTGAACCCGCGTCAACACATCTCGTGGAGCTGTGGGAGCAAGAAATTTAGGGCGCGGAAGTCGATGTATTCTATCTAGATGTAGTTCTTCAGCCTTTAGCTCAGGACATAAAGCTTTAAATAGCTCCGTGGTATAATCTTGAAGCTCAGCGGGTTTAACGTCCTCAGGAATACCGCGCAGGCGGATATTATTTCGCCTGTCGCGGTCCTCATGATCCGCCACTTTTGCTGCAAGTGCATTCAGTCTTGCGTCGAATGAATCATATCCTGAGGCAAGATTATTGTGTGCTGCTATTATTTCGTCCGTCTTTTCTTCCAGTTGTGCAGTGCGCTCACATATCGCTTTAATATCCGTGCGGACGTCTCTGGCAAGTTTGGAAAATTCAGCCTGCAAGTTATTTTGCAGTTCTTGCATCATTCTCTGCATTGCCGTCTCTGAGGCCGGTATGGTGGGCTCTATGGATATTGAAGTGCTGTCACTCCGTTCGGAGTAGGCAGTGGGTGAGTTAGGGCCTTCGGCGCCATTTTGAGGTTTCCCTCGCGGCGGTGTAAGTGCCGCTATTTGCAGCTCCGCTGGTCGGAGTTTCGCTTTTTTCGCTGTGCGTATGGACATAGTCGGTGCAGGTCTCACCTGTGCTGGTGTGTGTAGGTTTTTTTTGTCGGGTATGCTAGGATAATCGCTGCTATTTTGTGCTACCCCCGTCGGAGCTGATCTCTCACGCGCCCATTCTCGTGAGTAGCCAGGCCACGCCCCCTAAATAATGTATTTTAAAGGTTAAGGATGGTCTTTAACACTTTGTTTGACTTATTTGTTTTAGCAGATTTTGGCTGGATTTAACGCCAGATGAAGTTCAAGCAGCAGAACTTAACAAATGCAGCATTAAATGTGCTTGAAATTAAAAAGCAGCATTACATGTGCATTAAAAGAATTGGATTAGTCTTTTTAATGACTATTCCTGTTACTCTTTAAAAAAAAAAAAAATAAATAAAGTCTATGGGGACATGTATACTAAACAGTGAAAAGCCAGCTGCTGCTCAATATAATTACAAATTTCAAAATAAATTACATAATGTAGATGGACAAGTCACTGTCCTCCCACTACCACCACCAATGACCAATGAGTGGTGGCTCTATTACCTTTAAAAAAAACTGTACATCCTAGTGTCCCACAGCCCATATACATGAGATGCTGGTGGATGCAAATATATAACAAACAAAATGAGATCTAGTGTCCCATAGCCTCCAACCATTGATGAGGGATATCATGTAAATAACAAGGTATAAACTTTGAGCAGGGGGAAGATTGCCACACACATCTTGAGGTAGATATAGGAGCGGGTGGATATGTTTCTTTGAAAGCTGTAACAACACCTGCTCTGAGGGCCAACTCACACTTTAGGGCCAACTTACACTGAGCTGCTAAGAGCTCTGCTGTAAATTGCTTGGACAGGACAATCCCGTCTATGGATATGTGGAGCTTTGTTGTACTTGCTGTCCAATATATAAGCTTATGGTGTAGTATGTCTATACACAAGATAGGTAGTAAATAAGTGGTATCCTACTTACAGTATCCAGAGCAATGACTTGCTCTGGTTTGGAGAGCATTGGTGGTATTATCCCCACCTGGGATATGTGAGATGAACCAGGAAATATGATGATGGGTATGAGATAATAAAATAATAAAAAGATTAACTCTTATATAAATTAAAAATATATTAAAAGCAATTGGAAATAGGAGTATAATTCTTCCAGTACCACACTTAACACATTTCATCTGGCTGGGCTTCCTCAGAAGTGTGGATAATCCTGTCCTGTTCCTGTTTATATACAAACACAAAGATAAAGCACTGAGCTTACAGCAGCAATAGCTTAGTATCCAACAGCTTAAAATACATAGTAAAAACAAAGAGAACGTTACCTGCACTCTGGCCTAAATCCCCATGTACATTTAAACAAAATGGATGCTCTTTAGTTTTATTACAATGGCCATTTGAATATATAAGCTCACCTGCCACGTCAAGGCAAGCCTCAATAGGTGAGTCCTACACTAGCCATTAGATATGCTGATATCATCCAAGAATCTCCAGTAAGACAGGAAGGGGTATTTAATAAACCCTTTCACATTTAACCCTTTATAGGGCTTCTACACATACAATAAACTTTGCTGGTATCAGACAAAGTGTAAACATCCCTGTTTATATAGCATGTATATTGGTAATCAGTGTAATCCGGAGTGTGTAAAGCATTACCTGGTTGTGCTTCGGCCACACCCATCGCCCAAAAGTGACGCATCGCGATCATTACCTTGCATGGGTTAATGGGATATGTAGTCCGTGAGTATACAAAGATATTCAGTATTTTGTGGGGGTGTTGCATGTCTGTCTTTGTATAGCTCCGCCCTTTGTATGACATCGGCAGATAATGATGCATCGACAGTCTATTACAAAACATATTAAAAAGTCCCAAGAGTTCCATCAGCCATATTGAATGAGGACAAAGTGTGGGAAACAAACGGAGCATTAGTATAAATGTACTAAATGTATTTAAAATGCCAATAAATAATAAACATTCCTAAAAAAAGGTCCATAGAGAGTAACACTCATTAACCATTTGTTGTCTTTTTTCTTTTTCTTTGAGGTTACCAAAAGTTGCTCAATATCCGTTTACATCGACCTCGTAGAAGTATATATAAATATATGTATTTACAGTGTTACACCCTTTTGAGCACAGTTTGTCACTTTGTTTGTTATAACTCATATGTTTTGTGAGGTTTTGGGAATCCTTCCAGATTTACTGCTTCCCTCTTTTTGTATTATTGTAACGAGAGCTTATTTCTGTTTTTTTATAACACTTGCTCTGACCTTACAATGTCAGAGCAAATGTTGTGACAGTCAACAGCACCAGTCACCTGCATAAGATATATAAAGGATATGTGACTATATAAGGTGAATTTAATAAGCTGAAATGCAGTGGAATGTAACATTGACAAATATATGATGACATCAGCGGATATTCAGTGTGTATACAATAGCAGATGGAATGCAATATAATGCATGACATATGTGTAGAAATATTTCTGATTGATAACAAAAATATACATCACAAATATACATTTATTTATATAATGAACAATAACACAGCTTGCTAAAAATATGATTACTCAAATATATAAGTGGCAAGTCTATTTGACATATGGGGGCCTGAGGTCACAAAGTCCTGTGGCCATTGTAAATCTTCTTTTTTGAAACCACTTATTGGCCATGTTCAGAAGTAGTCAATGTAATTTAGAACTGTTCTTAACAATACTGTTCATTTTTCAAATTACTTTAACATCAAAAATGCTAACCTAAAGTGCCTTAAAATAAATTTGGTGATAAACAGCTAGGATGTACTCCACCAGATTAAATAAGAAACTATATGTATCAAAGTCTGGCTACCATAATGTTTTATAATACATTTATTTTAATGTATTTCTCTACATGCAACATCTATCTATGTGCTATATAAATGCTGAACCACCTCTACTGGTGTTCAGTCATGTGGTTTAGCCATTTTTAAATATTCAAACATTTTATAAACTCTTTAAAGCCATTGTGGTGAGAAACAGTCATGATGTGCTCTGCCATTTGGAATATGATACCAACATATCTTCTGATTTGACATCTATATTTGGTTCAAATGATCAATCTTGCAAAATCTCAATTATATTTATAAAATATAAATCTTTGCCATTTACATCTCTGTATTCCATATCTGTTCATGTGCTACAACTATGCTCTCAGACATGATCACCTCTGCTGGTTAATCGGTTATTTGGTTTGGCAGTAATTTTAAATTATCATAAATATTTAAATGTATTATTCATATAACCACCGAATCAAAGCAGCTTGACACAATCTATTTGTTCACTGATAAATCCTTACAGTGTGCTCTGCCATATTGAATTTCATTTAAGGAAACTTTCAATTAATTTGATAAAATACATATCTTTGCTATTTAACTTTTTATTTGCAATATCTGCCCATATGCTATACCCAGGTTCTTGTGCTTTGCCAGTTACTATTATTATCATTATTGTCATCATAACTCAGAACAAGATGCCAAGATGAGCAATGTAGATATTGTAGATAAGTGCTAATAACATTACATAAACACAAACATCACAGTTAAAGACTGAGATTACACAATCCCTTTCTGCTGTTTTGTTTATAAATGCAATTTATTTTGAAAGATAACATACATTGACTTTTGTGTACTTAATTTGTACCATTGCATTTTTGTTACTTGTGAAATGATGATTGCTATTTGGGAAAAACTGCTAAATCAATCATTTATACTTTATTTATTCACTGTTTCTTTTTTAGATATAAGATGCATCTTTTCTGGACAATGCTTGAAAGGATGTTGTAAAGAAAAAGTCCAAGAATAATCATTGTTCAGGATGTAAATACAGAGTTATTATCAAAGGATCAATAATACAATGGATGTTCATAGAGGACCATACTGGACTGTGTTCACAAATAGGATTTAGGTTATTTCCCACCATATTTGTCAATATTGGATTACAAACTAACCAAGTAAAGAAAAAAAAGAGAAGACTTTGACTTGGAAAGAGACCCTACAATGAAAATTACGAGTACATCAGGTATCTGTCCAGTCCTAGTGTGTCTCTGTTTTGTACAGAGGTGTTATGGAGCAATGCATCACACCTCCATCAAGGTGACCAAAAACCAAACTAAACATATAGAAGGGGAAACAGAAGTGCATCATCGCCCAAAACGTGGATGGGTTTGGAATCAGTTCTTTGTTTTAGAAGAACACATAGGACCAGAGCCACAATATGTCGGAAAGGTAAAATTACTCTTAATTTCTCTGTGATGTTATGATTTTTAAATTATGCAACAATGCTGGTTACCAAGTCTTTCTGAAATGCTCCCATTAGACAATGCTTATTTTTAGAATGATTGATTTAAATATTGTGTTGTATGTAATATTTTTCAACAGGACATAGTACTATTAATTATTAGTAATGTCCCGAACTGTTCGCCGAACGGTTCGCGAACGGTTCGCCACGAACGGTTCACCACGGACTCATCATTGAGTAAACTTTGACCCTGTACCTCAGTCAGCAGACACATTCCAGCCAATCAGCAGCAGACCCTCCCTCCCAGACCCTCCCACCTCCTGGACAGCTCACTAAGAATGCAGCTTCAAAATGATGCTGTCCAGGAGGTGGGAGGTCTGGGAGGGAGGGTCTGCTGCTGATTGGCTGGAATGTGTCTGCTGACTGTGAGGTACAGGGTCAAAGTTTACTCAATGATGAGTCCGTGGCGAACTGTTCGTGGCGAACTGTTCGTGGCGAACTGTTCGTGGCGAACCGTTCGTGGCGAACCGTTCAGCAAACAGTTCGGGACATCACTATTAATTATACAAGAAAATTCTAAAAATATTATTTATACCATTTTCAGTTCTCCTTAAAACATTCATAAAAATTGAATGAACAGGGCTAAATTAGAGGTTTGATATGGTCTGTTGCATGGGGTACAGTGCACGCTGTGCTGCTTATCTTTGAAAGTGGATTTACTCTACCTGCAACGAATGATTCTCTAGTTTGTTAACAATACGCATTGCTGTAACAGGAATCCACCCTGTTTTTCTCTCCAGTCTTCATTTAGTTATATTTACCTGTCACACACCTTGTCATAAACCCCCATCTTGCTACATGCACTCACCCATTCATATTCACCCAGCAACATCCCCTTTTGTATACAGTCACGTACAGTCACTCAGTCAAATTCACCCAACCTATTGTATTAAAGCTATATACAAACTCAATCACATTCAACAACCCAGTAATGTGACTACCTATAGTCACACTTAACAACTCTGTTATGTCCTAACTGTACACATGCATCTAGCCTAGTCACCTATACCTACTAAACCATCAAGTTCCATAGCTTCCTGCAAACAACAACTTATATTTATCACCAATATAGATAATTCACCTACGCACACGCCAACCATTTTACACATACATTATACACAAACACACATTCGAATTAGAAACAGACGTACTGTCAAGACCCCATTCATCCCCTGGCTTACATCGACCTCCCATGCCACATCTCCCCATTTTGAGATGCTGGAGCATATATGTGTCTCCAGGGTAATTTGGCCAATGTGGCATGGTAGGTGGATGAAGTCACAGCAGCTCCCAGCCTTGCTAGGCTTGTGCGTTGGGCAGGCACTCTCTCTATAAGATGGCAGGTGTGTCAGGAGTCTAGAGATTACATACAGGGGGCATGTCCCTTCCCCCATATATAACAGCCTCTCTTCCAGCCGTCTTCATTCAGTTGTTCTGTGCTTACTGTGTGTTCACTACCGTATTCTGAACCTGCATTGTTGTCTACATGCTTTTTGACCTTTGCTTGTTTTATTGTTTATGAACCTATGGTGCTCGACCTGACCTTTGACTATCCTGACCACATATCTTCGTATTCCCTATCTTTTTTTGGTGATTTTCTCTAGCTATCTTCAGCATTTTTGGGCTCCTTATGCTAAACCTTACGCTTAAATACAGATATTGTGCAAGCAATTTGCACCTTTAATATGGTTAAGGATAATTGGAATAGGAAGTATATTTATTAACATCTGTAGTATTATGGGTAATCAAAATTACTAGTGACAACATTTTCTTATAGGACATATGAAAGGAGCAGATGCAAAAAGAGAAGGGAATGAGATGTGGAAAGAAAGAGCAATACAGCTCACCCTTACATATAAGTAAGAAATAGTCAGCAACCCTTAGCTTGCCCATGGCCCACCTGCTACAGGGAAAAACTAATAAAGGTCAGATTAATACATGCACGTTTGATATTATGTTACTAAGAATAAGTAGGACACTGGTGCCAAATGGGCAAATATGTAAAAGGTATGGGTTAAGATAAATGTTATAATATTATAATTTTGGCCTAATTAAGTCAAGCAATTGCTCTTCATCGATTATCTCATTGTTCTTACTCAGCCACTAAAAATGTAGTGCTTTATATATATCCTCTTTGAATTCTATGGTTTTACGTATGTGTCTGCACTGGCCTGCATTCTTCCCATAGTGGATCTTGCTTCCATCTCTTTTCCAGGTAGACAAAATACACGCACTTGGCCATCCACTTTATGTTATAAGGTCTTATTTAATAGATGACATTCTGATTGCAAATTTGATAATTATACAAGAATGTTAATTTGCTTAGACTTTCTAACTGACTTCTACAATGCTGGATAAAATTACCACCTTGGAAAATTATCCCTAAGCCTACACTACACTTGTTTCTGCTTCTGTAACGGACTTCTAGTTTAAATTTAAATCAAGCAAACACTGAAAAAGGTTATTTGAAAACACCAATCGGTATCTATATAAAGAACTAGAGGGCAAACTACCTACAAGTCACTTTATTCCACAATAACAAGTTTTTGGATTGGAGGGAGAAGATATTTTGATGTTTCAGTGTTAAGTTGTTAAAATTAGACTCACTAACTGGCATGGTGTCACAGTACTTATTCAATCAATACAATGCTCACACTTCCCTGAGCACTCTGGTCTCGTTGTTCAGGAAGTACTACTTCCTGATCCACTTCTGACTTCCCAATCAGCACTTGGGTTCAGACTTCCCGAACCTGCCAAAACTGCTGTTCAGGAGGCAAATGATCTTGGGTTTTACATATGCCTCCACTGGCCTGCCTTCTTCTCAAAGTAGATCTTGCTGCCATTTCTTCTCAAGGTAAACACAGTACACACACTTGACCATCTACTTGATCTATAAGAAAATGTGATTCACCAGACCAGGTAACCATCTTTCATTGCTTCATGGCCTAGTTCCAACACTTACTTCACAAGGCTTTTTTGGAGGTGGACAGGAAAATTTTAATGTAGAAATATACATCTAAATATCCTACAATGAAATGATGCCATCTTTTTTCACTAGTAATCGTTGTTTTAAACTCTGTATTTGGCACCTAGAAGTCAGTCAAAAAATGTCCTCTTCATTTGTAATATTTGCTCTGACTCTATTTTGGCCCTACTAGATCATGATGTCATTTGCTTTAATATAAATTTAAAAGAAAATGAAGCAAATTCTCCTGTTGCTCTGACTCAAACAGCCATCTAGTGAAAAGGCCTGCATTGGGTTATGGAACAAGACAGATATATGTCAGGGTGCCATTATCTTAATAGTAGGTCAAAGTAGCCAACACCCATTTTATTGTTATTTTATTATATTTTTAAGTTATTTGTTTTGGAAATGCAAACATGGTAGTATTACCTTTGAATGTCTCATTGTTGATTATGTACCCATCACCTTTGCTTTTATTTATTTTACTACACATTATGGTCTTGATTTCAAATTGTTGGATATGCTTTTCAAATTATTTAATATGTTTGGATACATTTTTGAAATGGTGTGATATGAAAAATATTTTAATTTTGTAATATTATGATATTTTTGATACATACTTGAACACTATAAAAATATGAATAGTTTGAAAAATAATTTTAAAAGTGCATCCAAAATATATTAAATCATTTGAAACGTTTATCCAACAATTTTAATTTAAGACCTATGTTCTGGTGTCAATCAACAAGGTTTCTGCCGTCATGTTCTAATTTATTCTTTAAATGACCACAGAATTACAAATGTCATGTGAAAACTGTTGAAATTCGGAATGCTAAGCCCTGTGACTCTGACTTGACATTGTTCATTTTTGTGAGTAGCTCTGCCCCTTTTTCTCATGGGTGATTCTGTTTACTATAATCATGTCCAAATCTCCCTACACTTCTGCAGAGGCTCAGTACTCTTGGCCTGTTCCAGCCCATGCAGAGATCCTGGAGTTCCAAAGGCTACAGCCCAGTTTGGAGCAAAAAGGGGCTACACTTACACAAGCCATATATCACATGATCTTTAGGCCTTATTTATATAAGTGACCAATTTCATAAAATATGCAGAAGTCATCTGCATTACTGCTTGTGTTACAGATGTGAGAGGTATGTACAAAGTTACAACCTAATCCAAATTAGTTAGAAAAAAAAAACTAAATTTTACACATGGATTGGCAACCCTACTGGATTAAGAAAACAAATGCCAAAATGAAATGAGAAGATAAAATACAAAGAAGATATGTGAGTGCAGTGCAGAACCACCTGCTTTATGTAAACCAATCTAACATATAGAGAAAACAATTTTGTGTAAAACGAAAGCCTACTTTTCATCCAGCAGTAGAAACAAAAAAAGATTGGAGGGGAGGGGTGAAGTGGAGGGAAGGGTAGATTGGCAGAAAGGAAATGTAATAAAGAAAATAAAAAGTAGAAGTAAAGAGGGATTTTTTGCTCTATATAAATGTAACTATATTTGGCTAATTCTGTAATATTTGAATATATTATTCACATTTAAATATATCCTTTTCTGAGATTAATATACATAATGCAGCAAAATACGCACACATAACCTTGACTAGTTTATCTATCAGGTTTGTTCAAGGTGATGACAATATAGTTATTCAGTGAGAATTGCCTGAAAACCATGTGCAGTAATAAAAATAATTGCTCCTATTTGTGCTGTAATGTAATACTTTGCTTTTAATAAGCTATAATTAGAATTCAAGTACACATCGGAAATCAAGTTGACATACAGTTGCAGACCCAATTGACCTTTAGACAAAGTCAGAAGCAAAACTGGTTTTAAACTAAATTCAGTGTTTACACTATGGCTTGGGTTATAACAGAATAGACTAAAACATAATGTATATGGTAAATGCTGCTATACCTGCTGAATATATGCGTATTGGTTATCCATACAATTATTTATGGTACATACATTGCAACTTGCAGCTAAATGTATATTTCAACTTCATTACAAAAGAAAATCCAGCGCACTCCCTTATGCACTAAACAGCAACTTTGGTGCTGACAGATTTTGTTAGTTTTTTTTTTTTTTTTTTTTTTAAACACCTAATCTAGGCAAAAAAATAATAGTGACTTAGTTACATTATATGATCATACATTGCATAAGCCTGCCACAACGTCAATGTACCCCATCTTTGGCAGGTCCTACTCTAACAGTCTAATGTCTGCTTCATGAGATACTTACTTGGGGAAAAAATTCCATCTGGGGTTCTCTGCAGTACAAGGCTAAATAGGCCATGGGATGAGGCACCTGGACAGGGAGGGGTGCAAAACCAAGGAGTTGTCTAGACTCCAAAATATATGTATATTTGTAGTAAGCAGGTATCAGCACTCTCGGTATTAAATGTCCAAAGTTTATTGGTATATACTTTAAAAACGATCAATGTTTCAGTCCTGCATTGAGGACTTTCATCAGGATCAAAATATCCTATATATATATATTTTGATCCCGATGAAAGTCCTTGATGCAGGACTGAAACGTTGATCGTTTTTTAAATATATACCAATAAACTTTGGACTTTCGTACCATGTTTCTATATCTATGTTAATATGTTGGAGTTTCTCCCAGCTTTTTATTGCTGTTGGATAATTTTCTGTTACCCTAGTATCTAATAATTTGATACTCTTTGAGAACCATTTTTTTGTTTCATTATTATCAAATATAATTTTGATTGCATTATACATGTCTCATTGATTCATAAAATTATACTTTTTTAAATAGCTGTTCACTCTTAAATATAAAAAGGCTTCTTGAGGTGAAAGAGATGCTTCACTTCTTAATATATTAAAGGGTTTTACCTTATCCAAATATATATCTTCTACCTTTATAATATTTCCTTCTTTCCATTTTTTAGAGAAATGTAAGGTATTTCTCTTTCAATGTGTTCTATATTTTGGAAACCGAAAATCTTGTTTTTAATTTCTAATTTCTTTTTTATCTTTTCCCAAATGGGAACTAGATAATTTAACACATAATAGGTAGAGTATTTACATATTTTGTTATTCCATACTATATTAGCTAATTTCTTAGTTTGACATATTTCGGATTCTAACCACAACCAACCCTCTTTATATGTAGCTTCTTTCTGCAATATTACTATATGTGAGATTATCCCCACCTCGTAGTATTTTTCTATATTCGAATAACTTAGACCACCTTTACTTATATGTTTACTTAGGGTATCTATTTTTATCCTGGGCTTTTTGCCTCTCCATACAAAATTATCAAATGCAGATTTAATCATTTTTATCCATGGGATAGGAATTGTTAACGGCAATATCCTAAACAAGTATATCCATTTAGGACAGACATAGGCTCTTAGGGTGTTGACTCTCCCCCACCATATATTTCTGCTTGGCGCCATTCCTTTAAATCGCTTAGTATTTTTTCAAAGGTGTAAGAAATTTGTTTCCATTAGTCTATTTATATGTTTATTTATTCTAATCTAATCCCTAGATAAACAAATTCTTCTGGTTGAGAGAAGCTATATTTGTTTTGGTATTCGATTATTTTACTTAATTCTACATCTGTAGAAAATTTGATATTTCTCACAACTAACAATAACAAAGTTATGTTTTATTTGAATTTTTGGAGGGTCTACACAATGAGCTGTACAAATGTGATGTATGCAGCTCAAGCATAGTTATGGTGTTGTTGCACCTTTACAAACATAAGGAGAATGAGTGATCTCAGGCTGGAATGCCAAAGGAGCACAGAAAAAGAGTTCTCTGGGTGTTGCAAATATATATAAAAAAATTAATTAAAAACACATTTTGTTATAGGACATGAGTTTCCAAGAAAAATAAATAAAATAAAGTCAAAATAATAATAGACCGAAAAAGAGTCCCATCACATCTAGAAAAAAGGAAGGGGGAGAACTATAGAGACTAATAGTATTGTAGGGATGAGGGTAGACAGGTATTGAATGGTACTGAGAAGTAGGCAATTGTACAGTATACTGAGTAGTGTGCTTCAGTTCTTAATACTAAATATCTCCAGCACTAAAAAGATGGGTGAGTGACATACTCTGCCCAAATAGAGTCTGTAGACGGTAAATTATGAACTTTTAATACACCTAAATTGTGAAATACAAATTGCAAATAAATAGCTGAATTCAATCACAGTGTATGGATCTCTAGGACCTATAAACCAACCACTAGTTATATAGGAAACAATAGTAATTAAAGAAGGAACTGAAAAGCTATACATGTAGGCTCATAAGGACTGTCTAGTATTGAGTACTTTCTATCAGCTACCTTGCTCAAACATAACCTGAAAGGAACCCTACAAATCCCTTACTGATAATAACCATAACTAAAAAGCTATGATGAATCTCCTAGTGCATCCTCCCTACCCTGTGTACACTACAAAAAGTGCCATGATTTAAAATAAATAAAGCATAAGTCATAATGCACGTTTTGGCGCTACTAAAGTGCCTTTGTCAAAGGTGAATGCTGTACTGACGGTATGGTTATTTGTACCTTGTGGTATAGTGTTAAAGACCAATCAGAGCCGGTGGGCGTTCGTACGGAAGCGCGACCAAATCAGAGGCAATCTGCGTCACTGGGGGTTCGTCCCACCCCTATTTTGCCTCAACCTGCCCACTGGGCGTTTCAGTGGCTGGACCTAATTCTCTGTACCTCCACATGTACCTGGCAACCGTACCTGTTATGCATGTCCAAAGTGGCTGGCAATGTGCCTGCTTATAATTTATACATATCGGGATTATAACCCTATCAAAGTACCCAGACATAATCTGTCCTAACCAGGTCCCCAGCTTAACAGGAATTTAAATTATTTTTTTATATATATTTGCAACACCCAGAGAACTCTTTTTCTGTGCTCCTTGGGCATTCCAGCCTGGGATCACTCATTCTCCTTATAATTGTGTATCTAGCTCTAGGGTTACCCCATATAGGGTTCTTTTGGACACACTGCAGATTCCGGTACATAGGAATTCTGCACCCTTTTCTTCTTTTTTACCTTTACAAACATGAAACAATTAAAACATGTAAAATCTATGGGAAAAAAAAATATAGTACTTATTATTTATACTCCCTCAAGCTAGTTTGAGAATTCCAAGTATAAACCAATCTGCTCTGCATTAAAATTGTGATACAGGAACTGGCAGGCATTCTTGGATTTTAATGTGTTTTCCAGTGGTAGCTGCCTGCAGATCTGCCTGCAAGGGGACTGCTTGGGCTGTCGGGTAGTCCCCCTGCTGGTGGGAAAAGTAAAAAAAAAAAAGTTCCACACATTAATATAATTAAATATACATGTATATAAATGTAAAGTAGAGATTGTAGCCGTATTAGTCGAGTAATGCAGATGTAAAAAACATATATTTTGTATCTTGAAATACTTTTTTATTGGACTAACACAATTTTGTAATGACAACTTTTCAGGAGAACATCCCTTTCTCAAGTCTAAAGAATTCTTGAGAAAGGGAGGTTCTCTTGAAAGCTTGTCATTACAGAATTCTGTTAGTCCAAAAAAAAAAGGTATTACGATATTATCAAGATACAAATTTTATCTGTTTTTTTTATATATATATATATATATATATATATATAAAATTTGGTTTGGTGGTGTTGATAGGGAAAATGGTATCGATTGAAATGTTGATACGTGATTAATATAGACACATTTTCCTGATTAATAAGTCCAGCGTGTGCCTTTCTTCGTAGATATACATACATAAGAGCAAGCATTAGGCTGCTAGAGTAGGCCCTGCCAAGAATGGGGTACATTGACATTGTGGCAGGCTTATACAATATATGATCATATAATGTAACTAAGCCCTCATTATTTTTTGCCTAGGTGAGATGTTTTTAAATCAAACTGTTACAATCTGTAAGATTTGAAATCCTTGTTTAGTGAATAAGCAAGTGCACTGGATTATGTATTTTGTATGTTTATATATATATATATATATATATATATATATAAACATAAACAAAATAGTGATTTCTGGCACTTTTCCCTCTTCTACTGAAAAAACTGCATCAAAAGAAACAAAGGTGCTTCACAGCGCAAATAGTATATCAAAGGAATAACGAGGGCACTTAATGGATTTAAAAATGAAGAAAAATATTTTTTCCATATTTAATTGGAAGAGTAGTTGGTTTTTAACCTCGGTCCATGTTGGCAGTATAAAAGATTTCCATTTTCTGGCTATTATGATCTTTACTGCCAGTAAAATATGGACTACTATATCATATTCTACTTGGGACATTTTTGGGAAGTTCAAATGTAATAGATATGACTCAGGTTTCAGTGGTAATTTAATCTTACTAATTACTTAAGAATCGGTTCTCACTTCCCAAAACATCAGAATCGGTTCTCACTTCCACCAGATATGTAGTAAATCACCTTTATGCGATTCACATCTCCAGCTCCTATCTGTATGGGCAGACCCCATCCTGTTTAGCTGGTTTAAAGCTAATTATATAAAGTTGTTGAGTTTAAATTGCATCTCTGTTAAGTTCAAGCATCTGACTGATTTACATACTTTCTGAAATGCTCCTATTAAATCCTGTTGGATAATTTTAACTTTTATATCTCTTTCCCATTTCTCAGCGACCTCATCCACATTCTTTCCCCCCCCCCCATCCTTCACAATTCCTTACATAAAGCTAGCATAGCCTTTGCCTTGGTCTTTCTTTGGATTGTTTGAGTTTTTGTAATTATCTCTTCAGGTTCAAGGCATAAATGTTTCAAAATGCAGTTGCAAGAAAAAGTATGTGAACCCTTTGGAATGATATGGATTTCTGCACAAATTGGTCATAAAATGTGATCTGATCATCATCTAAGTCACAACAAATAGAAAATCACAGTCTGCTTAAACTAATAACACACAAAGAATGAAATGTTGCCATGTTTTTATTGAACACACCATGGAAACATTCACATTGCAGGTGGAAAAAGTATGTGAATCCCTAGACTAATGACATCTCCAAGAGCTAATTGGAGTGAGATGTCAGCCAACTGGAGTCCAATCAATGAGATGAGATTGGAGGTGTTGGTTACAGCTGCCCTGCCCTATAAAAAACACACACCAGTTCTGGGTTTGCTTTTCACAAGAAGCATTGCCTGATGTGAATGATGCCTCGCACAAAAGAGCTCTCAGAAGACCTACGATTAAGAATTGTTGACTTGCATAAAGCTGGAAAGGGTTATAAAAGTATCTCCAAAAGCCTTGCTGTTCATCAGTCCACGGTAAGACAAATTGTCTATAAATGGAGAAAGTTCAGCACTGCTGCTACTCTCCCTAGGAGTGGCCGTCCTGTAAAGATGACTGCAAGAGCACAGCGCAGACTGCTCAATGAGGTGAAGAAGAATCCTAGAGTGTCAGCTAAAGACTTACAAAAGTCACTGGCAAATGCTAACATCCCTGTTAGCGAATCTACAATACGTAAAACACTAAACAAGAATGGATTTCATGGGAGGATACCACAGAGGAAGCCACTGCTGTCCAAACAAAACATTGCTGCACGTTTACAGTTTGCACAAGAGCACCTGGATGTTCCACAGTAGTACTGGCAAAATATTCTGTGGACACAACACTATGTGTGGTGAAAAAAAGGCACAGCACACCAACATCAAAACCTCATCCCAACTGTGAAGTATGGTGCTGGGGGCATCATGGTTTGGGGCTGCTTTGCTGCGTCAGGGCCTGGACGGATTGCAATCATTGAAGGAAAAGTGAATACCCAAGTTTGTCAAGACATTTTGCAGGAGAACTTAAGGCCATCTGTCTACCAGCTGAAGTTCAACAGAAGATGTGTGTTGCAACAGGACAATGACCCAAAGCATAGAAGTAAATCAACAACAGAATGGCTTAAACAGAAGAAAATACGCCTTCTGAAGTGGCCCAGTCAGAGTCCTGACCTCAACCCAATTGAGATGCTGTGGCATGACCTCAAGAAAGCGATTCACACCAGACATCCCAAGAATATTGCTGAACTGAAACAGTCCTGTAAAGAGGAATGGTCAAGAATTACTCCTGACCGTTGTGCACGTCTGATCTGCAACTACAGGAAACGTTTGGTTGAAGTTATTGCTGCCAAAGGAGGTTCAACCAGTTATTAAATCCAAGGGTTCACATACTTTTTCCACCTGCACTGTGAATGTTTACATGGTGTGTTCAATAAAAACGTGGCAACATTTCATTCTTTGTGTGTTATTAGTTTAAGCAGACTGTGATTATCTATTGTTGTGACTTAGATGATGATCAGATCACATATTATGACCAATTTGTGCAGAAATCCATATCATTCCAAAGGGTTCACATACTTTTTCTTGCAACTGTATATCCTTTTAACTGTAAATAAGTGAAAATATCTCCTTTAACCCCTTAAGGACACATGACATGTCTGACATGTCATGATTCCCTTTTATTCCAGAAGTTCGGTCCTTAAGGGGGTTAAGAAATTTCTGGCAGTGTTTTAATACGTTTGTTTTCTAGTAAATCATTTATTATTATTAAACCATTTTCCAAGATTTATATCTTTAATATTCTTAGCTTGGTTTTCCAGCGATGTATTATTTAGGACTTTATTATTTAGCTTCACTTTATATTCCTAAATTTCTGCAATTAGTTAAAATATGATCCAGGATTTTGTCTATATATGTTTTTGGAGCTTCTGTTGTCCAAAATTCAAACCCTAAATTTTTCTGGTTTGTTAGGTCTTTTTCAGCCTTGTACCAATTTTCTTTCCTTGATGAATCTATTTGTGTCATGAATGCATGCATCAGCATACTTGCATTATGATATTCTTGTATGTCTGGCATAGAAAGACCCCCTTGTGCGGTTTTAATGTGAGACAATCTAATTTTAGCCTTGCCTTTTTACTGTGTCAAACAAAATTTCTAAATGATGCCTGAATCAAAGAAAGCCAGCTGTTTTTAACTGAAAGGAACATACAAAAAAAGGTAAAGCCATCTGGGGACAACATACGATCTTAAAATGTTTATTCTTCCACAGAATGAGAATTCCATCTTTCCTCAGTCTTTTAATTGTTTTGTTGTTTGTTTAAGAAGAGGGAGAAACTTTGCCTCCATTATTTTATTTGGATCGGAGCATATCATTATACCCAGATATTGCATACTAGATGCCCAATTAACTTTATACTTAGCCTTCAGGAGCTCTTTATTTTGTATTGTGACATTATTAATTAAAGCTATGGTTTTATTAAAATTATGTATGTATTCGGACACCTCAGGATATTGCTCTAAAACCTTAATAGTTTCTTTTAAAGAATTTACAGGGTCCTCTAAGGTCACTATCACATCGTCCGCATATAAGTTCAGCTTCAATTCCCCTGAATTTTTGCTGAAGCCTTCGATCTTTTTATTTTCTCTAATCTGAGAGGCCAAAGATTCCAACGATAGAACATATAGAATTGGAGAAAGCAGACGGCCCTGTCTGGTTCCATTTGTCATGTTGAACCAGTCGGAGCTGAAGCCTCCCCCGAGTACTCTAGGTACAGAGCCATAATGGTCTCCAACATCCAGCCATGAAAACCAAATACCCTCAAGACTTCCCAGAGAAAGCCCCACTAAACCCTGTCAAACGCCTGTTCAGCGTCTGAAGACAGGGTCATGTGGGGTACACCCTTTGAATGCACTGCATCAAGAATATCAATCAGTCTTCTCATGTTATTTATGGATGATATTCTGTTCACAAAGCCCACCTGATCCAGATGGACCAATGTGGGTACAACCTGCTTTAACCGTTCTGCCAGAACCGGAGAGTATACCTTAATGTCAGTTTTCTAGGAGAGTAATAGGTCAATAATTGATAATCAGTTCAGGGTTTTTCCTTCTTTTGGTATTGTTATAATATTTGCTTGTAATAGTTCTTTAGGTACATCTTTCTCTTCACCTATTCCGTTAAAAGTTTTGGTCAAAGGTTCTTTTATAACGTCTTTCAGTAGTTTATAAAACAGGTTGTTAAATCCATCCGGACCAGGTGCCTTCCCCCCTTCAATCTTCCGATAGCCCTTTCTACCTCATCCTCTGATATCTTCTGGTTTAATATTTTAGATTGTTCTACGGTTAAGTGCGGTAGTTTTATTTTATCCAGATATTCTTTTATCTGATCCTGTATTTGATTTGAAGATTATATAACTGGGGGTAGAAATCTTTAAAAGCAGTTCCTATTTTTTCCGGTGTCAATAGTATCTCATCGTTTGACTTTATTAAAGTAACATTTTTCTTTGCTTTTATATTTTTTAGTGTAGTAGACCTTATTTTATTAAAGGACCACTCTAGGCACCCAGACCACTTCAGCTTAATGAAGTGGTCTGGGTGCCAGGTCCAGCTAGGGTTAACCCATTTTTTCATAAACATAGCAGTTTCAGAGAAACTGCTATGTTTATGAATGGGTTAAGCCTTCCCCTAATCCTCTAGTGGCTGTCTCATTGACAGCCACTAGGCGCTTGCGTGCTTCTCACTGTGATTTTCACAGTGAGAGCATAGCATAGGAAAGCATTATGAATGCTTTCCTATGTGACCCAACTGAATGCGCGCGCAGCTTTGGCGATGCGCATTCAGCCGGCCGGGTTGGGCGGAGGAGAGGGAGGAGCTCCTGCAGCGCTGGAAAAGGTAAGTTATTACCCCTTTCCCCTTTCCAGAGCCGGGCGGGAGGGGGTCCCTGAGGGTGGGGGCACCCTCAGGGCACTATAGTGCCAGGAAAACGAGTGTTTTCCTGGCACTATAGTGGTCCTTTAACCTTAATTCCTTGATATTATGATTTCCTTTTAAGGCATTCTACTCCCCTATTGACTCTTTCCATAAGTAAATCTTTTTTTTTTTCTACTTTTACTATTTTTTGTGTTTGCTCTTTATCTGGGTTATGTTTATTTTGTCTGGTTAACTCCTCGAGTTTAATATAATGGTCTGCTAGCCCATGTGGATTTATCTTCTCTTTAGCTCCTATTTTAATACACTTCCCTATAATTATGCATGTCATGTGAGCTGAGACCTCTCTGTCTGAATTTTCTTTAAAATAATTATCAGTTACTTTTTTCAGTTGCTGTTGATACTTTTCTTTATTTAACAGAAGATTATTTATTCTCCAATTATTACGTCCCCTTCTCTTCTTTTAATTCCAGCAAAACCGGATTGTGGTCTGACCATAATGGGTTTTAATATCTATTTTTTTTTTATTAATTCAGATAGGTGTCTGTCTCCAAAAATCATATCTATCCTTGAATAACTTAAATATGTTTTCGAGAAGCAGGTATAATCTAGATTTAGAAACATCTTCTTTATAAACTTAATTAGAGATTGGTTTGGTACATTAAGATTAACCAAAGTAAAAATATCTTACAGATCAGAATCACATATCTGGTTTCTGTGTCACTCTCCTGATATATTATTTAAGGGGAAAAATTTCTAGAAAAGAGGATTGCCACTCCTCTCTTTTTCTTGTTCTCCTAGGATGCACTGAAAATCAGCAGAAATTCCTTAGATGTCATTCTTTGCTCCTCGCCCATTGTCCAATGCATCTCTTGAAGAGCGCATATCTGTATATTTGTTTGCTTTAGGAAGTGGTATACCAGTGACGACTTTTGTGGCGAAGTAATCCCTTGAGCATTTAATGTTGCTATTCTAAGGTTTCTTTACCCACTGTTTGCTTCCCCTTTCCAGAGCTGCTTCGCCGGACTTACAAACAACAACAAAAAACTAAAACTTTATTAACATTACATAAAAACAAATATCCTTACAGATCCCAAACACCCTCGTTGTGTTGATCTGTTTCCACTTAGGTTTGTTTGACAATCTCATGTGGAAATTTGTGCCATATCTCTATGGCGGTGGAGCCAAAACAGGTGTTCCGTAATGAGACTTAAATGCATCTATTTAACATACTTATTATTCTTTATATATTTCTCTTTCCTACTTATTCCCTCCCTTCTCCTTTAGTATCATATCTCCAAATCATTTGAAAAAAATATAAAAAAATAAATAAAAATAAAATAAAATAATTCAGCATATCCATAATTCACATTAACTTTTATTCTTCATACCAAATTGTTAATTCAACTTTTCCCCTTTTCTTTCCCTTCCTTCTTATTACTTCTTCTTACTCTTCTTCCATATATCCCTTATATAGTCCTCCTTATATTTCGTACCCTTAGTGTTATAATTTGGATATTTACTTTCCTTTTTCCCTCTCTTCTTTCCCCTTTCTTAGGTGAACTCTACAGTACTTAATATTAGAGTCTGTGTAAATAGCCATATAGAAAGATCATGCAGATATAGTCAAACAATTAAATTTACCTCTTTTTAACCTTTATTGTATCCAATCTAAAAAAAATGCTACCCTTTTTACGGTATTCCCCTGTTATCGAGCTATCCTTTTTGTATTATATTTCCTTATTATTATAATTTGAATGTGGTTTTAATTTAAGTGCGCTTTTAAGTGCATAAAGTCGTTTAATATGTGTTATAGTCAAAAAAGAAAAACAATCCACGACAATTTGTCCATGATTCAAGTTTACTTCTCTTACCCTTATTTATATCCAATTGTAATTCCTTCATTTAAATTTTACACAATGTGCTACCCTTTTTGCAATATTTACCAATTATTAATCTGTCATTTTGTGTTATATATACTTATTGTTATACTTTGGCTGTGCTTTAAGTTAAGTGAACTTTAAAGTGTATGATGTATTTGGTATATGATATAATCACCTAAACAACCCACATACTTCATAAAAAAAAATAAAAAAAATTTATAATCGTCAATACTTCAGTTTACTTCTACCAGTTTACCTCTTTATCTTTCATTTATATCCAATCCCTATTTATTCAACTTACTCTAGACACAGTGTTAACCCTGCATACATTATATTCTATGTCAATAATCACTTAAGTAGAATCTTAAAACATAAAAAAGAAAAAAAAGGGGGGGTCCTTTCATTTCTTTAGATATTAACCATATTCAATCTTGATATGCTGTGGTTAACCTTTTGAAATATTTAAATGAACAATGGTGTTATAAAATATTGAGAAAAAAATTTGCTTCCCTTTTTCTCACTTTTTAACCAAAAAAATAAAATATCCATTATGGTAAGTTAGAGATATTGTTTTCTCTCGTCCATGTACTTAAATGTTCAGGGGAGTCAAAAGAAAAAGTCCTTCAAATGTTAGAATAGATTTGTTGGTATTCCCCATTTATAATGAATGTTCTTTTCTCTAAGAATTCCAGTATATGTTGAGTATATTCTTCTTTTAGATCTTGTGTAGAAAGATAGGTCCGTTAGGATTTTGATCTTATCATATGGGTCTTGTAGAATTTTCTCTGTTTTGGCTTTAAGTATGTTATCTTTAATTTGGGATGTGGAGTAACAGATGAGTATATCTCTCGGTGGATCATTAGCTAAATTAGTGGGGTATCCCTCTTCTGTGACATCTTTCCCAAATATATGACTGACCTTCTTTAGAACACCCAATTTCATAAAAAAATTCAGAGAGAGAATGTTCCAGATTATTATTGGTTATGGATTCAGATATTCCTCGTATCCTCAGATTGCTTCTTCTAGAACGGTCTTCCAAATCCGCGATTTTTGTTCCATACCTTCTATTTTCTTTCTATCTTGTTTGTTTATATCCCTATACTTCATGACTTAAGCAGTCAAATTATCCTGTTTTTCCTCATGTTCTTTAACTCTGTTACTTTTTTAGATCCTGCATATTAGTTTGAATTTTGTGTTTTATTTTTTTAAACTGTTTATCTAGTGCTGTTGTTAATTGCTCCTGTAGTATAGAATGTTTTTTTCTGTAGGAGCTAGTTTCCCCTTTTCTGTGACCTCTTTTATTTCTGTGTTTCTTGTATTATTCTTTCATCCGTTTCACTTATTCAAGATTTCTCCAATTCTGTACTTGCCAAGTGGGGGGAGAAGAAGTCTAGTCTCTTTTCAATTTTAGTCTCTTTTTTTTTTTGGTATCTTATTTTCCACTGTTTTCTTCCCTGCCATATTAATTCTTCAGAGAGCGAGAAGAAACAAAAGATCAAAGGAAAGAAGCAGCCTTTTTTTTACTAATTAGAACCTTTTGATTTATTTTAGTCTGCCTGCCTTTTTTAGTGGTTATATTTCCTTCTTGCCCTTTTTTCCCTCTATTTATCTTTATTCTTCTGTATCTTCTCTCAGTGTATTTCAATATTTCCTTATTCTTCAATTTCCTGTATATCTTGGTCTGTTGGTTTGAGGACTGCGACTAATTTAAGAAAGATCTGCCCCTTTATTTTACATTATAGAGCTTATTCCTCTTTTTCTTTTCTTCCTCTTTTCTTCTCAAATTTCTTTTTCTAACATTTTTTGTTGTTTAAATAAAAGGACAGAGTCTTGTAAAGGGAAAAAGCAACTAACAGACATTTATACCCTATGCAACATATGCAACATATACAAAGATATTGCCTAAGTCTCTCTTGATTTCCAACCAATATAATCCTTCCATAGTAGTTTTATAAAAAAAAAAAAAAAGTAAATAAAACTAAGGGCTAGCACACAAATCAAACAGACAAAAAAAGGTGTATATATTTACTTATTTAGAAATTAGTATACTTGTATAGTGTTGTCTGGAGTTTCAGCATACCATGCAGCATGTTTTTTCAGAGGCAATTTCCTCTCTGGGAGGATTGACAAACCTTTACAGCTATTTTCAAACTCAGTCATTTGTGAGATTATAATGTTCCCTGAGGAAAACTTCGTATCTGGTATCTGGAATCTGGAAAACCTTCCAGTGAGCAAGTAATAGTTGCCACTCTCCCACACTCCTGCACCACTCCGTTGCCGCTCTCCAACACGTCTGAGATTCCCAGGACTCATTACAGTCATTAGGGTCTTTTGGAGAACGTTAGCTAGCCAGATTCCCTGGTCTCTCTTCGGCGTTCACCATATGGTCTCAGACATACAATGCCTCGGTCAAACCTGGTCCTGTTTAGGCTCCGCCTCTCCGCGTGCGTGACGCCGTAATGTCCTCACTTCCCCACCCATATGTATGTATTAATAGTTGATATTAAATGAAAGCCCTGTTCCTCCTGAACAAAATTATGTATAAAAAGTGTGGGTGCACTTAATATGAAAGAAGTCAATTACAGATGAACAAACATATAGCACAAAGTCCAGGTTTTGGTTACGTATGTTTTGATCAGAACGTGTACAATAGACTCCGTCCTTAAGTGGTAAAAGTATAAATATAGATTAGGTATATATTTGTTATATCACTCACTCACTCTTTGTTATTAACCTTGATTTTCCAATACTTTACATAATGGACATTGTCCTTTCTTAATCCAAGTAAATATAATTTATGGAGAATTACCAAAGATATACATATATATATATATACATAATTTATATATTTTTTTTTTTTTTCTGCCCATATCCATGGCAGCACAACAATGGGAAGCTCCTCCCTATCCCTAATTAGACAGGAACTTAATTAAAATAAGGGTATAAGTACCGCCTCCTATCCTCTCCTCCTTTAGTCTTTTTTTTGTTCCTGTCCTATCCCTATAGGACTACTGGTCATTTCAGGACTAAAAATATTTTTATTTATGGCTTACCTGAGGGTCTTTACCTTCTGTCCCCAAGGAAGTTAAGCCTCTCTTCCTTGGGAAGTCTTCAAGACACGCCACTGCACAAAAGTGTCCCCTTGAAGATACCCCTTTATCTGGCAAGGGGAGTGTGACAAAATGCCTTTTGTAACTGTTTTTTTATGTGACAAATTGTCCTGTTCCCCTGGCTTATGAAGAAGCCTGATTGCCAGCCTGCCTCATGACTATTGCCATTTAAAAACACTATTTGGACATATTGGTGTTTAAAAGACTGTTCCTGTTTTGACCCCCAACATAGAGCCTTGTCTCATGATTTGGGGGAAAAGGCTGCATTTACACTGGGGGATTGCAATACTCTACATACTCTCCTAGCTATAATCACTAAGCTCTTTTAAGAGCTTGTTCCAGCTTTGCTCTCTGAGAGGTTTGGTCTGCAGTACTGATGGTGTCAAGTAGAGTGCTTGGAGTCCTTGGGAAGCACTAGGAGCATCCATAAATGAAGGTACTCGGTTGGAGTACTAGGAGCTCTGTTACAATGGGGCAGCGGTGGGATGGTGTCCTAGTGCTTGGAGAAGCAGCTCAGAGACACCAGTAACGTGTGGATTTATAATTAGTTTCCCCGTACAGTGCCCCTGGCTACAGCAGGATGGAACCTGTCTGTAACCAAACAGCATTCCTACATGAGGAGGGTGACCTGGATGATCAGGATGCAGTCAGGAAAGGCATCTGGTACAAGGCCCTGTGGGATGTACAGCACCGGCGGGGCGAGGGACTCCCCAGCGAGGAACAGCAATTGCAGACATGGCTGGCCCTGCGGATGCCCCTCCTGAAAGAGCAGCGCCTGGAGGAGTGGGTAAAGGAACTCAAGCACCGGACATGGCAGGAGCTGTGGCTGGAGGATGTCTACCAGGCCCTCTGGTCGTATACAGCTTGGCACACACCCTGAACGGCGGAGCATGACAACGTGGAGGGAGTTGATTTTGATGGCCCTGGCTTGCTGTGGGAGGCTTTCACAGAAACTGAATTCGGGAGCCCTGCGGAGACCCGATTCCGTGGCATCTATGACTTCAGGGAGAGTGTTCAAGATTGGGCTGACCCCCACGAGGTGGGACCAGACTTGACATACCTAGCATCCCTGGAGTGGGAGTTGGAGCAGGACTACCAACATTTGCTCTGCTCAATTGAGGAGACACGGCAGGAGAATGCAGATCCAGGTCTGGATCCCTTCAGCTTAGAGGTTTACTGGGAGAACCCCCAGGTGGAGGTGGGACCGAGGTCTCTCCACTGGCCCTACAGGGATGCTGGGTGGTCGGCCCAGATCCCCAGCGGCAGTGTACCTTGCAGCGTCCTCCCTACACAGCGGCAGGGTGAGTTTCAGGGAGTAGGGACAGTCGGTCCTGCTCCCCAGCGGCAGTATGTTTTGCAGGGAGAGGAGAGCCTCATCCTCCCTCCCCAGCGGCAGTGTGCCTTGCAGGGAGTGGAGAGCAGCATCCTCCCTCCCCAGCGGCAGGGTGAGTTTCAGGGAGTAGGGACAGTCGGTCCTGCTCCCCAGCATCAGTATGTTTTGCAGGGAGAGGAGAGCCTCGTCCTCCCTCCCCAGCGGCAGTGTACCTTGCAGAGAGTGGAGAGCAGCGTCCTCCCTCCCCAGCGGCCAGCTACTTTTTATTTGTGGGTGGGTTGCGAGACTAACTCAGGCACTGACTGACAGAATGTCAAAAAGGGGAGATGTGTGGTTCTTTATGTGATAAATTGCCCTGTTCCCCTGGCTTATGGAGAAGCCTGATTGCCAGCCTCCTGCCTCATGACTGTGGCCCCTGGGAAGTATTGCCATTTAAAAACACTATTTGGACTTATTGGTGTTTAAAAGACTGTTCCTGTTTTGACCCTCAACATAGAGCCTCGTCTCATGATTTGGGGGAAAAGGCTGCATCTACACTGGGGGATTGCTATACTCTACATACTCTCCTAGCAATAATCACTAAGCTCTTTTAAGAGCTTGTTCCAGCTTCGCTCTCTGCTGGAAGAGAGGTCCAGTCTGCAGTACTAATGGTGTCAATTGGAGGGCTTGGAGTCCTCGGGAAGCACTAGGAGCATCCATCAATGGAGGTACTCAGTTGGAGTACTAGGAGCTCCATTACAGGGAGCAATCAAGGTGGGCACAAATAGCCAATCATAAAGGTGTGTGTGTGTGTGTGTGTGTGTGTATATATATATATATATATATATATATATATATATAGATATATATATACATATATATATATATATATATATATATATATTATACGAAGTGGGTGCCAGATACCCTCTTCTACCTCTATACTTCTCATATACTTTCTTTGTTTATTTTTTTCAGTCATCCTGTAAATAAAGTAAGTCTTACCTTCTTTTATTCCCTGATGATCTAGGGGTAATGCCTGTTGCTTTCGCAACTTTTTTGCCACATTTTCGGTTGATATAATGTATAATTTGGACATCTTGCTCGGTGTCCGGTCCGGCAGACTGCGCATGCACGTATCGGACGATCGCTTCATGTCGTTCTTTTTGCGCATGCGCAATAGGGCCACTTCGCCCATGAACATTCGATCGGTCAGGCCGCACGGAATGACGGCATAGCTGACGTCAAACACCTTTTTAAGGTGCCTAAATCAAAATTTCCTTACCTGTTTAGGTTCCTCTAAGCCTAAGGATCTCCTGCATAGCCAGAGTTTACATATTTACTGAATTTCATGTATGTTTCTTACCTTCTTAAAGGTATATTTCACCTTTTTCTTCTAAAATTGAATTTTTATGCTGCTTTAGTATATTAATTTCAGTTATTTGTTCTATAGCTATTTTCAAAGTTGCTAAAATGGAAAAAGAGTTAATTCTCATCAGGATCAGATATATCTGTTATTAAACAAAGGTCACACTGCAAGAGTTATAGATAAGCCCTTATTTTATCTATTCAATGTATTACAAACAAAAGAGAGCAGATATTTATGTATGCCCTATCTTTCTACGGGAAAGAAAGCATCTAGATCCTCCAAGGGAAAGTCACCAAATAAAAGGACCTGAGCGTTTTTGACACTTTTGTGGTGTTTGTGTTTACCGGTAATTTTCCTCTCTCTCATTTATGGTTCCCATACAAGTTATGTATTGTTTTTTTAGGACAAGAAGGGCTCTCTGTATATACCATTATTTGTATCATGTCATATATTTTACTTTAAAAAAAATAATAAAATATGGTGAAAATTGAAAAAAATACATGTTTTTGGACTTTCACTTGAAAAATCTTTTACTTATCTACAAAAGCTAATGAAAAAAACTGCTAAATAGATTCAAAATTTTGTCCTGAGTTTAAAAACACCCAGTGTTTACAGCTTTTTTTGCAAGTTATAGGCCTATAAGTACAAGTAGGAAATTGCTGTTTCAATATATATATTTTTTTAATTTATCAATAGTGACTTTGTAACACTGTTATTTGTCATAAATCCCTGAATCACACCTCATATGTACATATTTTTTTAAAGTAGACAACCCAGGGTATTCAATATGGGGTATGTCCAGTCTTTTTTAGTAGCCACCCAGTCACAAACATTGGCCAAAGTTAGCAATTATAATTGTTTGTGTGCTAAAAATGCAAAAAAAAAAACTTTGGCCAGTGATAAAAGACAAACAAATGCATACCAGAATCAGTGAGCGGAGGGAAAAAAAAATCAATAAGCAATTCCCCAACGTTTCGGCAAATGTTGCCTTTAGGGATCTTTTGCCGAAACGTTGGGGGCTTGCTTATTGGTTTTTCTTCCCTCCTTCTTTTCCTTCTTTCCTTCTTCCCTTTTTCTCTTCTTCCTTTTTCTCTTTTATTCTTAATTTTAATTATTCTTCTTCTCTTGTCTCTTTTTATCTTTTTTTTTTTTTAAACTATATTTAAAAATATATAAAAATATATGTACTAATATGATATATTAATAAAAAATAAGCAAGCCCCCAACGTTTTGGCAAAAGATGCCTTTTGGGATCTTTTGCTGAATCGTTTGGGGCTTGCTTATTGATTTTTCTTCCCTCCTCTCACTGATTCTGGTATGCATTTGCTTGTCTTTTATTATTTATTTTTTCTTTTTTGATGGGCTGTTAGGATTTAATAAACCCTTTGATTACTTATTAAATTGATATTTAGGGAAACTACTTGTTTTTCTTGGATGCTTCTATAGTACCATTTTCTGTACATTATCAGCATGTGAGTCATGTTTGAATCTTTCATGATATGCATTGTGATATATCTATTTCATTTGTACCTATCTTATAATACAAATGTTTTTCTTATTAATGGTTGTGCTCCTTGATTGGATACTATTTGTAATTTTTCATGGCCCTTTGGGAATAGGACCTTATTTAAATGAGTACCTAGGCTTAGAATAATTTGTGTTGTTATTTTCTTATTAAAATCAGACTAAGTGTGCCTACCTACATCTAATCATTGCTAGCTAAGCCATTTTACCAAGCACATTTAAAAAAATAAAAATATTAATATAGTATGCATTTAAAAATGTAATGCATAGCTACTACATAAAAGTTGTGTTAATATGACCTTTACAAACATTTTACCTACAAAATAAGTTTTTGTAAATTAAGCTCATTAATATTTTTTTAATTTTGAATGCATCATTTAAATACATATTGAAGGCATCACACATTTTAGAGATTACATGGTATATATTTCTTTGCAATATTTTAGACTTTTAAAAAATGTGTTTTTCCCTTTACTTTCCATTATGTGTAAATAGTTGTCATTGTATATTGAGTGATAACAACACTTAGCACTAAAGATGTTTGTAAACTGCATTCATTGTAGTACTAGGTTATCTGGTGACCAAGTATCACTGCTTAAAGTAACCCTAGTTTACACAGTTTACTATAAATATAGTAAAATCTTACCTTTATTCAAGTCTGCTGCTGCTGGTTCTGCACTGATTTGCCTGATTGGCTGACATCATCAGAGGTGGTGATCTGAGTTTTTCACAATGCTTTCCCACAGGGAAGCAAAGGATTGGCTGAGACTGTCAAGAATCAGGGGCAGGGCCAGCACAAGCCAAACACAGCGCTGGTCAATCAGCATCTTCTCATAGAGATGCATTGAATCACAGTGCAGCACTGCCCCAGGAAGCACCTCTAGAAGCCATCTGAGGAGTGGCCGCTGGAGGCTGTAATGTAAATACTGCCTTTTTTTCTGAAAAGACAGTGTATACTACAAAAAGCCTGAATGAACTGATTATACTCACCAGGTCAAATACAATAAGCTGTAGTTTTTCTGGTAACTACAATGTTCCTTTAATAAACAGGCTCTGTCGTATTTAAACATTTTGTCTTTTGTTATTTTTTTCAATTTTTCTAATTTATAGATATACTCTATATGTATTTGTGTAGTATATTGAAGCATCTATTTATTATAGATCCCTAAAGACAATTTTCTTTTGCTCACTGTTTTAAAATTTATCATTGCTATTGCTATATTTAAATGTATGCACTAAATAGTACACAATAAGGTGTTTGCCAGTTAATGAGCACCACTGTGAAATAAAGTATACAAGGAAAGGTAAACATCGGAAGATGATACATTAAGAAAATTACAAAAATGGAAAAGCTTTGAAATATAGATGCAAGTTTACTAGATGATAAAACTCATAATCTGTCTCCAATACTATCTGCCTGATAAAAGACTAATCCTTATACATGCAGGGCTCAAAATTACCACTGGCTGTTTCACAAAGTGCTACAAGAGTGCAAGCAACCATTAAGGATTTATGCTTAGTACTTGCTAAAAGTCCAGCTCACTTGTGGCTGCATCACTTGGTGTTTGGGGACACATGGAGAGATGAGGACACACATTGAGAGATGGGGATTGGGGACACAGGCCATAATGGGGACACATGGAGAAATGGTAATTGGGGACACAGGGAGTGATGGGACACATGGAAAGGTAGGTACTGGGGACAGAGGGAGTAATGGGGACATAGGAGAAATTGGATAGGAAGGGACATCAGTAACATGAATGAGAAAAGACTGGAACAAAAATTTGGCACCGGAA
Source organism: Pelobates cultripes (assembly GCA_933207985.1). Classification (NCBI taxonomy): domain Eukaryota; kingdom Metazoa; phylum Chordata; class Amphibia; order Anura; family Pelobatidae; genus Pelobates; species Pelobates cultripes. Next base: position 168,287,238 of record OW240915.1, on the reverse strand, counting down.
TTTAAAGGCATCCTAATGTGGGATGTTGCGTGTTGAGTCATCACCATTGACACACATAGTTCCCAAAGTGAGCATGTCATATTGATGACCCTCCAGGGCAGTTCATGCGCAGAAAATCTGCTGAAGAGCTTTGGCATCAAATGCCCTGTGTTTACTGGTGACCTGTCTTTGGTGTTCCTATAAGGAAATATCAGATGACAAAAGAGGGAGAGGGTTGGTAGAGAGTGTTGTGTGTGTAGGGAGACTGTCTGTGATTCTGTATGTATTTGGAAGCTGCTTGGGAAGTTGCATGTTTGGGGGATATGCTGCTTGTTGTGTTGTGTGGGGTTAGACTACCTGTCTATGGGCAAGTGGTTTGTTATAGTTTGTGTGGTGGTTGCTGTATGTGGGGATTCTTCTTGTGGTGTTGCACGTGTGCGTTTACCTGTAGAGGAAGGCTGCTTGAGGGGCCGTATGTGTGGGAAATCTTCTTATGGAGTTGTCTGTTTTTGCAAAGAGCTTTTTGCAGTGTAGTGAGTATGGAGAGACCTGTTAGAGAGTTTGTAGTGTGTCTTTGTGTAAATGGATAGGGTATGTCGTGTATGTTTGAGGGGACTGGGAATGTAGTATGTGGGGGCAATGAGGGTAGTTTGTGAGGTATGGAGGCTGTAGTATGTGAATGCATAGGAGTTGTAGTATAATGGAGAGATACAGGGTGTTCTATATGTGGCATATGGGCTGTAGTGTGTGGAGGACTTACGAGCTGTAGTGTGGAGATAGGGGTTGTGGTGGAGGTGATAGGGACTATGATGGGGATAGAAGTTGGTATTGGGGTAAAGGTGGGGTAGTAATAGAGAAATATATATTGAGAAAATTTTTTAATAAAAAAACAAAAAACTAGCATTTATTCCCTCCTTTCACAGGCTTACTTGGGCCAGTGATGGAGGAATCCCAATCCCTGGTTATCTGGTGGGAGATGCTGCTTGTCTGCAACCCCAGCAGCATCATTGTCTTATCATTGTCTTCCTTGTCGGCCTTAGTTCATGGCCATCGAAGCACATTGCCCAGTTTGACCAATGACCCGTTCAGAAGATAAATAGAAATGAGGAAAGGTGACAAAACATGGATAAAAAAAAAAAAAAAAGGCCTGTCAACAAGGTAACAATTTAAAAAAGGGGGGCAAAGAAAAATAGATAAGGGATTGAAAGTGTTTTGGTGAAAGGAAAAGGTAAACAGTGGTATAGTAAAAGAGAAAATAGTGCATATTCTTCCATGCATTCTCCCACATATATAGCCCTCATTTAGATTCCATGCAAATACTGTACATGCTTGCATTAACATATATGCATATGTAAAAAAAAAAAAAGCATGTGCGTTTTTTGGTGGTGAGTACATTTTAGGCCTTGCTAGTAAATCAGATTACATTTTTAAGCCCTCATACATATGTTACTATTGATGCTTGAGTGTTATATATACTGTAAATGTATTTTATATTCCACTTTGAATTTTAGAGGGCTCTCTTCATGCTTGTTTCAAAGTGTTAATGCTTAAATACAAATAGGTTTTAAAGTAATGAGACAAATGGTTCTTTTCAACTATTTGTCTATGTTGATTATAAATCCCTGAAAACTATTTTCTATCACTAAGTCATAATCCATCATCAGTACATTTAAATATATATGGCACAATACTATCTTATTTGAAAACATACCATATAAAAATGTAAAAAATACAGTAATGCCAAAACATATTGGTTCACTAGCAGTTTTGCAGATGAAACTGTTAAAATGGTTTTCTTTTTTATTCTTACTTGAAAGATGGAAAAATCTGAAATTTCACTACAAGTAGGCATTAGCCTAAGATCTAAGAAGAAGAATCCATTACACGTGTAATCCTGTGATATAGATGGCTTAATCCACTCTCCAAATCTTCCTAGAGACATATATTATCAGAGTAAGAATACAAAACATTTCAAATGGGGATTTGTGTATAGTGGATGAGGATGCAGAAGAAAAAGAGAGACAGAGTGAGATCTGACTTTCATTTGTAATATATATATATATACATACACACACAAAACAAAATAAATATATAGTAATATATATATATATATATATATATATATATATATATATATATATATTTAAAATAACAAATGGAATAATTGTTATACTTGCTAACATGTCTTTAATTAAAAAAAATGCAGTAGACATTAATCTACACAGCATTCTGTTGTTAAAAATGGTGTATGTCCAGAAATTTTAATTGTTCTTAAGGATTGTTGGTTTGATTTCTTCTCATCTGCTGCTGAAGCAGTGTGTTATTAAAGTGTATCTATCATGCTCTGTTTTTTAATGTATTTAAAAAAGTATTGTGAGGTCATGCAGTCCAGTGTTAAAGCAAATGTAAGTGTCAGTTTTATGTTTCTTAAAATATGAAATGGACCCAGAGACAGTGGTTGTAAGGAGACATTTTCTCTTTAAATTGGTTTTGTTCTAGTCTGTTCTTCTACAAGTACAAAATTATAGCAAACATGTTTATATTCTGATAAGGCTATTAGTACTGCATTTAGTATTTTCTATTTCTATGAATAATGAGATGCATTTGTGAAAGGTTTGTCTTTGAATTACTTAATCACCTAATTAATGTTTATTCAGGCAAACATTTTCACTAGTGTATTATTCAATGATTTGTGGAATAGAGAACAATACACTAGTGAGAATCAAACTGTTTAAGCCCTGTCATGTCTGGTTGTATGTACATGTCCCCAATTACTCCTGCATAAATAAATACAATTAATTACTCCATATTCCACAAATGATGTATGCTAAAAATAACTAAATGCAAATATTTAGAATTTAAGATTTAGAACATCTGTTTCCCAAAAAGGTGTCCATGCATCAGCATGTTTAAATATTCTAAATCTTTTCAATTGGGGATATTGATTTTTTTTTTTTGGGGGGGGGTGGGGCAGGAGGGAAATAAAGAGCTTTTTATGTGCTGTTGTTCTCATTCCTTGTTCAGTCCAGTCTGATCAGCCCACAAATGTGTATATAAAAATGACAATGATTCTCTGAAACAGCCTTTTGAATGTGGCCCTATATATATATATATATATATATATATATATATATATATATATATATTAATTTCTAGACTTTGGCACAACGAAAATAAATTCAGTTTGGCCACATTTATTGGGGTAAAACAACATTAAAAAGTAATTTCTGGATTTGTCCATATTGCATTTGGCTAAGACAAATTTGTTCCATGCAATCATTTTTGGGAAAATTATTCAAACAAACCAAGAGGGCATTAAAATTGACCAATTATTGTACTGCAAAATAGAAATGTTATTTATATACCTTGCAGTACATTAAAGGGGGTTTGGTTCACAGAAGAGTATTTGTTGTTCCTCCTTTTGTTTACATGCTTTGGCCATTTCTCAACATAAAGTCAGAATTTACAAGGTTATTCACTAAAGTTAGAATTCAAAGTAAATACCAAATTTAAGGTCAAAATACCCAAACTGAAAACATTCTATAAGTCAATAAATGCTTTCGTTTTAGAAACTGTGGCTTTAAATTTTTAATTCACTTTGAATTCTCACTTTTTTGAATAACATTGCTTTAACCATTATTTATATATATTTCCATCAATTATGTTTTTCTTTTTCTTTGGCTACATGAACAGGACTCTGGACCATGAAACAAGCAAAACTGCCCCTCCAGTGTCCATCTAATCTGTTTCATAATTCATTTATACTGATATTCAGAATTAGAGAATTCAGATGATTAGCTGATCGCACAAAATTCAGACTCACTGAATCGTAATTCATTTGAAACTGAATGTGCAAGAAGACTCATAAGTTCACATTTTACCATTATTATTCACTGTGACAAAATCCAACACTCTAAATTCCACAAATGAAAAGCAATCAGGAGGAAATTAAAGCTCGGTCAAGCTTTCCATTTCTTTTGTGCAAAAACTAGAAAGATTTGAGCATGCAAAAAAAATCAAATTGATGATGCTAAAACCTGTGAAATGCATTTAATTGGTATTGATCTTGGAGTGTCCTTTTAATTTCTGCAATAGTGAATAGTGAAAATGTATAAATATGTGTTCACCATTTCATATGTAATTATATATTTCCATGAACATACAAAAATATAGACATATAGAAAAGTTCAAGATAACACATAAACTGTAGAATATGAAGCTTCTATACAAGATATTTATAGCATAGGTACATCAGATACCAATGTAGTCATTCAAATATGCAGGCTGCTTGTCCTGGTTCTTGAAAATTCAGAAAGTAGTTTCTAGTATATAACAAATATTTCCTAAATTAGAAAAAAAAAGAAATAAAAACGCAACATGCACATGAGAGGGATGAAAATTGAAATCCATAATAATGCCGAGAGGTTTTACAGTTCTAGTGTATTTATTTAACCATTTATATCCTACCTATGCCGGGCTTTGATGTGTAATGACAAGTCCTCATATTTTGGTGTGAGCAGGATTAAAACCCTGATCACATTAGTCAATCGCAGGTATCAATCAGTACCTGGAGGTCCCCTATGTCAGCATTTCCTTTGGCAGAACAAAAGTACTTGGATTTAATAAGCTTAATATTTATTAAGAAAAAAAGAACATACAATGCTACAGAAGCAAATATATATATGAAAATACCAAGAAAGTGAAAATCCTCCATTTCAGTACTCATTAGTTTTGTAAATTAAATAGACAAAAGAGAAGTCTTAACCTTTCTGTTAGACTGTCAGAAGGTTTTACTTTCATTTTAAAATTTTATCAATGCATTTTAAGTGTTTACTTGTTAAAAGAATTCTAATGCTATGTATGAAATAATTTGGTAGTCTATAGCTACAACTACATCTTAGCTGCTAGTAAGTACTTCAACATATTCCTTGTTTTCCTTTTATTGAGGTGTGACCTTGAATATATTCTACAAACATTCTCTGCCATGATTTATTCATGTAACAAATAATTTTCATGAATTCCATGCAATTTAATGCAGGTGTAAGCGCATGGGGACATATGACCATAGCCAGTGGATTACAGGTTTCATTCTGTAAACTCAACACAAGACAAGTGTGTACTCTAAAATATAGATTGCTACAGAGCCAATTTGTAAACATCTGTTGCTACATCTGGGAAATTTAAATCTTGTAAAAATGCCAACAATAATCCATAATTATGCATTGCTATAACAAATCCATATTATTATTTGCTATTCTTTTTTCTCAACTACATAATAATTTAAAGAAAATATTTTTTCTCTGTAAAACCAGGTATTTATCACCAAATTAGCATCAAGATTCAATTAATATTTAAAAGTCCAAGGGGACTGAAACGTTGACACTGTACATATTTGAATGCTAAATAAAGCACAATATTCATTTTCACAAAGTCCTACGAGTGTACTCATCTATGCCGGTGCGATAGCATAGTGGGCTAATGCATCATCAGTAGAATCTGTTTAACCTTTGGGTTTCAGGTTTGAATCCAAGTTGACTCAGCCATTAATCCTTCTGAGATAGATAAAATGAGTACCATTAAATTGGGTAATAGTAACAACCCCTGGATGTTGGGCTAAGGTAACATCCCTAGGACATACTTGAAAACCAGAGTAATTTCAATGTGCCTTTCCTGGTTATATACTTTGTTATTATTATATATATCTATATGAATAGCCAATACAATGAGAGGTTCACTGACTTTGAATCTTTTCCTAAGTTGTGTTTCAAAGCTTTTTTATACAGCAAGCACAGGCTCACTGCAAATTTGTGATTTCTGTGGGAAAAGCAAATCTTATGGCTTGACTGGTGTTCAGAGTTTTGTTTGACATTGTAATGACTATCCACAGACTTCAGGTGGAAGGGGTTTTCAGTCACAATTTTTCCCCACCATAATTTTTGTTTTTTGCTTTGTGTGTGTGTATATAACATATTACCTGACATATACCTTTACTTTCAAACCATAAATAATAAAATGGAACTGCTCAAAATCAACATATGTAATAAATCTTTACATTACTGGATCATGCAACTGCTTGATGCATTTGTTTTCATTTTAAAATTGTAAAATTGTTCTTTATCATGGTGGCCTTGTTAATTCCAATACATTTCACTAGTGATTTTAGTTCTCTCATACAGAATTAGTTGAATAAAGAACTTGTGAGTGGATAGGCCAATGCAATAAACTGGAAGATCTCTTGGGAGATCTTAGTATTGTAGCCTAGGTCATTTATAAAAATTAACTACTGCTACCACAAAGTATATAATTAGAGAGTGAGATCATAGTAGCTACTGATATACAGGTGCCAAAAAAATGATAAAAATAATAATGTAATAAAGTTCAGATATCCAGAAGAACTCAAATGTGTTCAGATATCCAGTAGAACTCAAATTTTATGCGAAGAATATAAGACAAAGGCCTCCGTGTCATCACAGATGTACATTAAGGCCGTCAACCAGCCAATTTATCAAAATGTATTAAAAAATAGCATTGCCATTCCAGACTTGATCAAACCACTTTATCTGGAAGCTTCAACTGTTCAAATTGCTTTTAAATATTTTGTTTGTCACTTACAATGTGAATGGTACATATGCACAATCCATGAGTTCACATTGTTGACTGAACATTTTCCATGAACTTTGTTTTCACCTTTTCATCTATATTAAATTAAGTGGACTAACAGGTTACATAAATAAGGACATATTTCCCTGCATTTTACCTTTACAGTCAATTTTAAGGCAAGAGCATGAAAGCCTATTTGTTAAAGGGATTATTGATTAAATAATAAATGGTGTTGAATATTCATAAAATTTCCAATTGCAAAATGCTTTATTTTCTTTTAAACAGACACAAAGATGTTATTTTAAATAAAAGAATGTTGAAAAATAAAGCCTACCACCAACTATGTAAATACATTTATTTTTATATATTCAAGAAAATATTTTTTTTCACATATTTTTCTAAAAGCATAATTATTTAAAATCTTGTGCTAATATTTATAATACCAACTATTTCAAATTGTCTCTCCTCTATACTAAACATTTTAACCTCATGCTCCTGATGATGAAATCTCTCCAGGTCTGCTGCCCCTCTACATATTCCCATAATCCTGTCCCCTTCATCTTTTATTTGATCTTTGTACTACACTCATGTTCCACCTCTTGTCAAGATCAGTCACGTTCTTTTCTCCAAGCCTTTGTTCTTCCATATTTAAGCATAGAATGGTCCCACCACTCCCACAGTCCAGAGGATTACACAAGGTGGAGATAAGGGCCAGACATATTTTATTATTTTATTATTTTATATTGGTGGTCATATATTTTACTGATGCACTTTATTTGGCTAATTTTTTTCTCTAGACACCTATATAAACAGTAGATTCAGTATGTGCTTTTATGCACTTTGATATAGCCCAGTTTGAGTTGGGCACTTTATTCAGCTGGTACACATATCAGACATTTTATTAGCTGTTTATTTTCCAATTACACTTTAGAGAGACTTTACCTTGCAAAAGTTGTCCCACGGATACATTTAAGATTGATTTCATTATAGAGGAATCTGCTGAGTACCTTTATCTTGATTCTTTACTCTGAATTATTGTGAATGCTATCGTTATTGATTTGTTTTACCCCATCTTTTATATTTATATATTTATGTGGTCAAATGTTATCATATTTAATTTATACTCTGTCTAGAGTTCAGCTATTTAACAGTCTTTTTGCTTTTATAGCTGACACACCTTTATTTTGATTAAAATAGCAAGTACTGGTTTTAGAGCAAATTTTTCTGGTAATATTTCCAGATATTGTATACATTTGGTTTCTACCTCTAGGTTTCCATAACTTATCAAAGAATAACAGCTGATATTCATAGAATATTGGTTCCATTGAAAATGAATGCAACAGATATGTTGCTTTTGATTTTCTAGATATTGAATGCTAGAGAAATTGGTAGACTTTCTCTTTTTCTGCAACATCCGTTTGATAAAAAAAATAGTGAACACAGTATGACACTGTTGATCACTGTGGACATGGAAATGTATTTTCCATTAAAACTAGAGTATGAAAAAAGCAATTCTGCAATATAATCTAGAAATGTTAACAGATAAAAAGCTTGCTTCAAGTTGTTCCCTCAAAAGGAAAAATGAACAGTTTTGCACAGTTTTCAATATTGACAGAAGTCAACTCCAACTCAAAACATACAGCTTAAAACAATTTAAGAAAAATGAAGACATGATAAAAGTGGTCTTGGTACCTTTATTGTCCCTTTAAGGAGAAGTGGATAAGGTAAGGAGGGGTCTCATATTGTCAACAGAGTAATAAAAATATTAGACTCTGTTTTATTTTATTTTTTAAAAAGGTCAAATTCATTGAAATCCATGTTAGGTTTATAGACTGTAGTGTATAGGACTTTTAATTTAAATTTACAATACTTCTCCAGCTAATATATTTTAACATTTTGAGCAGTTCAAATAACAGTAAATTTACATAAATGTGATTCATGTAAAAATAAAACATTTGTACTATTATTATATGAGAAAAAAAATCAGAATTAATTATGCACATTTAAAAATGAATCATGCATATCTTTTTTTTTAGTTAAAGTGTACTTTAGCTACACTTGAAGCTTTTTATAAAAAAACAGAAGTATGAGAACAAGATTTCTTGATTATCATGCTTTACTTGGCCAAAAGAAAATATTGGTTTAATAGCAAATTGCTGAATTTTTCATAGTGTAGCTATGTGTCCTTTCTTCCATTTAATATATCTGTATTTATCTATAACATAACCTTCCGCATAACTACTATTTGTTGTGTCAAATGGTTTTCTATGGGTAAGGCATTCAATTTCAAGACATTGTACGCAATGATATGATCGCATTTTATATCTCTATAAATCATTTTAAAGATTTCATTAAATGCGGGTTCACTTGCACTGAATCTTTTTCAGAATGTAATATTCCAATCAATAATAGATATCTAAAAGTCAATTTCATCAACAACAAAAAGGTCATGTTGCATTGTGTTTTGTTTTGCAAATTTCAAGTAAAAAGTTTTATAATTTAATACATTTAGTTAGATATTAAACTTTCTGCTTTCTTTTTCTTATGTGCAGTAGAACATTGCTGTTTTGGAAAGTGAAGTGCAATTAATAGGTTTATAGCCTAGAAGAGATGCTATATATTGTTGAACAATTTTTATACTTAACTTGTCTTTAAACCAAACCCATCTTTAAAGAGTTACTTCAAGCACCATAAATACTATAGCCTGCTGTAGGGGTTATGCTGTCAGGAGTACCCTGGCCCCATTTTGCTGTTTGTCCTTGCCCTGCTGGGTACTGGGTCTCCTCTATGACTGGCTGTGATGTGCAGGGCTGCAGAACTGGATGTGGATCCTGATCGCAATTCATTGACTGACAGCACCAGCTGACTGCTATCAGCTAATGATTGCAATTCTATGCATATAAACATGCACATAATTGACATTAGTCAGCCTGGATCTTTTTTTCCGGGCTGTCTGATGATGCCCCAATGACAAAGCCGGAGGTGGAGTTACAACTCAGGCAGCAAAGGCTAAATTAACTGCTTTGCCTCAGATGTTGTGTCCTAAACAAATCTACTGTTCATTCCTCAACAATTCATGGTTTAGTAGCTAAATCTAATAGTGAATTGACAAAGTCTTAACATTGTGCCCTCAAACTCATTACCTAACGTATGTCTTTGCAAAGGGAGCCTGAAGTGTTAATATATCAGACTGGCCCCATACTCAAGATCAGTCTGTAACTCAGGCATGAGTCATGGCACTTGCAAATCTTTTTCATATAAGTGATTCCGGATTTCATGCTAGTCTTCCCTTATAGTCATCTGATGCATTGCACAACACCAGAAGAAATGAAACAAAAGAGGTCATGAGCCAAGTAGCAGAAAGCCAAAGAATGAGAAGACTCGGTAGTAGTCCAAAGAATAAAAACTTAATTGTGCAAAATTTTAATGAAATTAAATGTAGAAAAGTTGTCAAAGCAGGAACTGACTGACAAGCCACTTTGAGTAAAGAATTTTCTTTTGCACCATTTTTAATTATTTAAAATGATTCTGGATGTAAAGATATCTAAATATTACAAAATGCTTTCTTGATACAGAAGATGAGGATAGATCATTACTGAATTGTGTTAATCCCAAAAAGAATTATGACCAATTTTTGGGGGCGTGGCCTGAACACAGAGCGAGCTGGACGTGTTTGCCTAGAGCTCCGCTCCGACCGCACCGCAGACAGCGAACAGTAGCGTGCAATAACACCTAAGAATACCTTAAGAGACCCCAGAGGCATGGAAAAGAGGCCAGTCAAGAAAAATCAGAAGAAGGGCCCGGAATCGGGCACCTCTGTGGCTGAGTTTTTTGCGGCCCCACGTATGGGGTCCACGGGTCCGCAAGATGGCGGCGAAGCCGGTGCAGAAGCAGGGACATCCCCGACTAGAACAACGATCGCAACAGAGGGAACCCCGAAAATGGCAGACACTGTACAAATCCTGGAAACCCTGGCCGAAGTGAAAACATACCTGGCAGGGGAAATAGATCGCTCTACAAGGGTCCTGCGCGAGGAAATTCAGGCGATTGGCGACCGTACCTCGAGGCTGGAAAACCAGGCTGGAAACAACTACCAAGGCCCACAACAAGACAATACAGCAAGTAAACCTGCTGACTACCAGAATGGCAGCGGCGGAACTGGCCATCGAAGACATGGCGAACAGATTGCTCCTAAACAATGTGCACCTTTGAGGCCTCCCAGAAAATGCAGGGGAGGGCCCGGTGGCGGAGTTGGTGACTGCCATCCTCAAACTGTTACTGCCAGGCCTTCCAGACCACCTCTGCAACATAGAGTGTGCACACAGAGCGCTACGCACACAAAGGCCAGACACAAACTTCTCAAGGGACATTATTATAAGGTTCCTGCATTTCCAGACAAAAGAAGACCTCATCTGGAGAAACAGACACTCCGATTACGTACCAAGGGGTAGAACTGTCACTATTTCAGGATCTAGCCCCAGCAACCTTACAAAGACGGCGCGAGTGGAGGCCCATCACGGAGACGCTGAGGTGAGCGAATATAAGGTATGCATGGAGCCAGCCATTCAAGTTGCTGGCATTTCAACCCGGCAAGACCTATGTCCTGCAACGAGAAGACAAAGCCAGTTCTTTCTTTGCGGACCTAGGGATCCAGGCACCAGCGCGGGTCCCCATCACAGTGACCGGTACGTAGGATCTACAACCACTTCCAGGAGAATGGCTGACCACCGGGGAATGAGGTACTCAGGGCGCACTGCCTTGGGGCTCAAGTTAACGTAAGACGGAGGCAGGACCAGGACATCGGGGGGCACCTTTTGTTGTGGGGTTGGGGGACACGGGATGGGGCTTCTGCCGTGGAGCTTGGGGGAAGGATCATCATAAGGGGGACAGATGGAGAGGGCCTGTCAGGCACAGCGATTTCCATGATTTCCCGACCGCAACGGCAGCTTGGGCGGGGGGGAATGAGGGGAGGGGTTTAGAGGACAAGGCCATGATCCGGCCCCCATAGATGGAACCGGGACACTCAGCGAAGCTCAGAGGGAACTGGCCCCGCGGACACTGGCACACGAGTGCATGCTAAGCCAACATGGCCGGCCACACAAACATACGCTGACCTCAGGCTCCAGCTGAAGAGACACAGGGTACAACGATAGGCCTCAACAACACCTCGAGACCCCATTCTCCACTACAATCCCATTTGAACTTCATGCTATCCCACTTTGCAATCCCCCACTGGGCTACTATCATATAGGTGTACAAATTGGGGGTAGCCGGAGGGGGAACAGGACGTAGGGGAAGATGTGACAAGGGTAACGACGCAACAGACCACTACCTAAGCAAATCTAAAGCACCTAGAACCAACTACACAACAGAACCGAGTGAGGTCCCAGGGGAAGGATACCGTAGGTCAGCAAGGGGCTTAACATTTAGAGGCTGACTATCAGGAGTCTGGCACAGTATTGGTCACAGCAGCCCAGCCCTTGACCGTGATACAGGTAAGGCCCAGTAGACGGCCACTCTCTGCACCAGGCCGATATCCACATAAATGAGGGAACGTTCCCACCCCCAGTAGGCGCCTTAGTTAAAGACAGCAACCCCTGTCACTGACAACCCAATGACATCTAGGAGAACCCCAGCATGCACTTACCGCAGACAGCTACAGAAGAGGGGGGGTCGACATAATGGTAGGCCCACCATCCACAAAGCACATGAGTGCTCCAAACCTAAGACACACAGTTAGGGAAACACGAAAGGGAAATCAAACAAACCAGGGTTTCAAATGACACCAAGATGCCCATATACAGGGTAGTCATACAATGTTTAGCCACCTGATGCTAACGCTGACAAGTGGCCAGGGCCCCAAAATTATCGGCCATGCTGGCAATGTTGTTTTATACACGGGGGTTTTTACCACATGCATAGGTTTTTAATGCTAATACAAAGGGCATTACTCTATGTACACTAACTTGTGGATTGCACGATACAATGTGTGTAAATTTAGATCACTGACAGAAGGGAAGTGTTCACATTACTTGTAATAGCAACCCGATAGCCTGCAATGTCAATAATTATTAACTTAAGCTTGAAATTACGAATGTTTATTATGTGGATGCACGGTAATGATACCAAATATGTTACATACACAATGTAATGTGCGCAAGCACGACGTGGACTGCTAGGGTCCCGTTGGACACACCTTGTCCCAGGGGCCCCAGGGAGGAGGCTACGGACCACCGGGGACACCCTCTCCTCCTGATATAGGGGCCACAGGCTCTGGGACCTTCATGCTCCACGGCGGGCAGGCTGACCCCTCCCCCCCCACCACCACACCCGGCAGGATCATAGGGTTAAAGATCCTGGGCCAGCCAACCTAGCCGTCACTATCACATAATACCCCTAGCCTCGACTCAGCACCATGTGGGGTGGGAAATGAAAGTAAACTTTGCAATAGAAACATGCTCCCAATGAAACATAGGTAGCACAAGACAACCCCTGAATTACATAGGGCACAAAACCATCCATTGACTCCGGATACTTACCACATGTTCTTGCACAATTGACATAACAGCGGTGTGGTCTAACTACGGTACAGGAACCCGAACCTTACACGACCCTCATTCACTGCGGGGGATGGTAATGGGTACTGCACCCCACACCAGTCAACTTTTCTCATTCTACTCTACTTTCTCATTACTATCTCCTCTACCCCACTCTTCCTCTCCACTCCCTCCCCTTATATGGCGGATCCAGTAGACAGTGGGGGCCACAAGAAGACAGGAACTGGCAGCCACAACAATGATCAGAGGATCCAGGGTGGGGGCTCCCTGACAGCAACAAGCACCCTACTCATCTGAGGGAATGGCCCTGACACTGACATCTATAAACACTAAGGGACTAAATGCTCAGATAGGTAAAGGTACTGGAATCTGACATAGCCTTCTTACAAGAGACGCATATCTCCAAACGCACAACATTCCACATACGAGACCGCATGTATTCCACGTCATACGAAGCCAGATCACACCGCAAGAATAACGGGGTAGCCATACTCATATACAAAAGATGCCCAATTCAAATACTGTCCTCAGACATAGACATGGAAGGGAGCTACATCATCTTGGCAGGGACACTGTATTCCCACCCAATCCATTTGATAAACATCTATGCCCCCAATGCACCAGACTATAATTTCTGGGGAACCATGACCGCTAAAATTAAGGCCCTTCCACACGGCATGCTAATAGCAGGGGGAGACTTTAACAGGAGCTCAAGAGCAGGCCAACAGAGATCACAGGGCAAGGGCAGTCAGGATAGGACAACGTAACATCAATTAAGGCCATGTACGAACACGCATCAGCTCAAGTAAAAATAGCTGGAACAGGGCCCAAACCGTTTAAACTGGGAAATGGGATTAGACAGGGCTGCCCCCTCTCTCCGCTCCTGTTCGCACTCACACTGGAGCCTCTAATGCAAGCCATGCGACAGCACCCACTCATAGCGTTGTCCTGCTGACCCTAACGAGACCGAAGGAATCCATGATTGCCCTCAAAGAGGTCCTAACACAATTCGGAGCCTTCTCCGCATACAAGGTTAACTTAGAAAAATCCAGCGCCCTCCCGACTGGCATGTCCGCAGGGGATACGGCGGTAATGCAGGAAACCGACAATATCCCTATAGCAAAAGACCACCTTAAGTACCTAGGGGTACACCTACCTGGCAACCCAACCAAAATCCACCAACTAAACTACACCCCGCTGATTCGGACATTAATACAGGACATGGAAAAATGGCAAGACTAACCTATATCCTGGATCGGGTGTATACACCCAGTAAAAATAAATATATTACCCCGAATCCTATTCCTCTTCCAGGCCCTACCGGTGCAAATACAAAAATCTGACCTAGCCCATCTACAAAAAGCCATCGGCGATTTCATTTGGCAAAATCGCCACCACAGAATCTCCAGAAACATTCTATACAGACAAAAGCAAAGGGGAGGACTGGGTCTGCCACACCTATACTTCTATTACTTGGCTGCACAGCTGGCACAGGTGGCAATGTGGCATGCGCCGCTAGAGGAGAGGAGATGGGTGGACCTGGAGTCCCTCATGACAGGGGCAGACCTGCCTCAATATCACATGTGGGTGCACAAGAAAGATAGGCCTATACTGTGCCCGGCAATACTAAACTCCCTGAGGCTATGGGACGCTTACGCACTCAAATACAACCTAACATCCTTGTTGTCCCCCTTAACCCCCCACCTGAGAAACAGGGCCTTCCCCCCAGGTTTGGCAGCTAGAGAATTTAAAAACCTAGAAAGTGTGGGGTTGCAGAGGATATGCCACATGTTGGAACAAAAAAAGCTAATACCTTTCGACCATCTCCAACAGTAAGCACTTAAATGCCACCCATGCAGAGGGTGATATCAAACATAAAAGAGGTACACTTAATGGATAGCTTGACAGCTCGAATGAGAGGTTCCATGACCAAATTTGATAAAATATGGGAACCATGGCACAATAGCAACCTGTCTGACGACACAACGCCCTCACTTCCCTCCTGAGACAGTATACGGCTCTAACCAACCTAACCAATCTCACTATATAATAACACACTGTGCGACACCGTCGTATGTCTCCCCCCCCTTCTTCTTCCTTCTCTCTCCTACCTCCAGTGTCTTTCTTTTCTATTCCCTTCTCTCCCCTCTGAACTCGAACTTTGAGGGGACCCGGGCACCAATCCTCACACGCTAACGACCTACACAGGCCTTGGCTGGCCCAGGGCACTAACCACAAGAGAAGAGCGTGGGGGCTCCTGCCCGGACTCACTTTATAATCACTAAGCCCACGATAGCACACAGTTGAAAGAACCCAAATTGACGGGTGCAGCACACGGTTGAGACTTGTTTCAATAGCACCAAGTAGACCAAAGCCGACCGTCCCATGGTTAACCAACCATTTTCAAGGTATCTGGCCACAGAGAGAAGTAAATATATAGGGAAGGGAAACTACGGATGGGACCTGTGTGCTAAGTAGGTAAAACGATATGCTACATACATAACGAAGCATGAGCATAATCAAAACAGTTATTGTTCTCGTGTTCGTTTTAAAGAAAAAAAAAACAGGACAAGTCGTTGGAAGTAATACACTAGGGAGATAGACATAAATGATGCATAGTAAAGTCTGACAGAGAAGGAGACACGAGTGGCACCACTCATAGTCGGTTACTTGCAGTTCTTGTGCACCTGAATGTAATTACTAAACATGTGTCTAACCCTGCTTATGTATGAAACCTGATTGACATGAATTGCCTGTATTAGTTCAAGACTGTCTTGGAATAAATAAATAATAATAAAATAAAAAAATAATTATGACAATTTTTTCCTTTGATTATATCAATTGGGACTAAAAAAAGAAGAGAGGAATTTAAGATTAATTTATAAAAATGTAAATATTCTATGTGATCTAAGAATATCCTTTGTGGCTTAATTGTTGCCAAATGGAAATATACTTGTCCTTTAATAAGAAATATATTGCTGTAGAGCAAATATTACACTTAGAAGCGGATATATTCTAGAATAACATATCCAGCAAGCATTAGGGATCTTCTTATATGTAGTATCAGTGTTCTTAAAATATTATTTTTAGTAAAATGACATGCTTTTAACCCCTTAAGGATGGCGGGCATTCTATCCCGTCCTTAAGGGGGTGGTCCTTAATGCTGGAGGGCGGAATAGAATGTCCCAACTTTCCTTAATTTCCTGTTGGGTTCCCTCCATTCCCCTGATGCTGGGCTCAATCCTGGGGACTGCCTGAGAGCCAAGGTGGTCCCCCTCCAGCTGATTTGGCCCTCCCGGGCCATGTGATCATGGGGTCCTTGCGATCACGTGGCCAGAATGGCTGTAAGCAGCTCTGCCTGCAGGGGGACAGCCTAGAATATCAGACAGTCCCCCTAAAAAAAAAGTTTGAAGTAGTTTATTAATCAAATAAAAATCACTTTGAGCATATATTTATTTATGTATACAGGGAGTGCAGAATTATTAGGCAAGTTGTATTTTTGAGGATTAATTTTATTATTGAACAACAACCATGTTCTCAATGAACCCAAAAAACTCATTAATATCAAAGCTGAATATTTTTGGAAGTAGTTTTTAGTTTATTTTTAGTTATAGCTATGTTAGGGGGATATCTGTGTGTGCAGGTGACTATTACTGTGCATAATTATTAGGCAACTTAACAAAAAACAAATATATACCCATTTCAATTATTTATTATTACCAGTGAAACCAATATAACATCTCAACATTCACAAATATACATTTCTGACATTCAAAAACAAAACAAAAACAAATCAGTGACCAATATAGCCACCTTTCTTTGCAAGGACACTCAAAAGCCTGCCATCCATGGATTCTGTCAGTGTTTTGATCTGTTCACCATCAACATTGCGTGCAGCAGCAACCACAGCCTCCCAGACACTGTTCAGAGAGGTGTACTGTTTTCCCTCCTTGTAAATCTCACATTTGATGATGGACCACAGGTTCTCAATGGGGTTCAGATCAGGTGAACAAGGAGGCCATGTCATTAGATTTTCTTCTTTTATACCCTTTCTTGCCAGCCACGCTGTGGAGTACTTGGACGCGTGTGATGGAGCATTGTCCTGCATGAAAATCATGTTTTTCTTGAAGGATGCAGACTTCTTCCTGTACCACTGCTTGAAGAAGGTGTCTTCCAGGAACTGGCAGTAGGACTGGGAGTTGAGCTTGACTCCATCCTCAACCCGAAAAGGCCCCACAAGCTCATCTTTGATGATACCAGCCCAAACCAGAACTCCACCTCCACCTTGCTGGCGTCTGAGTCGGACTGGAGCTCTCTGCCCTTTACCAATCCAGCCACGGGCCCATCCATCTGGCCCATCAAGACTCACTCATTTCATCAGTCCATAAAACCTTAGAAAAATCAGTCTTGAGATATTTCTTGGCCCAGTCTTGACGTTTCAGCTTGTGTGTCTTGTTCAGTGGTGGTCGTCTTTCAGCCTTTCTTACCTTGGCCATGTCTCTGAGTATTGCACACCTTGTGCTTTTGGGCACTCCAGTGATGTTGCAGCTCTGAAATATGGCCAAACTGGTGGCAAGTGGCATCGTGGCAGCTGCACGCTTGACTTTTCTCAGTTCATGGGCAGTTATTTTGCACCTTGGTTTTTCCACACGCTTCTTGCGACCCTGTTGACTATTTTGAATGAAACGCTTGATTGTTCGATGATCACGCTTCAGAAGCTTTGCAATTTTAAGAGTGCTGCATCCCTCTGCAAGATATCTCACTATTTTTTACTTTTCTGAGCCTGTCAAGTCCTTCTTTTGACCCATTTTGCCAAAGGAAAGGAAGTTGCCTAATAATTATGCACACCTGATATAGGGTGTTGATGTCATTAGACCACACCCCTTCTCATTACAGAGATGCACATCACCTAATATGCTTAATTGGTAGTAGGCTTTCGAGCCTATACAGCTTGGAGTAAGACAACATGCATAAAGAGGATGATGTGGTCAAAATACTCATTTGCCTAATAATTCTGCACTCCCTGTATATGATCTAAGTACTTTTATGTATTGTGCACATACACATACTATCATTCTAAGTGTATTTTAATAATATATATATATCCATGGGGATTCAGCAGCACTAGCTCTCTTGTGTTTGCTTGGTTGCTTACTTCAGCCAAAATATATAATCCAAGGAAAGTGCACTCACAGGACTCAACAGATAAATCTTCTATCATTCATTGTGCAATTTAATACACCAAAATAGTGAAACCATCATTTCAGTCCACTGGTGGACTTTTTTCAAGAACAAATTAGTGTCAACGTTTCAGTCACTATTGACACTATTTTGGTGTATTAAACTGCACAATAAAAGATTAAAGTGCACTTTCCTTGGATTGTGTGTGTATGTGTATATATATATATATATGTATATATATATATATATATATATGTATATATATATATATATATAAAATCAAGGGGCTGGCTGCACTCACTTAAACATGCATAAATAGGGTGCTGCTGGAAGCCAATAAGTACAATAAAAAAAGAAAATCGAGCGCACTCCCTTATCCACTAAACAGCAACTTTGGTTCTGAAAGATTGTTAGCTTTTTAAAAACACCTAATCTAGGCAAAAAATAATGGGAGTTTAATTACATTATATGATCATACATTGCATAAGCCTGTCACAACATCAATGTACCCCATCTTTGCAGGTCCTACTCCTTTTTAATTATATATATATATATATGTAATTCTTTTACATTATTAAGTTATTTTATTGATTATAAATAAAGGGATCTGCCTTATAACCCAGGCAGAAAATTTAGTTTGCAGGCCCTGTATTTAACCCTGTAACCTTCCAAGACACCACAAAACCTGTACATGGTGGGTACTGTTTATACACAGGAGACTTCGCTGAACACAAATATTAGTGGTTGAAAACATTAAAAAGTATCACAATGATGATATTGTCAGTGAAAGTGCCAGCTTTTCAATTTTTCACATACAAACGTCACTTTTACTGACAATATCATTATTGTGATATGCTTTACTGTTTTGAAACACTAGTATTTGTGTTCAGCAAAGTCTTCTGAGTATATTAGCTGCCATTTACATGTTTTTTGGTGTTTTAAAAAGTTTCAGAGTCAACTGTATATTGAAGAACATATGAGATAAAAAAAAGTTTCACATAACACCAAAGACTAGTGTCTACTAAACCTGAAAGCAGACAACTGCATGCTCTCAGAACAAGAATCAGGCACAGTAAATAGCACCAATTAAAAGCATTGGTCAGCACCAGGTCCTGACATGATACATACCTACTAGATAAAGAAAGTAACAAATGAATACCTAGCAGCACAAATGAACTAGCTACTAGCAAAATGATCCAATCCTGACTCGCTAACACATGGCAGAACAATACTGATCACAAAGGGCCCTAACAAGGAGACAGCAACATCTACATACTGGTCAATTACTTACCTCCCATCAACATGGAAGGCCCTGACAGCATAACAATCTCCAAGATCGATGGACATATGAGTCTATACATGAGAGTAGATATGGATACAGGTTCAAGAGTGGAGTTACCATCATCCACCTCCTCTATATGGATGACATCAATATCAATGCAAAAGCAAAAGCAAGACATTGACCCACTGATTTACCTTACTAGTCCCATCCCAATAGAAAGAACAAAATTTATGCCATGAACACATATGCCTAACCAGTTATCAGGTACCTAGTTGGGATAATAAACTGGCCAAGAGAAGAGTTAGACACAATGGAAATCAAGCTTGGAAACTACTCAGTATGAATGGAAGATTCCACCTATACTTTAGCACCCAACTGTGCAAACAGGCCTCAGAGAGAATCCAATACATAGTTGAAAGGTGCAAGATGTTAGCAGGAATACCATACACAGAGTAGCCAAACCAAGTTGTTGAGATTGTGTACCAAAACTTTTGCACAGAATATGGGCTGGATTTTAGGTACCACAAAGGGTAGGTGAGAATGACAGGTCTAAGATCCTGTGGGACTTTCAGATGCAGACAGATAAGCAAGTACTGGCCAACCAATCTGACATCCTGGTGATAGATGAGGATCTGAAGACATCAGTAGTGTTGAATGTGACAATATCACCCAAAGCAGTTATAACAAAAATAAAAATGAATACATATATACAAAAAGAGACACACGAAAATCATATCTAATTTATCTTGTGCAAAAAATGTTCTATTAGTGTGCTGTCATATCTGAGGAACTTTATGATTTTCGTGCGTCTCTTTTTGTTTTAAGAAATACATAATATTCTGATTATGTTTGTTACACATTTTACAGAACCCGTTATACAGTAGTGTAGTTTACATTACAGTTTAGGACATTTCAGATTCCAGTTGACTACTTTTGCAATGTGTTTTAAGTTCATTCTAACTTTTTTAATATACTATACACTAAGATCGAATAGCCACTTTCCACATTTTACTGGGTACTTTAAAATTTAATGTAGACAGGATGGCTGTAGACTTAAAGTTACCCATAAGGATGTGACATGTGATATAAAAATAAAATAATGATCCTCAGATTACATAATAAAAATAGAAAATGGTAGAAAATGTAATTTTGTTTCTATAGCTATATGCCCATGTATTATTACTCTTGTTACAGATTCAAGAGAGTGGCCATTAAAGTCCAAAGTTTGATTTTATTCATGCTCAGCTGTTTTTTAGGACTCACAAATAAGCAGGTTTACATATAAAGCATGGTAATCAAAACACTATATGTAAAGACTATTCATACTTAAGGAATCAGTAAACCCAGTAACCACAAAGCCCTATGAACTGTATGACCCCATTATTATTTGTTCAAATTTTGATCTAAATAAATTGCTGCTTCCTATAAAAGAAAACTATAAACAAAATTCCCATTCCTCCCAAAAGAAAAGTTTAGATGCATAACACAATATAAATCTCAATATCAAATGCAATTTCTATAATATGGCATACATTCATAGTTCTTTAAAATAGCATATTTTGATATTTCAAAACTCCTTAGCAATTATGTTTTGTCTGTAAGACTTCAGTCATTTCATCTCCAAGCAATGGCAAATGTCTCCATGTAGTATTACTGAACAGTAGAGATGCTTTGCTCTAGTAGACCTTATCACCAATAACATCAAGAGTTAGGATTGTTTCATCCAAATGGTAGAAAGATAAAATTGAAGGTGTAAAATGATATGAGTCTTGAATTCAGTTGTAGCTTTCAAAAGTTCATTTCACAAATCTTCCCATCAACTTAATACGGTTTACTAATAATGGCCTTGATTTAATGTTTTTAGATAAACGTTTAAAATATTTTTTTTCAAATATAAAAATATGAAAAAATATATTACATATATTAAATATAACAATATATAAAAGATCAACATATTTTTAACTGAGGCCAATAGAAGATGAATTAACAAAGCTGCTGCTGAGAAGAGTTGCTCTCAGAAGTCAATTTAAACATTTGTGCTATTTACTATGACAGTTCACAGACTCAGCCAGAGCACCTGTTTTACAAGTGCAGCCTTTACAAGAAGCTTGGAAAATAAATAGAATAAGCCTATACATTATACTTGCAAGCAGCAAAAGTAAGTTGCTGTGTGAAACTAAAAACAATAAAAATGTGTTTAGAAAAAACATAGAAACATAGAATGTGATGGCAGATTAGAACCGTTTACACCATCTAGTCTGCCCAATTTTCTATATATTTTCATTTGTCCCTGGCCTTACCTTAAGTCAAGGATAGTCTTATGCCTATCCTATGCATCTTTAACCCCTTAAGGACTGAACCAAATGTACATGTTGTGATCAAAACAAAACGTAAACAAAACCTGGAATTTGACTATATGTCTGTTCAACCGAAGTTCACCACTTTCATATTAAGTGCACCCACACTTATTATATAGCATTTTATTCAGGGGAAACACGGCTTTCATTTAACATCAAACATTTAGCTATGAAACATAATTTAATATGAATAAAATATTTTTAAAAATGGGAGAAAATAAGAAATGTTGTTATTTTTTTAGTCCTACATGAAATTTTAACTGTGAATGTCATAATACGGTTTGTTTTTACTGCAATAAAATACACATATTTGTATTCAGCGATGTCTCACGTGTAAACAGTACCCCCCCCCCATGCACATTTTTATAGTATTTTTGGGAAGTTACAGGGTCAAATATAGCATGTGAAATTTTTCAATTTTTTTCACATTGAAATTTGCCAGATTGATTACGTTGCCTTTGAGACTGTATACTAGCCCAGGAATGAGAATTACCCCCATGATGACCCAAGGTATTGCAAATGGGGTATGTCCAGTTTTTTTGTTTAGTAGCCACTTGGTAACAAACACTGGTCAAAGTTAGCGTTAATATTTGTCTGTGTGTGAAAAATGCAAAAAACTAATTTTAACGCAAATTTTGGCCAGTGTTTGTGACTAAGTGGCTTCTAAAAAAAAGACTGTACATACCCCATTTTTAATACCTTGGGTTTTCTACTATCGATCTCAAAGGCAACATAACCAATATGGTGAATTTCAATGTGAAAAAACTGAAAATGCAAACCTTATATTTGACTCTGTAACTTTTGAAAACACCATAAAACCTGTACATGAGGGGTACTGTTATACTCAGGTGACTTTGCTGAACACAAATTAGTGTTTCAAAACAGTAAAATGTATTACAACAATTAAATCATCAGTGTAAGTGCCATTTGTGCGTGAAAAATGCAAAAATGTCACTTTCACTAATGGTATCATCATTGTAATACATTTTACTGTTTTGAACCACTAATATTTGTATTCAGCGATGTCTCCCGAGTAAAACAGTACCCCCAATGTATAGGTTGTATGGTGTCTTTTAAAGTTACAGGGTTAAATATAGTGCTAGCAAATTAAATTCCCTGGACTTTCTGTCTGGGTTGTCAGACAGGTCACGCAAATTGTAATTAATAAAATTACCTAATTATGTAAAAATATTACATAAATAAATGCGTTGAACTAATATATAAATATGTAAAAAAAATTATATTTATATATAGGTATATATATAGTGATATATGTATATACTTATGTGTATATATATATATATATATAGGTATATTATTTTGTTCTACGTGTATTTTGATATATATATATATATATATATATATATATATATATATATATATATATACTCCAAACAATGAAAATAAATTCAAGGGCTGCACTCCCGGTCTGAATGATGAAGATATTATTTTATTCCATAAAAACGAACAAGATCGACATTTCGGTCCACACAGGGACCTTCCTCAGGATCAAATGACATACAGAGGATCATACAGAGAGCAGTGTATCTACAGATCCCACAGACCAGACTTTTTGTAATATACAGTTTAAAATTGCTGATGCTGTGGGCCTACTTTTACTGATGCTGGATAAAGCAGAAAAAGAAGGCAATACTCAGAAACCTTCTGCTTCATCTTTGCTGGCATTTAAGCTGGCTTTATTAAAAGCACACAGCAGGGCAGTGCTAATTATTGGCCAATACTTTAATTACATCTCAAACATTTGCAGAACACTCTGGCTCCATGCAGCAGGAATGCCTCCTCACACACCACTAATTTGGCAGGATATTTCTTCATATAAATAACTTTTAAGGTTCCCAGTTCAGAAGTTTGCATCCACCAGAGAGGCGAACCCAGTGCTAGATGCCTCCCTTTCTCTAGCTTTAAATCAAGGGAAGATAGAGTTGGCAGACATGTCTATCATAGGATGGGTCAGTCCGTTATTCCCCATCCCAAAAATCAGACGGTTCCTGGAGACCGATGTGAGGTCTCTGAACACTTTCATCAAGAGAAAATGTTTCAGGATGTAGGGTTTATCATATCTTCTAGGCTTAGTAGAGAAAAAAGTTAGACTTAAAAGATGTCTTACATTCTGTCCCTAAAGCCAAGAAACACAGGTGGTTCTGTGGAAAGGAAAGGTATAGCAGTGGACTGTTAAGTGTTTGGCCTATCCAATGCACCATACACATTTTCCAAAATAATGTAATCAGTTATAGCCCATGTCAGCCCAAGAAGAGGTTGCATGTGTCTGTACTATATAGATGACATCCTGCTAATGCACCCAGATGGGGAAGTTCTTGCTTCTCAGGGGGACTCTCTTGTTTCCCTTTTACAAGACCTAGGAATTGTAGTTAATATACAGAAATCAGTCCTAATTCCCACTCAAAGCATTCTCGTTCTGGGTTTTGTACTGAATAACAGGACTATGTCACTAGGAATCCCTCAGGACAAATGGCACAAATTATTGGTACATCTGACCTCATCTCTCAATCCTTAAGTAATCTGGCAAAGATTATCAGGAAAATAATAATTTTAATATCAGCCTACAATGATTCCCCTTTACTTTGCAGAAGAACTCAGCTGTTTTTAGGGAATCGATTAAGACAGGGTGGCTATTGGGAATCAAAATTATTTCTCCTCAAGAAGGTCAGAGAAGAGTTGAAATATGTTCTAGGGTTAGAAATCCAACTTATGTGTCCCCTGTTAGAGCAGCAGTTTGCAGTTACTCTGACATGAGATGTCTCAAATCAGGGCTGGGGTGCTTTTAAGTCCTGGAGAAGATCCGCATGGAGAAGGTACAGTGTTTAGTTCATCTTTACCCAGTATGGACCTCCAGACCATTGTACCCCTTGATCCAAAAGCTAGTCAAGGGAACCAAGATCCCATTGGGCATGACGGTAGACTGCTTTCAGGGAACCAGAGATCTTTTGCTCAAGCTTCTGCAACTGATGTGGATTGCAGGCCTGGTAGGCTGTTAACACATCCCATTTTGTCGGATCAGGTTCTGGACATCATTAATTCATCTTTGAGACACAGAAGTAGGGTAAGATGTCTAAAGATGATTGAGAAATTCAAAGAATGGGAGGTTTCTTTTCTATCTATTTCTCATGGTTCTGATACCATTCCATTGACTTTAGAATATTTTACCCTTAAGTTCCATTCTAGTTTAGTGGTCAGTATCATCAAATCTTACAAAGCAAGATAGTTCAAGGCGGGATTTGTCATAAGTGGGATGATTATGGCTTATAGCTTATGAAAACCCCAAATCCACAATCTAAGAAAATTAGAATATTACATGCAATCAATAAAACATGGAGTGTACATAGAACAATATCGGACCTCTGAAAAGTATAAGCATGCATATGGACTCAGTACTTGGTTTGGGCCCCTTTTGCAGCAATTACTGTCTCAATGCGGTGTGGCATGAAAGCTATCAGCCTGTGGCACTGCTAAGGTGTTATGGAAGACCAGGATGCTTCAATAGCGGCGTTCAGCTCTTCTGCATTGTTCGGTCTCATGTCTCTCATCTTTCTCTTGGTAATGCCCCATAGATTCTCTATGGGGTTCAGGCCAGACGAGTTTGCTGGCCAATTAAGCACAGTATCCCATGGTCATTGAACCAGGCTTTGGTGCTTTTGGCAGCATGGGCAGGTGCCAAGTCCTGCTGGAAAATGAAGTCAGCGTCCCCATAAAGCTTGTCTGCAGAAGGAAGCATGAAATGCTCCAAAATCTCCTGGTAGATGGCTGCATTGACCCTGGACTTAATGAAGCACAGTGGACCAACACCAGCAGATGACATGACTCCCCAAATCAACACAGACTGTGGAAACTTCACAGTGGACTTCAAGCATCTTGCAGTGTGTGCCTCTCCATTCTTCCTCCAGACTCTGGGTCATTGGTTTCCAAATGAGATGCAAAAGTTGCTCTCATCAGAAAAGAGGACTTTGGACCACTGAGCAACAGACCAGGTCTGTTTTTCTTTAGCCCAGGTAAGACACTTCTGATGTTGTTTGTTGTTCAGGAGCGGCTTGACAAGAGGAATAAGACATCTGAAGCCCATGTCCAGGATTTGTTTGTGTGTGGTGACTCTTGATGCACTGACTCCAGCCTCAGTCCACTCCTTGTGAAAATCCCCAACACTTTTGAATGGCCTTTTCCTGACAATCCTCTCCAGGCTGCGGTCATCCCTGCTGCTTGTGCACCTTTTTCTTCCACATATTTCCCTTCCACATAACTTTTAATGTGCTTTGATACAGCACTTTGGGAACATCCAACTTCCTTCACAATTACCTTTTGAGGCTTTCCCTCCTTATGGAGAGTGTCAATGATGGTTTTCTGCACAACTGTCAGGTCAGCAGTCTTCCCCATAATTGTGATTCCTACTGATCTAGACTGAGAGACCATTTAAAGGCTCAGAAACCCTTTGCAGGTGTTATGGCTTACTTAGCTGATTAGAGTGGGGCACTGTGAGCCTAGAATATTGCACCTTTTCATGATATTCTAATTTACTGAGATTGTGGATTTGGGGTTTTCATGAGCTGTAAGCCATAATCATTGCACTTATGACAAATCACGGCTTGAGCTATCTTGTTTTGCATGTAATGCGTCTATCTCATATATTAGTTTCCCCTTTTATGTTGCATTACTGAAATAAATTAACTTTTGCACGATATTCTAATTTTTCAAGTATCACCTGTATATGTCTTTATGACTCATTAAATATTTTCTTGTTTTCCCTTTACTTTTGGGTTCTTGAATTCTTTTATGTATATAAATTTAAATACGTTTTATCTACCCCCTTTTAACGTTGTTACTGGTTGACTGCTTTTTGGTATAATTTACCTATGTTTTGACTTATAAATATTCTCAGTGCTTTGTGGGATAATCAGGATTCCTGCGCTCAGCACGGCTCTCCTGATTGCCTGATTGGCTGAAAGGCTGTTACTGTGCAGGAGCACAGTGCAAGTGTTTTTCAGCTCTGGCATTTGACTCTGGGAGGCTGCAGCATAGCCACTAACTTTACTAGGTGGTTCTGCTCATCCCTAAGACAAAGAAAGTTTGCATATCATAGATTCCTGCAAACTCTGATTCCTGTCTAAAGGTCCCCAGAAAACTGAGGGAAAGATATCAAAAGACTTAACGTTTTATTTTCTCACCATGTTTTCCTACAAAAATTGTTCAGTTGGTTATTGCAGTAGATGAGAGGAAGGATTTTATAATTTGCAAGGTGTTTTTATTTTTATTTTTTTTAAATTACATAAAACACATTCAGAATGTTTGTATTAAAAGGAAACTTGCTCCCTGAAGTCAATCTGTAGGTATAATATAGAATTCAAACCATATGGATATATAGTCTCAATATTTGTTTGAGGACTGGACCAAGTTTTTTTAAAACGCTGAGTTTACATTTTTAAATGATTATGTTTTTTCTTTGATGTCTTAATGCATCTGTCTCAATACCTGATGTTCAATGCCTATAACTAGCAATCCTTAATCCTTAATGTTACATTTGATTTTGGCCTTATTTATGCTCACTTGGCAGACTAGTGAAGCAAACAGTACATTGCTAATGAAACTTCTGCCACTGCCACATTTGGAAACATATACACGCTAGAGAGCAGCTATGGAAGATCCCCAAGGGAGGATGCAAATGTTTTCTTAATGCCTGTTGAGACATCTTAGCATACTTAGCATAGAGTCTGGAGAACAGACATTGCTTAAAATAAGGCAAAAAAATTGAATATCTCAAACATTTACATTACAAAACAGTTGGAGCTAATTGTCATGATGCAACATGTCTGAACCAATCTGTCTCAAAATCTAACTCACTAAAACAGTATCAAGCATATTAAGAACATACAACTTAAAATAAAGTGAAATTCATGTGCCTGTTTACAATTTTTTATACTTCATATTTAACTGATATTTTTTTTCCTTGATTCTCTATGAACAGTATCTCAGATTTCTTCTAAAATGTGTTCCAATATCACTAACACATTTGAGTCATGTTAAAAGACTGTAACTGCATCATCATTATTATTATTATTTATAAAGTTCCAACAAATTCTGTAGCGCTGAACAATAGGTGGACTAACAGACTGGATGCACAGCAATAGAGAGGGCTGAGGGCTCAGCTCAAATGCGCTTACATTCTTAACGTCTGTCTGTGTCTGTCTTGTTTTAGCCACTTTGATTTCAGAGCACTGACCTTATAGCTAGTAGCAAATGCAGTTATCAGATTAGCTCAAGACTCTTTTACCCTTTAGGAACCTCTGACCAGAACCTAAGTTTATAACAAACATATGCAGGCTTAGGAAGACCTCTAAGGATAAATACAGAGTAAATATTTGGAAACCCAAGTTGCTGGTGAGTTTTATTTAGCAGCACGATGTCAGGTCAGTCATTTGACAAATCAGCCTCTAACTATAATTGAATCTTATACAATATATCTATAAATAGCTTAATCGCTGAAGATCCACAAGGCAGCTATACCTTTGTCAATAAAAAATTGTACTTTGGTGAAAAAAGAAAACTAATTATAGCCTGAATTATGTAGTAAGGGGAATACATGAATATCCATTAAATCAACACTCTAATACCAAAATGGAGATAATATTCCATCAGACAACAATTCTGCACTTCATGGGTTAGGTATAGCATCTGCACAAATAATGGTTGTGACAGTATTTACCACCACTGGGAAAATAAGATAGACACTTCAATTAAATCCCTGGATTACTCTTATGTTTAAGTCACCCTGTGTCCATTGTAGGTGCAGGGTGTGTGTAATGTATGTGTATTATGTATTTATTGTTAATTGTTTGTGTGCTCTCCTGTCCTGCTGATGCTTGCTACAAACTAGGAGGATTTGGTTATAGAGCCTTTATAGCCCCCTCTGATGGTTGCAGCAACAGCTATATGTACTACCTAAATAACAAGGTTTGGTAATTTGCATATTGGGGTAGATTTGCATATTACTAATTCTGCAGGCAGGAGAGATATTTTCTGTTAATTAATATTTTCCCCACCCCCTTATAAATATGTAATTGTGTTATAATAAGTTGTCACCGTAATCTACATGTAATGAGTCCATGGGCTAGTCCAGAGAAAAATAAAGTTTTGTATGTCAGTTCCTTTTGAAACTTGTGTTCTGTGTGGATTTTTAAGGATCCAAGTGACAGAGTCTTCAAACCTGTTTGCTGGTTGCAGGATCCCCCCTGTCCTGCGATAAATCAAGCGAGTTAGGCCTGAGAGCAGCCAATGCATTTGCAAAGGCTATAACTATAATCACTGTAAGCAGAGCTGCAGCGGAATAGGCAGAAGGGACAACACCTGCCTGGCACAAGGGCTGCAGCAGAATAGGGGACAATACCTGCCTGGAAGGAGAGCTGCTGCCTAGTCGGGTGCAAAATCTCCAAAAGGACCCCAGTCAAGCTGCAGCGACTGGGGAAGAAGGGTTCCAAGGTCCCTGCAAGCGACTAGGAAGTGGACTTGGCGGAGGTACCCAGCTGGGATACAGGGAGCTCCGTCACAATAGTGTTTCTAAAATTGTTGTTAAAATAAATGTAATTTAAACTCTTAGTGGCTAAGGCCTCTATTTAATATTTTTGGATAAGCTTTTCAAATATGTTTTATTTTTTATACACTTTTAACCCCTTAAGGACCAAACTTCTGGAATAAAAGGGAATCATGACATGTCACACATGTCATGTGTCCTTAAGGGGTTAAAATGATTGTTGGGGTTAAATATTATTCTGCTGAGCAAAGCGTTCCATGCACCTCACTCTTGGATCGAACGTTCGGGTAGAGCCTTTCAGTGATACACTGACAGCGTG
The DNA here is from genome assembly GCA_933207985.1 of Pelobates cultripes. Lineage (NCBI taxonomy): Eukaryota > Metazoa > Chordata > Amphibia > Anura > Pelobatidae > Pelobates > Pelobates cultripes. The sequence continues at coordinate 168,257,408 of OW240915.1, read as the reverse complement.
TTTCAACTTGGGCTACTACCAGTGTATTAAGGGTCAGGCAAACATATTTATGTAGTAAAGTAACATGACAAGATTATATCAGCTAAACACGATATTACTTATTCAGCAGCCAACAACATGTTTTTCTGGTAGCGAGGTTAAAAGGTTATCTCTTTGAGGGTCTGCAACAGGTTCCCTTTAGGCTGACATTTAACAATTGCTATTTTTAAAATAATAAAAACTCAACAGTGTGGTATATACACCCACCCCAGTTATGATAATATTGTGTAAAGGTGGGAGGTATTTACACATAGCAGCTATTTTTGCACTTCTTAAGCATCTGTTGCACAAATACGCACTTGTATCACTATTTCTAAAATAGTCTGTCCATTTACAGTAGTCAGGTACTTAATTTTTATCCATTTCAATGATTTTTCAACATATTAAAATATAATATATATGTCATATATAATGAATATATCAATATATAAAAATATCACAATATTACAATCTTTTTCAAATTATGAAATCATTTTAAAGGTTTATCCAAAAATATTAAATCAAGACCTAAATGTTAATAATAATGCTATCATTACAGTCCGATCCCTAAAAAAGATTAGCATTCAATTTCCTGCACATTTAGCAGTTGTGGGCTCCGTGCACCCATAAAGTTATTAATTGTTTAGATTTTTCCAAAAACACTAAGTTGATGTAAAAATGATATTACTGGGGGTGTGGCCAGGACGCACATGTAGATGGTCGCACGGCTCCAGAGCTCCGCCGAGAAACGGCAAAAAAATAGCGTGAATCCACCCAATAAACGAGACAAAGATCCGCAACACCCTGCACGGATCAACCAGTGTCATGGCAAGCAAGGCAGCATGGAAAATTAAATCCAGGACTCCATTGCTGCAGGTTTCGGCCCTGGCCTCGCCGAGCAAGTGCGCCCAAGATGGCGCTGGGGAAGCCTGCTCGCCGGTCTCAGAATCAGACCGCAGCGAGTCAGAACAATGTGATCTGACCACGGCAGTCCCGGCAGCGGATGCCACCCTGCATAAGCTGCTGGAAGACGTAAAATCAGGTCAGACTTCCAGAAATTGGCGGCGGAAATTAGGTGGGAAGTGCAGGCTATAGGGAAACGCACAGCACACTTGGAGGATGAAACAGAGGAGATAATAAAGGCACATAACACACTAGCTGATGCCTATACCGACTTCTCCACACAGTTACAAGAGATGCATGCAAAAATTACAGATATGGAGGACAGGGCCCGCAGGAATAACATCCGCCTGCGTGGCATACCAGAGGAGGTCAAAACGCAAGATTTAAAGGCGTATATACACCAGCTATTCCAAACCCTTCTCCCAGATGCCACAGCCCAGGTATTGGAGATTGACAGGGCTCATAGGCTACAAAAACCCAGGAATATTCCTGCTGCAGTACCAAGGGACGCCATTGTCCGGGTCCATTTCTATGCCACCAAAGACAGGCTGATGCAGGTTGCCAGAGACACGGCGAAACTGGCGGGCAAGTACCCAGGCCTGCAGCTTTTTGCTGATCTGTCCCCTACTACACTTTCCAAGATGCGGTCTTTTGGCAACATAACCAAGGCACTGAGAGAAGCACAAATCAAAAAAAGTGGGGCTTTCCCACCCGACGTATTATCCACATAATTGGCTCTGACAGAGCAGACTCCACACCAGAGGAGGGACATAAACTGCTGGGACAGTGAAACATACAGGTACAGGCAGAGCCATCACCCACCAAAGGCTCGGAACCAGCATCGAACCGCATGACAGGGAACTGGCAGAGAGTTGCAGCAGCCAAGTGAACCACAGGCCCAAGGCGCCGAGACACAATTTCAGCACACGCAGAGGAGCTACAAGCTGACTACGGACTGGGTGCAGTATTATCCCCCTACAAGCATTGGCATAATCCTTTTGTTCACTTAGTTACTCCATACTTATCCATCTCCACATATACTCAACTCTTGCTTAGTATAAAAATAAAAATAAAAAAAATAAATAAAAAAAACACAAAAAACTAAACAAACAAAAAATAAATAAATAATAATAAAAATATAAATAAATAAATAATAATAAAAAACTTCATACATCCCACTATCTTGCTCCCTAGGGAGTATGAGCTTTAGACCTATCTTATTTCTACACACATTTTCTTACCCCCCGAAACGGACATGAATTTCCAAACATACCATTTCCAGGACTAATGGTTGAAATGTGGATGAACAATTTGATTGTTTATTAGTAGAGATGTCGCGAACTGTCCGCCGAACTGTCCGCCGAACTGTTCACGAACTGTCCGCCGGCCAACAATAGCGTGTTCGCGTTGGGCGAACATATCCAATTTCCGGTCCGCCCCCTATACGTCATCATTGAGTAAACTTTGACCCGGAACCTCACAGTCAGCAGACACTTCCTGGGAGGGAGGGACTGCTGCTGATTGGGTGGAATGTGTCTGCTGGCTGTGAGTTTCCGGGTCAAAGTTTACTCAATGATGACGTATAGGGGGCGGACCGGAAATCGGATATGTTCGCCCAATGCAGCAGAATAATATTGTTCGCCGGTGGACAGTTCGCGAACAGTTCGGAAGACAGTTCGTGAACAGTTCGGCAGACAGTTCGCGACATCTCTATTTATTAGTACTGTTGTTCACGCATATACCGACAAGTCCTCGTTGACCCCCATGGAGACCGTTGTCGGGGGGGTCCGAGACTGGGGCCGTAAATTTTTTTAATTTTTCTTCATTTGATCCGCTCATGCTCCCACCAGGCTCATCAATGGGCCAATGGGCCCTGTCGCGCTGCAATTTTCCCATTTCTTCTCCCGGGTTCTTACTCAGGCAGCTCCCTTTGGAGGTTGTCTGGAGTTTGGGGAGACTTGTATATAGTTCATGTTTGGTTTTATGTATTTTTTTCTTTTATTATTGTCATGATTTCTAAACGCGGGGATACAACAGTGGTTGATGTGGATTGTGGAAGGTGTGGAAGGTTAAAATGTCTTGCTGTGTACACACTGGGTCACTGGGGGTCCCTGGTCATAGAACACAGGCTTAGTCCCAACATATTCTTGCTCAACGCTAAAGGGTTGAACTCCCCCTACAAAAGACGCCTAGCCTTACAAGAGGCGAAAAGGGCACAGGCACACATCGGGTTTTTTCAAGAAACCCACTTTAAATGGGGACACCGCCCCAGGTTCAACTCCTCTCAGTTCCCGATAGATTTCCACGCTTGTTATGCAGCAAAGAAAAGAGGTGTCTCAATCCTCATTTGTGAAGAAATAGCCTTCACCTTGGTGGCAAAACACGCGGATAAACATGGGAGATACCTGATGGTGCAATGCACTATCAATAACGTGCAATACACGTTGGTTAATATCTATGGTCCACACTCTGACCAACCAGCCTTTCTTGAGAGGGTATACCAAAAGATAGACAGGTGGTGATCATAGGAGGGGACACGAATTTTATCCTAGACGAACAGATGGATGTTACGTCTTCAAGAGAAGTGACACACAACACGACGCTTCACAGACGCTCCACAACACGCAAATTGAACCAAATCCTACTGACACAGGGATACATAGATCCATGGAGGGTAATGCACCCTGGAGAGAGGGACTATACGTTCCACTCCCCTGTCCATAATTCCTACTCCCGGATAGACAGGTTCCTCATTCACGGCTTAATGGTGCTAAAGGTACAGACGACCGAGGTGGACCTTATTACGTGGTCGGACCATGTGCCAGTAATGCTACAGCTAGGAGAGAAATTTCCCACTAGGGGCAGAGGCTCTTGGAGTATGAACGAGCACTTGCTCACCAACCCAAACATACTTGCAGATATTCGTAACAAACTGAACCTGTACTTTGACACTAATAAGCTGCCTGACACTAAGCCGGATTCACTTTGGTTAGCACACAAAGCCTACATACGTGGAGTACTGATTAAACACGCTAGCTATGCGAAAGCCCAGAGACTTGACTTAAATACCTAGATCTCACTAAAAAGCTGACGGAGATCTCCTCTCTTAACAAGGCAGCCCCTTCACCTCAACAGGCACTAGACTTAAAGACATACAATGACAGTTGTCAGAATTAGAACTAGCCAAAACCAACTTTCTACACCGCAGATTTAAGCAGCGCTACTTTGAACTTGGTAATAGGGCAGGAGCTCTTTTAGCCTCCCAATTAAAAAAAGGGCCCAGGCTACGAGGATAGAATTCATTCATACAACAAATGGGGACAAAATTCTTAATCCAGACATAATTGTACAAGAATTTGCTAAATACTACAGTACACTATATAACCTTAAAGAGGACTCTAATAATAATGTCCCAACGTTACAACAGATAAACAACTTCCTAGACCCAGATACCAAAGGTCCAAGACGAAGCTATGCAGAACCTTATCAAACCTATCACACTTGAGGAAGTACAAAAACACATAACAGCCCTACCTTCGGCCAAGAGCCCAGGGCCGGATGGCCTGCCAGCGCTCTATTACAAAACTTTCCAAACACAAATAGGCTCCCACTTAACAGAGGTATTCAAAACCTGCTTCCGGAAAGTATCCCTCCTAAAGGAGATGCTCCTGGCCCATATAGTCACCTTACCCAAGCCAGGCAAAAAACAACTGTATGCGCAAACTTTAGACCAATTTCACTGTTAAATAGAGACACAAAAATTTATGCCAAAATCATCGTGAATACCAAAACTCATTCACCATAACCAATCTGGCTTCATTAAGGGGAGACAGGGCTCAGACAATTCGAGGCACCTCCTAAACGTGCTCCACCACATACAGGTGCAGTCAAGGGAAGGTCTTCTCTTAGCGCTGGACGCGGAGAAGGCCTTTGACAGATTAAACTGGTCATACATGATGGAGGTGATGAGGAAATTTGGGTTCCCCCCAGCATTCACTACCACTATAATGGCACTCTACTCCTGCCCGACAGCTAGCGTCTCCAACGCAGGTTTTATATTCCCCCCCATTTGACATAACAAACGGTACCAGACAGGGATGCCCCCTGTCTCCCTTCTTGTTCATATTATGCCTGGAGCCTCTGGCCCAATGCATTCGTGACTCCCCAGACATAAAAGGCATATCAATAGGAGATCAGATTCACATACTTTCGCTATTCGCGGACGATATCATTCTAACATTATCCAGCCCTGAAACGTCCCTCCCCAAGCTGTCAGCTTTTGTCAGCTTTTGGAGCAATCTCCTATTACTAACTTAACACTTGCAAAATGCAAGCTCTCCCGATAAACATACCACATCACAGGCAAGAGACCTTGTCGGGTCACTTTCAATTTGACTGGAGAGACGATTACGTAGTCTACCTGGGAGTGAGAATAACTAAATCCATAGCAACACTGATAAAATTAAATCACTGCCACGTGTTGACAACAATGAGACAGGAACTAGACAAATGGAGGGAGGCGAGAATCTCCTCGTCCGGTCGAATAAATGCCCTCAAGATGATTTCCCTGCCCAAGTTGCTATATATATTTAGGATGCTTCCTATCCGAACACCTAAGAGTTACTGTGACAAGGTGCAGAAGCTCTTCATGGACTTTATATGGCATAAAAGCAGAGCCAGAGTAGCGAAGGAGGTGTTGCAGAGACCATACTCGGCAGGTGGCATGGGCATCCCTCAGGTTTGGACATACAGCAGGGCAGCTCTTCTGGCCCAGGCCATTAACTTCCATGCACCCTGTGGCCTGCTGGGATGGGTGGATATGGAGAAGCAGCAATTACCAGAGGACTCACTGACATCACACATGTGGACCCCCCCACTACTGAGACATAAAATCCCCCCCCCCGTACCCTACTACAGTGACGTCTCTGGCCGTTTGGGACACACTCAACAACATGAGACGCGCACCCACCAAGTACCACAGACTAGCGCCATTGGCAGCACTAAAGGCGGTCTCCCCGGAGGTCCCCATAAAACAATGGGTGAATCAAGGTATAACAAAACTATTCCAACTGACATCTGGGGGCACACTGATCCCATTCCCGACACTACAGGAGAAATACAATTTACCATCCAAATTTACATTTCTATATCTTCAGCTTAAAAGTATACTACTATCACATACAAGCTATGCAACACTTGACATTAACCCTGCAGACAAAGAACTACAATCCTTACTAGCCTTGTGTTGGACAACTCCACTGAAACCTAAACTCCTATATAGATGTTATGGAGCCCTTGCGGACCCTAAGTCCCAGACCAACATGGCCATGGTGTTACAGTGGGAAAAAGAAATGGGTGAGATAGTCACACAGAAGAGATGGATTAAGAGACTAAACGTGCTACAAGGTATCACTAGATGTTACTCTCACATAGAAGCGCACCGAAAGCTCCTTTACCGATGGTATCTTACACCAGATAAGCTCAGTCATATATACAATACAACAATGGCAACATGCTGGAGATGTGGCCTAGAAAGGGGCACCATGTTACATGTGTGGTGGGAATGTGGGGTAATCCAGCCCCTATGGGACGCGGCAGCAAATCTAGTGGAGGCGCTCCACATTAGAGTCCCATAGGACCGCAAGGTGTATCTCTGGCTGGAGTTCCCACCTGGTGTAACGTTTTATGAAAGGGCCCTGGTGGCACATGTCGCCATGGCAGCTAGAGCACTTATAGCTCTTAATTGGAAGTCAAGCCTATGCCCTAAGGCAACAATGTTAGTGAACAGAATCAAACTTAACTACGCGTATGAACGTATGGTTATCCTCTCCCTAAGAGCTAACTCTAAAACAAGACAAATCTGGGAGCCATGGGAAGCCCTATACCCCTCTAACCCCTACCCCTGAGATAGGAGAGACCGAGGGAAGTAAAAAAATAAATAAATAAAAAAAATAAAAAAATGAAAAAAGAAAAGAAAGAGAAAAGAGAAGAAAACAAAACAAAAGGGACAAGGGAAAGAACACATGAGGGTTTGAGTTGCAAGCCATACTCTAGAACCCTGAGCAAGCAAGGAGCTAATGCTCGCATATAGGACTAGAGACCACGCCCACACTATAACACACTTCACCAACATCTTGGACAAGACAATACCAGTATCCCCTTGTTCGAATTTTAGGAGGTTTTTTTTTTTTATACACTTACGCATGTACAGATATCATCTGCGCCCACTTGCAAACATACCTCCCCAGCTGTGGAGTTCTCTAATTTCCACTTCTAATGCTGTATATCCTACAAGAGAAAACATAGGTAGGCCTCACACCTACAGTAAGCAGACACCCTTTCTACCATTTACAGCAAGACTCCAGCGATGGGAGTGTGTAGATGGGACAGCCACCAGACATTATGGCACACAACAACATAGGGGTCAATGTTTGAAACTATGTATGGTATACTGTTTGTTATTGACCTGGCACGTGTAGTAATTGAGTCTGACCATGTACTCTGTAAAATGTGGCAGTGTTAAAATGGAATATCACAGATTTATCAACTGAATGTAAAGCAATAAACTTCAATTATAAAAAAATAATAATTATATTACTACATAACGATTATAACGATAATAACCTAATAGCACATAACATAACATTGTAACAGTAATCATAACTTTCACATTACAAGATATATTACAGTGGCATGGAAAAGAAGGATCAGTCTTACTATATTTTAAACGGCAAGATGACCTGGAATTGATGTGAAATAGTCAGTATTCTTCACATACTGAAACAAATCTCCACCCCTAAGGGTACATTTACAGGGTTACTTACTAAAATGAATTTCAAATTTAAAGACACAGAAGGCAAACTGAAAGTATAGCTGAGACTTTTTACTGTTCAGCTATTTTTACCTTAAATTTGAAATCCACTTTGAATTCTCACAGTGAATAACCCTCACTGTCTGTTCAGGTCCTTTAACCCCTTAAGGACACATGACATGTGTGACATGTCATGATTCCCTTTTATTCCAGAAGTTTGGTCCTTAAGGGGTTAAATTTAAATATTTATAACGTCCTTATAAATTAAGTTGTAACTTTTACTTGACTAGATTTGTTTTAAAAAATGAAGCTTTCTGCCTAAATGTTGCAGTTTGGTTTTTAATTGACATTTATTCAGATTTTAGCAATATAATAAATACATAAATAAATAAATGCCTTTGTTTACAAAAAGATAAATGGCAATCATTTTCACAGTGTATGTGGATACTGGGAACAATCTGTAGGTCTGTGTTTTGTGATGTCTTGACTTCTTCATACAAGGGAACATTTACAGATACATCTGTAGTCTTTTTCACTATAAATCTAATAACTAACTACACTTAAGGCATCACTTCTTCACTGAATTCTGTTGAGAAAACCACCCACTCTTGTGATTTCCTGACTGTATCATTAAGCAATTTAGAAAATCCCTCCCGTCTTATTTTTCTCAGTGTTAGTCTTAATCATACCTTCAAAATCACTTTTTATGGCTGTTATACACTCTTTTCAACATTTATTCTGGCTAGTTTCTTCTTCTGAAACTATCCTTCAAAGACTCTGCTAGAGTCTGAAACCTAAAAAGTGGACCAATTTGTCCGTAAATGGAATAATTTTCTCACCAGTATTCCTTTAACAGTATGCATTGAATGACTACTCTGAACATGCACTAGAGTTTTCCCAGCAGTATGCATTCAGTATGTATGTGCTTTGATTGTACAGTCATCTAAGCTAAATATTGTATCCTGCTAAAAATGTAAGGTTAATATAATGGAAATATTCCACAGCGAATAATCCATATATCCATTGTCTATATGTGTAATGGTGTTTCATAAAAATGTTTGTTATTTTGGGCAGATTGCACACACATTTAAATCTACATATTTGTTCAGTTTTATACATCCTTTAATAATTAATTAAATGTAATCAGATCATGCAGAAGGGGAATTCCAGAGTAGAAGAGGGGGTAGGCTATAGAGGCCATGGAAATACCTGTTTTGGGGGGCCTTGCAGAATAATATCCATAGTCCAGTCATACCATGACCAGTATATTGAGTTCTAGTGGTTATGGTGCTTAGAGTTTTTTATTTTAATGAATGTGCCATAAGCAATATAATGTCTTGCTCTGTTAATGTAGTTTAGTTTTACTGTATATTAATGCTGCACTTTGCAAAAATATGGCAAATGTTATTTAGAGCATTTGTATGTTTCAATGTGTATTATCCCTTAGGATATTGGTAGGCAACCTTTAATACTACCGATGTGGATTTCATTTCCAATAATGCTCTGCTGGCAAAGATTCAAGGGAGATGCAGTCCACAACATCTGAAGGGCCAGAGGTTGCTCACCCATGCCTTAGGCGATGATGCCAAGTAAGAAAATAATTAATCTGTTTAACTGATTAAACATATGGTGTTTAACTAATGTGGAAGTTATTAGAGAAGTGTCAAAGGAATTGCAAATTGTTGGTCAATGTAGCCAAATAGGAAAAAAAGTCTCCAACTTGTTTATTTATTTAATCCAGCTGTGGAGTCTTATCGTTAGCAATTCCCATGGTAATTTTTAATTAAATAAATAACCATAAATTACATTCTTACTTGCTTGTTATTTACTAAACTAGGAACCAAAAACAGAGAATTGCACATTTAAACCAAAATATTAGAGCTGGAAAATAGCTTAGTTGGAAAGTTTTTTCCAACTTGTCTATTTTGGCCATACTATTTGAAATTAATTGATCAATTCATGGCAATTTAGTGAATACCCCTTAAGTAAAATATTAGTATTTGCTAAAGATGATTGAATATAAAATTATGATACTCTCAGTTTTATTTAAATATGTTTATGCATATCTCTTTTTAACAGTGGATCCATAGAATAGTCCTTATTTTATTATATTTTATTTTTTTAATTGCCATTCTTTTATTTAGATGCTGTGATTTTGCACAAAGTTTGCAAAGCCACAACATCTAAATTAAAAAATGGTAATTAAAAATAAAATTAAATTAAATAATTAGAACTATTCTATGGATCCAATGTTAAAATTATTTTTATATAAACAGCCCTTTTGTTATATACGTGTCTTGATAATAACACATTATATTCTTTTTCTGTACATGACCAACTCTAGAGATGATGTTTCATTTTTAGTGAACCAGTTTACTTTAGCTGTTTAATGTTCATATATTTGGCAGGCACATGGTATTTTTATCCATGCTTTCTTCTATGCTTTGGAGTTGATTCATTAAAAATCAAACAGTAATGAACTGAAAACCAAACTGCAATATTTAAGCAAACATAGCCCTATTGTGACTTTAACACTCAGTGGGCAGAATGTTTCTGACTTAGCACTTTATTACTAAAGTTCTCAAAATGGAGTCAAGCTTAATTTGCCTCCATGTGTGCTGATTGAAATCTGTCATTTCTACAAACAGGATTTACATCTCCAAAACTAGGCATTTCTACAATCCACTGCTATTGAAATTGAATTGCTCCTTTTATCATATGAAATAACATATTGGCTAGAAAGCCTGCTGATTGCTTTGTGTTGCGATTTGCCATTATGTGTTACAAATTCAGTGAAAATGTCCTGTGTGTCTGTAGCTGTGCTTTGAAATTATCAGTCTGATAACTCTGATATGCTTTCTTAGTCATGTTGTTTGGTTTTTTTTTAGCAATATGTTCCTCACTCCGAGTGGATTTAGAGCAGGGGTTCTCAACGTTAGTCCTCAGGTCCCCCTACCAATCCAGGATTTGGGGATTACCTGGGTGTGTCTAAGGTGTTTAGAAAAAAAAAAACACCTTAGAGTCTAAGGTGTTTTTTTCCCTTTTTCTAAACACCTGAGACACACCCAGGTAATCCCCAAATCCTGGACTGGTAGGGGGTCCTGAGGACTGGGTTGAGAACCCCTGATTTAGAGGAACCGTCTATAGTAGTCTATAAGTACCTCTTAATTATCCCAAATGGTGCCAGTCCTACCATCACAATTTTTTATTGTTAAATATGGAGTTAAGCTTAAAATAAAACCCTTAAGCGAGCACTATAAGCACCCAGCTTAATGAAGTGGTCTGGGTGCCAAGTACAGCTAGGATTAACCATTTTTTCTATAAACGTAGCAGTTTCAGAGAAACTGCTATGTTTATATTAGGGTTAATCCAGCCTCTAGTGGCTGTCTCACTGACAGCCGCTAGAGGCGCTTGTGTGCTTCTCACTGTGAAAATCACAGTGAGAAGAAGCCAGCGTCCATAGGAAAGCATTGTGAATGCTTTCCTATGAAACTGGCTGAATGTGCGCGTGGCTCTTGCCGCGCATGCACATTCAGCCAAGGAGGCGGAGAGGAGGAGGAGGAGAGTCCCCCACCCGGCACTGGAGAAAGAGGTAAGTTTAACCCCTTCCACCCCTTAGAGCCCGGCGGCACTATAGTGGTCCTTTAAAAACATGCAGAGCAAAGATAATATTAAAAACCCTTGCACCTGCATAAGATTATTACTATAATTTATTACTTCAGAAGGACTCTGCACATGAGAAGCCTATGTTGGCCACAGGGTAGGGATGAGAGCTTTAGGCCTTAGGGGCAAATCCAGTCAAGTGGCTCATTGCACCACAGAATCAGCTCACCATCCATGCCCACCTTTTCCTGGTTTTATAACGGATATTGATGTTATGAAGCAAGGCAAATATGATACAATGCGGTTTATGTTGGAGTGATGGTGAGAGGGAGGGGTGATGATGAGAGGGAGGTGGGGTGATAGTGAGGGGGAGGGTGTGATGATGTGAGGGAGGGGGTAATGGTGTGAAGGGGGGATAATGGTGGGATGGAGGGGGGTAATAGTGTGAGGGGGGTGGTTGTGTGAGGGAGGGGTGATGGTTAGGGAGGGGTGGTAATGATGTGAGGATGGGGGTGGTGTGAGGGAGGGTGATGTGTGTGTGGGAGGAGGGTGATGGTGTAGGGAGGAGGGTGTGAAGATGGGTGATGATGAGGCAGGGGTGAGAGGGAGGGTGGTAATAGTGTGAGCCAAGGGGTATGGTGTGAGGGGTGTGAGGCTAATGAGGTGTGAGGGAGGGTGATGGATGGTGTGAGGAGGGTGATTGATGGTGTGAGGGAGGGTGATGGTGTGAGAGAGGGTTGGCCATGATGTGAGGAGGGAGTGATGGTGTGAGGAGGGTGATGGTGTGAGGGAGTGTTAGTTTGAGGGAGGTGGGTGATGGTAAGAGGAAGGGGTTTGATGGTGAGAGGGAGCAGGAGGGTGATGGTGTGAGAGAGGGTGGTAATGATGTGAGGGAGGGAGTGATGGTGAGGAGGGAGGGTGAAGGGTGTGAGGAGTGTTAGTTTGAGGAGGTGGGTATTAGTTAGAAGGAGGGGGATGGTGTGAAGGAGGGTGTTGGTGAGAGGAGGGGAGTGTTAGTGTAGAGGAGGGTGTGTGTTGGTGTGAAGGAGAAGTGTTGTGTAAGGAGGGTGTTGGTGTAGGGAGGTGGGTGATGTGAGAGGGAGGGTTGATGATGGAGAGAGGAGGGGGTGATGGTTTGAAGGAGGGTGGGGATGGTGTGAGAAGGAGGGTGTTGGTGTGAAGGAGGGGTGTTGCTGTAAAAGGAAGGGGTGTTGGTGTGAAGGAGGGGGGTGTTGGTGTGAAGGAGGGGGTGTTGGTGAGAGGGAAAGGGGGTGATGGTGTGAAGGAGGGGGGTGATGGTGAGAAGGCGGGGTGATGGTAAGAGGGCAGGGGGGTGATGGTGAGAGGGAGGGGGGACTATATACCTTCTGTCATTCTCTGGTGGGCTGGTGGGCTCCCTGGTCCAGTGGGGATATCCGGTCTGCAGCTCCACAGTGTGCAGAGCTGCAGATCATATCTCGCGAGACCCGGTCACTGCATTGCCGTGGTAACCCGCGGCAACGCTCTGATTAGTCAGATCAAGCGAGACACCAGCGGCCACAGGCACTCTCGGGCAGCCTGGAGGGGCTGCACACCTGGTGGCATACTGAACAGGCCCCCGGGCCTCCTCCTGGTGTTGGGTCCTTGGTTACTGACCGAGGACCTGACACAGTCTGCCCTAAGGCGGTTTAGGCATCCACAAGGCCTTAGGTTGGCCACCTAAACCGCTTAGAGAGCCGCCCATTTTTTAAATAATTTAGGGCGGCCTGGGAGGCAACTGCCTCCTGTCCCAGCCCGCACCTGGTTGGCCACCATGTGTGGGTGCCTGTCAACCTATGCTCCAAGGTGACCTGGCCCCTTTATAGTTGCATGTCACTGGTGAAAGAAATTGCATCACTGGCATACCCACATTCACTTTGGCTCCACTGTCTTCACCATTCTGTCTAGTAAAGAAGTAACTGTTTTGGAGCATAATACATGCATGTATCCAGACTGTTATAGGCAGGTCTTTGGAAATTACAAGAAATAATAGTGTGTTCTGCTATATCACAATATGGCTTTAAGAATCTAGAAATAAAATAGGCATTCACAGATCTTTGCTGACTTAATCTAAAATCTATAAATTTTTCCTGTATTTCTGTGGGGCACCTCACCCTTTAACTCTCAGGAGTTCTACTACATCATTGTGAGTTCTACTTCTACCTGCCTCCATTATGTAAAATGAAAACTTACATTTTAATCTTTTGTACAAATATAAGCAAATTGCTTGGGTTAAGATAAGGAAAGCAAAATGGTATCCTTAAAGGACCACTCCACTCTGAATTTGTTTAATACATTAATGCTTTTATTTATGCATGTAGTCATTGAGGGATTTCTTTAAAAAGCTTACAAAAGCTAAAGTTCTTATGGCTGTGGCTTTTGCAAGACCTCCCCTTTTTCCCCGGAAGAGACTTTTAGTCTCTTCATGGGGAAATAACCAATCAGAGATTCTCATGGTGAAGCCTCTGAATTAGTGCACACTGTGCACGTAGTGTATAAGCTATTCTTGTGTGTGGTCAGTGGAAAAGTTCCAGGAGCTAAAGACGCCAGTATGAGCAATGGGGAGAAGACAGGTGCCCTTAAGTAGAGGGCATCTGCCACTTCTGTTATCTCATCTGAAACAATAGAAGGAGGAACCAAGCCTCGCTGTCTGTCTGGTTTACAGCCAAGGAGATGGTTCATAATTGGCACTTATATACAATAGAATTAAAATAGGATACCTAATGCAGATAAGTGTTTTATGGGAATGGTCCTTTAAGCAAATGAATATAAAAACAATTTTCCGAATAATACTATATATAGGATTCTCTATGTACAATGTTATCTACCAACATGTATATAAGTATTATAGCAAAACAGATTTGTAGGATAGGCATAACCTCAGTTGTGTACAAAACTGAAAAACTGCACACCTTGATAGGGGCTATGGCTATTTTTAAACTTAAATAGAAATAGTAATAAAACATGAATGAGCAAAAGTAGAGTAATTACTTTTGACAGAGGAAACAGGGCAGGGAAACGGCTAATGGCAAAGATAGGGGGAAAAGTAGCTTAGCAAATAGTAAGCAAATGTATATACAGGAGGAACATTTAAATTATTGAATGAAGATTTTAAGTGAAGCTGTATAACACATAGGGAAGCTATACAAGGAACAGAAAATATAAGCTTGCAATTGATCTAAAATATATTGATCAGTGAAAAGGCTGTGTTTTTTTTCAAAGTCCACGTCACTGGTAACCTAACTGCTGGATGTTCTAGCACAGAGTAGTAGGAAGTAGGAAGTTTTTAGTTCATCAGGTGTTAAAAAAAACAAAACAAGATTGTATGATTGCATCTGTCAATTATTTCTTATTCCTTGGTTGCTTCTAACTGGTACGTTTCTTTAATTGACGCCACAGGTTTTTTTTTTAGGTTTTTCTAATACCTAGCCATTCTAGCTGTGATATTATTTTCCTGAAAGCAACTTTTGCACACAGCAGCAACATGACAAGGTGCTATTCAAATGTATGTATCCTAATTAGGCCTAATTATTCATGGAAAAGATCACATGCTGAAGTTTTCATTTTTGGCTCAGGTATATTATTGATTTTTTTTTTTTTTTGTCATTTACAGGACCATCAAGCATGCAAAATACAAAAAAACCATTGTGCCTAGAGGGGTATTAGCCACACCTCACTGACAAGGCCCAAAGAAGGCTGAAACAATTTTCTGGGGTTGCTGTATCTCTTGTGCAGAGTGATCTTGCTGAGAGTTCAGTTCTGGTCTACCTGTACAGGTGGGACTAGTCTGATATGTTTCAGATGTGTTCTCTCTGTAATGGCACAAGTGAGCAAAAAGTATTTTGAGACCCAAACAGGGATTTACAGAAGGGCAAGCTATTGAGTTTCTCTAAGATTTTGTCCGTTCTCATAATATTTGTTTTTGCTTCAAACCTTTTATAAAAATGTATTGTTTTTCCTTTTACAATCTTGTATTAATGAAAAATAGGGAGCAGCATTAGTCATTTTAAGTTGAAAAAAAATTTGTTTTTTAAAAAAATTAAAGGAAAAAGCAATTGATGACCAACTCACCCCTTCCACCTTGAGAAAAACAATGTTTTCCAACACATCCAGTTTGTAACATAAGTGACCGTCCTTCAAGTATAGAAAAAAACAGCACTCTATCAGCTTATCCCAGATGTGCCTGTGGAGGAAACAAACCTATACAAACTGCAAGTTCCAGCCAGGCAAGGTGAAACCCCTGCAATGAAAGGCATTTAAAAAGTGGGGCCTGCATCAGGATTTATTTAATTTGAAAAAGGGGTATTTCTCAACAATATTAAAGGAAAAAGTAAGTGGTCAATTTACGGCCTTCTCACCTTTACCACATTGAGATGAAAAAAGCATTTAACAAACAGAATGAAAAGAAAAACACTGGCTAACACTGGTAAAGAGTATATAAAAAAGAAAAATACCTTTATATAATAATGATTAAAATTACAACATCAGGCTAGGAAACAGCAGCACAGACAGAAGACACAGACATATTTCATGCCTCAGTGGCACTTTGTTAGAAAAATCTAATAGGACTATCACATATATAGGGTAAAGTAATTACTCAATTAAATAACAATGAAGATATTTAAAATCTTAATAAATATGTGTACTACCTGTTGGATGAGGGCACATACCAGAAGCTACATCCCACTGTAATACTTATAACATATTTAGACGTTCTGGCACTAGGAATATTAGTATATTAATGATGATAAGTTATGCTAAATGAGCTCTAATGTAATAAAGAATAATCCTCAATGGAATAAAAATGAACATGACAATAACTTCTAAGGGCCAGCCTCATCTGTAGTTTAAATACTAGTGAAAGTATCTTCTTGCACAGTCACATAAGTGATAAACACTGCAAAGGTATAATGTACTTATATTTGGTAGTTGGCATCATGGTAGTTGTAGTTATACAACATCTTGGGATCTACCATAAGGGCAGCCCTGTGCATGTCCTTTCTTTTTTTTTCTATTTTTTTTTTTTTACAATGGATTGATACCATGATCTGTTCACACACAGTGCCCCAAAGTTCAAATACCAAACAAAATAAAATCCAGCTTTCATGTAATTTCCGATGCCATATTCTAGCTTTGGAGTATATAGTCAGCTGGCTGCTTTATCTACTAGTTAAAGACAATATGTAGACGAAGAGTTAGAAAATATAATAATATAAATATAAAATTCAGTTGTGCTCAAAAGTTTGCATATCCTTGGAGAACTGGTAATGTATGTTCCATTTTTAAAGAAAACATGAGTGAGCAGGCAAAACATTTTTTTTTTCTTTGGGATTCATATTCAACTGTAGGTTATAAGAGAATGGCACAATCATAAAACAAAACATGGCAGCGAAGAACAAATTGAAATGACCCCTGTATAAAATTCTGCATTCCCATAGTTCTTAATACTGTGTATTGCCTCCTTTAGCATCAATGACAGCAACATCAATGTCAGCATGCAGTATTTTGTAATAGTTGTCTATGAGGCCTCTAATTCTTGCAAGTGGTATAGCTGCCCATTCATCTTGGCAAAACGCCTTCAGGTCATGCAAAGTCTTTGGTCATTTTACACCGCATGTTTGAGATCTCCCCAGAATGGCTCAGCGATATTAAGGTCAGGAGACTGTGATGGCCACTTCAGAACCTTCACCTTTTCCTGCTGTAACCACTGGAGGGTCAACTTGGCCTTGTGCTTGGGGTCATTGTCATGCTGGAAAGTCCAAGAGCATACCTTGAGCAGCCTTCTTGCAGAAGAATGCAAATTGTCTGCCAGTATTTTATGATAACATGCCGCATTCATCTTACCATCAATTTTCACAAGATTCCCTGTGCCTTTAGAGCTCACCCAAAACATCAGTGAGCCGCTACCACGCTTCAAAGTGGGGATTGTATTCTTTGCACTATGGGCCTTGTTGATCGCTCTCCAAACATAGAGGTTATGGTTGTGACCATAAAGCTCTATTTTGGTCTTGTCACTCCAAATTACAGTGTGCCAGAAGCTGTGTGGCATGTCAAGGTGTTGTCGGGCATATTGTAACTTGGCTTTTTTGTGGCATTGGCACAGTGAAGGTTTCTCTTGGTAACTTGACCATTTTTGTTCAAGTATTGTTGTATTGTGCTCCTCAAAACCACCACACTACATTTTTCTAGAGCAGCCTATATTTCTCCTGAGGTTACCTGTCAATTTTTCTTTGTATTCCGAACAAGTCTTCTGGCAGTTGTGGCTGAAATCTTTCGTGGTCTATCTGACCTTGTCTTGGTATCAAGAGATCACCAAATATTCCACTTCTTAATAAGTGATTGAACAGTACTGACTGGCATTTCCAAGGCTTTGGATATCTTTTTATATCTTGCTCCCCATGGCTCAGTATCTAGCCTGCTCAGTGTATCGATGTGAGAGCTAACAAACTCAATGACTATTTATACACAGAAACTAATTGCAATTTAAAAAGCCACATATGTGGAAAATTAACCTTTCATTGACAAACATTTAAGGGTAAGTAAACTTTTGATCAGGGCCATTTTGGTGATTTCTGTTATCATTGTGATTTAAAAGGAGTCAAACAACTATGTGATAATAAATGGCTTCATATGAACACTATCCTTTAAAAAAACCAAATTGTTTTGCATGACCAGTTATATTTTAAATCAATGCCAAAATGTTACAATTTCTACCAGGATATGTGCAATCTTTTGAACACAACTGTATATATATATATATATATATATATATATATATATACACACACACGCAATTAATAATAATAATAATAATAATAATAATAATATCACCACAAACACTGAAGGTATAATTTCTGACATAAATAGTGTAACATACAGAGCCATCTCTCTAAGGGAAGACGGCTATTTTCCTATTTCCTAATTAGAAACCTTCCCACTGCCCTTATCATGTTTGAGGCAACAGAATAGAGGAAAAGGTAGTTTTTATATTATTCATATTTTATTAATGCAAGTTGTGTAAAATTAATGCCTAGACTAACTACTGTCTGCTCTGAACCATTGAAGAGGACATGACAAATAAAAAGCTATCTTCGTAAATCAAGATCCAGAAATCCAAAGTTCATTGTAGTTGTTTCATTTTAGATTTATGGTCAAAATATTCTGACATAACGTCTCATGATAAGGTGAGCTACAGAGTATTAGGTGAAACCATTCATCTGAAATAACAAGGGATTTAAAATGTACTTTGCTGACATGAAACTTGTCAAAATGTAGAGTAACAAAATGTACATCCAGTGAATTTATATTACAGAAGAAAGAGTGTAGCTTATTTTGAAATAATATGATTGTCTGTTTTAACAATTGATTAATTTTACCATGTAAGATAGCAATTTATTTGATATTTTGCTACATTTTTTTTTTTTTTGCATTAAAGTGGGGGTGACAGCTGATCTATATGCTTAAACTTTGAAGAAATAATTTACTTCCAGAAATACTGAACAATTTCTTTGGAAAGCTGCCTCCTTTGAGGAAGACAACCAATTTCAACATTGAATGATAGCTTCTCTCTCTGTAGCAAGCAATGGCAGCTCATGAAGTTTTAACCCCTTAAGGACTAAAGCAACTGTCTAACTTCATAATCAAAACAAAACGTAGAATTTTGATACCTGGTTGTTCTCCTGTAATTTTACTCTTTAATATTAAATACATCCACGTATAATTTTAAAGCATTTTTAGGACAGAGAGGACTTATACACACACAGAACTGACTACAGCATTTCAAGAGACAACATCACCTTACGTGCGGAAAAGGTACACCCACCTGTATCTGCTGTATTTTTTTTTTACCAGTTGCTATTCCTAGGGCTCTGCTCAGAATGAAGTTTGAATTCAGAAAAAGCCTTTATAAAGGCTTTTCTATGCTTTGAAATCTCAATCATAGAGCTCTGATTATAAGCCAACTGATCAGAGCCCTCTGACATACAAGTTTCACTTTTCTCATGAGATAGAGCCATGGGGGAGGACCAGGTTCCCGGCACCCCTGTTATTTTACTGCCACACCATCATGGGACAGGGACTTTCTAGGGACTCAGCAGCAATGGCTTTCCAGTTACTAGTTTTTTGTTACAGTGAGAACTCACTGACTGATCACTGTTCAGAACATATGCCCCCAACTGTGTGAACAATCTGTGAGAAATTAAGAAATGCTATTATTTTCCAAGTTATGCATGGCATTTCACTCTAAATGTAATGAAATGCTTAGCTTTTACTGTAACAAAATACACACAGTTGTATACTGTAAAGTGCTAGGGATACAACAATGCCCAACATGTACAGGTTTCATGGTGTTATGGAAACTTACAAGATCAAGTAAAGAGCTTGCCCATTTCAGGTTTTACACATTGAAATGTGCCAAATTAGTTTGTTGGGCCTATGTTGCTTTTGAGACTGTATGACCGCTGCTCTAAAACACTCATATTTGTATTCAGTGATGTCTCATGAGTATAACAGTACCCTCCATGTACAGGTTTTATGGGGTGTTGGAAAGTTACAGGGTCAAATAGAGGGCTTGCATATAAAAAAGTGTTATTTCTGCCTGGGTTGTCAGGTAGGTTCCCTTCATATATAATTAATAAAGTCATATCATTATAAATAAATATATAATGTAATTAATATTTTGTTTTCGCATAAATGGTACTAAATGTCTAAAGTTTCATTAATTAGGATTTAAATATTTGGTCTTGCCCTAACCTGTCTACATTACGCAAGTTGAAGAATGTCCAGGCACACAGAGATTAAATGTAATTGATTTAAGGAACAGTGGCAATGTTATGTATCATTATCATATTAATGGGATTTGTAGCTCCCCGGTCTGTGAGGCACCATAGGAGTGGCCATTTTGTACATAGTGTTTGAAGTCACATTTTCCTGGAAACCAACCTGTCTATGTTAACAAATGAGTGACAGAAATGAGTCTTATTTTCATGAAGTTATTTTATCTTTTCAGCTTCAGTTTCTTTACATTTGCTGGCTTCTCTTTAAGATGATTTTGCAATATGTTCAACAGAATTATGTTTCATGTATTCCATACCTTTAGTAGCACATTGACTGAAACAGAACTACCAACCATCATAAAAACAACAAAAAGGTGTAAACAAACTGTACTTCCACCTCTCTATCATAGAGCATATAGGACAGTTAAAATGTTTCCTCTTTCTAGAGCTCCATCTAATGTCCTGTTTGTCAGTTTTGTCTTAGATCTAAGCAGCACCACTTAGTCTTTTAGATACCAGTTTAATTTATTTTTTTCTGGGCTCATTACCTCTTAGTAATGCTTGTCTTGTCTATGTTTAAAGACAAGTATTATATCTAACAAAATAACAAATTAAAACAGGGCAAGAATTATAGAGAAAAAGAGAAAATGGACAAACGTTTCTTCTTCCTGTTATACCTGCATACAGTTTGACAGCGCTAAATATAAAGTCCAGTTTTTCAAACAAACTCATTACATATGATAAATGATGTTGCTACTCCGATATCTTTTAGGGTTCAGTTCTATCACCATTACAAAGTCAATAGGTTGAATTCCAGGCAGTCCTATTTTTAGGCAGTTTTTACCGTATTCATTCTTGCATATGTGAACTAAAACAATTTAAACATTAACTTTGCAAAGAAAGTAAATAAATACTTGACATCAGCTAACAGAGCGATTATTGCATTAAACAATCGTGTCTCAAATATTAATTAAAAAAATATATTTAGATATATATTGTTCAGGTATGTCACACACATTTTCAGACCATTAAAAAAAAAGATAAACTGAAATGTTAAACTGGTTTTATAAACAGAGTTTATCAATTACGGTTTTGTTACAATAAATGTTAGTCTCACAGTGTTTTATGTAAAAAAAAATGGATGTTATTGACAATATTAATATATCCATTCATAGTACTTAGGCATACATATCTAAAAAGATTTACTTAAATTGCATTTTAAGTGCAAACATAAAGTATCATTATGCTAAAAAGGAACTGTCACTTGGAGAGAAATGGCAGTTTTTCATTCCTTTACCCCAGCAAATGTTGTTACATTATTTACTGGCATGAATACAGTAGTGGAGGTTAACAAAAACTACTTACCTCCTTCTCATTGCAGTAACTTCACAGTCATGCAATGCCTCGGGTGCCAGGATATGCGTGAATATCTGTCATGAACAACAATTTTACTTGATATTCAAAATAAATAAACATATGAATTAATATGCAGTGAATAAGAGTTGATTTATTGTTTAGAATAATGGAATTTTTCAGTTTGAAGCAATTCAAACAGCTAAATAGTATGTTAAAAATGTGTGTTCTCTTAATTGATTGGTTTATAATTACTAAATAAAATTAACTTAGTTGTTTGGTTAATGTGGTGATCATAAATTTTAGTAGAAGGAATTGAGAGGAGATAGAATCCAAAAAAAAATTTAGCCAAGGTTGTTTAACAGGCAGTCAGTCAATAGACGAAAAGTATAATCTGTGGGAATAGCTTTGTTTGTTGCTGTTGGAACAGCCCAGTGAATAGAGTGAAGGAGTTTGGAAATCATAGTCAGTCAGGTATGCGTCCAAAACAAGCGCAAACACAACATAAGGAAATTCATCAGAGACATGCCAGAGTCAATGTTGTGGTATCGTTCCAAAGAAAGAGATGAGATGGTGTTTTAAAGGTTCTGAGTCAGCCAAATATTAGTCCAGGTAGTGAGGGAGAGTCAGAAACAAGTGGTTGCCAATAGCCAAGATCGTTACTGTGTAATCTGTCATGGATAAGTAGCAGGGCAGTGGAATTGGGAAACCAGAGAGCTTTTGATGATTTACTTGCCAGGATTGAAGCATGAGGGATCATAGAGGTATGGATGAAGGTGTGGTTCACTGACAGTTGGATACAAGATACAAAGGCTAGAGTAACCAAGCCAAATTGGAAGTGTGTGGTTAACCAGTTAATGGAACAATGTAATTTCTGTTCCTTTTCAACTGTGAAAAGGAGCACACTGGAGTCACGGGGCCAATTGGCCAGCAAGAAATCCAAAGCAATACTTGTAACAAAGGTAATGGAGGAGGACCAGAACCATGAGGTCATTGTGGCTGAAACTGGGAGCAAGCATTCCACAGGAGAGAGTATGTGAAAAGGCTCTGTGCAGACACAACCCATGAGATGCAGATATCAGAGAAACCATAGCATCCATCGTGAAACAGAATAAGCAACAGCTCCAACTCCAGTTAGAAGAGCAATGCCAGGTCTGGGAGGAGGCCAGCAGATGACAATGACTATGATTGGAGGCATTTAAGGTGTTCACTGAGACAGAAGATGACATTGACAGATACCTAAATGCCCATTCTGTCCAAGTGGTGTTGGGATTCCGTATCAGATGCCTTCTCTCTTTTAAACCTATTAAGAAGTATCAATTTACTTACGACAAGATCCTTGTGCTTGGTTGTACCACATCAGTATGATTATGTTATAGAGGTGTTTAACAAAACTCATGCTGAGATGTTACCACCACTGGTGTATTTCGGATCTGTGCTGCCCTAGGCATGACGGAACTCGGGCACCCCCTAATTTACATTTGCCCCACCCCTTCATGTCAATGCCACACCTCTTCCTGTTAAAGACTAACACAAACACACACTTTGACTGACAGACAAACACTCACAGACACACACAGTCACCCAGACACAAAGGCTCCCTCACAAACACTCACTTCCAGACACAAACTATCACTCACAGACACACACAATCACTCAGACTCACACTGACAGACATGCACTCACTCAGACACACACTGACAGACATACAAACACACTGCCAACCAGCCAGCCACACACACACACACACACATACATTCTCCCCCTCCCCCAACCCTCACAGATTATTTTTTTAATTTTAATTTAAATCCACCAAGCCTCTCTACCTTTGGGACTGCTGGCCGGGCTGTTGTGGAAGGCAGGCGTACAGGCAGTGAGGCGGCCAGTTGAGTTCCAGGCAGGCAGCACTGATTTGTGAGCTCTACCTGCTCAGCTCCCTCGCACGCCACAGAGTGATGTCGGGAGCCAGAATATGACAGCTAGCCTCCTGCCCCGAGGCTTACAAGACATTTGCCTGGGCATTTGGAGGTGGTGTTTTTTGTCGCCCCCTGGAAAGTGCCACCCAATGCAAATGCCTTGTTTGCCTTGCGACAAATACAGCACTGGTTACAACCTTACATACCATACGACTGTGCCATAGACCAGCTTCCTGGCACCATGTAGGAGTATATCCAATTGCCCTTGAAAAAAGGTTTTATACATAGAACCTTCTCTCCTGCAGGGATTTTCTTTGCCTCTAACAAAGAGGAGGATCTACATCCATATATAATCATTAATAAAATAAAATAATGATCAGGAATGTATATCCTATTCTTCTTATCACTGAGCTATTTGATAGACTAAAATGTTCCACTATCTTTACCAAACTGAGTTCAGATGCAGTGCAGTGATGGTACCCGGTGGTCACGTTCTGATGTGCCGCATTCCCACGAGGTCTATAGGAACGCTGACGGTTGTGCCGATTATGGCTCTACAGGTTTGGGACATAGTTACGCTCATGAACGTGCATGCATTGTCATGTCACGTGACAACCAGTGGCCAATCAGAGCCATTCTTAGGGTATTTAAACTAATTTTGAATATTTATCAGTGCCACTGTCGTGGTTTCCTGTTTGATTATCAGAGAGCTCATTCTTTGTATTGATTCTGGTGTATTTTGCCCTTGGCTTGTACTATTGACTTGTGACTATTCTGACTTCTGTATCTATTAATCTGACTTGTCTAACTTTTACCTACTTTCTATTTTCCTGACCTAGGCATGAACTGTTCCTTTCTATTATTAATGTTAAATCTGGCAATTCTAAGGTCTACTAATTCATTTTAGGATTTCTGGTTTATATTACATGTAGTTAACTTAACTCAGACGACCCTGACAACATGTGTCTACGCTTTGCCTTTTCTCCAGCAATTCTTAAAATATGCATATATATTAAAATGAAATATGTAAATTTAAATAAAGGAGACTACAGTTTTATTTTTTATATTTAAATAGCACAACCAACATTTTTAATAATCAAAGACATGCAGTTCAGGTGTTAGAAGCAATACCTATATAGCTATATAATAATAATTTACTATCATTGCAGTTGTGATATCTTGTCAAAGCTTCCCCAAACCAGTAATGTTTTACATTTCATCTCATATCAAGCCTTTTGCCAAATCCTGCCAATTGCACCTTAAAACCATTGCCCGAATCTGCCCCTTTCCTACGCAAGTTGCTACCATAGAACTTGTTCATGCTTTATTTCTTCACAAATTCATATATATATACACCTCATCTTGGATGCTCCACTCTTCCAGTGATCTTCTCCTGTACCCTGTTTGTATTGGTACTGCTAACATTTACAGGACTTCTCACAGATGGTGCCAAACCTTTAAGAAGCCCCTTAAAACTAATCTCTTCAGATTAGCCTATGACCTCCCAGGGTATCTGTCATTCCTGAAACCTATATCCTTTTTTTCAACTTAATTAGTGGGTTCATTCTCCACTTAACTGTCACCTACCAATACTGTTACTCCCCCCACCACCACCAACTATGCTTCACATTGCCCTCCTTATTGTGCTCTTATTCTCCACCTCCATTAGATTGTAAGTTCATTCAAGCAGGGTCTTCGTCAGTCTAGCTTTCCTGACAAAATGTTTAATAGATTGTCTCATTTGTTAATAAATTCCCAACCTATATAATTTTGTAAAGAACTGTAGAGTAAGTTGACACTAAATAAATGGCTATAATAATAATGCTCCTATTAAATTCACAGAGGCTCGATAAAGAGGGGGTACACTCTGGGAAAACCCATCATATATTATTAATTTGATCCACTACTACTTTTATGGAGACATGGGCTGCAAAGCATTAATAGAGTTGGACAAAAAATATCCAGAAGTGGAAGACTAAAAAGGTAACACCAGACCTTATACAGCTTAAGGCATTATGTGAGTTATACCAGAGGCCCAAGATGCCATCAACATAAAGAACTTGTATACTTTTATAGGTATCGATATGTAATTTTTCTTCACAGTTTTGTTGCTTGCATTCAATGACGTCCTGTAGTGCTTAAAACCAGCTTATCTCAGGGTGTGATGTTGTTTTCCTAGGAATTATAATTGATTCACTGTGATTCCAGAGTATAAATGAAAACTTCACACATGAACAAGAGTTACATGAGGTCTTTCTATCAACATATTAAAGGAAATATCACCATGTCACACTACAGCTTCATTAAACATTTGCAGCTCTGTTCTTTTGAAACATAATGTTTCCATAGCATGACTACAGCAATCGGATGCCTTATTGTTTCCGCATGACAGCCTACAAAGAACCTTTTATTCATGAATTTGTTGATTACATTTTATATATATCAAAAGTTTGAGCAGTTGAGTATATATCTTTGTTAATGTATAATTAAAGGGACACTATAGTCACCTGAACAACTTCAGCTTAATGAGGTTGTTCAGGTGAGAACTATAGCTACCTGCAGCCTTTCTCATGTAAACACTGTATTCTGAGAAAATACAGTGTTTACATTGAAAGCTAGGAACACCTCCAGTTGCATAATATGCCTCCATCAACTCAGATCTGCTGTGCATTGATTCAATTAATCTCTATGGCCTGGGCTGTGTTTGAATCATGCTGGCTCTGTCCCTGATCTGCCTCCTTATCAGTCTCAGCCAATCCTATGGGGAAGCACTGTGATTGGATCAGGCTATCACATGTCAGCAGACTGCTTGTTTTTCCTGAGTCTAACAGCATGCATATTTACAGCTTCTGGCTTGAATACAGTAAGATTTTTCTATATTTATAGAGGCATGAGGGGCCCAGGGGGGCTAGATGGTCGTGTTAACACTATAGGGTCAGGAATACATGTAGTTGCACTGGTGACTATAGTGTCCCTTTAAGAAATCCGTTTCAAGTAGGTGTGCCAGAAAAAATATGTATGATAATTGTTTTTTATAATCCATGTTATATTGATAAATATTCCAAAATTGATAAGTTAAAATCATAACAAATGTAAAATATATTTAAAAATGTTAATTATAAAAAAAATATGCAAAATGATCAGGCTCAACAACCTGGTCAAGATCATCTCTCTTCAGGCTGTGCTCTTTGAAGTTGATCATTCAGTGTTGATCATCTGCTTACAGGTAAAACTCAGAAGGGAACTCATTACGTATCCTTCTTGATGTTTTAGAGCCAGGTGTATAGACACAGCAGTGGTGACTGTCTTGGTTGTTATCGAGTAGTTAAAATGCAGTGAAAAAAGAGATTTAGGGAACAGGATTTTGAGTCTCAATAAAAATGTCTATAACATCAGCATTAATATGAGTATGAATCTTTATAAAATTCCTAATTAGGCTAATGGATTTATGTGGAATTGATAAATTACTTAAGCTTTAACTAATCCCTAGCCAGGAGAAGGTCACAACAGTGCCTTAAATGAATGTCAATGCTGCAATAAATGTCACCACTGCTCCTTATTGGTGTGGAGATATGGGCAAAAAAGTAGGAGAAACACAATAAAGCTGCGGTTCCCAAACCAGTCCTCATGGCCCACCAACAGTCCAGGTGTTGTCAATATCTTCATAACAACAGAAAACCCATTGCAATAAAGCATCGGTGGTGTTAAAGGCTCCTTTATAAAGCCCAACATGTAATGGAAACATATACCAGTATCCAAATGTTTCAGTCTGAGTCCTTTCTCATTGTAAATGTCTTTAAAGGAACATTATGGCTATTATAAAAACTTAATCTCAATGAAGTTGTTATGGGCCTGGAGTTGTATGGCACCTTGTTACTGTGTATAATTAAAAGCACCATCTGGAGTACTTTGAGGCTATACCATTCATAAACATAAAGGTAAAACAGTGTAACAAAACACTGTAACAGTTTCATTAAGATACAGTTATTATGGTACATGCAAAACAAAATGACAATTCCTCTCAAAGCTTAATGAGATGAAGTGTCACCTGGAATACTAACAGTATTCTTTGAGAATTAATGGAACAAATGCTGTATAGTAGAGTAAAATAAGGTCAAATAATAATAATCTTTAGCCTTATAAGGTTAATCCTCTATATATTGCCATGATCTGGTCCAACCTTGGTCAAAGGGATTGGAACAATATCCACTGTATGGCCAAAGTGGAAGGTGTAACCTAAGAAGGAGTGTTGTGAGAGCTACATAAATGTATCCGCACACTCCAATATCTGATTTAAATCCCTAAGTCCACAGGGAGTAAGAGGGCTTAAATAGAGTGTGAATCCCAAAGTAGTGAGCAATAGACTAATACCTGTATCAAGTTTATGGATAAAATGTTCCAAGTGAGAAACACTCTAATTACCCATATAGCTATCACGGTAGCTAAACTCCAGGTAGTCTACAAGTGTACATGTCTCAGCGAGACATTTGTAGCAATAACGGTAGACAGATTAGGATAGAAAAAGCCTCACTCCCTTTAATATCTAACTAGCTAGCTAGATAAGGGAATAGTACAGAGATATAATCAAACCTTCTTCTGAGCAAATCGCTTTGGATCACCATGTGTGACAAAACGTGTAGTCAAGTGCCCACTATTAAAAACTTTGAATTGCCTGACGCACATTTCTGTGCAATGCGTGTGCACCTTCGTCAGGGACCAAGGATATAATGACTATGCTTCCCCTTATGTTAGTGTATTCCACGTGGGTGTCGATAATCCAGACCAACCACTTATTGAAATGTCAATGAGTAGGCGTAACCACTATAGGTGGTTACTACGATCTCCAGAGGGACTGCCTCCACCCTTTTGGATAGCCAATCAGGAGGGTGCAAGGGAGTATGTCATACTTTTATGAATGGATGGAGCCCAAATGAGTATACCATAGGGAAAATTGTGATGTAAAGTAATTGAGGCATATATTTAGTGCCGACCAGCATGTAGAGGAATGTCTGGATGTAAATGTATTGTGCTATCCGTGAAGGTATAGTAAACGGTGCCATATAAAGCGGATTCACGATATGTCAGGGAAACAGCCATGAGTATTGTTATTATTGTAAATTAACTGGAACCCCAGACAGATCGCAATGTACTCGAAGATAGTTCAGGGAGTTTAGATGATATCTAATAGCAGGGTTGTCTCTCCGTGTTTGATCTCAAACTCATAAGGCATATACTTCATCATTCCCATCATCCATAAAGGGCAGATAGGCTGATATATAATGGGAATTAATCCATTATTTATAAATAGTGAATAGTTAGAGGATTAGCCTTATAAGGATTATTACTGTTCCTGGCATCCTGACTATCCTCCTTATTTGTTTCTGGAATAAAGTTATCTGTGGTTTAAAGGATCACTATAGTGTCAGGAAAACAAACCCGTTTTCCTGACACTATGTCATCCTTGGAGGACCCTCACCCTCAGGGTACCCCTCCCGTGGTGCTGAAGGGGTTAAATCCCCTTCAGCAGCTTACCTTAATCCAGCGCCGGGCTTCCTCGGATTAACCATAAGGCAAACTTAGGCAGATACCTTGGTGCCAAGATTTATATAAGGGTCCTGGATATAGGCGTGCGCATGGGGTTTGCCGGGTGTGCCTGGACACACCCTAATTCCCGTGGCCTGCGCTATGTGCCTATGTACCTCCATGGGCCGGTGGGGAGATCAAAGATCTCCCTTACTGGCCCACAGACAGACAAGGAGGGAGGCAGGAGAGGACCAGGGGAGCTCTAGCCAGCAACTCCGCCGGATTCCTCTCGCAGGCTAGAGTTCACTCACCACTGGACCACCAGGGTTGTCAGCAGCATGGTCCCCCCACCCCCACACAATACACACACACAGCACCCACACACAGACAACACCCTTACACAGCGCACCCACACACTAGCAGCACCCTCACACATACAGCACCCTTACACATACACACACAGCACACACTAACAGCACCCTTACACACACACACACAAACAGCACCCTCACACACACACAACACCCTTACACACACACACACCACCCTCACATAAACATGCACACACACACAGCACCCACACATAAACAGCACCCTCACACACACACAGCAGTCTATGTGTGTGTGTGTGTGTGTGTGTGTGTGTGTGTGTGTATATATATATATATATATATATATATATATACAAGCGGCGTGTGTGTTTTTGCTTTAGGGTGCACACCCTTATGCAATCGGCTGTGCACACTTATGGTCCTGGAACTATAACTCTGTCTCCTTAGCCTCATTCACCATACAGATGTGAAGAATGAAAGGAGAGCCCAAAAATTTTGATTTGCCTAGGGCCATTGGGATCTTAATCCTTAGTCAGAGCCTACTGTACCAATGTGAATATTTTGTGTGTGATTCACATTACTTTTCCAAGGTTTTTGATTCTATGAAAGTGTGTGAAGGACATCTGTGTTTTTTGTAATCCTTCTCTTTTTCAAAAGAACTATGAGAAAACAAATGTGTGATATGCTGTTCATGTAAAAATACCATTAAACCTAAATCATATTTTTTGCTCGAAAACCATGTATTCAACTTCTGCTTGACCCATTAAATTTGTGATATGGTCTAAATTTGGCTGTATACCTTCAAACATAAAAAGTGACAAAAACGTGAAATATAGTTTTATGAAGATATTGCTAAACTATTAATTTTTTTCTTTGATTAGCAATTATTATTATTATTTTGTTAACAGATTGGGTTATGTGCATTGTCATTCTATTTGTCTTGATTGCTGCTTTCATTTGATGAAAAATTGAGCCGATGTATGTGTAGCAGAAACAAAATCATCTAGTGTGTTAATCATGCCTCAGCGAATGTTGTATATTATTATCATATCTACACTATTATTTTTGACATAACAAATCATAAGGCTGATAATAATGTAGGTGACTACTGCCCATCATTTCTCTGCCCCCATTACCAGTATAAACCTTAGTATCAGCACTTCAATTACAACTAAACAAGTGTAGGCCAGGGGTGACCAAAAGGTAGATCCCCAGATGTTGCAATACTACTATTCCCATTCTGCTTTGCATGTCTTTAGAATGACAAAGCATCCCTGGTGTAAGCAAATTCAGAATCACACTGCTTGTGCTTAACCTGCCACAGTCCATTAACTGTGAGCCAAATGGCAAATGATTTAGGTAAACAAGAAAAATGTTAATAAGTGAAAGATAATGCATAATGTGCGTAAAATTGCAAGCATTTAGAATATTTGAAATAATAATCAACATCTGAGGAAGGTATTCATAGGGTAATTATTTCAGATAATCTAAATGTAGGCAAACAATGTAATACAATGTAATACAGCAGCAGGAAATGCTAGCAGAATGCTTGGTTGTATAGGCTTATTGTACGCAGTACTGGAGACTGTATCTTCAGAAAGATATTGATACTTTGAAGAGAGTTCAGAGAATGGCTACAAAACGGGTTCATGGATTGCAGAGAACAATTTACTAGAAAAGGTTAAAGGATCTTAACATGTATGGCTTTGAAGAAAGATGAGACGGGGGGATATGATAGAAACATTTAAATACATAAAGAGGATCAACACAGTAAAGGAGGAGACTATATTTAAAAGAAGACAAACTACCACAATAAAATGACATAATCTTAATTTGTGGGTGCAAAGGTTTAAAAATAATGTCAGGAAGTATTACTTTACTGAGAGGGTAGTGGATGCTTGGAATAGCCATCAAGCTGAAGTGGTAGAGGTTAACACAGTGAGGGAGTTTAAGCATGAGTGTGCATAAGGCTGTCCTAGATATAAGATAAGGCCAAGAAGACTATTAAAAGTATTTAGAAAATAGTGCAGACTAGATGGGACGAATGGTTTTTATCTGCCGTCACATTCTATGTGAAGGGTACTTCATAGGCAAGTAGGGAGCGCAAAATATGTCTCCGCTCATGTATGTGCACCTTCACTATCTCAAAGTACTTTACAAGCTCACTTGCGGTCTTCCAGTGCTTCCCAATGACTTGGGATTCTGCAGGCAGTGCTCTGAGCCATTTACTGATCTCAAAAACGCAAGGGATCTTTTGAATGATTTGCACCCAATATTGGTACAGATTAACAGGGATCCAGGATCTCTCATACATAGTTGGTAGAAGCTGATGTGGCAGTGTTTGTTTACAGTAGTGTTGCATTCAGGGTACTGCATTTATGAAGATGAAGAATTAGTTCGAAAAGCCTTTATTTTTCTTCAAATATGTAGCCTTCAAGTCTTGACATCCATTGTGTGCTGTGTGCAATACAGTCAAACACAACATAACGCAGTATGAAACAGTAAGGGCAGGCATAAAAATGGGAAGCAACAGCAGATCTGCCTCATCCACTATTACCACCTTTAGGCAGAGGAGGGAGAATGTTGAGGATAGTGCCAGTCATTGACAGTGGCAGATTAACAGGGACAGTTGGATTTCTCATTATCCACAGATAAGTTTAAACTAGCTCACTTTGTTGGATTTCATTTCAGGTCCATGTCAAATGCCCAGATTTATGTTGAGTTCCTATTGACCAGCATGCCTTTATTTCCTTGATGGCACACTGCTGGCAGCCAACAATGCCTGGGTACTGTGGTGGTAAAGGAAGAAGTCCAACCTTACTGCCAACCATTCTTAAGCCTTACAAGTGATTCACAGGGCTATTCCACTGAAGTGTGAGTCGAGACAACATTTCAGGCAGGAGCAAGAGAAAAGTGGGCTTACCAAACAAAGTCTATGACAGGATGTCAGCACATGGTGGAACTTCAATTTAGACATGGTGGAAAGAATTTTGAAAAAGCAGAGGACAATCCATAGTCTTTCTGCAAATTACTCCATTAGCACTGACTCCTGACTTGGATGATGATTGGACAATATGAAGTCAGACATGTGCAATTCGTTTCAAATGTGAATTCGGACAAATTTCGGGCAATTCGGACATTCGGAAGCTTCCGAATGTCCGAAGTGCCGAATTGCCAAAGTCCCGATTTTCGGAACTGCCGAACCAAACCGAATGGCCAAAGTGCCGAATTTTGGAAGTGCTGAAGTGCTGAAGTGCTTTGGATTTCTGAAAAGTGGCAAAACAAGAGAGGGAAAATTACGTGAATGATGACAGAGTTAGGGTTAGGGTAGGGTTAGTGTAGGATTAGGGTTAGGGTTAGGGATAGGGTTAGGGTTAGGGTTAGGGTTACGGTAGGGCTATGGTAGGGTTATGTTTATGGTTATGGTTATAGTTAGGGTAGGTTAGGATTAGGGTAGGGTTAGGGTTAGGTAGGGTTAGGGTGCCCTACAGATTTTCTAAATTGCCAAAGTCCCGAATTTCGGAAGTGCTGAACCGAATTGCTAAGTGCCGAATTTCTGAAGTGAACCGAACCAAACTTTTGGATCATGCACATCTGTCTTCTTTCTTTCATTCTTTTTTCATTTAGGGAAAGGACAGAATGTTTGAGCCACAGTAATTCCAGTTTGAAACAGGTCATTCAGACATTCACCCACCTCTAAAAAAAACAAAACTGAAAAAAAAATAGCTTCTGCAGCTGCTCTGCTTTTTTTCAAATACCTTTTTATTGTAGTGGTTTTGCCATGCCTACCTCCACAGACACATTTGGGAGAAGGTGATAGGCACTGTTTTTTTCCACACTGAAGGGCTGTCACTGACTCTACAGGCTAGATATGTGGGAAAGCTTTGTTATTGTCATAGTAGAAGGGACGAGTAAGTAGTCAATTGCCCACTGAGTGTTTCTTTCATTTTGGATAACTCGACTATTTTGAACTTACAATGACTCATCCTATCCATTTTTTATTAATGCAAGGCAGCAAAAGGAAAAAAAAAATTGCAATGAATTATTATAAAATGTAGAAATAAAAAAAAGTTCTCAGAATCGGCTTTGCAAAATTGGTTGATATTGTACAGTCATTTGGCCAGGTAATATTTTTGCATGTTAGCAGAGTCATAGGTACACATTTCCTGATTTTTTTGGCTGCCTGAATTGATTTCCTAAGTTTTGTTTAGTAGCAAAATTTACCTGAGCTGAATATTGGCATGAACTAAATTCCTCCATCCTGAAAATAAAATTCTGCTGAAATGTTTCCAATATGCACACATAACCAGATTAAAAGCCCATTGGGTCTGGTGCTGACAATTATGATGGGCCTTGTTAAGACACCGCTGGCACAAAGGAGTGAAACTGCCATTTAGTTAAGCTTCCCCTTCCTCAATAATGCAGGCTCAATTCGTGTATACTTCAACCGTACGAACTTCAACCAGGGGAATGTGCCAATCTCCCGAACGGGACCCGTACGGATGCTCCAAGCCCCCGAACAATAAATCCACAAATCGCGGCTAACAGCCGAACAAATATATCCTCCAAGCGGCTTACGTTTCCAGCAATCAGTCGCTAACCGTGTGTAGTAAATCCCCCCAATAATGAGACCAAGCTCCGCATTGAGGGTAAAACAAGAACTGGCTTTACTGTGGGCTGCCCGCCCGTATTTATGCAGGTCTCCCACTTGGTGGACACTCCCCTAGTGGACCAAATGGGAGACTGTAATTGCAGACAGACATATGGCACTTTAAGACATACAGGCACAAAACATTCCCATAATGCATCCTGGTTTCCTCCCCTCTGCCCTGGAGATAATTGAGAAGTAATTCAATTATCTCCAGGACAGAGGCAACTTGCCATTTTATTCCCCTAAAGTTTCCATACTTAAGAAAGAGCATGTGAAGAGTAGTAAAACTTTTTTTTTTTTTTTTTTAATAATGGGCCTATTCCATGTGCATGGGCCTGGAGCTGCAGCTCCATCATCACCTATGTTAATATGACCCTGCCTGCACAAATCTATAGGATACAATTATTTTATAAACTAGTGACTGAGGCTTCTCTAACATTCCATGCACTTCTGACAGGTCTTGTTGGTGCTTTTGTGTTCATCCCACCTTTATTTAACACTCTCTGTTAAAATATATCCTTTCATATTATATCAATATATAAATATTTAGAGGATAGGTGGAGCTTTCATCTGATACTAAATATGAAGGGCTGAAAATGTCCTACCCTAAGTCCTACACTACTAAACAAGCCTATAAGTTACTTGCCACTGTATTCATGAAGGGTCGGTACCACATTCACAGCAGAGAATTTAGTGGGAAAATGGAAATGTTGAACCCTGTTCTATGTATGTATACAACATAATTTCATTTTACCAAAATATTTTTTAAAATGGGTAATGAATTTAAAAATATCTTTTCACATCTGTGCTTATAATAATGTTTACAAAACTAGAACTAAATAAATAAAAACTATTTGAAAATAATGAAATAAAAAAAAAACATCAAACTTATGATTGTTAAGTGTTACGATACTTGTCACTCGCAGCACCTTGCAATCACAGAAATTATGAATTTTCTGAGTTCTGATGCACACACATTTATCCCTAACTTCCTGGTGCCTTATTATGACATTATATATAATGTGGACCCCTCCCATTAGTCTCCTTTTACAATGTCAGCCCATGTAATGCTTTTTGATGATATGTACAGACTTGTGACATCACGGTCCTCTGTGACCAATCACTACCCGGTATAGGATATATATGCTTTCTGGTTGTCCTTGTTTCCTTGCCCTGTCATTGTTTTTATTACCTGAGAGTGTATTTATACAGTATATTGGATTTCCTGTTTTCTGATCTTGGCTTGTTTGACTATTCTTGCTCTCTGTTATCCTGATCTTGGCCTGGCTATCGATTCTGAATATTTCTGTAATCCTGACCTCTGCTTGTCTGTAGTTTATTCTCTGTCTGCTTGCAGACATTTCATATATCTGTCTCAGGCACTAACCCAACCACTCTAAGGGCCGGTACGTGTAACTTTACTGTTACCTTTAGGTTTGTGTGTTAGGGTAACTCTATTCCTGACATTAAAATACTCAATATGTATACAATTGCAATACTTTTTTTTTAAATAATAGGAACATATTGAAAAGAGTGAATTACAATAAACATTTGGCAAAGTTTGTCTGCTGAGTCTTTAATAGCAGTCATTAAATTTGAAACTATTGTGCCTAAGTATGTATTTAGAGAATATAGAACTGTGCAGGGTATTTACCTAAGAACATGTTGACATTTTTCACATTACCATTTTATCATTCACCACTGTTAAATCCACTGGTTGAATTGAATTTGTTTGTGTTTTAGATACACTCAGGCCTGGACTGGCCATCGGGCACATCGGGCAAATGCCCGGCGGGCCGCGGTGGCCATAGGCCAAGGCCAGCAGGGGAGATCATAGGATCTCTCCTGCTGGACCATGCAGGGCTGGCACTATCCGAGCACCGGCCCTGCTGCATTCCATGATGGGCCGGTGGGGAGATCAAAGATCTCCCTCACCAACCCACATGTAGTGTATTGCGGCCGCCGGCGGGAGAGAGAGGGAGACAGGAGAGGAACTTCCTCTTGCAGGTCTGCCGGGTTCCTCTCGCGAGATTCGGAGCGCTGCCATGGCAATACGGGCTAGAGTTCACTCACCATTAGGACCACCAGGGATGGCAGCAGCACGAACCCCCCACCCAGGCTAAAGGTAAGAAGGGAGGGTGGATATAATCACTCACACACACACACTGCACATTGACACTCAGAGCACCCTCACTCACACACACTCACACACACTCACACACACTCACACACACTACACCCCTGACACTCACAGCACCCTCACTCACACACACTGCACCCCTGACACTCACAGCACCCTCACTCACACACACATTGCACCCCTGACACTCAGCACCCTTACTCACACACACACACACACACACACACACACACACACTGCATATCTGACACATACAGCACCCTCACTCTAACACACATTACACCCATGACACTCACAGCACCCTCACTCTCACACACATACTGCACCCCTAACACTCGCAGCACCCTCACTCACACAAACACACACACTGCACCCATGACACTCATAGCACCTTCACTCATACACACGCACATACACTGCACACTCACACACACATAGCACCCCTGACACTCACAGCACCCTAACTCTCTCACACACACACACTGCGCCCCTGACACTGGACATACAGCACCCTCATTCACACACACACTGCACCCCTGACACTCACAGCACCCTCATTCACACACACACACACACACTGCACCCCTGACACTCACAGCACCCTCACTCATACACATTGCACCCTGACACTCACAGCACCCTCACACACACATACTGCACCCTCACACACAGCTTCCTCACACGCACATAGCACTCTCACGCAAACACAGCACCCATCACTCACACACAGCACACACTGCACCCTTCACACACACAGCACCCTTACCCACACAGCACCCTCTCTTTCATACACACACACACTACACCCCTCTTGCACTACCACTACATCCCTTACACACACACACATCACCCTAACACACAGCACAGCACCCTAGTCACCCCTCCCCCACTCCAAAAAAATTTATCTCCCTACCTACCCCCCTCACCCTAAAAATAATGAGGGGGGACCTTTAACTAAAAACCTGTAAAAATAACTTACCATTTGATGTTTTCTTTCTTCTACAATCTTCTTTTTTCAGCCCCAAAAAAGGCCAAATAAAAAGCCATAAGAACCTAACAATAAAAAAAAAAAAAGAGCCGCAAAAAAATACAATTCCATTCACCTGCTGGGCAAGGCTATAAGCCTTTCAATAGCAGCCTGTTTCTGATTGGCTGGTTTAATGAGTGTTTTAAACATATTTTAGCGCGGGGAAATAATCCTTTCCCACGCTGTGTAATGACACAGTCGCGCGATTGATGGCTTTGAACCATTCATCATTAGTGCTCTGTGTTACACAGCGCGTGTTCTTTTGAATTTTCCTACGCTGTGACAAAGAGCACTCTGATTGGCTTAAACCAGCCAATCAGAGTGTTCTTAGTTTGATTGCAGGGCGTGGCAAGGCTTTATAAGCTCTCCCCTGCCCTGCAGAGCCTGGGCCGCGCTGAGACTCCAGGCTGACATCTCTACCCAAATTTAGCTCTTGGAGATGTCATTAGTCTAGGGGTTCACATAATTTTTCCACCTGCACTGTGAATGTTTACATGGTGTGTTCAATAAAAACATGGCAACATTTCATTCTTTGTGTGTTATTAATTGTTGTAACTTAGATGATGATCAGATCACATTTTATGACCAATTTGTGCAGAAATCCATATCATTCCAAAGGGTTCACATACTTTTTCTTGCAACTGTACTTGTGTGTTCTTTAAAAATACCACAGATAATGCTATTTCATATTGTTGGATAAGCTTTTCAAATGAGTTAATATTTTTGGAGACACTTTTCAAATGATTTCATGCTTTTCATAGATTGATATTTTTTATTTATGATGTATTTTTTTTATATTTTCAGTTACATAGTTACATATGCTGAAAAGACATGTTCAGCCGTTCTCATATTTGTTTTGTTTTTTCTGTTGCTCCAAAAGAAGGCAAAAAAAAATCCCAGTTTGAAGCACTTCCAATTTTGCAACAAACTAGGAAAAATCCCTCTTGACCGCAGAATGGCCGTCAGATTTAACCTTGGATCAAGAAGCTATTACCCTACAGTTGAAAAATTATATTTGAATTACCATACAGTTGAAAAATAACATTGAATATTGTGTTTTTGCAAGTATGCATTTAGTTGCTGTTTAAACATCTGTATAGACTGATAAAATCAGACTCTGGTAAAATATATATTATCCAAACATTATATATCATTTGAAAATCTTATCCAAAATATTTAATTGAGAACGTTTTCCCCCCCAAAAACCTCAATTTATAAGAACAAAAATAACACCCATGGAACTAAATCCAAATGTGGAATGGTGGTTGAAGTCACTGCACAACACATCCATTATTTTAGTTCTTAGTGAAGTAAGCGAAATAATCATGTTCCTACAGAGGCAATTTCATCAGAGCTTTTCCATCACTCACCCAGTGACAACAACATCACATTCAGCATCCATCAGTCATCCCTATATCATCCACCTCATGCACACAACACTAATAGAGTCACCCCATGACACCCACTTACATAAAAAGAAGTAACCATAGGGTCCCATCATGAATAAACACTGCCTAGTGGCTAACAACTCACTTATCAGTCACTGCAATTTAACAATATCATTATATATATATACACACACACACACACACACACACATATATTTTCTTCCCAGTCCGGCCCCGTAAATACTGTATACACGCATTTTAATGTGCACTTATGCAAAAAAAATAAACATTTGTATTTTGCTACATTTGTATTTTGCTATATATTTAAAACACCAAAACATCCAAGTATTGCAGTAAGCAATCATGCCTTTTTTATAAGTATACAATACAGGGAGTGCAGAATTATTAGGCAAGTTGTATTTTTGAGGATTAATTTTATTATTGAACAACAACCATGTTCTCAATGAACCCAAAAAACTCATTAATATCAAAGCTGAATATTTTTGGAAGTAGTTTTTAGTTTGTTTTAGTTTTAGCTATGTTAGGGGGATATCTGTGTGTGCAGGTGACTATTACTGTGCATAATTAATAGGCAACTTAACAAAAAACAAATATATACCCATTTCAATTATTTATTATTACCAGTGAAACCAATATAACATCTCAACATTCACAAATATACATTTCTGACATTCAAAAACAAAACAAATCAGTGACCAATATAGCCACCTTTCTTTGCAAGGACACTCAAAAGCCTGCCATCCATGGATTCTGTCAGTGTTTTGATCTGTTCACCATCAACATTGCTTGCAGCAGCAACCACAGCCTCCCAGACACTGTTCAGAGAGGTTTACTGTTTTCCCTCCTTGTAAATCTCACATTTGATGATGGACCACAGGTTCTCAATGGGGTTCAGATCAGGTGAACAAGGAGTCCATGTCATTAGATTTTCTTCTTTTATACCCTTTCTTGCCAGCCACGCTGTTGAGTACTTGGACGCGTGTGATGGAGCATTGTCCTGCATTAAAATCATGTTTTTCTTGAAGGATGCAGACTTCTTCTTGTACCACTGCTTGAAGAAGGTGTCTTCCAGGAACTGGCAGTAGGACTGGGAGTTGAGCTTGACTCCATCCTCAACCCGAAAAGGCCCCACAAGCTCATCTTTGATGATACCAGCCCAAACCAGTACTCCACCTCCACCTTGCTGGCGTCTGAGTCGGACTGGAGCTCTCTGCCCCTTACCAATCCAGCCACGGGCCCATCCATCTGGCCCATCAAGACTCACTCTCATTTCATCAGTCCATAAAACCTTAGAAAAATCAGTCTTGAGATATTTCTTGGCCCAGTCTTGACGTTTCAGCTTGTGTGTCTTGTTCAGTGGTGGTCGCCTTTCAGCCTTTCTTACCTTGGCCATGTCTCTGAGTATTGCACACCTTGTGCTTTTGGGCACTCCAGTGATGTTGCAGCTCTGAAATATGGCCAAACTGGTGGCAAGTGGCATCGCGGCAGCTGCACGCTTGACTTTTCTCAGTTCATGGGCAGTTATTTTGCGCCTTGGTTTTTCCACACGCTTCTTGCGACCCTGTTGACTATTTTGAATGAAACGCTTGATTGTTCGATGATCACGCTTCAGAAGCTTTGTAATTTTAAGAGTGCTGCATCCCTCTGCAGATATCTCACTATTTTTGACTTTTCTGAGCCTGTCAAGTCCTTCTTTTGACCCATTTTGCCAAAGGAAAGGAAGTTGCCTAATAATTATGCACACCTGATATAGGGTGTTGATGTCATTAGACCACACCCCTTCTCATTACAGAGATGCACATCACCTAATATGCTTAATTGGTAGTAGGCTTTCGAGCCTATACAGCTTGGAGTAAGACAACATGCATAAAGAGGATGATGTGGTCAAAATACTCATTTGCCTAATAATTCTGCACTCCCTGTAATGGAATGATACATTTTTTTTTTTTTATTAGACTAAAATAATGTTTAAAAGAAACACTTTCCAGGGTTTTCATCTCTTCCTCAGGTACGATGCTGTACTGTACTAGAGCAATATTGAGTATTGCTTCAGACCTGAGGAAGAGAGAAAACCCCTCAAAAGGGTATATACATATAGGTTAGTGCTAATTTAATACAATAATATATATATATATATATATATATATACATACATACATACATACACACACACACACACACACACACACACACACACACACACATATATATCCATATTTCTTAATGTATTATTTAAGCACTAACCTATATTTATTTTCATTGGAGTTCTTTCTACAATTACGTACATGACACTGAATGCAGTTATCACTGTGTATACAGTGTTTTGACATTGACAAATGATCTTTCATACTTTGGCCAAAACATAGAGCTATTATATTTTTTTACTGTGTAGATTTGCTATAAAGTAATTATAGTATTGTGTTCAATTATATGCATCATCATACAGTAGTGTTACCTAAAATAAATATTTTATAACAATGAATGTCATCCTGTAAAACTAAAGGTGTTTATTTCATGATATAATTTTGTGTGCTACTATACTGTATATACTTTTTGTGTAAAAGAAGAAACAGAAGAAATGTGTGATTTTTCACAGACAAAACAAACAATAATTTTTTGATTTTCATAAATATATAGCTATATCATGAGACAAAAAAGCACAGTGAGCACCTGGGGGATCCAGGTTTGGGCCATACCGTGAAAACAGTTTGGCACCTTGCCAGGTCATGGTATCTATCGATCTATCTATCGATCTATCTCTCTATCTATGCAACATTAAAAGCACTGACAGGTAAAGTGAATAATATTGATTATATAATTGGCGTTATATCACCGGCATCAGGGCCATGAGTGCCCAAGGCTAATTTTTTGAGGCATGTGGAAAACAAAGACTAGCCCATATGGTCTGATCACAGAGCTATTGTAGTTTAAATCATATATCCAGGGCTTTCACAATGCTAACAAGGCATTTGCCTGGGGTGGCATTCTCAGGGATGCTGAAAAAAAAATGCCCTCAAGTGCCCTGGCAGATGCCTTGTTAGCCTCTTTCAGGGGGGCACAATAGCTGGCTGGCCACTTCATGGGCCCCCTGGGGCAAGTGGCTGCTCATATTGCCAGTGGGTGGCGAGGTAGTGCTGTCCTCTGAGCTCGTCCTGCTCAGCTCTCTCGCAGGCCATGCAGTGATGCAGGGAGCATGAATATGACATCACTCCAGCCTTCAGCATCACTAAGCAGCATGCAAGAGAGCTGTGCAGGAAGCAGCTCCCTGCAGCACAGCCAGCAGCAGCCAGCCCAGCAGCCCCAATGGACCCCATGGAAGAATCCACTCCAGCTCTCCCAGAGGTAGGGATGCTGAGTGGATTAAAATGAAAACTCAATATATATATATATATATATTTCCACATATTCATCTATATGTTGTTTGCACATATAGAGTCTTTGCCTTTTCGTATCTTACATTTTTAAATAAATTGGATGTACCTCTTGTAATACTATACATAGACCTTTAAAAATAAATGTTTTCACACTAAAACTGTTCCTATGATGCAGAATATGGTATATTAATTACAAAGGTCTGAATTGCTGAAGAGGAAGAATGTATTTTTCTTGTCCATGATTAGATGGATCATCAATCACAAAGAACAACTATCCGTGTGACATCTGACTAATAGTTTCATTAATGTACATGATTACCTTTGTTTTATAATGGGAATAACATTCCTGTTGGGATTTTCTTGTGCACCTGAGCAAAGTTTCAGTTAATTGCACTGGTGGATCCCATCACAGCCAATAAAATAATAGCATCGTCCACAAGTTTTAGCCCATTTCACAGTTTAAATTATATATAAGAAATTCACAAAATACACTTTTTTTCATGAAACAGAGCTAAAATGTATATTTTACATATTAACCATAATTAAAATGAATCCATGTTGTTGACCCATTTAATCGGTTTAGCAGTTATATGTAAGTATAAACAGTCACTTAAAAATATGAAAACATTCTCTCTATCAATTTATGGTTTAGCATATTCTTAAATTCTTACATTGTAGAAGTTACACCTAAAAATCAATCTACTTAGAATAGTTATAAAAGGGAGTGATAATTTTCTGCTAAAAGTAAACACCCAAGTTTATAAATTACTTTTTATTCAATTAACCTTGCATTATGTACATAACAATAATTTATATGTAGAGCCTTTCTCCCAGCCACACTTGATGGACTTTAGTGCTTGCTTTCAGATCTTACTAAATTGTCAGCTGATAAACAGATGTTACTAACATTACCCAAAGTAAGTACTTATTTATTGCCCTTCAAATGATTTAAGGCTGAATCGTTCTGCTTGGAGCCAAACTGAGAACATAAGATCATTTGGAGCATTTATCAACTATTCATTTTTTTGTTAGCAAACGGAACCAATGTTTTAGCTGTTTTATGTAAGTGCCAACGTTTAGGTACATATCTAGTTCACTTATTTAGTTAGTCAAGTGAAAATATATATTAATACTATCAGAAATAAAAAACATGCTTTCTGTGTTGTTCTCTTGATTTTGAGATGTGTTTTTGTTTTTTTAAATGAAATCCTTTAAATGTAGACAGTTAATTAGTATACCGTGGTGCTCAAAAGTTTGCATATATTTGGCGAATTGGTAATATATATATATATATATATATATATATATATATATATATACCATTTTTTTTTTTTAAGTCATGAGTGAGCAGGCAAAACAAATTTCTTTTATTTCTTATGAGATTCATATACAACTGTAGGTTATAACAGAATGACACACTCATAAAACATGTCAACAAAGAAATAAATGAAACGAGAAAATTTACAATTTCTGGGGAAATTGTGTGAAGTTTTCTTGCCTCCACCAGTAGTCTACAACTGGAGTGGGCAGAGTAACTGTTATTATTTATATAGCACATTTAATTGCAACGTTGTTGCACAGTTACATTAAACCATACATTTATAAAAACATTAGCAGGTGTTCAAAAGGCCCTGTCTATGACATCACTTGCTGCTGCAGCCTGGCACAGGTCAGAGTATTTTGGCGGTTGCCATCTTCAAATGGTCGTATT
Source organism: Pelobates cultripes (assembly GCA_933207985.1). NCBI lineage: Eukaryota > Metazoa > Chordata > Amphibia > Anura > Pelobatidae > Pelobates > Pelobates cultripes. The sequence continues at coordinate 168,213,845 of OW240915.1, read as the reverse complement.
TTAAAAACTATCAATCCTACAGCGAAGAGCTTTATATTGTGAGAATCACAAGACCCAGACCTATATTTTGATGCATAGTATGTCTCTGAAATATTAAAAATGAAGGCACAGTCGCAGTTTAGAAATTGCCCTTTAAATTTTAGCTGGTTAGAGTTTCAATGAATGTCAATGGACAGCATGAGTTGCAAACAAATGGTCATATTGTGAAAACGATCAGGACTATGGCTTAGCCGTCGCCATTTTTAGGGGCAGCAGGGATATCTGAACGTTTTGATATAAGATTTGTGTAGGTGGGCTTGAAAATGAGGGAGTGGTGGCAGTTTAGAAATCATGTCCTGATTTTTCAGCTTTTGCCAGCTCCCACTCTAGTTTTGAACATTTTTTCCTATTCATTCCTATGGGACCAATTTCGCCACAAGAACGATGATATTCCGTGAACCATTCGGCGAAACGTTCCACAAAGTAATAGCACACCAATCGGGAACAATCTGCACGTTTCGGTATATTACTGTCTATGTAGTGTAAAAACTGTGGGAGGAGTTAGGGTGGTAAATTTGGCTATAATAATAATAATAATAATAATATATATGTGAGATAACATTAAGTGGTCTTGCTATGCAAGAACACTTAATAATAATATAAATGTGAGATAACATTAAGTGGTCTTGATATGCAAGAACACTTAATGACCCCTGCACAAAAGTATGCATACCCTTAGATTAGTTCTTAATGCTGAGTATTGCCCCCTTTAGCATCAATGACAACATTCAGTCTTTTGTAATATTCGTCTATGAGGCCCCTAATTCTTGTAGGGGGTAAAGCAGCCCATTTGTCTGGGGAAAATGCCTCCAGGTCATGCAAAGTTTTTGGTCGTCTTGCATGAACCACACATTTGAGATCTCCCCAGAGTGGCTTGGTGATATTAAGGTCTGGAGACTGTGATGGCCACTCCAGAACCTTCATCTTTTTCTGCTATAACCACTGGAGGGTCAACTTGACATTGCCATTAGGGTCATTGTCATGCTGGAAAGTCCAAAAGCGTCCCATGTGCAGCCTTCGTGCAGAAGAATACAAATTGTCTGCCAGTATTTTCTGATAACATTCTGCATTCACCTTGCCATCAATTCGCACAAGATTCACCGTGCCTTTAGTGCTTACATACCCCCATCAATATCAGTGAGCCACCACCATGCTTCAAAGTGGGGATGGTATTCTCTGCACTATAGGCCTTGTTGACCCCTCTCCAAACATAGAGGTTATTGTTGTGACCATAAAGCTCTATTTTGGTCTTGTCACTCCAAATTACAAAGTGCCAGAAGCTGTGAGGTATGTCAAGGTATTGTCAGGCATATTGTAACCTGGCTTTTTTAGTAGCATTGTTGCAGTAAAGGCTTCTTTCTGGCAACGCGACCATACAGCTCATTTTTGTTCAAGTATTATCATGTTGTGCTCTTTGAAACAACCCCACCATCTTTTCCAGAGCGTGTATTTCTCTTGAGGTTACCTGTCAATTTTTCTTTGTATCCCAAACAATTCTTCTGGCAGTTGTGGCTAAAATCTTTCTTGGTCTACATGACCTTGGCTTGGTATCAAGAGATCCCCGAATTTTCCACTTCTTAATAAGTGATTGGCATTTTCAAAGCTTTGGATATCTTTTTATATCATTTTCCATCTTTATAAAGTTCCATTACCTTGTTACGCAGGTCTTTTGACAGTTCTTTTCTGTTTCCCATGGCTCAGTATCTAGCCTGCTCAGTGCATCCACGTGAGAGCTAACAAACTGAATGACTATTTATACACAGACACTAATTGCAATTTAAAATGTCAAAGGTGTGAGAAATTAACCTTTAATTGCCATTTTAACCTGTGTGTGTCACCTTGTGTGTCTGTAACAAGGCCAAACATTCAAGAGTATGTAAACTTTTGATCAGGGCCATTTGGGTGATTTCTGTTATCATTATGATTTAAAAAGGAGACAAACAATTATGTAATAATAAATGGCTTCATATGATCACTATCCTTCAAAAAAAAAATATTTTTTGCATGATCAGTCATATTTTCAAAATCAACGCCAACATTTTCACAATTTCTGACAGGGTATGCCAACTTTTGAGCACAACTGTATAATTTTTTTATTTCGGCAAAGAGTCACAGCATTGTAACTAATTACTAAGCGAACACAGAGTCCATTTGGGTTATGTGAGAATTTGGTAATCACCCAGTAACTTGTGTATGTGTGCTTTATAGGCCCCAAGGACAAATAGAAGAGTTAGATAATCTACCAATTGAGAAAATAGCTAAAATGATAATGAAAGGGGAAGTTATCATCATGGATGACTTTAATCTTCCTGATGTGAACTGGAAAACCAAAATAACTGCTTGTGCCAGGAGCACACATATTCTAAACTCACTACTGGGATTGTCTCTAAAACAAGTCATTGAGGAGCCAACTCGTAAAGAGGCCATACTAGATTTAGTGTTAACAAATGGAGATTTGGTATCAGATATTACTGTAGGTGAAAGTTTAGGATCCAGTGATCATCAGTCAGTGTGGTTTAATATAAGAACAGTGACTGAGTCACACCACACAAAAACAAAAAAGTTTTAGACTTTAGAAAAACAGAGTTTCTAAAATTAGAATATGTGTAAAGGAGCCATTATCAGACTGGAGCAATTTAAATGGAGTCCAAGAGAAATGGAATTATTTAAAAGTTGCACTACTGAAGGCAACAGAAAATTGCATTAGGCTTGTCAATAAAAGCAAAAGGTTCAAGAAACCACAGTGGTACTCCGTAGAGGTGGCCAAAATAGTAAAAAACAAAAAGTTAGTATTTAGTAAATAAAAAAAACCAGAGTGATGAAGATAGACAGATCTATAAGATTAGGCAGAAGAAGGCTAACATTTTTTAGATATATAAATGAGAAAAGTTAAGAAAAACAAAGATTAGTTAGATTAAAAACAAAAGAAGGAAGTTATGTAGAAAAGGATAAAGGTCTAGATGACTGCCTCAATTAAAATTTTTGAACAGATGAAAATTAAGGAAAGTGGCTTCAGTTAGGAAAAATTACAAATTAGTCATTTGTTGTATATGAGTTTACAGAAGAAGAGGCTCTTTATCAACTGTCAAAAATAAATACAAGTAAGTAAATAGGACCTGATGGAATACACCCAAAGTTATTAAAAGAGCTTAGTGGTGTACTAGCAAAACCATTAACAGATTTATTTAACCAATCATTGTTAACAGGCGTAGTCCCAGAAGATTGGAAATTAGCAAATGCAGTGCCCATTCACAAAAAAAAGTAGCAGGGAAGAGTTGGGCAACTATAGGCCAGTAAGCCTTACTTCAGTAGTGAGGAAAGTAATGAAAACTATGTTAAAGGATAGGATTGTTAAACATCTAAAATCACATGGATTTCAAGATCAGAGACAAAATGGGTTTACTTCAGGGAGATCATGCCAAACTAATCTTATTGATTTTTTTGATTGGGTAACTAAAATAATAGATCAGGGTGGTGCAGTAGACATTGCTTAACTAGATATCAGTAAGGCTTTTGACACTGTTGCACATAGAAGGCTTATCAATAAACTGTAATCTTTAAGTTTGGATTCCAATATTGTTGAATAGGTAAGGCAGTGGCTGAGTGACAGGCAACAGAGGGGTGTAGTCAATGGAGTATATTCGAAGCATGGGCTTGTCACCAGTGGAGTGCCTCAGTGATCTGTGCTTGGACCCATTCTCTTTAATATTTTTATTAGTGATATTGCAGAAGGTCTTGATGGTAAGGTACCGTATGTATTTTTGCTGACGATACAAAGATATGTAACAGGGTTGATGTTCCAGGAGGGATAAGGCAAATGATTTCGGTAAACTAGAAAAATGGTCAGAGTTGTTTCAACTGACATTTAATGTGGAAAAGTGCAAGATAATGCATCTTGGATGTTAAAATCCAAGGGCAGAGTACAGAATATTTGATGGAGTTCTAACCTCAACATCTGAGGAAAGGGATTTAGGGGTAATTATTTCTGATGGCTTAAAGGTAGGCAATGTAATAGAGCAGCAGAAAATGCTAGAATAATGCTTGGTTGTATAGGGAGAGGTATTAGCAGTAGAAAGAAGGAAGTGCTCATGCAATTGTACAGAACACTGGTGAGACCTCACTTGGAGTATTGTACGCAGTACTGGAGACCGTATCTCCAGAAGGATTTTGATACTTTAGATAGCGTTCTGAGAAGGGCTACTAAACTGGTTCATGGATTGCAGTATAAAACTTACAAGGAAAGGCTAAAGGAACTTAACATGTATAGCTTGGAGGAAAGACGAGAAAGGGAGGATATGATAGAAACATGTAAATACATAAAGGGAATCAAACACAGTAAAGGAGGAGACTATATTTAAAAGAAGAAAAACTACCACAACAAGAGGACATAGTCTTAAATTAGAGGGGCAAAGGTTTAAAAATAATATCAGGAAGTATTACTTTACTGAGAATGTAGTGGATGCATGGAATAGCCTTCCAGCTGAAGTGGTAAAGGTTAACACAGTAAAGGAGTTTAAGCATGTGTGGGATAGGCATAAGGCTATCATAGCTATAAGATAAGGCCAGGGACTAATGACAATATTTAGAAAATTTGGCAGACTAGATGGGCCGAATGGTTTTTATCTGCCATCACATTCTATGTTTCTATGTTTCTAATTACTAGATACTCTCTGCATCATAACCATTTTTATTTTTGAAAAAACAAAACGTTCCACTGCCTAAATTGAGAGAATGTACAAATCACTTTTTAGTAGCTATACTCCCAATGAATGTATCCATTAGGGCATATCTCAAAGAGCTTGCAAAACTGCAGTTCTTATGGTTGAGGTGATTTAAAGCAAAGTAGCTAAATATCAATGTTGTGCAAAATCATAAATGCTGCTTAGTTGAGCTAAGAATGATTTGGGCAGGATAGCACAAATCTATAGGACTATAGGAAACATAACCACTACACCATGATATAGTCGTTATGTTGCTTAGAGTGTAACTTTAAAAGACCACTATAGTGCCAGGAAAACATACTTGTTTTCCTGGCACTATAGTGCCCTGAGGGTGCCCCCACCCTCAGTGTCCCACTCCCGCTGGGCTGGATGGCAAGGAAAGGGTTTAAACTTACCTTTTTGCCAGCACCGGGCGGGGAGCTCTCCTCCTCCTCTCCGCCTCCGATCCTCCTCTTTAGCTGAATGCGCATGCGCGGCAGGAGCTGCGCGCGCTTTCAGCCAGTCTCATAGGAAAGCACTCACAATGCTTTCCTATGGACGCTGGCGTCTTCTCACTGTGATTTTCACAGTGAGAAGCACGCAAACGCCTCTAGCGGCTGTCAATGAGACAGCCACTAGAGGCTTTAGAGGCTGGATTAACCCATTTATAAACATAGCAGTTTCTCTGAAACTGCTATGTTTATAAAAAAAAGGGTTAATCCTAGAGGGACCTGGCACCCAGACCACTTCATTAAGCTAAAGTGGTCTGGGTGCCTAGAGTGGTCCTTTAAGACACATTGAAACTAAAGAGTCTATCGTACTCTGCTTGCTTGTCATTTAATGTAGTCATTTGAATCTAATAATAACCAGGAATTTTATTTTAAGCTTTTGGTGTATTTGCACCTGCTCTGTTATTTTTTTTGCATATAATGTAAAATAGGAATAAAAAGACATTGCTGTGTTTTGTTTCAAACATGTTATTTGCGTGTTAGACCTGTCATGTGAAAATGACATGTTGACACAGTGAAAATGGTTACTTTCTGTGGTTACATTGTGCTAGCCAAAGTGCTATGGCAGTTGAAATATTTCTATTTTTATTCCCTTTCAGAAATCAGCATATATTATCCAGTCTCATGCTAAGAATCATAAGATGTATTTTTTTATTTTTTTATTATTTTGGTGCATGTGTTTATGGAGGGAATATTGTGCAGGCATGTATCATATCCATAGTACGAATCTCCTTAAACAGGGAGAATGTTTTCTTCAGATCAATAGTTACATAGTTACAGAGCTATAAAGTAACATGCGTCCCTCAAGTTCAGTCTTTCTCATATATGTTTTTGCTTTTGATCCAAACAGCTTTTAATCTAAATCTAGAAAGTGCTTTCAAAGAGGACATGAGCATCAGAACTGGACTAATGAGCAATGTAAGAAGGTTGCCTCATCTAATGACTTATCATTTCTTTTAAGTGGATCAGGTGGATGGCAGGGTGCATGTGCTTTGTTTATTTAGGGAACAGATGGCAGCATGATACACTATGGAAAGAAGACAGGCCAGCGGAGTCAGTGGTATGCTCTATGCAATGTACTGCTGGGAAGTCTTGGATCCTGGTATTCACGTGGATGTTGCTTTGACATTATTATAATAATATATTGTAGTTATTATACTGCCTCATTCATTTGCATATCATTTGTTCCATTGCCTTAGTAACTTTACTCATTAAGTTATATTATTTTATATTTGTGTTTCAGTTTTGTTCTTTCTCATGTATTGCACTGGGTTGGTGATGTGCAAATAAATCCTGAATCAACATCATCCTTCTCTTCTGTGCGGTCTGTGAAAAGACTTTAGCTCTCTGTCAAGCTTTGTAGGGAAGAACTGAGTAAGGATAGAACGTATATAATTATATATCTAAAATAATAATACCCCACTCCCACGGCCTACATTACAGGGACCAAGTAATACACTTGATAAAGCCACAGAATAGGTGAGGCACATTGTTGATTATTTTAATTTGTATGTCTTAATGTTAAAACAATAAAGTGACTTTGGTTTTATCCAGATACTTTTATTGTTATATTTTATATCCATATATTTTACATTCATCCCTGGCATATCTAGCAAAGCACTACTTGGAATCTGGACATCTATTCTTGGTGAGTTATATATATAAATAGAGATGCACTCTTCGGTCTTTTCAAAAAAATGAAATAGTATTTAATACATCAAAGGGTTTACAATCATCCGATCGACGTTTCCACCCGTTCGGGTCTTCCTCAAGATCAACATGTAAACAAATTATTCAAATATATATTAAATTATTAAATATATATATATATATATCTATATATATAGATATATATATATATATATATTTATATAGGAAATATAGAGTGTACTCACCAATTGTGTTGAACTCCCTCATCCTTCCACTCTGAACCTGGAAGAGCATACCGAGCATCACGTGACGTAATAGGTTATGCGTGATACGTGGTGTCGTGACCGCAGTTACGTGGTTGCTAAGAGACCAATATACAAATTATAGGATCGGTCTGCCACAGTTCCTTGTGTACTATATATATATATATATATATATATATATATAAATACTAAGACGTTGAGCTGTATAATGCACAGAAGTAGGGTTTGTCTTGTTTATGATCTCTATAAATTCATTAGTAGATGAATAGATTGGCATTTACATGTCAGTATTCTCTATTTTATTTGTTTTGTTTATAATGTAATTCTGTAAATATGTTTTGGAAATACTTGAAAAGCAATATTTCCAGATGGATATTTTTGGTTGAAAACAGGTGGTTAATGACCTTTTTTTCTACTCAGCAAATGTTTCTGTTACCATATCTTTCTTGTCTTTTCCAATAAACCCTTTCCTTTAGTTTTTCTTTCATGCAGGCAAATTACCATTCATTAACCATTTTAAAAAGTTGCCATATGTTTCTTTATCTGGAGCTACTCACCTGCTGTTTTTGTGTTTAAATATGCAGAGCAATATGTTGGGAATTCTGCTTTACACGCTATGTAATATAATAATAACAATAATAATAAAAAAAAAAAAAATATATATATATATATATATATATATATTTGTGTTCGGAGCAACATTGACTATGATATGAATTAAGATTGTTGTTAGCAAACCTGTGATAGGAAAATGTCAGTTGAGGTGTGCCGAAACCGACGAATGCTGTAAGCCAGTAAATAAAGTGGGCCTACACTAGAAGAAGTATGGTGACTAAAGGGAGAGGAGGATGGGGCAGCGGCTCGTCAGACCAATCACGGTAAGGTAGGGAACATGTAAGTGATGTGAATCGGAGAATGGTTGTGGAGTTGGGTATGTAGCTAAGACATGTTGGTGATGAGATGGTAGAGAACCCGATAGTTACGAATAATCATCTTGTTTATGAAATGGTGAAAAAAATAGAAACTGTATATAAACACTTATAAAACATCATATAATACATATGCACTCAGCCCACTAAAATGACGTGTTGGAAGGCAGAATCAAAACATGAACAGAGGCCTCTAGAATGCCACAGTGGCTGAATAGGTTAGTGGCTGTGATGGCCGTACATAATACATAGGAAAAGACAGGAGATATAAGACATACCTGGAATGCTTACGAGGATGATAAATACTTATGCATACACAACTGGCATGGAAGATTAGGGCTGAAAGCAACAGGAAATGCTAGAATAATGTTAGAAAATTTCAGTAATATTAGCCTCAGATATAAAACTTAATTGCTTAAACTGGACATGACTGAATGATGTCTGGGTGGTGTTAGAAAGTGAGGGAATGCAAAAGCAGCAGACAAGAGAACTGCAGGTTTAGCTAGCTGTTTTAGATTATACCCCAATGAAAATTACATATTTAAATGCATGCAGGCTGCCTCTTGATGCATATGTACTAAACATACCGAACAATGTTAGCCCAAAGAGTACCTGAATACACAGAGGGCAGACAAGCATTAAAATGCAAGGTAATAAAAATGGTAAGAACACAGAGTACCAGTGAATATATAAAAAGCACAACACAAGTGGCCTAAAATATAAAGATAGGTAGTTTGGTGCTAAAAGTAGAGGGAGTAAAAGTATAACACTGTATCACCAGTTAAAATATGGTTAGCTCAAAACTGGAAAAAGAGAGGTCACCAATCCTCTCTAAGGAGATAAGTATAGATATGCAGAACCTCGTCTCATGTGTGGGGGAAAAGTCTGCATCTACACTGTGGATTGCTATTCGTTGTATTCTCCCCTGGCAATAATCACTAAGCTCGTTTAAGAGCTTGTTCCTGCTTTGCTCTCTGAAGGAAGAGAGGTTAACCCCGTGGAGCCTGAAGCCTTGTCGTAGGTCCAGGGTGGGTAGGAAAAGGCGAGACCCCAACCAAGCTGCGGCGGTTTGAGGGGCCTGCAGTGCTTATGGTGTCAAGTGGAGCGTACAGAGTGTACAGAGAATGTGTATACAAGTTTATATTTTAATTCCTTTACCATATGTATAGGCCCAAGTTTGGTCCTAATATAAATTTAGATAGTCAGTTGCAACACCTAGCCACAGAATTACTAAACAATGAAGGCTCAAAAAGGACAGACAAAGAAAACTTTAATATGTAGAGTGAAACATAAACTAGCAGGGTGACTAACGAAAATGCATATGATAAAAGTCGATATGGCCTAGTGTGGATCAAATACAGTAAATAGAATGAGGCATCGCTGCCAAATACAGTAGGCAGGATTAGGCATGCTATGTACAATTGAAATAGGCTGAATTTGTGCTACAAGTAAAATTTGCCATATCCGAATGGCTGAACAAACAAACTTACGTTTTTGTTGAAAAAACAACAGTTATGGCTGGGCTGGATGCAGTAGTGATCCATGAGCTTCTAGTGAGGCGGCTGTTTTCTAGAGTGAGGTAAAACAAATACTTGCGTGGGCCACAGTAGGCCAAGACCAGCTTGTTTGGAGTTTAGGCAGTTTGTGTTGATGACCTTTGAACTGGAAGTAGATGGTTCTGTACTGAACCAGACAGTCTCATCAGGCTGCAGCTCGCCAGATCAATCACGGTAGGGTAGAGAAGAGGTCAGTCCATAAGCCCCTCCCACAACTTCAGGCCAAGCATTCCAATATATATATATTATAAGCTCACAGGCAGGGTCTTCTGTTTTTTTAAAAATCAGAATATGTTCAATGGTTGTAATCATTGAACATATTGTACATTACTGCAGAATATGTTGGCACTATGTAAAAACTAAATAATAATTATATATTTGATGTGGCATTGATGCTGTAAGATATGCTTATGCTAGCATATATTCTGTACACACACACATGAGCAAGTGCTAAAAGTTCAACTAGCAGATTACCTATGAAAGTAACCACTAAGTACAAGGGATTCTCTCAATCCATTAAAGTATAGAAACTAAAATAGAGCAATAAAAAAAGGTTGATTTCTCTTCCGTTATAATCCGAAGTCATGTGACATTCCAATTTTACAATACTGCTGCCATAACAGTTTTTATTTGTTTTTATTTTGATTTTCAAATGCCTATATCCTTTAACTCATATCTTTATACTACTAAGCATTTACTTTTTCCTTTCTTATTTTTTTACATTTTGTGTTGAACTCTTTCTTTTTCCCACAGTTTGTCCTTAAAAAATATGGCCACCATATGCTATCATGTGACCCACTGTTTTGTTGCGGCCTTCCATCATCGGTGGGCCCTTAACATTGTATTTTGCCCAGTGACCTTTATAGGCTCCCAATAATAAGAATAGGTATACTAATAGTATACATATAAAATAATAATAATATCCCACTTGCACTGCTGACATCAATTTTCGTAACGTGGCACAAAGATTTCCCACTTAATAATACTGTTGCTACAGCTGTTTTTATTTGATTGATATATATTTATGTCTGTCATGTCATATCCTTGTGTCAAAAAACATTTAACAACCAAATAATGTTTGTACATTTAGTTTCAATTCACTTGGTTACATGATCGCAATTGCAGTAATGTGACCATGATGTAATTTTGGTGCAAATTCCCACTTGGTCTTCCCCTGTATATTTGTGTTTGCCAGGCACCCTATAGTACACTTGATAAAGCCTCAGAATATGTGAAATGCGTTGTGGATTATTGTAATTTATTTTTTGTTGAAACAATAAAGCCACTTTGGTTTTATCCAGATACTTTATTGTTATTGCACTGCAAGGCGGGGCTAATTAATAAAGCCGCCCACAATGACATCACTAGTGACGAGAACTTGCGTGCGGCATCACATTTTCGCTGTGCATGCACATTCTGGGGTCATGAGACCCAATTCAGCCAATTGCAGGATTTACTGGGTTATTTAAACCCAAACCTGCAGTTGTTTAGTGCTCTGTCGTGGTTTCCATGCTGTTGGTTATCCGAGAGCGCATTCCTGATTTTGATTATTGTTTTTTTGATCTTTGCTTGGCTTGACTTCCCGTATTTCTGGTATCCCTGACCCCTTTGGCATTGTTCTTTCTGTATTTGTTCCTTTCTATATTCCTGACCTCAGCTCGTGACTGTTTATTTTATTATGGTAATTCCGGCCATTCTAAGGCCCAGTAATACGTTGTTACTGTTTGTATTTACTTAATTCTGTGTGCTGGGCCACTAGTTTGTCCTGACATGCACTACCCTGTAATTGCATCTGGTCCTTATTACAACCTCCCTCTTTTCCCCTTCTTTGTAAAATATTACCTTTGCATATATTTAGACAACAGAAACACATTAAAGTGAACATGATTATGTTTAAATATGTATATTGGCTTATTTTGTAAAATCTAGTTAACAAAATATTGTTCTCCTTGTGTGTGACAAAATAGACCATTACAAATAACATGCATATTAAAATATTAATGCATTGACATTATTGACCCCATTCAACTTGTTCCTTTCAACATTTAAAACGTGCTAATAATGTATATGCTTCTTTAAGATTGCCAGGCTAAATTCAAAATTGAAAGTTGATCATAGAGACTACAGATCGCAGAGAAGTAGAGAGCTGTATAAGACAAATTGAAGCTGTCTGGCAAAAAGTGGAATAATTAGATTCCCTGATGATCTGTATTAGAGCCAAGGAACTGCTGAGGATGCAGTCCTGAAATGCTCCTATTTGTATATTTGTTTTTCATTATGTTCAAAATAAATCAGAGCTTTGAGAGACTGCAAGTTACTGAGTTGCAGCAAATCCTTCTTTTGAAATCCAGGCCTATATCCTCACAGTATGAGGAATCAAATTTGATTTCTTTATGCTTCATAACGTCTGAAAATATGTTCTTGTACACAATTATTGTGCCGCTGTACAGTAGTAATTGCTTGGGATCTATGTGTTACATATTTTTTTTCTGTATTCTCCATTTTTATATTTTGTGTTAAAGCAAATCTAACAGAAGGTTAATTTGACTTAAATTAATTATTCTTAGACTATTAGTAGTAGTCATCATGGCCTATGACATTGAAAACTTAATCTACCTTGACCCAGTATATTTTATTCCATGGAGTTGAGCCAGGCACTAGTGTGGCAACCCAAGGGAGGTTTCAATTTATGATGCTCAATTTTCCCTTAAATGTTTACAAATGGTTTAGAAAATTCCATCACAATCAGGTCTAGTGGGACCAGAGCACATATTACTTTAGAAAAGAAGAAACAAAAATAATGTACAGGTTTATCAGTTGTCCCATATTTTTGAGCTTTTTTGTTGCTGGCTTTTGCAACAATTTATGAAACCAGCTTTTTTTTGGTCTGTTGCATTGTTTTGTACTAGATCAATCTTTCTCTATTTTTTTTTCATTTCTCTTTTTTTCTACCAATCTAAATTTAAGGAGATTTACTGAAATAGATATTTCTGCAAAAAGTGATGGAGCTAAAGTAGAGAAAACCAAACCTTTTCAGACCATTACAGACAATAGCCTAAAGATACTTTTTGAAAACTTTGATAAATCTTTTGTTTCTGTCTTTCCTCCTAAACCTACAATGTTCCCTCCTGGACACCCACCTACAAGTATATATCTTATATTTAAAGCACAATGATGCAATCTCTATGCTGACTGACAGGTATAGAGATAGTTCTATTTTTTTAATGACTGAAAATGGCAGCGCTTATAACAATGATTGACAAGGAGCATGCTAGAACTGAAACAAAATTTAAAGGTTTTACACAATTATTTTTTTGTCACCCCTATTTCCAAAATGAGGTATGTGGCAACAATAAATGAGCAGGTGTGTATGGATTTTCAATACTCAATGCTCTATATTCAGTACTCTTCTATAAATTTTATAGCTAATCTTTATGGTATGATACATTAAGTAATATGAAATATTAAATAACAAATCAGCATCCCAGCACATACAGTTAGGTCCAAAAATATTTGGACACTGACCCAATTTTCATAATTGAGGCTCTGTACGCCACCACAATGCATTTGAAATGAAACAACCAATATGCAATTTAAGTGCACACTTTTAGCTTTAATTCAAGGGATTGAACAATAATATAGGATGGAACATTTAGGAATTTTCATATTTCAGGGGCTCTAATGTAATCTGACAAATTAACACAATCATAAATGAAATGTTAATTTTTAATACTTTGTCAAGAATTGTTTGCAGACAATAACTGCTTGAAGTCTGAAACTCATGGGCATTACAAAACTCTGGGTTCCCTCCCTTGTGATGCTTGGTCAGGCTTCTACAGTCTTCAAAATAGTGTAATACAGTATATACAGGGGATCGTGCGCTTTAAATGAATGCACTCACAAGATGATGAAGAGAAGATCGTTCATAAGGTGCCTCCCCTGATAGTTCCATTGGCTGCTCTGTATTGGCAAGGGGAACCACTAGCCCCCCATACTATCAGGGGAGGCACCTTATGAACGATCTTCTCTTCATCATCTTGTGAGTGCATTCATTTAAAGCGCACGATCCCCTGTATATACTGTATTACACTATTTTTTAAAAAATTTTGTATGATCTCTCCATAGATTATACAGCCGTATCCCAAACTTTGTTTGTGGTTCTATGCATATGTAAAGATCGTTTGTTGTGGATAACAATCTTGGGAGGCTGCATACTAATTGAAGTTAAGTAATTTACACTATCAGAGCACTGAGTTTGTGGTGTTTATGTTTGTTTTGTTCTACAGTCTTCAGTTATTGTTTGTTTGTGTATCTTTCTGCCTTAAGTTTTGTCTTCAGCAAGTGAAAAGCATGCTCGATTAAGTTGAGATCAGGTGATTGACTTATAGCACACAGAGGGGTTTTTGGAGATGAGACACACAAAGGGGCCGGGGGGAAAAAGACTCACAAAAGTGCTGGAGTTGGGAGACACACACAGAAGGCTGGGGAAGGAGACAAAGAGACACACAAAGGGGTTGGGGAGAAAGAGACACATGCTATGGGGGGACAAAAAGACACACAAAAAAGCTGAGGAGGGAAAAAGACACAGAGAGAAGCTGGGGGTGAGACCCACAGAGAGGGTGGGGGGGGAGAAAGAGACCCACTAAGGTGTTTTAGGTGGAAGAGACACACAGAAGGGCTGAGGAAGAGGAAATACAGGCACATAAAGGGATTGGGAGAAAGGGACACACAAAGGGTCTGGGAGAAGAAAGAGACACACAAAGTTGGCATTTTTATTTTTTTGGGAGGGGTGCAAGTAGTTGGTCTTGTCTAGGGCACAAACTAGTCTTGCACCAGCCCTTGTTATTTCCCATGGACTTCCGGGCCTTTTTATGTTGCAGAGCTCACTAGTGAGTTCTTTTTTTCATCGAATGTACTAAACTATTGATTTGACCACTCTTTGACCGCTTGTTGTGAGTTCACAGCAACAACTTCTAAATGCAAATAACTTTTGGGCCCTTGAAGAGGAGCAGTATAACATATAATAGAGCTGTAACTCCTAAACCCTTCCTCTGGTTTGCATGCAAATACCCTTACATTTAAGCTGAGAGACTGCACTTTAAGCCCATATGTATTATTTAATAGGAACTTGAATTTTTATTTTGGAAAGAGCAGAAATAGCAAAACTTGTGTCAGTGACCAAATAATACCGGACCTAACTGTAGCTAGATATTTCATCTTCTGTCATGGAGTTGCTGACAGTACAGTCTCTGAGTGCAAAAGAAGTAGAAGATAAAGCTCTGGTGTCAAGGTAAATGAACAATCATCGTAAACACTTAATATATTGCATTTTTTATGTGAACTGTATTTATTGTGTTTTGAATATGAAGCAACCATCATTTAACCCCTTAAGGACTGGACTGTTTTTGCGATGTTGTACATTTGCGACCAGGCCTCTTTTTACACTTTTGTGGTGTTTGTGTTTAGCTGTAATTTTCTGCTCTCTCATTTACTGTTCCTATACAAATTATATATTGTTTTTTTCAGGACAAAAAAGGCTTTCTTTACATACCATTATTTATATAATCTCATGTAATTTAATTTAAAAAAAATAAAAAAATATGATGAAAAATTGAAAAAAATACATGTTTTTTTACTTTTACTTGAAAAATCTTTTACTCATCTACAAAAGCAAATAAAAAAAAAACTGCTAAATAGATTCAAAATTTTCTCCTGAGTTTTAAAATACCCAGTGTTTACCTGCTTTTTTGTGCAAGTTATAGGGCTATAGGTACAAGTAGGATATTGCGGTTTCAAAACATAAATTTTTTCAAATTTATCAATAGTGACATTGTAACACTATTATCTGTCAAAAATCTCTGAATACCACCCCACATGTACATATTTTTTTTAAAGTAGACAACCCAGGGTATTGAATATGGGGTATGTCCAGTTTTTTTTCGTAGCCACCTAGTCGTAAACACTGGCCAAAGTTAGCGTTCATATTTGTTTGTGTGTGAAAAAAGTAAAAAACTAAATTGAGCCCTAATTTTATCCAGTGTTTGTGACTAAGTGGCTACTAAAAAAGACTGGGCATACCACATTTGCAATACCTTGGGTTGTCTTCTTTTGCAAATGGTATGCCACCATCAGGCTAATTCTCATTCCTGGGCTACCATACGCTACCAACCTGGCCATTTTCAATGTAAAAATATTTGACCCATATATTTCACCCTGTAACTTTCAAAAATGCTATACAATCTGTACATGGGGGATACTGTTATACTCAGGAGACTTTGCTGAACACAAATATTAGTGTTTCAAAACAGAAAAACGTATCACAATAATTATATCATCAGTAAAAGTGCTGTTTGTGTGTGAAAAATGCGAAAAAAAGTCACTTTCACTGACAATATCATCGCTGTTATAGGTTTTACTGTTTTTAATCACTAATATTTGTGTTCAGCAAAGTCTCCCGAGTAAAACAGTACTCCCCATGTACAGCTTTTAGGGTGTCATAGAAAGTTACAGGGTAAAATACAGTGCTAGCAAATTAAATTCTCTGGAATTTCGGCCTGGGTTGGCAGGCAGGTCCCTCAAATTGCAATTAATAAAATTACTTAATTATGTAAAAATATTACATAAATACACACGTTGAATTTAAATATATATATGCATATTTATATATTTGAAGTCTACGTGTATATTTATATAATTATTTCTGTAATTTTGTATATGGACATATGTATATTTTGTATTATTTTTATTTATTTACATATACATAGATATATATACAATTTCATTCTAAGTGTATTTTGATATAAATATATATATATTAATATCAAAATACAGTTAGAATAAAATTTCATTTAGATATATAATTTTTTTAATTTTTATTATTATTTTTAAAAAAAAATATTTAATTTACTTATCTGTATTTTATAATAATATATATACAATATATATAGTTATTATATATATTATATATACGTGTGTAATTTAATTATAAGTGTATTTTTATATTAATATATGTATATATTAATATAAAAATACACTTAGTATGACATTACATACATGATATATATACATATTATATAGATATAATATATGTCTATATCATATATATATATGTATATATATATATATATATATATATATACACATATATAATATTTTTATTTATTAATATTAACCTTTATTTTTATTTTTTATTTTACACTATCAGGGAGACTGCCTGTCAGCACAGGCAGTCCCCCTGCAGGCAGCTACATGGACACCTATTGTGACCATGTGATTGCTCTGTTGAGCGATCACATGGCCACAGGGGTCCTAATCCGCCATGGGGAGACTGTCTGGGCTGCAGGCAGTCTCCCCACACCGGGAGCACTGCCGATCGCCGCCGGGGGAACGACGGCGATCGGGTAAGTACATAAGACCGTTTGGATGGTTCAGGACCGTCATTGGTCGTTAAGGGGTTAAAAGACCCTCTAGAATAGGCAGACACAGCTAAATGCAACATTTCCATTACTGGCAAATGATATTTGTGACAGTGTTTTTCTGAAGAAATAATAGAGAGCTTTTTATCCAGTAACTGAATGAATGCCACTGATTCAAACAATACACGACTTAAAACATGACACATAGTCATGAAACATAGCATTTTGTGCAATACTGTCAAATAGTTTGTGGGGCTCTGAAAATATGTGAGGACATCAAATCAAAAGATGAAAATTATTAAATGCCACAGGTCCCAGTTACAACAAAGATAGAAGGTTTATCCAGTACAAATGCTATAATTTCCACATTGTTTTGCACTCATGTAATTGACTCGGATTGATGAGCTGACCAAGCTGGGTAGTATACATAAAGTTTTTCCTAAATATTCTAACACAAGTATTTGACCTCCGAGATTTTTCAACAAGTTGAGCTTTTTGCATATGTTTGCACATATATATATATATATATATATGTATATATATATATACTATTTTATTGTACATCTCCATCCATCAGTCTAAAAAACAAAAAAACACACCAGTTGTAACTCACCTATAGTTCTCATCTAATGAATATAATTACACAAAAATTAACCATAAAAACCAAATCACTTTACCTTCTCTTCCCCTTGGTCTTGGCATGTAAAGATGGAGGATAAACATATTAAATAAATAATAATTAAATATGGTTATATAAAAGAGCACTCCAAGCACCATAACCACTATAACCCCCATATAGTTTTTTGTTGGTCCTGGAGTGGTCTGATACCTCCCAAGCTTAAGTAGTCAAATCGTGAGAATGGTGTAACAACCTTTTTGCCATGTGCCAGTCGCCTCCTCTTATGCAACCATAAACTCTCTGCACTGAGTCAGTCCAGCAGTAAACTCTCAACCAATGAACCTGTTCTGCATGACAGGGCTTAGCTCAGTGTAATTAATGGAGGCTCTTTGCAGAAGCTTCTGGCTCCACAAGAGACTGCATTGGTCATACAACACACCCCAGATAAGTTGTCAGATCATTCATGGTACCATAACCACTACAGTGGGCATTAGTGGTTATGGAGAATTAAATGTTCCTTTAAGAATATTAAGATCTTAAGATAACATGAACGTTGTCCATTCTCAGTAACAAATAAATATAAAAAATAAATTAAATACACAAAAAAGTTTACCAGATAAACAATAGATGCCTTGATTGTCTAAAACTCTACTTAATGAGATAATGAGAACATTATATAATCCAATGCCTAGATGATAATTATTATTTTTTTTTTATGTTGTCGTTGAATCATACATATTATTTATCACTTCATCCCTACCGTTTCTCAAATAGTAAAAAAAAAAAAAATACAAATAAACAACAATAATTCCACCTGGAAATAAAACTTTTTAAATTATATGATGTAGTTAAATTTACTTCATTGTTTCCTACTAAGATTTTTTGAAACAAAGAAACATTTAAGAAAAAAATCTCACTTAAATTGTATTTTGTAATGCTTTACTTTGTATTTTCTGTTGCTTCGTCATAAATGTGCATATATTTTTTTTTAGGAGGGGGCAGTCAGACAAGGCTGCAGTAATACTATCAGTGTAGTTATAGTAACACCTATCCTGAGTATACAGTGTAAAATATATTTCATATTGTCATTAGTTTTGTAGAAATACCACCACATTGTTATTCACTGACCTATACTTTCAGAAGGCCTTATTTAGGAATATAGAAGATAAACACCAAAATACAGGCTCATGAGACAACCTTGACAAATACCTTCTGAATTATTCAGATAGACTTTTATGCTTATTCAGAGAGCCTCCGTGAGTGAGGAATGCATCATGGGTTCAGATATATTCTTGTTCCGTCTACAAGTATTGTGCAGACTACATCTAATGCATATAGAGTCTTAATGCATGTAAACTTGACCTGTGATGGTCTGAAAATAAATCACCTTTGCACAGTGGAGAATAAAACAGGATAATAAAATATGAATGAAGTAACTTACAGTTAGTACTGAATTATAAAAAAGAACATATAAGTAAATTTTATTGATATTATTTTAGTGGATAATTACTCACAAAGACATTATATTTAGCTATTAAATGTATTTTAAAATTAGGGTTATAGACAAGATATAAAAAATACGTAATGTATTTGTACGTCTTTTTAGAAATGCTTTTCTGTTATACAGTTTAAAGCAACATTACATATTTCCAATAATTATACTATTTTTAAATCATACTGCACAAAACATTGTCATTTCAAAAGGAATTTGACAAGCCTAAACATTTATACATCTGAAAGCATTGTTTTAACTCTTAAAGTCTGAGCAGTTAAGTCATTTCAGTAATTGTTTGGTAGACATATACACAATTTATCCTTATATACTCCCTTATTACTGTACATATTTTCTCACCTCCTTCCATTTACCTCTGCCACTTTCCCACTGGATTATTGAATTTGTCAAGCGAAGAGTTGCTCATTAAAGTGAGACTTGATGATAATTGAAGATTATGCTAGCTTTAGTGTACCAATATTCTTAATTTTAGTAAATACAGGAGGCAAATATTTTGCATAAACTTTGTTTACTTACTCCATAGCAACAAAGAGTATATATATATATAAAAATCAAAGAACCAATCAAAGACAGGCTAGGGTATAATACACCCCTCACAGTGAGTCACTGCCTCTTGACAAAGCGACATCACAAGTCACAACAGTAAAACAGTATAACAGTAGGAAGAAATGTTCATGGAAATCCTGTAGAATGAGGAAATCTTAATGTTCAATAATGAAGAAAAGTAAACACCACAGGTGCAGATCCATCCAGCAGTGTGAACGATGTGTCGAATTAAGCTGAAAGAGAGTATAATAGGTGTTAATCACACGGGAGGTGAACTGTGAACAAACAAATGTCCATACTAATAGATATATTTAAATTTTAAATTATACTACATTACTAGACCATAGGAACAATACAACAATATGGTAAGATACTTAAATCAAATATTCTTAAGAATATACTATTGTTAATACTAGAAAAAACTAGGTAAAATCTAATGACTATAATAACTAAGCTAAGCAAACATAATGAAAGCATATATCCAGAACATGCAAACAGATCTAAATAAATGCCGTAGTCACAAAAGAAAACATCTGGATTAAAAGGGAGGTAACTGGAAAAAAACGTGGGGAGGTGGGGATATTTGCCTCCTGTCATTACTAAAATTAAGATTATTGGTACATTAAAGCTAGCATAATCTTCAGGTTTACTACGTGACAGGAGGCTTCATATTTTGCAATTTTTAATGCTATGCTAAGAGTGAAAAGTGTCAGGATTACTAGATGATCAAGCACGTACAATTATATCACACGTAGGACCAGTGGCGGATCCAGAGCCTGATCTCGGGAGGGGCACTTGTAGATTATTTAAAGAAATAATCCAGACACAATAACTACTACAGCTCAGTGTAGTGGTTATGGTGTCAATAGTGCCGGGACCCCCTCCTAGAGTAAGTAGTCAAACCGTTTAAGAACAGTTTGACAACTTACCTGAGGTCTGCTGGGAAATGGGGCGGTAGTAGGGCATAGGAGCAGTGGTGTGTGTGAGTGGTGCAATGTGTAAGGGGTGCAGTGTGTGTGTGTGTGAGGGGGACAGTGTGTGAGCAGTGTGTGTGTGTGTGTGTGAAGGTTGTAGTGTGTGAGTAGGGGGGGCAGTGTATGTCAGGGATGCAGTGTATGTGTGGGACAGTATGTGTGTGTAACAGTTGCAGTGTGTGTGTGAATGTGGGCAAAGTGTGTGTATGGGGCGGCAGTGTATGGGGGCAGTGTGTGTGTATGGGGGGCAGTATGTGTGTATGAGGGCAGTATGTGTGCATGAGGGCAGTATGTGTGCATGGGGGGCAGTATGTATGCATGGGGGGCAGTATGAGTGTATGGGGGGCAGTATGGGGGGTAGTATGTGTGTATGGGGGGGTAGTATGTGTGTATGGGGGGGCAGCATGGGGGGAGGCAGTATGGGGGCTATGTGTGTGTGTGATCAGGGTAGGGTGGCTTTTTTTTTTTATAGTATAATATTTTTTTATTTAATTAAAATAAATATTATTCTATGTCCCCCCTCCCTTCTTACCTTTACTGGGGAGGAGGGGGGACATATTTCGATCCCTGGTGGTCCCAGTGGGGATTCATTGGTGGTCAGGTGGTCAGAGTGAACTCTAGCCCGCGCTCCCGGGCTAGAGTTCACTCTCGCGAGATTTGGAGCGTTGCTGTGGTAACCGCGGCAACGCTTCAAATCTCGCAAGAGGAGGACCCGGAGGAGACTGAGCTCCGGGTCCTCCCTCTCCCTCCCCTGCCGGCTGCCAGCACAGTGCCTGCGGACCGGGGAGGGAGATCTCTGATCTCCCCCCCGGTCCGCAGGCACATTGCAGGGATAGCACCTGCATGTGCTGCTGGCAGGGGAGGGAGACCGGCGGATTTCTCGGGGGGGGCAATTGCCCCGTTGCCCCCCCCTGGATCCACCAGTGCGTAGGACTAAAAGACTTAGAATGGCCGGACTTAACGTACAAGAGAATAGTCAGAATATTTGCCAAGGTCATGGACACAGAAGGAGACACAACAATGAGGAAAAGCCAATAGTCAAGGATACCAGAATACAGGGAAGTCAAAAGCCAAAGCCAAAGTCAATATCCAGAAAGAAACTATCAAGAACGCATTCTCGGACAACCACCAATCCCCTCCAATCAACCAAATACTGCAAGGAACCACGAGAAAATCTGGAATTGATTATGGAAGAGACCTAATACTCCTCCTGTCCAGAAATAACCAATGGAGGAGAAGGAATACTTGGGACAGTATACCTATTGCAAAGTGGTTTGAGCAAGGAGACATGAAAGGTGTTGGGAATGCGTAAAGAGGTAGGAAGTGCCAGAAAATAGGAATAGTGATACAGAATGGACCAATGAATCTGGGGGCAAACTTCATGCTAGTAACCCTTAGTTTAACGTTGCGTGATGATAACCACACCCTCTCACCCACTTGGTAAACAGGCTTGGCACCCCGCCATTTTTCTGCATAAAATTTGAAATGATCAGCCGCAGTTTTGAGAGTGAAGTGAACCTTGGTCCAAGTATGACAAATAGAAGCAATGTGATCATCCAAAGCAGGAATAGTCGTGTCGGAGAAAACAGCTGGCAGAACAGTAGGATGATGACCTTTATTAAAAAAGAAAGGACTATGTCCAGAAGAGTCATGATTAGCATTGTTCCTAGCAAACTCGGCCCAGGGTAGTAATTCGGACCAATTATCCTGAGTGCTATTAACTAAACAATGCAAATACAATTCTAATGCCTGGTTAGCCCTCTCAGCCGTGCCATTGGTTTGTGGATGGTAAGAGGAAGAAAATGACAATTTAATTACCAACTGTTTATTGAAAGTCTTCCAAAACCGGGACACAAACTGCGAATCTCTGTCAGAAACAATATTGGGAGGAATGCCATGCAGTCGGACAATTTCTCGCGCAAAAATAAGAACCAGGACTTGAGAGGAAGGCAATTTCTTGAGTGAAAAAAAAAATGAGTAGTATAGCCATTAGAACTAGGAAGTTCCACGATGAAATCCATGGACAAACGGGACCATGGAACACTAGGTACAGGAAGTGGGTGCAACAACCAAAGCTTATGAGGGACCTTAGAAACTGCACAAACTGAACAGGCATGCACATATTCCTTAACATCATTTCTGAGAGAATCCCACCAAAATGATCTCATGATCGCGGGTATGGATTTATTAATGCCTGGGTGTCCAGCAGACACGTTGTTGTGGAACACCCTCATGACATTCTCTCTTTCACAGAATGAAACAAATAATTTATCTAGTGGTTTATTGCATGGTGGCTGAGACTGAGCCTCCATGATAGTACCAAGCAAAGGAGAAGATAATGAAAGAACAGTGGAAATGATGACACACTCAGGTGACACAATAGGGGATGTCTCGTGTTCCTGTACAGACACAGTATCAAACTGTCTAGATAAGGCATCCGCCTTCACGTTCTTGAGACCAGGTCTGTAAGTTATAAGAAAGTTAAAGTGAGACAGAAACAAAGACCATCTAGCCTGTGTAGAAGACAGTCATTTAGCAACCCCTATATAAGCCAAATTCCTTTGGTCAGTAATGATCAAAAGGGGATCCTTGGAAGGTGTTGCCACTCTTTAAGCGCTAGGATAATGACCAACAATTCTCTGTTGCCAATATCATAATTACGCTCAGCAGGAGACAGCTTTCTAGAGAAGTATCCACAGGGATGCAAAGGAGTAACCTGACTCTCCCTTTTAGAAAGAACAGCCCCTACCCCAGTTTCGGAGGTATCAACCTCAAGTATGAAGGGTTTGCTGGTGTCAGGATGTCTCAATATGTCGGCAGAAGCAAACCTTTGTTTATTACAGGATCACTAATTGATCCTGCACGTAGAAATGTACCAAACTTAGGACTAAGGATAATGTTTAACCGGACCTTAGAATGGCCGGACTTAACGAATCCAAGAATAGTCAGCATACTTGCTGAGGTCAGGGGTAGAGAATCAGACACAGCAATGAGAAAAAGCCAAAAGTCAAGGATACCAGAAATCAGGGAAGTCAGAACGAAGCCAAAGTCAAAAAACAAAAAAAATCAAGATCAGGAACGCACTCTCGGATTACCATGAGGCAGAAACCATGACAGGGCAATGAGAGAATGTAAAAAAGTAGTTTAAATAACCCTCCTGTTTTTCCGATTGTCTGTAACCGGCCTTTGAGCCCAAAATGTGCACGTGCGTAATGTCACACACACGCCGACGTGATTATTAACATGGATGGCCATGGGGCTATAAAGAGGCATAGATCCACAGCGGCCGGCGTCCCTAGACACGCTGTGTTTATCAGGTATCCGTGCGAATGGCTGCAGATGGGCACAACTATTCCTGTCAGGATGGTAAATACCCTTATAAACATTTCTATGTGTGGATGAATCCGTTACATTATCCCCCCATGCCCCCCTCCCTGAAGACTGCCCACCAGGTGGGCAGGATCCATATTGAGAGGAAACTTGGCGTTGAAAGAGTTAACCTTACGGTCAGCATGGATATCAGAAGCAGGAACCCAAGAACTGTCGGCAGGCCCATACCCCCTCCAATCTACCAGGTATTGCAATGAACCACGAGAGAATCTGGAATCAATGATGGAGGAGACCTCGTACTCCTCCTGACCGGAAACAACCAAAGGAGGAGGGGGAATCACCGGGACTGTATATTTATTGCAAATGAGTGGTTTGAGTAAAGATACATGAAACGAATTAGGAATACGTAAGGATGCAGGAAGGGCCAGGGAATAAGAAACAGAATAATTCTCTTAAGGACACGGTAAGGGCCATTAAACCTAGGAGAAAATTTCATGCTAAGAACTTTCAATCTAATGTTGCGTGATGATAACCAAACCTGGTCCCCCAGTTGGTAAACTGGGTTGGCACACCGCCGTCTATCAGCATGGGACTTAAAGCAAGCAGTTGCAGTTTCAAGAGTGGAATTAACCTTATTCCAAGTATCACAAATAGAGGTAAGGTGGTCATCCAGAGCAGGGATAGCTTTGTCAGAAAACATATCAGGGAGGAAACCAAAAGAAGATTTTGAATGTCTCAAGAAATTGTTTGCTTCTGCAGACATATTGATATATCCCGACACTAGGAAAGCTTTCATACTTGAGGTTGATGCCTCTGAAACAGGGGTCGGGGCTGTCCTTTCCGAGAGAGAGAATCAGGATACCCAGTTGCATCCTTGTGTTTACTTCTCAAGAAAATTGTCTCCAGCTGAGCATAATTATGACATAGGTAACAGAGAACTGTTGGCAATTACATTGGCGCTCAAGGAATGGCGACAACTTTTGACCGGTATTGACAAAGAAAGGACTGTGCCCAGATGCGTCATGGGTAGCGTTGTTCTTGGCAAATTTGGCCCAAGGCAACAAATCTGCCCAGTTAGACTGAGTACTGTTCACAAAGCAATGTAAATACAGTTGAACTGGAGATTGTAAGCAGAGGAAAAAGACAAGTTAATGCCCAACTGCTTACTGACTGCCCTCTAGAATCTTGATACAAATTGGGAGCCCCTGTCAGAAACAATATTCTGAGGGATCCCATGAAGCCTGACAATGTCGTGTATAAATATGGAAACCAGATCCTGAGAAGATGCCAATTTTTTGAATGGAATGAAATGTGCCGTTTTTGAAAAACAGTCAATTACCATAAGGATGGTGGTATACCCATTAGAACTATGTAGGTTAACAATGAAATACATAGATAAATGAGACCATGGAACACTGGGTATAGGAAGTGGATGTAACAATCCACACAGGAGTGTGTGTGGAACTTTAGAGATTGTGCAAACAGAACAGGGTACCACATAATCCTTGACATCCCTTCTGAGTGACTCCCACCAAAATGATCTGGAAATAGCAGATACAGTCTTATTAATACCCGTGTGTCCAGCAGTTACATTGTTGTGGAATATATTCAACACCTCTTTCCTGTCATGTAACGGAATAAACAATTTATCTAGAGGTTAATTGCAAAGGTGCCTGGGACTGAGCCGCCATGATAGCACAAAGCAATAGTGATGACAAGGAAAGGACAGTGGATGCTATAATACACTCAGGAGGAACAATGGGTGATGTCTCTTGTTCTAGTTCTGACTCTTGGTCAAATTGCCTAGATAAGGCGTCAGCTTTAACAATTTTAGGGCCAGGTCTTTAACTAATAATAGAGTTAAAGCGGGACAAAAATAGAGACCACCTAGCTTGTCTAGAAGACAGACATTTGGCATCACCAATATAGGCCAGATTATTGTGATCAGTTATGATCAGCAGGGGAACCCTCTTTGGAACCCTCCAAAAGTTGTCGCCATTCCTTGAGCGCCAATGTAATTGCCAACAGTTCTCTGTTACCTATGTCATAATTATGCTCAGCTGGAGACAATTTTCTTGAGAAGTAACCACAAGGATGCAACTGGGTATCCTGATTCTCTCTGGGAAAGGACAGCCCCGACCCCTGTTTCAGAGGCATCAACCTCAAGTATGAAAGCTTTTCTAGTGTCGGGATATATCAATATGTCTGCAGAAGCAAACAATTTCTTGAGACATTCAAAATCTTCTTTGGTTTCTTTGGACCATATATTACAAATAGCCCCCTTGCGTGTCATATTGGTGATGGGGGCTATTACTGAAGAGAAAGCTTTTATGACTCTCCTGTAATAATTGGCAAAACCAATAAACCTTTGAATGGCCTTTGTAGAACAGCCTCTAGTTTGCAAGGATCCATTTGGATGCCAAAAGCGGCTATATTATACCCCAAAAACTGTACTTCAAGTTGATCATACATGCATTTTTCAAGTTTACAATAAAGACCATTCTTGAGTAAAGTTTGTAATACTTGTTTAACATGATCATGATGGGTCTGGAGGTTGGAGGAATAAATAAGAATATCATCCAGGTATACAAGTGCAAAAGAGTAGATATAATCTCTTAGCACATCGTTAATGAAGTCCTGAAACACGGCCGGGGCATTACACAACCCGATGAACAAAACCAGATATTCATAGTGTCCATTTCTAGTGTTAAATGCCGTTTAATCCTGACCAAATTGTATGCACTCCTGAGGTGAAGTTTGGTAAAGACCTTAGCACCCTGGAGTCTGTCAAACAATTCAGAGATAACATCCATAATGCCCTATAGTCAATGCATGGATGTAATTCTGCATCCTTTTTAGACACAAAAAAGAACCTTGCAGTAGCAGTGGAGGATGATTTGCGTATGTGGCCCTTACTTAAGACATCTCTGATGTATTACTCCATGATTTTACTTTCTTGTGGGGATAGAGGCATAGCCCCTGGCAGCAGATCAATGGAACAATCACATGATCTATGTGGAGGTAGAACATTAGTTTGACGTTAATTTACTTCATTTCAATAAATTACACTTTCTTAAAGTGACTGTATTTAATTTATTCATCTGCATTTGAGTTCCAAATTAAGTTTTCTTAAAGTATTTCAATCTCTGAGTCAAAACGTACTCAAATCACGGACCAACTGGATTGTGCAATGCCAAACATGTTTAGTTCATGGTCATCTTTCTGAATTCAGCCAAAAAAGAGATGTTGGATGGGAAAAAAAGATGATTGATGGCTAGATGTATATTTTATTCACAGATCAAGTGAGAAGTGAGCAAAAGAGGGAAAAAGGGAGGTGCAGTAAAAAAAAATCTATATTTAGATATTATAATAAATATGAAATATAAAATAAACATATAAATGTTTTACCGCTTCTCCTGTTCCTCCCTCTTTTTGTTACTTTTTCTCAATTAATCTGTGAATGATATGATAGAAAAATGCTGTCATCAAGGTATTGCAAATATAATGTTGTACCTTGTAAAGCATTCATTAAAATGACTACATTTTATAACACAGGTTGAGCATACAACTTCCTTTTATGTAATTAAAAAGTTAATCCAAGCACCATGACCACTTCAGTGCTTTGAAGTGATCATAGTGCCTGGAGTCTTTATGTGATACTCAGATTAACCCACTCTACTATCGAAGGTTTAGGTCCACCTCCAACAGGATTATTAGCTGTCCCAGAACAAGTGTTTTTGTGCACAGAATATCTGTGCTTGTTTGGCATTTCTTGTCTGCATTTTCAGAATTCTGGCTACAGCAAGCCAAGGGTGGCATTGCATCTCTTCCATGCCACTCATGTCTTTCCTCAGCCCACCTTCTCTGTCATCGGCCCTAATCAAATGAAGGGGAGTGAAGGTAGCAGAGGAGTATTGGGCTAAGGAAGAACTTGGCCTTGGCACTAGAACTGAGGAGAGTTTTAGATATATTTTTTTGGCTAGTGGGAGAACTGGGGCAAGATAGAAATGTTGACTGGCCAAAAACGTAGTTTTCTTAAAACAGTGTTTGTTTGTTTTTAGTTGGAGTACTCTCAGGTTAGTGTTTCACAGATTTAGTTGTACCCACTTGAAGTCCATCACTGCTAAATGAAGCATTTCAGGAAATATGAAATGAATAGGAGAGCAAACTTTATAAAAAAAAAAAAAAGATGCACATGTTTTCCAGACCTACTAATATTTTATATGAAACACAAAATGCTTATATAGTACATGTTTTTCATGTGCATGTACATATTTAAATATGTTGCATGTTTCTGCTTTCTTTCAGTTGCACTCAAATTCAGACAAAGGTGATGGATCAGTAAAGTACATACTAACTGGTGAAGGAGCAGGGACTATATTCCTTATTGATAACACAACAGGTGACATTCACGCAACAAAAAGTCTTGATCGAGAACAAAAAACGCATTATGTCCTACATGCACAAGCAATTGACAGAAGAACAAAGAAGCCTCTTGAGCCAGAATCTGAGTTTATTATCAAGGTGCAGGATATCAATGACAATGCTCCTGAATTTCCAGATGGACCTTACATCGTTAGTGTTCCAGAAATGTCTGATATTGGTAAGCAACATACTCTTATTTGTTCCTAGTCTATGGTTCATTTTACTTTTAGCCGAATACAGTTCCTGTTCAAATAATGGTGCTTCAGCCTCAATCTTGTGGGTCTCATTTATGTCTGGAAGTTAAAGAGCATCTCTGAGAGCATCCAGCTGGGTGCAAAAAATATTGTGATGAGGGGAAACACAATACAACTCCTCATAGTGCAAATTGAAAAAAATCATTGTGTTTCATTACCTGACCTGCATTTCTCAAGTTGGACTTTGGGAAGTCCTCTAGTGTACAAAAATTAAGAAATTATGTTTCCACAACAATTCTAAAGTCCCTAGCTTGACATGCAAATTATCACAGACAGGCATTGTGTTTTAGACTTCTTTCTGCAGGTACCCTTGGCAATGGATGCTATTTTAAAAATAAAAACATATGTTTTTTAAAACATAGCATGGGTTGCAATCCAAATGGACAAGTGGCCAGAAAACAGCCATGGACTGCAGCTTCAACTTTGTGGGTCTCATCAGCATGGCACCAGTTCTGCTCTAGAATTTAAAGTCTCCCTGAGAGCATATAGCTCGGTTTCAAAAAGATTATGGTGTGAGAACAAAACTCAACACAACCCCTCACAGTACAAACAAGAAAATTATTGTCATGCATTGCCTGCATATCTCAATTTGGACAGAAATTTGAGCAATTGAGTTAATTTTGAACCATGGTCCTTTTGGATCACAACCATTTGCTAATGGTGTCTGTAGAAATGCAGGGTTACTATAACCCTCTCAAAATATGTTTTACCCACCTGCCTTTCTGCTTCCCTTCCTGATAGCACTGAGGCCACACACAGTCCAATCACAGGTCTCTCATGTGATTGGACCATTTAGTCAGCTCAGAACACATGTCCCCACACTGGGCCAGCGAGGGGAGGGGAGATGGAGGGAGAGATGATTCTTTTATAAACCAGTGTTGCATAGGGGGAAGTGGGAGGGTGCGCATAGAGGGAAGGAGAAGAGAGAGTCTGCAAGGAGAGGAGTCTGTTTTCAGAGCACCATTCACCGAATTGATGATAGGCTGCTCAGAACAGAGTTCTGGAATGAAAATGTCACATGTGCTGGGGTTGCAACTAACCCCTAGCACACAATTACATATATCTCAGTATGTGCAGTGTTTCAAGCAGACACATTGCATTTGCTAACTCTTATCATCATGACTCCATCAAATCACTGATTTCCTTAGAGAGCTCATCAAATACAGCTTTTTAGCCCACCTAACTAGTAGTGAAACATACCATTTGTATCTGTATGCATTATCATAAGCACATTACTGATTGGTCCATGTATAATAAAGACCATTTTTATTTTGTTTTGTTACTGACACATCCAATATATTAACCCCTTAAGGACGCTTCCGTCCAAAATGAAAATTAACCCAAGATTGTCACAATCGCGGCAATCGTGAGGTTAATGTTCCTGTAGTGTGTCTCCGTGTCGGAGGCAGACTACTGCGGGCAGTTTCACTGAATCAGCCCATGTGATCATTCTGACTGGAAGTCAGAGCATTCACATGTGCTGCAATGAGACCCGATCTGTCTCCCTGCATCTCCGTGTGAGCTGTGAAAAAATAAAAAAACAGTTAGTAATAAAATCCCACCCCTCCCCTCACCTCTATTAAATAAAATTTAACCCTTTCCCTGCCCTTTGATCACTGTCTGCAGTGATCAAAATACAGTTCACAGTATTTCACTGTGATCTGATTTTTTCTTTTAACCCCTAAGGGTTAACTTACATTTTTTAAATCCTCAGGGGTTAAATTTATTTAGTTAGTTACTTAAGTATTTGTAAAATATTTATTTATTAGCTAGGGTGGGTAGAAGTTAGTAGGGAAATCGGGGGATTTACTGTTAGGCTAAAAGTTAATAGTGAAAAAAAGTGAAAATGGGTTAAAAGTGAAAAAAAAAGTGAAAAAAACTTTTGAAAAGTTTAAACAAAGTTTTAAAATAGTAAAATAAGTTTTTAAAAGCTATATAAAACTTTTTAAAAGTAAAAGAAATGTTTAAAAAAGGGGAAAAATGCATATTACCTCTACAATTGGTACAAGCTAGCGAAAAAATGATATCACGCTAAGGTTTCAAATATGCCTTTTGAAACACCCTGGGGTGTCTTCTTTAGGAAATGGTATGCCTTTGTGAAGTAATTGGAAAACACATCCTATTAAAAAAATTTCAAAGTGGGGCATGGACCCAGCATAAAAATTCAAACTTAAATGTGCCCCTTCAACGTTGTCATATACCTGGTAAAGGTACATATGGGGGTATTGCTGTACTTAGATGACATAGCGGAGCAACATATGATGTATTATACTGCTGTAGCAAACATAAGTATTGCAAAATATATATTACAAACTCTGTGTGTGTCAAAAAGGCATAAAAATACTTATCACCACTACACTTGGTAAAAGCTAGCGGAAAAATTATTTCACGCTAAGGTTCAAGATACTTCTTTTGAAATACCCTAGGGTGTCTTCTTTAAGAAATGGTATGCATTTATGGGGTAGTTGGAATAATTAACGTACACAAAAACCTCCAAACTGGGGTATGGACACAACATAAAACTTCAAAGTTAGAAAAAAACTGAATGGCTGCGTCTCAAATGTGCCCCTTCAACATCCACATATACCTGGCAAAGGTACATATGGGGGTATTGCTGTACTCAGACGACAAAACTGATCAACATGTAGTATTATACAGCCATAGCACACATAAGGTTTACAAAATTTACAGTACAAACTCACTGTCAAAAAGGCAGAGAAAAATGCTTATTATCACTACACTTGATTCAAGCTAGCGGAAAAATTATCCCATGCTAAGGTTCAAAATTTGTCTTTTGAAATACCTTCAGGTGTCTTCTTTAAGAAATAGTATGCCTTTTTGGGGTAGTTGGAAAAAGCAGCCTGCTATCATATTTCAAAATAGAATACGGACCCATTAAAACCCTCCATGTAAATTCACACTTAAAAACCAGAACTTGTCACGTCTCTTTTACAGCACTGTAATTTCCCAAAATAGTGTCTAGATCATACATTGGGCTTATTGTTTTACTCAGAAGAGGTAACTGAGCACACTTAGGGGGAATTTATGACAGTGGCACTTATCAAATGTAAGAAATACCCAGCGAAAATGCAACATGTATGTAAATAAATGTAATTTTTATTTTTCACCACAAAATTTGAAATAAATTGGTTGAAAAATGGTGGCAAGTTAAGGTATAATACATGCCTAATAAGATACCCTGGAGTGTCTGCTCTCTCAAATGTAAGGCCTTTGTGGGGTTATTTGAACAGTCAGATGGCTATAATGCCACAAAATCAGACATATGACCATCTATGAAAATTTGAACTATAGAAACTGAAATAGCATGGTCTCCTATATGGCATTGTAGCTTCACAGAATAGGGGCAAAGGTATACAATGGGGGTATCGTTGTACTCAGCAGATGTAGCTGAACACAATATTTTGTTCTGTACATGGATAGCACACACTAGGTTTACGAAACACACATTACAATAACCTTGTTATATGTGTATATGCCAAAATAGAGAAAAAACACAATTTTACTCCAATATTTAGCAGAGATTGGCTACGTAAAAAGTGTCAAAATAACCTTAGGTAAATAGCCTGTGATATCTACTTTATATAAATATAAATATATACTTTTGTGTGGCAACTTTGTTTCCTGTAATGGATATTAAACTTCCAAGACAAACATACCAACTTCCAGGCCCTGACTGGCCATCGGGCACACCGGGCAAATGTCCGGTGGGCCGCGGTGGCCATGGGCCGAGGCCGGCAGGGAGATCACAGGATCTCCCTTGCCAGCCCCTGCAGGGCCAGCCCTATCCAAACGCCGGCCCTTCAGTAGTCCATGGCGGGCCGGTGGGGAGAGAGTGAGGGAGCCAGGAGAGCAACCCGGAGGAGCTCTAACTTAAAGCTCCGCCGGGTTCCTCTCGCGAGATTTGGAGCGTTGCCATGGCAATGCTCCGGGTCTCGCGGGAGTGAACTCTAGCCCCACAGGCTAGAGTTCACTCACCACTAGGACCACCAGGGATGCATGGCAGCAGCAGGATCCCACCTCCCAGGCAATAGGTAAGCAGAGAGGGGGGAAATAATCAGCCAGCATCACTTGCTCACACACACCCTGCACACTTGGCACTCACAGCACCCTCACTCACTCACACACTGCACCCCTGACACTCAAAGCACCCTCACTTACACACACACACTGCACCTCTGACACTCACAGCACCCTCACATATACACACACTGCACCCCTGACACTCACAGCACCCTCACACATACACACACTGCACCCCTGGCACTCACTCACACACAACACACACACACTGCACCCCTGACACTCACAGCACCCTCACTCACATACATTGCACCCCTGACACTCACAGCACCCTCACTCACACATACACACTGCCCCCTGACAATCACAGCACCCTCACTCACACACACACTGCACCCCTGACACTCACAGCACCCATGCACACACTGCACCCCTGACACTCCACATCACCCACACACACACTGCACCCCTGACACTGGCAGCACCCACACACACACTGCACCCCTGACACTCACAGCACCCTCACTCGCGCACACTGCACCCCTGACACTCACAGCACCCTCACTGAAACACACTGCACCACTGACACTCACAGCACCATCACTCACACACACTGCACCCCTGACACTCACAGCACCCTCACACATACACACACTGCACCTGATACTGACAGCACCCACACACACACACTGCACCCCTGACACTCACAGCACCATTACTCACACATACTGTACCCCTGACACTCACAGCACCCTCACACACAGCTTACTCACACGCACATAGCACCTTCATTCAAATACAGCACCCATCACACACAGCACACACACACTGCACCCTTACCCACATAGCACCCTCACGCAAACACAACACCCATCACGCACAGCACACACACACTGCACCCTTACCCACATAGCACCCTCACACAAACACAGCACCCATCACGCACACACACACACACACACTACACCCCTTACACACACACTGCACAATACGCTTTCCTAGCATTTTTGTCTCCTGGTATCCCATCTATGGAGACACCAGAGACAAATTTCAAGCAAACACAGTGCAAGCATGTTATTAAATTCGCTTGCGCTGTGCAGAACAAATACAGGGTATTTTTCTCATGCTAGAGCTCTTCAGCAGAGCTCTGCGCATGATCTACCCTGGAAGAGCACTGAACCAACATGCTCATTTTGTGATGGGGTATGCTTGTCATTGGTGATGACAAAACACACCCTATCTTCCCCCGCCCCCTTTTAAGTGGGCCACTGTAATTAAAAAATGTCCGGGCCGAATTTTCTTCCCAGTCCGGCCCTGCCAACTTCTAAAATTGTTTCACATTGAAATTTTATTTTAGACCTTGTAGTTTGTGACCTGTAACTTTCAAAATAAACTTAAACCCTACACATATTATGTACTTTGTAAATCAAGACACATAAATGAATTGATTTTGAATTACTTTTCCTAAGCTGGACATATAAAGCACACATTATTATTGCCAAAACTTGTTTTTTTCCCCATTATTTTGCTTTTTTTTTATAAATGAGAATTTATATATGTATATGTCACAACAAATTAAAGCCCTTTGTAATAATATTAAAGCCCTTTGTAATAATATGTTGTCATAATATGTTGTGATAAAATAAATGATAGAGATGCAAATTGCAGTTGAACACAAACAGCAAAAAAAATGCAAAAATTGCTTGTGTCCTTAAGGGTATGTACAGCTTCTAAAGCTGTGGTTAATCCCTACTGCCCACTGTGGTTAAATTTTATTTTTTTATTTTAGAACACAATTATTGTCTGTGCTCATATCAAGTGTGGAACTAGGATAAATGTGGACACATGATTTCTGGAGTTTCTGTGCACAAGGAGGAATGTTCCAAAGTTCACATGCACAGCAAACTTTGCAAAATTGCACTGTGGAGAGATGCATTTTGTTTGGCCTCACCACAATATTTTTGGCACTTAGCTATATAATAAACTTCCTACATACTTTAATTTTAGAGATGCACATAAGTATGAAAAAGATTTTGCTCTCTCTTGCATGATATTCAATATTGTGCAATATATGCAATTTAATTCAATAGACTAAAATGCAATACTTATGCATAGTATGTTGCCAATATCAACAATAGCAAAGAAAAGACTCGCTATAATTTCAGTAGAAATCTGATGAATAAAATTAACATATTTATTTGAAAGGTGAAATGATATAAATGAGTTTTGATACCTCTGTATTTTTTCAGTTCACAACTACGAAATATATTGTACAATTCCA
This sequence comes from Pelobates cultripes, assembly GCA_933207985.1. Lineage (NCBI taxonomy): Eukaryota > Metazoa > Chordata > Amphibia > Anura > Pelobatidae > Pelobates > Pelobates cultripes. The sequence goes on along the minus strand of OW240915.1, from coordinate 168,178,801 downwards.
GCCTTTAATTTGGTTTTGCGGGACATCTCAATGTTGAATATGAAATAAGCAATAAAAATATTATGTCTCATTTCTTACAGAAAGTACAAAAGCAAACAGTATAGTCAGAAACAGAAACTAAAAATAAACATTGTATACTAGAAAGACAAGTTTTTTTAAATCTAGATGTTTTAGGAAAAAACAAGGACACATTTTTTTTAGATGTGTAACATATGTTCATACAAATGATACTGCTTTGCAAAGATAAAAGCTTGACTTTATCCGATTCCTTTTCTATAGTCTTCTATATTGCATTTTCAGTAATTGTATTGGTAAGTGACTGTTTAAGTCACTTTTCTCAGTTTTGATAAATAATCTGACAAAAAAGTAATTATTTTTTTTTAAATTAAATAAATACAAAAATTACTCAAATTTACCTAAAACATTGTGTGCCAAATGTTTCCAATTTGATTTTCCATCCACTCAAGTTCACAATTCTAATACATAAATAAAAAGATGAGGATATGATAGAGGAAAATTGTGAAAAAAAAACCAAAAGCTTTCATAAGAGATTAACTGTTTTATTGAAGCTGACAAAAAATCTCATACTAATGCTGGTCTCCATTTATTTTTTTCTACTGAAAGCGGGTGCATCAGTTCAAGAAGTTGGCCACATAATTTATCCTCTAATATGCAATCAAAGAGAACATAATTATTATAATTATACACCAACAAATTCCATATTTACCTTATATTTTGAATAAATTTAGTAGTCACCAAAAACACTAATATTATATTTGTGTATAATAAAACCTGTATAAAAAAAAAATAATAATACCTTGTCTATCTGAGTACCTGTTCCTTCTCTGAAGTCTGTAAAATAGCAGATCTGCAATGCTTGTGTTAGAAATTATTTATATCAGAGCAGAAATACGTTTGGAATCCCTTTTCAACTAAGGAACTGCTCTAAGCACAAAAATAATATATTCTAGTTGATAAATACCAGATAGACCATGTAGCAAGAGCACAAATAAAGGGAATGGTGCCTATGCCAAAATGCAGTTTTAAATCTTAGAAGGCTACTTTCAATTACCTATCTTACCAGATAAATATGGGGATTTAGTCATACAATTTTAAAGCCCACTACTGCTTCAAAATAGTCCTACACTTATCTGAGTATGGAAAATAAATATGTTAAATGCAAAATGTACTGCTTAAATTGCTAAAGCGGTTCTCCTTGAATTTATGTATTTTGATGTGTGTATATATTTTGCATATATTTTAGTCTTTACCTTAGCACCCATATAGAGAAATGTAAGTTCAGATGATGCAAATGGTAACAACAAATATTACGTTTTGACAATTTAATGCAAAGTCATAGTCCAAACATAAAATTAAGATTAATGAAATATGTATTATATTCATAGCAAAACATCATACAACAAACAATATAGTTTTACCAAATCAATAGATAATACAATCACCATCATATTTTGGAATCTGTACAAATACATGTTATTAATATTAGTCCTTCTGTTATACCATACTATGATCTGTCTAAATTACATATTTGCACTCAATAAAAAAATTACTGAAAAAATCTAAAAGATAAAAAAAATTAATTCTTAAACCACGATGACCTTATTTTATTTTGTTATATTTTTATATTGTAGATGTCACTAGCTGAAAAAATAAACTAGCATGTAGGCTATAGAACAAAACAACAATTTATAAGACATCCACAGGCTTATAAAAGAAGCTGTATAACAGCATCTGTAAATATGCAGAAATTCACTTTCCAAAACATTCGGCTTCAGAAATTAAATATGACATCACTAAGAAACACAAATTGATTTCCCTTATATATTGACTTTCTTAGCTTTTAGATAGTTGACATCACTTTAACAAATCAAGTCTGTTGACTTCTTTAACAAAAGATCAATAGTCACCTGGGATTAAAAAAGAAACACTGTCCAAATTCCTGCCAACCAAAGCTCAACAAATCAAGGAGTTCATAGAATGATTACAAAATGCAACTCACTCCAAAATGAGTTTCACAAATATTATGTAATGATAAGATCACAAAGGTTTGTATTTGATTATATAAAGGTTTCTACAAATCTTGTTGTGATCCTGCTGCAAAAATGTTTAAAAAAGCTAAGGCTATACAAGGCCAACCATGGTAGGTGTTTGTTCAAATAACCCTACAGCTATAGTTCAATTATATTTCCATCATTCCGAGTCAAAAATAAACCATGTTTCCAAATCCTGAAATATAGGGCTGTGTTTTCTTAGCAGAGTAAGGTGTTTTTTTTTTTTGCTTCAGGGTAGATAAAAATCAATGTTGATACATACAGTTGCAAGAAAAAGTATGTGAACCCTTTGGAATGATATGGATTTCTGCACAAATTGGTCATAAAATGTGATCTGATCATCATCTAAGTCACAACAAATAGACAATCACAGTCTGCTTAAACTAATAACACACAAAGAATGAAATGTTGCCATGTTTTTATTGAACACACCATGTAAACATTCACAGTCCAGGTGGAAAAAGTATGTGAACCCTTAGATTTAATAACTGGTTGAACGTTCCTTTGGCAGCAATAACTTCAACCAAACGTTTCCTGTAGTTGCAGATCAGACGTGCACAACGCTCAGGAGTAATTCTTGACCATTCCTCTTTACAGAACTATTTCAGTTCAGCAATATTCTTGAGATGTCTGGTGTGAATCGCTTTCTTGAGGTCATGCCACAGCATCCCAATCGGGTTGAGGTCAGGACTCTGACTGGGCCACTTCATAGAAACATAGAAACATAGAAACATAAATTGTGATGGCAGATAAGAACCATTCGGCCCATCTAGTCTGCCCAATGTTCTAAATACTTTCATTAGTCCCTAGCCTTATCTTATAGTTAGGATAGCCTTATGCCTATCCCACGCATGCTTACACTCCTTTACTCCTTTACTCCTTTACTTCAGAAGGCGTATTTTCTTCTGTTTAAGCCATTCTGTTGTTGATTTACTTCTATGCTTTGCGTCATTGTCCTGTTGCAATACCCATCTTCTGTTGAGCTTCAGCTGGTAGACAGATGGCCTTAAGTTCTCCTGCAAAATGTCGTGATAAACTTGGGAATTCATTTTTCCTTCGATGATAGCAATCCGTCCAGGCCCTGGTGCAGCAAAGCAGCCCCAAACCATGATGCCCCCACCACCATACTTCACAGTTGGGATGAGGTTTTGATGTTGGTGTGCTGTGCCTTTTTTTCGCCACACATAATGTTGTGTGTTTCTTCCAAACAACTCAACTTTTGTTTCATCTGTCCACAGAATATTTTACCAGTACTGCTGTGGAACATCCAGGGGCTCTTGTGCAAACTGTAACGTGCAGCAATGTTTTGTTTGGACAGCAGTGGCTTCCTCTGTGGAATCCTCCCATGAAATCCATTCTTGTTTAGTGTTTTATGTATTGTAGATTCACTAACAGGGATGTTAGCATTTGCCAGTGACTTTTGTAAGTCTTTAGCTGACACTCTAGGATTCTTCTTCACCTCATTGAGCAGTCTGCGCTGTGCTCTTGCAGTCATCTTTACAGGACGGCCACTCCTAGGGAGAGTAGCAGCAGTGCTGAACTTTATCCATTTATAGACAATTTGTCTTACCGTGGACTGATGAACAGCATGCTTTTGGAGATACTTTTATAACCCTTTCCAGCTTTATGCAAGTCAACAATTCTTAATTGTAGGTCTTCTGAGAGCTCTTTTGTGTGAGGCATCATTCACATCAGGCAATGCTTCTTGTGAAAAGCAAACCAAGAACTGGTGTGTGTTTTTTATATGGCAGGACAGTTGTAACCAACACCTCCAATCTCATCTCATTGATTGGACTCCAGTTGGCTGACATGTCACTCCAATTAGCTCTTGGAGATGTCATTAGTCTCGGGGTTCACATACTTTTTCCACCTGCACTGTGAATGTTTACATGGTGTGTTGAATAAAAACATGGCAACATTTCATTCTTTGTGTGTTATTAGTTTAAGCAGACTGTGATTGTCTATTGTTATGACTTAGATGATGATCAGATCACATTTTATGACCAATCTGTGCAGAAATCCATATAATTCCAAAGGGTTCACATACTTTTTCCTGCAACTGTACATAGTTACTTCTAAATCTGAGGTTTAGTTCCTGGACAAAATTTCATACAAGCCTTCAACATCATTGCAGATTTTTAGAAAACAATAGACTCATAGTGTTACATTGTATAATAACCAAAAACGTGTACAAAAAAAACTAAAGAAATAGCCTCACAAACTCCCGAGCCACCAGAGCAGGCTCAGAAGATAATAGCACAATGGTGTACATATTCCACAGCCTTCTTAACATAGCGGTTTCAAAATTTTCCTCTCAGACTTCTACGCTTGTAGAGGCAGATATCTCTGTTACATTTATAAGCAACAAAAACACAATACATACATGGAGAATAAAACAAAATTAAATAAATTTACAAATATTGCTCAATGCGCCCTTTCATGGTCTTCATCTAGTGCATAATTACTTTCTACATATCAAAAATTTAAGTACTGTTCACTAAGGAATTGAAATTTATACCACTGGCTGCTCCATGTTTTCAATCTAGCAATCCAGTAATATTTACTAACAGAAGAAGCAGCTAGAACACTTAAGCTAGTCCATTGTGGTGTATTTATAGTGCATTTTGTTAGTGTCTAGTTATTCCACATATATGCAATAGTCAAATGCATTCATACATTTCATAAAGAAAATCCATTTAATTTTTTTTTTAATTTTTATTACAGGATAAAGTAGTACATGTAACATGACCTCCCACTCCTCCCCGCTCTGTCAGTCCCTGCATTGGCTTCCAGTAAGATATAGGGCTCAATTTAGAATACTTTTCTAACAACCTACTTCATACCCCTACTTTTACCCTTTGTGTCACTATACCCCACTCCCTCTAGAATATAAGCTCACTGAGCAGGGCCCTCCACCTCTCTGTTCCTGTACGTCTAGTTGTCTGGTTACAATTACATGTCTGTTAGTCCATCCATTGTACAGCGCTACGGAATCTGATGGCGCTATATAAATAATAAAATAACAATAATGATACCTAAGTGAAATATAAAGCTTAATAATGTAGAAATAGTATTTCATACATTACAAAAAGATTTATCATAAAATAAGTAAATTAACAAAAAAAAAAATGAAAGAACCAGAAGAAAATAATCAAATTTTTGCTAGATTAGTCAGACCTACTGTCTGTAACCTCTTTTTCCAGACTTTCAGTTAGTGCAGGTGAATAGAATTCACCAATCAAATGCATGCCATTGTAGCCTCTGTAATAAAGCTGTACATGTGATCACAGCATTCCTTTGCTTCTCAATGAGCTCTAGCCCTAGAAAATACATAACTGAGAACTTTTTTTTTCTTCTTTTTTTTTCACATCATGATATGGTGTTTGTTATTTCATATTTTATGTGTGTCAGAATTGACTTTAACAAACGCCAAATTATCATCATTAACTGAGAACTTTTAATTTAAAAAATAAATAAAAGGGGCAGGTAACTTTTCATTTGATGATATGTTAGTCAAAAAGTAAGGTTTTAGAACATGGGTCCTCAAACTCCATCCCCCAGATGTTGCTGGACTACACTTCCCATGATTATCTGACTATCTATGTAATTCAAAGAATCATGGGAGTTGTAGTTCAGCAACATCTGGGGGGCCTGGAGTTTGAGGACGCATGTTTTAGAACATTATTCAGATATAGGCCTTGGTTTCATATTTTTGAATAACATTTTCAGATAATTAAATTTTTTTGGGATACACTTTAAAAATTATTTTTTTATTATATAATATATATTATATATAAATAAAAATAACAACATACTGAAATAGTTTTTAAATGTTAAATTATTTTAAAAGGTATCTACATAATTAAGCCATTTTAAGAACCAAACTTTGGGAAAAACACTGTACACAGCAATTTTCAAAAAGGAGACAGGGATTCCATTCAAAAATTGCATGTATACAGGATGATGCAAAATGGTGCTTAAGCAGGCATGAGAAAGGTAAACATAACTCCATTCACATAGAAAGTTCTATTCTATCAGTTACACTACATATAGAACATACAGCAACATATTGATTAAGCACTTCGCTTATTATTGTTGATTGACACCACATTAAGGCCACTTGTCCATTTTTGCATTTCATCATCTTGCTTTAATTATCCTATGCATACGTTGTTTTTATGTCCATTCATCTTTTTCCTAGCATGAATTTACTTGCTTTCTATTCAAGCAAAAGGATAGATGAATCACAAGTCTATCAGTGGTAAAAGTGCAGTTAAATTATTTGATAGGAAAGTCATTACCACATAATGGGACAATTTCACTAAAAATGTAGAAAGCAAAATTCGTAAATTAGCAAATGCAATTTTAATCCCATGGAGAGCATATGCTGGCAGCTTCACATGTAACTATGGTAACTAATTCATTGAAACATGTGTATTTAGGTAGACATGGCTACAAAAGTCTATTACTTTTTATTGATATTAATATGAATCTTGGCAGTTGAATTTGAACATTTTTAAAAGACATGTTTCACAGAGTTATTACTAAATAAACTTGTAGAATTACATCTAATTTAATCTTTACTAGACTTGAACAGTCAAATTCACTTACCAGAAATGTAATTCTTAGTCAGTGTACATGATTTCTCATACAGATTGAATTATTTTGCAATCTATTAAACTGAGAAAAATAACATGCTGTTTTTTCCAAAAGTTGATATAGTAACATAGTAATGTTATAATTTAGGTTAAATAAAAGGTATAAACCCACAAAGCTTGATATAAAGCACTGCTTTTGCTGAAACTGATTCCAAAAAAATAGCAAGGATAAATTTAAGGAATTTCTAATATTGTTTCAAAAGTATCTATTTATATTGACCTTGAATACACATGAGAATGTTATCATCCCCATCAAAGACAAATATATGTAAAATGTCTTGCTTTTTTTGCCATATTAAAATGTATGTTTATTAAAGGAACACTATAGGGTCAGGAACACAAACATGTATTCCTGACCCTATAGTGTTAAAACCACCATCTAGCCCCCTGCCCCCTATTGCCTCCCTAAATATAGTAAAATCTTACCTGTATTTAAGTCTACAGCTGCTGACTCTGCCCCTGCCTGCCTCTGATCTGCCTCTGAACTGCCTCTGTCTGCTGACATCATCAGAATTGATGGTCTTAGCCAATCAAAATGCTTCCCGATAGGATTGGCTGAGACTGTCAAGGAGGCAGAAGGGGGCAGAGCCAGCACAAGTCAAACACAGCCCTGGCCAATCAGCATATCCTCATAGAGATGAATTGAATTAATGCATCTCTATGAGGAAAGTTCAGTGGCTGCATGCAGAGGGTGTATACATTGAATGCCAGTGACAGTTTCTTTAAATAATCTACCAGTGCCCATCACGGTATTAGGTTCTGGATCTGCCCCTGACAAGGAAACATTTCTGCTGAACAGAGGCCCAGTATATGCCAAAGTGCTAAACATGTAAACAACCTAGAAATGTTTTTGATTTGAGGCACCTTGGAAAAACATAAAAATTTTAAGGACGCCTTGAACCTAAAAAGTTTGGGAACCACTGGGTTAAACCATTCTCAAATGGTTTAACCCAAAAATTTCCTCCAGCGGCAATGTCCACACCCCTCAGACAACATCAAGCTTTAGAATTTTCTGATTCAGGAAGCATGGAGTGACGCTGGACAGGGGCACAGCTGATTCACTGAGAGCGATTAGTTGATGCTCTCAGCAAATCAGTGACTCGCCATTCACTAAATTGGCTTGAGAAAGAAACATACCTTTCTCAACCCAGTTTCATGAATGGAGTGTCACTGATTGGCTGAGAGTCTAATAATCAGCTGCTCAGTTGAACACAGCACTTCCAGAATCTGAAAATTCAGAAGCCAGTTGCAGCCGTGGAGGTGTGGACATCACCGCTGAAGGCAACTTTTGCCCCTTGAGATAAAAGTGACAATTGAATAGAGGTGAGTTTTTGTGGTTTTTTGGGGGTTGGGTTGGTTGGAGTAATGCTCTAAATTTTTAATCAAACAAGCACAAAGAAAATTGCAGCTATAAGCAAATACTTTCATTGTTAGATCAGAGAAGGAAAAAACAAAAACAAAGAATTAGTAGAAAAAAACTTGAAAAATAAAGAAAAAAATGTTGCATATATTTAAAACAAAAAATGAATTATACCTCAGGATAAAGGGGTTGAGATTAATTACTTTGAATAAAAGTAACTGGACATTCCCTGGTCCTAAGCTTAGATATGTGAGTTCACAGTGCATAGGGATCTGGAATCTGGGCATCCCATGATTCTTTTAGATGTGAGATCCAAGTCCACATCTTAACATCCACCTCAATGTATACTGGAATTGGTTCATATTTAGTGATTCTGTAGTGTGTTAGGGTAAAATAGGGTCTAATGAATAGTGTAACAATTTAGGGTAAAGTATGGGTTAAGATTTAGTGTGGCAGTAGGTATCACTTGGAGTGTTACTCACACTAATCTTGGGTGCATGTCTGTATCATTATATATTCTAAGTCTTAAAGGATAACAATTAGAAGATGTTTTATTACTTCAAAGCCTCTGTGGCCTTAACATAATATGGATTGAGCAATAAACAGTCTGTTGAGAAATACAGGTGTTCATTAATATTCTAAACATGTTCAGCTCTTAGAAGTGTGAAGATAGACCTTGTTCTGTTTAATGGATGCCCCCTTGTTTCTTTCAATATACATTGTCTTAACTAATTCATCCATAGCATACTGTGACCTTTTCTTTCAATTAACATATGTTGTTTGAAAGCTGCAGGTAATTTATTGTCTGTTTTAGGACATTTCACTGGTTGCAAACAATCTGTTTCACCAGGTCAGATATTTTCGAGAGTTACAACCACAAAATAATTTGTACCTGCTCCAAATAAGCTGTCTTTAAAAAAAAAAAAAAAAAATTAATCAGTTTTTGCTCAACCAAGCTTGATTGCATTTTCTTTTTATTTCCAAATTACATTTTATTGTCCACAAACATGTTTCTGATTGCTTTATTATATGTACTTAGATTGGAAAAAAATTAAATTGTAAATAAATATGGCCTAAATGATGGTGTAAATTGTTGTGTTTCTTTTGTGCAGGTGAACAATGTAAAAAAAGGTTTAGCAAGTGGGTTAAAGAGAATTTTTTTCCATTTGCTTTCTCTTAACATTCTTGTTTTTTAAGAAGATGCATTTTTAAGAAGGTAAATTTTTCTGGAGTGAAAAAAAAAATCTCTTTAATCCCTCCCTAAAAATCATAAAAGAAGTTCCAGTGAAAAATTAGTTACTGCGATGTGCTTGATTAGACGTGTAGGTGAAAATAATAGAAATTGATTAATGTGGATGCACTTGTGCTTATGAGAAGGACATGCATTGATGTTTCTTTCATTTTATACTGATTTGGGTTGCAAATGATTCACTGTGGAAACACAACAAAGTTTCACTTTCTTTACAAATTACCATGAACACAGAAAATAACTCTCCTAAATTATAAAACACAAATTATGAAATTCAAAGGTATGTGGCTTTATATACCATTTTATATTCTGCTATTTCACTCATTGTATCATTAACCTGTGTGCTTTAAATTAATTATCATAACCCTGTATAACCTAAAATGTAGAAATCTAGTGAGCAATTAGGCAGTGAAGTGGTTTAACTATATTAAGCACGTTCCGATTAAAAAAGCAGAGACCGCAAATCAAGAAAATGCATTTAATTAATGAGATTTTCAGCATTAGTTAGTATCATGCTCCATGATAAAGAAATTATATATATTTTTTGTATCTTAATGAACTTAGATGCAGAAAAAAAATCATGAGAAAGACAGGTTATAAAAACTACATTTCCTGTTATGAAAGAAAACTTATGAATATTGACACATTTAGATTCCTGTGGGTATTCCCAAAAAGCACCTCAATCCATCTGCAAATTTTCTCTGAGCATAAAAAGATATGTTAAACATGTAAAAAAAATGAAATCTGTATTCTCCATTTAAATTGGAAACATAACTCCTAAAAATGTAAATGGACAATGTTACTGGTGTGAGTGGTCGAGTAAGGTAGTTGAGAAAGCTTGTCTGAAATTCACATGCTTTTTGAAGGTGAATGTAGTCAAGGAAGTATATAGAATTATAGTCTATGATCCCAGATAAGAACCAACTTGTACAACAAATATAAAATTGCAGTTTACAATCTAAATTAGGTTATATCAGTAAATGAGAACTATTAACAATAACTGAAGCAGTAATCTACAACGTCAGTCATTAGACATGAAGACCATTAAGATACTACTAGGCACGACATGGGTATTGACGGTAGTGATGAAAATAACATTTCTGAGATGTTCCAAGACATTTTAGGTGGTGAAATGTGGCAGTAATGTATTTCTATATTAAGAAATCATATATATATATATATTCTTCCAAAAAGGATGCAGCACTCTCGGATTTAAAAGTAAAAATTTATTAATACGAAGATAAAAACGATCAACGTTTCAGTCCTGCATAGAGGACTTTCATCAGGATCAAATACAAACATATAGGGAACATGCATTGCTATTATACAGATCAATATTATCCAAATTGACTTACCCCCAGGTGAAACAAGTGTCTGACTGGCGTTCTGCTGTTTTCTGTGCGCATGTGAGACCAAACTTTGCCCCCTAGTGACGTCATAACGTGATGACGTAGTGTCCGTTTCCATAGCAACGTGGGTAAGCAGGGCGTCGCTATGGAGATAGATAACAGGAAATAACCATGCCGTGAGCCAGAGATAACATGCAAGATCGAAAACATGTTATAATAGTCCACCAAACAGATTCTATTACGAATATAGTGTATAACTGCATCTATAGGTGCATTGTAGTATATAGATAATGTGCTAGTGCCTGATAATAATACTTGGGCATAAATAAAGTGCAGTATTAAAGTGACAGGCTTGAAAGATAAAGCCTGTATTTATAGTAATAGTAATCTCAGTGATTGCAGTAAAGTGATAAGTGCATATTGTAATAAAGTGCCAATAGTGATCAAGTGCAACCTAAAGAATACTTAAAGTGCCAACTTATGTAGTATACATAAAAACAGTCACTGATACTATATGCACTATGGCTGTATGTAACAGCCCAAGTGTATATGAAAAAAAATATCAGACGTCCCATCCCTATATGCCAGCCTAATGCTGGAGCAATGCTCTCTAATCCTCTCACACAATGCCATCTCCGTTTTTCTGATATATACAAGACCACATGGACATGTAAGCTTATACACTACATGTGTGGTTTTACATGTGATGGTACTTCTTATAGGATATTTTTTGTTGGTATGTGGATGTAAAAACGTTCTTGATGGTATCATGTGTCCACAAGTTACACAGCCTAAGCAACATACACTGCCACGATTCTGTGTTGTAGTTTTCTTCGTATAACTTTGTATAGGGTCTGTGAGGACCAGAAGGTCTTTTAGGTTCCTGTTCCTATTAAAGCAGATCAGGGGACGTTCTTGGAAGACCTTGGGGAGAGTGTCATCTGCAGTCAATATCCTCCAATTTTTTCTAATGGCCGAAGAGATTTGCGTAGTTGATTGATGGAAGGTCGTAGGGAAGACCATTCTTTGGGTTACCGTTGTCTCCCTGTGTACTCGAGGAGTCCTAGCTTCCTCAAGAGCCTTGTCTAGGGTAAAGCGTTGGTACCCACGTTCCATGAACATTTCCGTCATCTACACCAGCTGTCTCTCTTTCACATCTTCGTTAGAGTTATTTCTCATAACTCTTAGATATTGGGCTTTTGGGAGGGACTTTTTCAGTGCTTCTGGGTGAGCACTCTGTGCATGTAACAATGTATTATGAACTGAAGCCTTCGTATATAGACTATAGTCTATTCTATTCATTCCAATCGATAGCTCCACATCTAGATATTGGACCTTTTCAGAATTGATGTTTGCTGTCATCCTGATTGGTGTTGGAAGCTTGTTTAGTTCATTTACCATGGTATATGCTTTAGACATCGTTCCATTACATATAATTAACAGGTCATCTATATATCGATAATACCCTTGTATTAGATGGTCATATGGAGTTAGAATATTCTCTTGTTCATATACAAACATATATGTACATGGACCCCATGTATGCAAACGCATATATGTTCGTATATAAACAAGAGAATATTCTAACACATGCACAGAGTGCTCACCCAGAAGCACTGAAAAAGTCCCTCCCAAAAGCCCAATATTGCATCATTCACATTTAATTTGATAAATGGTATTCATAAAATGGTGACTGCGCACAGCTGCTTTTTATTCGGTATCTACAATATGAGCACCTGAATATGTTTTGACACAGTGTTATTATTAATAGTTACTTTGATTTATGCATACTCTCAGGGTTATTCACTTGAGTAAAAATGCAAAAGGAATTAAAAATGAATTTCAAATTTTGGGTTACAGAGCTTTCAATTTAGATAGTCTGGCCTTAAATTTAAAATTCACATTGATTTCTCACTTTAGTGCCTGTCTGTGCTTTTATTATGTAGAATAAAGAGGGGACAAGCGGTGTAGTATGGATTAAAATGTTTTATAATTACTACTTGCAAAAGATTTTGAACTCTGCTCATAAAACAGTTAGCTTAAGTACTTTGAAACTTGAATACAAAAGAAAAAAAGCAAACAAACAAAGGACCCTCATTTGTCATTGACAGAGCAAACTCACTGTGTTTCTGTTTGTTTATCCACATTTATTTGGACCACTTCACGGTTACTGTTTAGCCAGTCTTGGGCACAATTTCATGGTGATTAGGAAAAGATGTATACTTACAAATAAAAAAAATAGTGGGGAGGACAGTAATGAAAGAAAAAAAGAACCCTAATTTATATTAAAGCTAAGACAATATGAAAAGTAGTACAAAATCAGTTAAAAACATGTCGACCTAGTTCCATGTAGGCACACAAAGTAGTCAGGCCCCATTTTTGGGGAAAATAAATAAAGATTACCAGATTAAAGTAAATCCCCAATCATTACTAACAATGATCACACGGTAAGGGCAGGTATTACAAATGGAAATAGGTAAGAAACAAGGAGAGAAAAATAGGCATACCACACAACAAAAAGCAAAAGCAAATATTACCTCCCCAAAACACAAAAGTAGTGGAAAATGAGGGGGATCTGAGGTATGAAAAATTAGGGATTTTCTTATTGCTTGTTATGTGCGTTTTCTATCTGGTATAATTATGACATAATCTAGCATATCTACCCCGATGACCCTCGGCTTGGTCTCTCAATGAGACTTCCAATCAGTGAAGTCACTGAGGTTTTTATTTCTACCTTGTACACTACAATTTATATTGCTTTTTATGCCCACTGGGGGTCAGTTTATTGATGGTGTCTTTTTAGTTGGGGTTATTAGTTTGCCCATATTGTCTCCCTGGACACATTTACCTTGGATTGTCTTCTTGTGACACTTCCAGATTGACATCAATGAATGAAAGGCCATTTAAGCAGGACTCCTTACACAAGGAGAATCAGACAGATTTACCTAGCGGAGGAAGCCGAGAATTTCTGTGAAACGCGTCTTGGGGACAGTTAAGATTACCCTTATGCCCTGATTAAAGTGTATTTATATTTGGCTATATATTGTTATATGTAATATTTTTTATATATTATTTTTATATGTTTTTAATATAGTTTTTTTTTAATACCTTTTGGGGATATACCCTATTAATAAATAGCTTTAGACATATATATTGGGCCAGTGGTTTCCTGCTTATAGGCGTGTAGTCCTGACACTACACAACGCGCTGTGATTGAGCCTTTTTACATGGCTCCATGTTTGTGAGTATATTTCTATAAGACATCATACTCTACCCTCCAATACATGATATACTGCACCATATTTGCTTTTCTGCTCTAGCCCTGATACAGGATAAAAAGAAAATTACTGCAATAAAGAATGGAGAGGTCACCTTAATGGACCTATTGGCATTTTACCCGTGAGTTAGGCATATAGCTTGGGTAAATGTGAGTGGTTCCATATATATACGTTCACTTCCACTTATTATCTACTATTTTACACTATTGGAGTCCTCCGTTCTCTTTTTTTTTCTTCTCTTAGGTGTTTTGCTTTTGAGTTGTGAAATTTAAAGGATTACTATCCGTAATGTACTAGTTAAGTATATTTTACCTATTTACCAGAGATGTTTAATAAGCGCTGCACTGTCCGTTTTTCGTTATTCTTAACCGATCAGTAAAAAAAATTTGTTACCATTCTGATAGATGTGATTCCTAATAAGAAGGAAGATAGTTCAAGGATACATAGTTTTCTCTCCCAGTTTTTGTGACATCCTATTGTCCTCCGCTTGAGTTATAGTTAATAATTCTTGATTAAAGAGTCTTCTTGATAAAAATATGTAATTTAAGTACTTGAGGAGACATTTTGTCACCAATCTTTTTGTCTCTCGGTGTAAGCAGAATTTAAAATGGCTGTCTACTCAAGGTAAGTACAGGTGTTGAGGTAGACATTGCTCGAGTTGCAGTTATGTGCAAATAACTAAGGTGTTTCCTTCTACAGTCACAGGTAGGAGTTATAATATCAAAGAATTTATAAACTGTTGTCCGACTGTAGTCTACCTCCTCACCTGTACTAAGTGTAACATCCAATAATGGAGTGCGGTATTATATTTTTTATTTTTGAAGAAATTTCGAGTGAAGTCTCTGGAGGGTGACTTCAATACCAGCACCAGGAGAGAATGAACACTAATCCTAATTTGTGTAACATTCAATATGTTGATCAGACCTGAAGATCTTTCAAAGCAAGGAAAAAAGAACACGTGTGATATGTTAAAGTAGAAGAAAAGAGGAAACCAATAGTTAAACATTTCCAAGCTTGTAATAATTGTGACTTAAAATATTTACAGTTCTGTAAACATATCTTTATCCGTCATGGTGGTGATATTAAGAAAAACATTAATTATCAAGAGTTGAATTGAATTTTATATTTAAAAGCAAGATAGCCATTGGGACTCAATTCTGAGTTTGATGGCCCATGTTTTGTAGGATGAGTTGTACTATTACTGAGATATAATTTTGGTATCATTGTTATTTTGGAAGCCTATGTTCTCTTTAAGATTATACTATTATTATTATTATTGCTTTTTATATAGCGCCAACAGATTCTGTAATGCTTTACAATGTTATGAGAGGGGAATTTAACTATAAATAGGACAATTACAAAAAACTTACAGGAGCGATAGGTTGGAGAGGACCCTGCTCAAACAAACTTACACTCTATAGGAGGTGGGGTGTAAAACACAATATGACAGGAAAGCGGTGTTGGTTATTATTAGAGGTTATCGGTTACTTGAGGTAATTTTTTAAGGTAACATTTGTGTTTTTCTTTTCTTTTTTAAATAGTCTATTTAATTTCTTCAAATACATAAATATATAAACAAACACATATCAATTCATACCAAATACATACATAGATAACATTACACAAATACATGAGAGGACTATTGGCTGGGCTCTCTGAGAGAAACATTTGTATTTTCTATAATTGGTTTTGTAAAAAACAAAAACGGTATTTGTATGCCATTAAGCTAGTTAATTTTTTTCATCATATATGAGATTCAGATACACTGTTTCTTTAACCCCTTAATGATGGTGGGCGTTCTATGCCGTCCTTTTTGGGGCGGTCCTAAACGCCAGCGAGCAGCATAGACCATTCCAGCCATCCTTACTAGTTACAGAGTCCCCACCATTCCCATGCCGGAGTTCACAATCGTCTGCCTGATCCACCCCACCCCCCCCGTCTATGTGATCTCGGGGTCCTCACTGTCACATGGCCGGAATAGCCGGCTTATGCAGTGCCTGTTTTTGACTAAGTGGCTATTTAAAAAGACTGGACATACCTCATTTGTAATACCTTGGGCTATGTTTGCAAATGGTATGCCATCATGGGGGTAATTTTCATTCCTGGGCTACCATGCGCTCTCAAAGGCAACATAACCAGTCTGGCAAATTTCAATGTGTCTAAACTGAAAAATGTAATGTGCTATATTTGACCCTGTAACGTTCCAAAACACCATGAAACCTGTACATTGAGGGTACTGTTTTACTCTTGAGACATTGCTGAATACAAATATTTGTACTTTATTGCAGTAATTTCACTAACAGTATTGTGACATTCACAGTTAAAATGCCATGCAGAACTAAAAAAATATAAAAATTTCTCAATTGTTTTATATTTCATTCATATTAAAATATTTACTATACAAATATTTGATGTGACATGAAAGCCATGTTTCTCCTGAACAAAATGATAAATGAAAAGTGTGGGTGTACATAATATGAAAGATGTGAATTACACCTGAACAGACATAGCGCAAATTCAAGGTTTTGTTTACGTTTTGTTTTGATCACAACTTGTACACTTGATCACAACTTGTACAAAAAGCCGGTGTATTATTTTTATATGGTAAGCATTAGACTACCGTGGTTCTATTTGTTGGCTGTGTATTAGACCTTAAATTAGGTTTTATACTTGTGGTATATGCATACCTATAATTACATGCTTGGGAAAGCATGAAACACATTAGGTGGAGTCTCTTGGTGTCTTCTATTCATCATGTGTGTGAAATAAAGGATTACATTATAAGAATATAAGTAAGGTTAGAGGTAAGGTTGGGTTAGGTTTACAGTAAGAGCTAGTGTAAGATGTTAGCATAGGTTTAGTGGGGAGTTAATAAAGGGTTAGTGTTAACTACCAAAAGGTACCTTACATTCTAGAAATATAAGACATTTAATAATGAGCTACTAAGTGAATCAGAAATATAATCTGCATGAACCACACTACTTTATTTCATTTAACAACCTAGACTGATATGTGAAGTGTTGCTGGGACTACAAAAACAAAGTTATTGAAGTCCTGATTGGCAGGTAATTGACCTGTGAGATTTCAGGAGTTTGATCTATGTAACTGCAATAAATACCTTTATGGGTTAACACCACCTCTAGTGACTTTCTACCAGACAGCCAGTAGAGGGACTTCTGGGTCTTTATGTAACTTTTGATTGCCTAATTGATGCTGGACATGCTATGCATAAAGACATCCAGAGTCACCCAAAACCCCATAGGCAAGCATTTGATAATGCTTGCCTATGGGGCTGTTCTAATGTGAGCACTGCCATTGCCGGCTGACGTAAGCGGGGAGGAGTGAAGACAGACTCCAAGCCAACACTGTTTGACATCGGTGCTGGAACAAGTGACTGAAGGGTTTTTAACTCCTTCTGCACCTCGGGGAGGAGGGCACTGTAGGGAGCTGTAGTGCCAGGAAAACAACTTTATTTTCATGGCACTAAAGTTTCTCCTTAAGGACAACCATAATTTATAAATAAGGAAACTAAATGTGTCCTTTACATGTAATAAAAATTACAATTTCAACACAACCTAGGCCCTCTGCCACAGGCGACAGCCCCAACGGGGAGCAGGGCTCTGCACCTCGTCAAAACGGGCCCGAAGGCTTGAAACACTCTCCACCATCACAGGCTGGGTCACAGAAACCATCCAACGACTCAGCACCAACCACCAAAAAGGACTTAAAACTTCTTTTAGCCAAAATTCATAAGCTACTTGCGGCATTTTCGGCTATTCTCAAATGGAGGTCCGGGCGGTATCAGAGAGGGTTAGAACCAGTGAAAATGCCCTAACAGAGCTACAATCTCACCTTTCCACTGTGAAGGACTCTATACAAATACTGCAAATGCAGCAACAATCTTTATCTTTTAAGCTCACCACACTAGAAGACCGCCAGAGACGCACTCTCATCAAAATCAGGGGCATCCCCACAGCAATTACAGTGGAGGAGCTGCCCCACTACATTAGGAGAATGCTGGCCACAATCCTGCCCCATGCAGTAGCCAAGAAGGTAGCAATCGACAGTGTATACCATCTCCCAAGCCCCTCTCACCTATAGTCCACCGCAGTGCGGGATGTCATCCTCCGCTGCACCTCCCTACCTGACAAGCTCCAGATAATGTCAGCACTAAAAGGCAAAACACACCCTTCACCTTTGAAAACTCGAGTCTGACCTTCTTCCAGGACTTAACACGGGCCACGCTCCTTCTCCGCAAATCATTTAGCCCGGTCACGACACAGCTGCGAGCAGCAGGGCTGAACTACCGATGGGGGCTGAATGGCTCCTTGGCCGTGACTCAAGGTGGGACATGCCATCCATGGTGGAAGCGTCGACCTTCCTGGAAACCCAACTTGCCCTCCACCGCGCGAGCACTGGCGGCATCATGGGACACTGCCTCCATAACACCGTTTGTCCCAAGAGCAGCGAAAACGTTGGGAATGGACGACCCTGAATGAAGAACAGACTAGACTTTTGTTCACATACCGCTATAATTTTATTTGATTGTTTTGTTACATGTTTACCAGATGTTTACCTATCTCTGCTTTTTAAGGTACAGACCTAACACACGAACACGCCGGCCTAGACGGCAGATATCGAGACCACATTAAATGGTGGACATACCTCCCCCCCTGCGCCACACCCTTGGTCAGGGGCTCTTGGCTCAGACCTCGCACAGTATGCAAATGCTCCCTTAGCCTCATGAAAGCAGGATGTTTTACACAACACCTCTATCCACGGAATTGGGCTAATCGGGCAAACAAGCCATAGATACCACACTCAGGGAATGCACAACTGATCAATCTTCCCAGGGATAACACAGAAGTGTAATCACACTGGACTCCCCTATCTACCACTCTAGTAAAAAGCCACAGAATGCCCATCCCAACCCATGAGAAAGTTACGCTATAGTTCACTTGCTATTAGTCTATAGTCTAGAGACATAACTGAAACCATAATAAACAAAGAGAAAGGGCACGCCTTGAATACAGTTTGTATCAGAAAGAATACACACAATAATACATAGTTAAAAAAGAAGTAAAAAATTAAAATAAGTCCAAAATAATAGTCCACAACCAATGGAGTAGATTCTTGTAGATCAATGGTGGTTTTTCTCAAATGAAGACTTGTACTCTCAATAAGCCATATATGGAGAGAAATGGAGAGGAGATCCAATAGTGTAGTATGCCAATATATATATGAATATATATGTAAAATAATTAGATGTACTCACAATTTCCGGAGCTAAAATCCAGCTCTGGTATGAAGTGCGTAAAGTGGAATGATCCCCACTCAAGGATATATGGAGTAGTAGTTCCCCAGGAGTTCCAACTGAAAATAAAAAGAATAAAATATATAGTGCTCACTGAATAACTGGAATGTAGATAAATTAAAATATGAAATGTACTCACAATGTACTGAGCAGACTTCACTTATCAGATAATAGCGTATGGGTGGTATAATCCCCACCTAAGGATTCTTTGGCGTTCCTTGAAATGGTGTAAATCCAAATAGTCAGGTTTAAAATGGTTAAGAAATAAAATGAAATAAAAGTAGGAATGTGGCTACAACAAATATTTTTTGAGGCGAAAATTCCTTTATTACAATAGTATAAAATAAGTACACAAAAATAAAGAATTAAAAAAAAAAATTTACAATTTATTTACAATTGTTAGGTTCCCAATTGAAGTAAGACTAGTCATTAACCAACAAGAAAAAGTAATGTAAATAATCACAGAAAGTAAAGATACACAAATTCAAATCAATTCATGAGTCTTATATCAAGGTCAAAAATAATGCGTCCATCACAGGTCGGGTGGGCTCAGTATCTGAACTTGACTCGTTAAATATTTTGTAGCATACCTGGTAACACATGAAATTAGACTGCCTTAATGGCTTATTGAAAATAGGGAAATGCTGTTTTTGATCAATATAGGCCTATATTTAGCTTTTTACAAGTAATCAAGGTCTGTTTGGTTGAGGTGAAGACATATTGATCTAAAAAGAAAATTGCAAGAGGAAATGTCTTTTTGATAGAGTATATTCTGCTTTGGAAAGCAATATGATTCTCAATTCACTTTAACCAAGAGGGCATCAGTTGAAATTTTAGACATTAATACTTGTATACACCATTGGCTGAGACAACATGATCTATCAACAATTTTCCAACCACCTGAAATAAAAGTTTGTAGAAAGGTATTAAACTACTTGATACCTGAAGGTTAGATTTAAAGCTTTATATTTAGATCTTTTTACTTTAAAAAAAGAAGGATGAATATATTCATTGGGGAAGGGATAGTGAGGGGAAAAGAATATTAAGGAAATGCCATCAGCAAATCAATTTAAAGTATAATCTTCATTTGTGACACTCCACAATTTACTACCTTCAGGCAAGGAAGATTTTAATGGCTTTGCCATTTTGACCTTCTAAGCATAATTCACGTTGGCATTCTTCTGAAATGCAAAATTGACAAATTTATGTATATATTAACCTAGTGTCCCAATAAAACTTCCTTTATTTTAAGTACTAGCTTAACAAAAGTTTTATATAAATATTGGTTTATTCAGGAGAAGTGGCAGCCCCAATCACAAACTGATCTGCATCTCTATATGTGTATACCATGTTATCTCATATGGAGGAAATACATCAACAGAATATGGATTATACTATGAAGGAAGACATGCAATAGGCTGTAACATTATCTTTTAAGAATGTTTGTTGTATGTAGGGAAGTTATGCAATATAACAGAAAAGGCATACTTTGCCAGTGTAGTGCTTGCTACTTTTATTTTTATTAAAATTGACTTTAATACGACTTAATTTTATTACGCAAGCCAGCATTATGCTGACAAGTCAATAAAATGCAACAATAGTAAAACAGGGGTATCCATGGGCATCCATTGGTTCATTTAATTTAGGGGTTCTAAAAAGGTAGACCCCCAGATGTTGTAGAATTGGATGTAATTTTAAAACATCTACGGATCTACCTTTTGGGCAACCCTTATTTAGACCTGGCATAAAAACATGTGTTATAAATAAACAT
The DNA here is from genome assembly GCA_933207985.1 of Pelobates cultripes. NCBI lineage: Eukaryota > Metazoa > Chordata > Amphibia > Anura > Pelobatidae > Pelobates > Pelobates cultripes. The sequence goes on along the minus strand of OW240915.1, from coordinate 168,157,750 downwards.
AAAACATATGAAATTGCCAATTGTCTGAAAATATTTCACTTGCATTAGATTCTGGGAGAGCAGAAGAGATGCATTAGAGGTGCTGAGTCTGGGGCAGGTTTTTTTTCCATTTATGATATGTCATTTACATGATATTATCAGTGGGAATATTTCCACTTTTTTTTTAAAACAACTTTATTATTTATTAGATAGATATTGTCAAAGAAATTAACAGAACTAAGCAACAGTCAAACTGGTGATTATAAACCCTGCAAGTGCAAAGTAGGGCTACACACATTTAGGCACAAGTTAATTAAAAGCATAGTCTGTGCATTGGCATACAAAGTTATGCTATGAACCATTAAGGCCCTATGATGCAGCGTACAGAGATGTATGCTAGAATTATTAGCCAAGAAATATCTTACTGGGAAACAGTTTCAGATCTAAGTGTATTTGGTTACCATATGACAATTATTTGGTGGCTTTTTCATGTACATATAAATATACTTTTAGAAAAAAACAAATATTCTTTATATGACTAAGTTGATACCATATTCTTAACAAGCATGAAATAACGCTGGAGTACAAGTCAGGTAAAATGAACACCCCAGTCACAATTACAACTTTATCTAATTAAATTAAATTGTTATGGTGTCTGGAGGCCCCAAAGCATTCTCTTATCTTAAGGTGTTTAACTGTTTTTGAATGATTTAACCCTAAAGGCTGCCTCCATTGCCGATCTCCAGATCCTCCAGGCAGCATCTGGCTTCTGAAACTGAGTTAGAGGAAGTACAGAGTGTCAACAGGCATTGATCGATAGGCGAGAGCGGTCAGCTTATACCTTATATGGTCTAAGCCAATCAGTAGTTCCACATTCATGTCAAAGGTATATATATCCTATATATACAAAAATAAAAATTTTACATTTATCCTACTCTTTTTACCCTTATTATTTACTTCTCTCACTTGATCTGTAAACCAAAAGGCACAAAAATATTATGATTGCAAGGATGAAATTAATCTGAATCAATCTGCCACATGAACGAATCCTGAATCACCCAAAACAATGAACTGGCCTTCAATTTGAAATTTACTTTTAATTCTCATTTCAATGTATATTCCTGTGTGTGAATGTATATAGTTAATACAATGTTAAACAAAAATATGCCAGAAGACTTGCTCTTCACTGATGTGCAGATTTTGTTTAACGTTGTATTAACTATCCACAGACTTCAGGTGGAAGGGGTTTTCAATCACAATTTTTTTCCCCCCTTTTTGTTTTTTGATATATATATATATTTTTTTTTTTCCCCCCTTTTTGTTTTTTGATATATATATATATATATATATATATATATATATATATATATATATATATATATATATATATATATATATATATATATATAACAAAAATGAATAATGGAATCTGAGATGCAAATAATATTTTAAGATGAAACAAATGACAAACTGAATTTTCGTATCTATATTGTAAATTAATTAAACTAACTACAAATTATTAAAATACAGGCAGACTTTAAATTAAAGGGCAACTATCACTTTTCTGGAATTTACACATTTGAATATAGGTGTAAATCATGTACAACTTGTTTTAACTTGTTTCATGAGATGCTGCTCCATTTTCTTTTACACATATATTAAATATTTAAAGAGACACTATAGGCACCAAAACAGCTTTAGCTTAATGAAACAGTTTTGGTGTATAGAGCATGCCCCTGCAGTCTCACTGCTCAATGATCTGACATTCAGGAGTTAAATCACTTTGTTTATACAGCCTTAGTCACACCTCCCTGCATGCAACTTGCAAAGCCTTCCTAAACACCTGCTTAAAAGAAATCAAAATTCTAGGTTATTTTATTGCACATTCTGTTTAATCTAGAATTTCTTATCTCCTGCTATGTTAATAACCTTCTAAAGCCTGCAAGTGCCTCCTGTGTGTGATTAAAATGTATATTTATAGAGCAGGAAATAAAAACTTCTAAGGCAAGTTGACATCTGATTAAAACTGAAACCATATTTTTTTATGCAGGCTGTGTGAGTTACGGCCAGGGGAGGTGTGATTGGAGCTGCATAAACAGAAACAGAGATGATTTAACTCCTAAATGGCATAGAATTGAGCAATGTGATATAATCGATTGGTTACACTTATTTTTTGTGTATTGAGTATAAGGTAGGAGGACATCCCCTGAAGATAAGATGAGTGATATTTTGTTATATATTGTTATATTTATTATATGATGCAACAAGTTGGATTAAACATTATCAAATTATTTTGTTTTTCAGGACAAAATCAGCACAGTTGTCAAGTTTCATGTGAGACTGTATTTAATAGGGCATGTAGCTCATAGTGGGTAACATTCAATCCCGACAAAACATTGAAATCCCCCTCTGAATATATATTGGTAAAGGTGTACTGGTGTGTTAAAGCATAGATCCTCTACTATTGTACTATTTTTGTAGTCAGAAATGGGTACTGAATTCCAATACGCAAACAGTAGATAAAACATGTAATTCCTAAATATACATTGCAGACACTGATTGTACAATGAGAAAACAGGGGGCTGGCTGCACTCACCTGAACATGCATAAATAGGGTGCTGTTGGGAGCCAATTTATACTATAAAAAAAGAATCTCCAGCGCACTCCCTTATCCAATAAACAGCAACTTCGGTGCTGACAGATTTTGTTAATCTAGGCAAAAAATAATGGGGGTTTAGTTACATTATATGATCATACATTGCATAAGCCTGCCCATCTTTGGCAGGTCCTACTCTGATAGCCTAATGTCTGCTTCATGAGCTACTTACTGATTGTATATAGAATATAGAATGCACACTATAACAATCTCAAAAAAACGTAGCTTTATTATGTACAAAAAAGTACCAGAGTGAAAACATAGAAGCAAGGGCAAATACAATAAAACAATAATAAATTACCACAAAAATTCTTACAAGCCTCAAGACAGAAACATGAGTCACCAAACCCCCCAATGTTTCGGCACCAACTGGCTGCCTTTATCAAGGGTACCTACTTACTGATTGTACAATGTCTTGCAATTTTATTAACAAATTAACTCATTTGTTATCATACAGTAAATTTCAACAAGCTTGCATTGTGGAGGGGATATGCTCATAAGTGTACAATGTGTGTTTCAAATGTTATATATTAATATTCTTTGAAAAACCACAATCATTCGAGTCAGAAGTCAGAAAAACAATGAACTTATTAAAAACCAACATTTCTTTTAATTTTATTTTTTCACTTTTATTATACAGGTACTTCAGTCATTCAGGTGACAGCAACGGATGGAGATGATCCAACTTATGGAAACAGTGCCAGAGTAGTGTACAGTATTCTTCAAGGACAACCATATTTCTCTGTTGACCCCAAAACAGGTTGGCAATTGTATTTATTTTAATTTACTATGACATTATAATTGTTTTATCTTTCAATAAAGGCTCCATCCTGGTAAATTCACGTCTAACATACATGTTATAGACAGGGCCGGCCTTAGGGGTGTGCGATGGATCAGGGGGCGCCCTGACAGCCGACACAGCTCACACATGGCTGGCTGGAATAAAAACATTTTTTTTTTTAAGTTGCGGCGGAGGCGGAGCTTACCGTGCGGCGGGGCGGAGCTTCCCTGTCATGGGGGTGGAGCTAAAAGCGACGGATAACTGCTGCAGGGGAAGTAGGAAGGAGTCCCTGCTTCCCCCAACAACCAGAATCCAGGGGCTGCACTGCCTCCACAATAAACTCCACAGATAACTGTGTGATTGTCAGTGTGAGTGTGACTGTCTGCCTGTGTGTGTGACTGTCTTCCTGTGTGTCTGTGTGTGTATGTGTGTGTGACTGTCTGCCTTTGTGTGTGTGTGTGTGTGTGTGTGTGTGTGTGACTGTCTGCCTGTGTGTGTGTGTGTGTGTGTGTGTGACTGTCTGCCTGTGTGTGTGTGACTGTCTGCCCGTGTGTGTATGTGTTTGTGTGTGTGTGTGTGTGACTGTCTGCCTGTGTGTGGGTGTTTGTGTGTGTATGACTGCCTGTGTGTGTATCTGTGTGTATGACTGTGCCTGTGTGTGTGTGTGTGTGTGTATGACTGCCTGTGTGTGTATATGACTGTCTGCCTGTGTGTGTGTGTGTATGACTGTCTGCCTGTGTCTGCCTGTGTGTGTATGACTGTCTGCCTGTGTGTGTCTTTGTGTGTCTGTGTATGACTGTCTGCCTGTGTGTGTGTGTGTTTGTGTGTATGTGTATGACTGCCTGTGTGTGTGTGTGTGTATGACTGTCTGCCTGTGTGTGTGTGTATGACTGTCTGCCTGTGTGTCTGTGTGTGTATGACTTTCTGCCTGTGTGTGTGCATGACTGTCTGCCTGTGTGTGTGTGCGCGTGACTGTCTGCCTGTGTGTGTGTGTGTGTGTGTGTGTGTGTGACTGTCTGCCTGTATGTGTTTGTTTGGCTGTCTGCCTGTGTGTGTGACTGCCTGACTTTGTGTGTGTGGATGTCTTCCTGTGTGTGTATGGCCGTCTGACTCTGTGTGTGTGTATGGCCATCTGACTCTGTGTGTATGTGTGTGGCTGTCTGTGTGTGTGTGTTGCTATCTGACGGAAATTGTGTGTGAGTGTGTTTATCTACTCATAACTGTGTATGTGTGTTACTGCCTGTACCTGTGTGTTTCTGCCTGTACCTGTGTATGTGACTATCTGCCTGCGACTGTGTGCATGTGGTGGATTTGACAGTGTATATGTATAACTGTGTGCATCTGACTGTGTGCACATAACTCTGCAAAAATATACACCTGCATTCACACACAGGCTTAAATGCATGTTTTTATCTGAATTAAATAACCATCACTCACAGCCAATAAACCCAGCACAAATATCACGTACAACCAATACACGCATATCACACACTGTTAAGACGCCCATTATAAATACATATCATCACACCTACTATCACATACACAGACAACACAAACATTACATCCTACATGGATGATGGGGGGGGGGGTGGCGCTGTGAAGCTTTTTTGCACAGGGCACATAAAGGCCTAGGGCCAGCCTTGGTTATAGAATTTTACATTTAATGTTACACTTGTGTCCTTTCTTCTGTACATTCTTTACCTGACTCATGTGGTAAGTTTTATTTTGTATCATGCATGTTAATGAAAAACCTCATCCATTTAAGAATAGCTGGTGTGACGGTAGGTAGACATCTGAGTGATGGAAGGTTAGGGAGGGAATGATGGGAGTGATAGGAGCATAAAGAGGGTTGTAACATAGAAATGGCAGGGTGTGATGAAAGTGAGAGGAATAGGGACAGAACAGATGGGTTTGAGTGATTGAAGGACATGAAAAGAGGCATGGATTGGAGGAATGGGAAGGAATAGGAGTGGCTAGGAGGATAGGGATGGAAGATAATATAAAGATAGGCAGGAAGTGATGGGAGTGAGGGAAAGTTGGAATGAATATAGAAAATGAATCAATGGCAAGGGAGTGATAGAAACGGCAGCAGGACTTTTGCTCGGTGTGATATAGACTCCTAGTGAGCAGGGCCTGTCACATCCCCTATCCATATACATATATAGTTACATAGTTACATAGCTGAAAAGAGACTTGCGTCCATCACGTTCAGCCTTCACATATGTTTTTGCTGTTGATACAAAAGAAGGCAAAAAAAACTGTCTGAAGTGCTTCCATTTTTGCAGAAAACTAGGAAAGAATTCCTTCTTGACACCAAAATGGCACTCAGATATCTCCTTGCATCAAGCAGCTATTAACCCACTAATTATGAATTATATCCCTGTATGTTATGTTTTTGCAAGTATTTATCCAATTGCTGTTTAAACATCTGTATGGACTCTGATAAAACCACCTCTTCCGGCAGAGCATTCCACATCCTTATAGTTCCTAAATTAAAAAAAAAAAACTTTACTTTCCCTTAAATTAGATAACCTTTCTTCGATCCTTAATGCATGACCTCATGTCCTATGTATACCCCTGTTTATAAATAGATTTCCAGATAATGGTTTGTACTAGCCCTGAATATATTTTTATAATGTTATCATATCCCCGCTGAGGCGCCATTTTTCCAAACTACAAGCTCCTCGCTAGGAAGTAACTACTGAGTTACCCAGTTACAGGATAGACAGATGTAGATTTCTTTTTGTCATACCTCACAAATATATATTTCATAAATAAAACATGCTAAAATATAAAAAATGCAGGGAATGGACAGTTCACCTTTAAAGGGACACCCTGATCTCCAAAATCACATCTGAATTTGGAGGTTTAGGTGTTAATTTTTGCATAAAATTAAAACGTTTACCTTTCTGTAAAATGTCAATGACTACATTTGGCAAAAAAACACTCCTCTAGTGGCTTCCAGACAGGCAACCACTAGAGGTATATCCTTGTAAGTCTTTCATTTGTTGAAGTGTTAATGCACGATACGATGACACTGAATATCTTTTATCAATGGAGAGTGTATATGTGCAGTAAATCTGCAATGTTTCTTTCTGAGATGCATTGAATTAGATTTGTAGGTCAATCATGAGTGGATTGGGCTACAAAAAAAGTAGACTATCTCAGGCATTATTGAGGAAAACATGTATTTTTGCTGTTTTTATTTTTAAAAGTAAACAAGATAGATAGATAGATAGATGGATGGATGGATGGATAGATAGATAGATAGATAGATAGATAGATAGATAATGTTGTGTTCCATTGTGTCTGTCATTATTTTATCTTTAATGATTTGGATAAGTATCAGTCAGCTCCAAGCAATCATCTTGAACTGACCTGAAACAACTTTTTGTTGTTTCATTCAATATTCATTTACAAATATTGGCAGCAGAATGGCTATATTATCAAATTCAAGGTCATTCAGTATTGAACTACTGTAGAATGAAACCAAATTAATTTAATGAAATCCTGCCACTTTTAGAGATCTCTCAATCAACTATAAATACAGTGTTTTGTAGAACAAATTTAAGACCAAGAACTCCTCAGTATGAAAGTGGTAGACTACAGAAAAATGACAGAACTGGATTATATATTTTGATAAAGCCAAATAAAATCATTAACTATGTTGTTCAATGTCGCAGCCTACTCTGAGACACTAAGAAAAAAAATTATTTAATAAATCTGCACATATTTAGCTATAAAAAGCAGCTTTGATATTGTTGTTTGTAAATTTTCTAGTGGAAAAAAAGAAGTTAACAAAGTAAAAAAAATGAGAAAGTTAAAATATTATGCATATTTTACTTCACAATTACTGTTTGTTTCCTAAATTTACCCTATAATTTGCCCAAGTCAATAACACTACCTATTACAGGAATCACAGTCTCCGAATTCCTCTTCTAGCCACCTAACAGTCTTTCAGTTCTGCTTCAGCAGTTTATTTTCCACTATTCCTTACAGAATATATCTACAAATATTCTTAGGTTGTCTCTTATGCATTGTATGTTGTGAAACTACACTGAGATTTTCAATAATTCTTGAGGCTGTGTACAGCAAAGGCCATTTCAAAACCTTAATCTATTGTTTCTAAAAGCAAGATTCCTGGTTGATTTTGAGGTGTCTACTGGCTCAGTGTCTTGTTGGGATATCCAGGCATTAGTGTCTGTGGGATGTAATCATCCATAATTTGTTGATATTTATTAGAAACCATTCACACCCCCCCAGCATATCTCTACCCTCTACCTACAGCAGCCACAGAACCTGAAAGCATAACATATAAATGTCTAAACGAAGTCATGCATTTAGACGGGAAGAAAGAAGATTTTGTCTAAGGCAAAGGAAAGGTTTTTTTACTGTAAGAACATTAAGGATGTGGAATTTTCTGCCTGAAGAAGTGGTTTTATCAGAGTGCATACAGATGTTCAAACGGCTACTAGATGCATACTTGCAAAAACAGAGTATTCAAGGATATAATCTTTCAATGTAGGGTAATAACTGCTTGATCCAAGGATACATCTGACTACCATTCTTGGGTCAAGAAGGAATTTTTTTCCTAGCTTGTTGCAAAATTGGAAGTGCTTCAAACTGGGTTTTTAGCCTTCTTTTGGATCAACAGCAAAAAACAAATGTGATGAAGGCTGAACTTGATGGACGCAAGTCTCTTTTCAGCTATGTAAGTATGTAACTATGTAATATTGTTATCTGTGATCTTGTCTTCCAATGCTTTTCTATTTTTTCTCCAAAATTCCATTGGTAATTGTAGCTAAACAGCGCATGATGACTTAATGAGAACATGGCACCTGACTCCAGCATGTCTCTCGTTTATCTATATTTTATGTTTTATACCACAGAGGTTGATTTTTGTAAATAAATCACATATAAATGTTTGCTTCTGTTAACATTTCCTTGCAATTCATGTTTGTGCAAGCACCACTGTAGAGTGGTTTGGTGTTCAACTACTCCAGTACCAGCTAATTATTCTTCAGGTCCTTTTAATTCAGTTTTCATTTTATCATTTTATTATTTTATCACCCTTTCTAAGAGTGACAAATCTTTTTTTTTTTTTTTGTGACCCACAGACAGCTTCTTCTAGAAGTACCTTTTTTGAGCATAAGCACAACACCCTGAGAGGTTCCCCAAGATTCAGAGAATGTATTAAGCTGAGTAAATGTCACCATTAGTCTATCATCAAGTCATAACAAATCAATTTATAATTAAAGTTTTGAAACCTTAAAACAAATCACTTTGGATATACTGAAAGTGTCCAAACTTTTGAACATATAACATTCACTGTTTTATTTTTCTTTGTTAGAGAAATTCAAAAAACAAAACAAAAAAAAATGTCAAACTTACAAAAATATTTCGATTTTATGTTTGTTTGCTGCAGAAGTTGTCTTAACTTTTTATTATTATCATTTTTTATTACAAAATCAACAAAATAAAATATGTAATTTGTTCAGGGTTGCCTTAAAATTTGCACACAAAAAGTTATCATAATCTTTACTTTTATTTCAATGCATTAATTGTCTCTTCCCAAGTTAGAAGGGTAATCAAGACATGGACCCCAAGCTCACTGTGCCTAGAGGGGTATTAGCTACACCTCAATGATGAGACCCAAAGCAGGCCAAAATGATCGTCAGGGGCTGCTGTATCTATCAGCATTTTGGTTATGTACTGCCTTTATAGGGGATAAATCTAATATCTCAATCTGTTCTCTCTGTATGGCACAGATGAGCAAAAAAATGTGAGACCTGGACAGGGATTTACAGAAGGTCTGAAAGCTGAAGGTCAGGTTTCTCTAAACTTTTGTCCATTCTCAAAGTTAAAATTAAAATTCTTTGATTTGTTGCACTGCATTAACTTGGCTCTCCCCAAGTTAAAAGGGTAATCCAAACATGGACCTCAGACCTGAGCAGCGATTTACGGAAGTCCAAGCTTTTGTCCATTCTCAGTTATCTCATCTTCTTTTTTTTTCCTTGCATTTATATAGTTGATAAGGATCTCTCACTATGACATAAAATACCCACAGCTGCTGGGGGAGGGAAAACAGCTTCATTGATGCTCACGTGACATTTTTTTCCCCTTTAATGAAAACTTTTTACCTACAGTGTCACAAAACTAAAATGTGTACTGTGGGTGAAATTTACAATATTTGTCTGCCGGTTATCTGTCACTCATAGTCTACGTGGATGTGAATAATAAGGAATGATGTAAAACCAGTGTTTATATGCGTATCATATGTTTTGTACTGTGGATATCTATTAGGTGAGGGGTGGGCAATCTGCAGCCCTCCAGTTGTTTTGGACTACATATCCCTTGATGCTTTGCTAGCATTATGGCCCTAAGAGCATTATGGGAGATCTAGTCCAAAACATCTGGAGGGCCGCAGATTGCCCACCCCTGCATTATGTGGATGCTAAATATTAATTCAACTTAATTGTTTTAGTATAGAAATAAGTTTAGTATAATGCTCAAATTAACCTATTTTTTATTTTTTTCAAACCTGATGTCCCATTTAGGATTAAAAATGTTCCCTTTTCATACCTCTTTTGGTCAAGAAGGTGTAGGCTTTATACAGTGTCTGGCTTTAGGACAAGTTGCAATTCAATCACTGAAAGAATCCGCCCGTCCTTAGCTATGTTCTTTGCCACATAGAAATGTGAAGAAAGAAACCAGTTGCTTTTAAGGTTTATTTGTGTACATTCATTGACTGATGCAGAAAGGTTTAGAGTGACATTGGATTTATGGGAAAGTATAAATCCATGAATATATTATATTAATATTTGGAATCATAATCTTTTATTGAATTTTTAAATAAATGGGTTTCTTTGTGCATGTATGATTTTATAGTTTTCCTAAATATAGATATATAATTTATGATTCCTAAAAGTAACCCATGACTCAAGGGGTTAATTAGGTATAGGATTTAGCAAACTTGAAACTGTGTTTGTTTGAGGTAAATCCCTGTTTGAGATGAGATTTTTCTTTTGCTCGCATTATTTTGTTTGACAGGCCTGTTCATTTGTAATTTGTATGGCATGCCAAAATGTTAGAATGTATACTTTCATGGGATCTTAGGACCAATTGTGCTCACCTCTGCTTATTAAAGTCTAGAAATACAGCAATGATAGATTGCTTTTATATTCAATTTGGGTACCTTGATATTTTTTAAAAAATGACTTTGGTGACATAATGCTTTGCCACTGGAGCATAATTGACTTTTTTTGTCAATGACCTAAGAGATGTGTCAAAAAGCCATTTCTCTCCATATATCATTTTTGACCAATTTACTGTGCTGAAATATAATATAGAATATATTATTGATTTGACTTCTGGAGCAGTTATAAAGGTAGCAATGTCATAAATGATGCAGATAGATGAGCATAAAATATGATATCAATATAACGGGAGTGCAGCCATTGACCCCTGTTTCAGGACCAAGTGACACAAACAAATAACAAGCTAAATATGAAACAAACTTAATATATCTGCTGCAGTTTTTTAGTAACACTAGGTCATATTAAAATGTTTACCCTCTCATAAAACTCTGCTTCAAGTATATTCACTTGTTTAGCTTTATACAAGGCTACAGTAAAAGTAGTATTTTTCTTCTGAATGTAGTGGAACAATTCACACAAAGAGAATTTAAATTTTAATTAAAGTGACACAGTGACCAAAAACATTACCAAATAAAAGTACCATTACGCATGTATTACTATGTTTAATGGGCGCATTCTTTTAAATGTGTCTCTCATCTGTCAAAAGGGGTATTATATTTTGTTAGAGGAAAACTCAAAGCACTATGACCACTATGGTGCACAATTTCACTTCTTACTTGAGGTTTGCTGGTCACTTCTCCCCTTCTCTTCAGCTTTGATTGCCAGATGCAGCCGCTGGTCATAATATTGTCTGAGAGTATCAGCTGCTCAGTTTCAACTAAATAGCTCAGCACTCAATTTCCAGACTTAGCTAAGGCAGTGAGCTTCTGCCTCTCATTGAAATCCTTAAAAGGTTTAACTACTTATAACTACTTATACCAGGGCACCCCTGGCACTTTTAACTCTACAGTGTAGTGGTTATGGTGCCTGGAGTGGTCCATTAACTAATACTTGGTAGCATAACTAATACTTCGTAGCATGGATACATCTCCTGGTGGCTGGTCATGGCTAACTTTAGTATTTGGACTTTTATTTTTCCTTCCTTTGAAATAGTGCAAATTGTCACGTTATATTTATTAACTGTCTTCATAAAATGTTGGATCAGTTTTTGTAGATTTTTTCAATGCTACTTGGGAGCTGAACAATCATTGATACTAGAAGTGTGCATTCTATGTGTGTTTGTATGTTTGTGCATGTGTGCATTGACCTTTCCCCTTACAGATTAATTTAAAACTGTAACCTACTACATTAGTTGGAGGGAATAATAAAAGTGATAGAATGATGAATGTGAAATAAGGGATTTATAGTTGTGTACGACGTTCTGTAAATGTATGTCAATTGTACATAGACAAAGGTTTATTTTTCATCCTTCCCTATGCAATACATTCGTTCATGAATGACCTTTTCTCTCACATCCTATTGAGCGAAGCACCAAACAGACCTGGATAGCATGAGCTTATGAGGATCTGTCACGCAGTTTTCACTTGTCTGTTATTGATATACTGTAATTACCCTGACCTATTATAAGTTTCCTTTCTCTTCTTGAAGCTACTTGGTCACTTGATTTATTGTTTTTTTATTTCTTTAAATGTTAGATTTATTGAGCTTTTACAATAAAAGCATAACAAAAGAAAGAGACACACAAAGAGGAATAGAGGGCCTATGTACTTGTGGTGTTGCAGATATTTCCAATAGAAATACAGAGGAAGGCAGTAGTTATTCACTATCATGGTTTCAAATACACACACATTTACAGTTGCTCAATTACATAGCATATTTTCAAAACAAAGAATTTAAAAAAGTTAATGGTTTACTCTATATGTTTTACAAAGCAGGCATCGTCCCAGTCCCTCTTAGTCCTTCAATGTTTACAATGCAGTATTAAGACTGCCTCAAGTGACCAAACAGCCACTAGAGGCACTTCCGGGAGTTTCAGTGAGTTTGGCTCTGTCAAACAATGCTGGACATCCTAACATGTCAAGGCCGTGCATGCGCATAAAGCTCCCCTGTTGGATGATGTCAAAGGAGGTCGATGTTGATCCAGTACTGAGAGGGTTGGGGGGGAGGGGGGGAAAGGGCACCATTGCACAAGGAAAATAACTTTTTATTTCTAACACTATAGACTCCCTTTAAGTTTTTATTTCTAAAGATTAACAAATGGAATACATATATTCACAAAGCAATTTGTAAACTTTTTGCAACCAAAATAAGCTTGTCCTTTGTTAATTCTACACTTAACTTATCACAGGTACAGACTTTGATTAGGGTCTGGATAACTTCAGTGTAATCAGGAAATATCACTGTTATAATCTCTGTACATTTGTATAATTCAATACGGACATGAAAAATGTTAAAGAGACAATATATTTACAAAAACAACTCTAGCTTAATGAAACAGTTTTGGTGTATAGACCGTGCTCCTGTAGTCTCGCTGCTTATGTTTCTGCAATTTTGGAGTTAAATCAATTTGTTAATACAGTCCTAGTCACATCTCCCTGCATTTGACTTACACAGCCTTTCTAAACACTTCCTGTGTAATCTAATGTTTACACTTCTTTTTTTGTTGCAAAAAAATGTTTAATTTAGAATGTGTTATATTCTGCTTTGTTAATAGCTTGCTAGACCCTGCAGGAAACTTCTGTATGTAATTAAAGTTAAATATACAGAGCAGGAGATAAAAACTTTTAAAGTAAGTTACATCTGATTGAAAATGAAACCATTTTGTTTTCATGCAGGCTGTGTGAGTCACTGCCAGGAGAGGTGTGGCTATAGGGCTGCATAAACAGAAACAAAAGTGATAGAACTCCTAAATGGCAGAGAATTGAGCAGTGATACTGCAGGGCCATGACATATACAATAAAACTGCTTAATTAAGCTAAAGTTGTTTTGGTGACTATAGTGTACCAAGGGACATGTTTATTTATATTCTTAAATGATCACATATTAACCCCTTAAGGTCGCAGGGCGTTCTATGCTGTCCCTATTTGGATGTCTCTAAATGACGCAGGGCGGCATAGAACGCCCTGTGACCTTATGTACTTACCCGGTCAGCGTCGATCCTATGCCAGCGATCGCGGTATGGGGACTCACCTGGGAGCCCAGGGAGTCCCCCTCCTTGCGAGGACCTCGCGATCACATGGACGGCATAGCCGTCCAAGGCATTGCTAGAAGGGAAGGTGCCTGTAATGACAGGTATTCCCCCTGCTGTCTGAAAATAAAATAAAACATGTTAAAATGGTGTAAAAATAAATAATATAGTCTTAGATCATATATATATTTATTATCTATATGATCTAAGTATATATACACACATATACACACATACACATAAATACACATACACTGTCTAAGTGTATTTTAATATTAATATATACATAATTATATGTATTAATATCAAAATACACGTACAATGATATTGATTAAATATATAAATAATTTTCATTATATATATATATATATATATGTATATATAATAAAAAATAAATAAATATGTTAATACGTTAAAAAATTAAATTAAAAAAATAATAAAAAATAAATAAATAAAAATATATATACATGTGTAATTTCGTTCTTACTGTATTTTAAAATGTATATATATATATTTATATCAAAATACATGTAGAACGAAATAATATATATATCTATACACATAAGTATATACGTATATATCACTATATATATACCTATATAGAAATAAAATTAATTTAAAAAAATTATATACATATATATATATATATATATACACACGTGTATATATATATAATAATTCTACGTATATATATATATATATGTAATAATTTAACATAATTAGGTCATTTTATTAATTACAATTTGCAGGACCTGCCTGACAACCCAGGCCGAAAGTTCAGGGAATTTAATTTGCTAGCACTATATTTAACCCTGTAACTTTCCAAGACACCATAAAACCTGTACATGGGGGGTATACTGTTTTACTCAGAGGACTTCGCTGAACACAAATATTGGTGTTTCAAAACAGTAAAATGTATTAAAACGACAATATCGTCAGTGACAGTGACATTTTTTAAATTTTTCACACACAAATGGCACTTACACTGACGATATAATTGTTGTGATACATTTTTCTGTTTTGATACACTAATATTTGTGTTCAGCGAAGTCTCCCAAGTATAACAGTACCCCTCATGTACAGGTGTTATGGTGTTTTCAAAGGTTACAAAGTCAAATATAAGGCTTGCATTTCATTTTTTTCACATTAAAATTCGCCAGGTTGGTTATGTTGCCTTTGAGACCAAACGGTAGCCCAGAAATGAAAATGATCCCCATGATGGCATACCATTTGCAATAGTAGACAACCCAGGATATTGCAAATGGGGTATGTTCAGTCTTTTTTAGTAGCCACTTAGTCACAAACACAGGCCAAAATTTTGCATTTTCAAATATTAACACTAACTTTGGCCAGTGTTTGTGACCAAGTGGCTACTAAAAAAGACTGGACATACCCCATTTGCAATACCTTGGGTTGTCTACTTTTGCAAATTGTATGCCATCATGGGGGTAATTCTTATTCCTGGGCTACCATATGGTCTATGTGTAACACGCTATATTTGACCCTGTTAATTCCCAAAACACTATAATACCTGTACACAGGGGGTATTGTTTTACATCTGAGACATCGCTAAATACAAATATGTGTATTTTATTGCAGTAAAAGCAAACAGTATTTTGACATTCACAGTTAAAATGTCACATAGAACTAAGAACATTTTTAAAAAATCTAATTTTCTCCTTTTTTTTAATATTTTGTTCATATTAAATTATGTTCCATACCTGAATATTTGATGTTAAATGAAAGTCCTTTTCCCCCTGAATAAAATGATATATAATAAGTGTGGGTGCATTTAATATGAAAGAGGTAAATTACGGTTGGACAGGCATATAGCGCAAATGCCAGGTTTTGTTTACAACTTGTACATTTGGCTGCGGTCTTAACCCCTTAAGGACACAGCTTCAGAAGCTTGTCTTACGCTTAATGACACAAGCAATTTTTGCATTTTCTTGCTGTTTGCGTTCATCTGCAATTTGCATCTCTCTTGTTTATTGCACCGACACATATTATATACAGTTTTTTAAAGGACAGAAAGAGCTTTAATTTGATGTAACATATATATATATATATATATATATATATATATATATATGTGTGTTTTTTTACAATTTTTGCAATAATAATGTGTGCATAATTAGTGCAGGTTAAAGAAAGTAATTAAAAATAAATTCATTTAGTTGTTCTGATTTACAGAATATATAATGTGTCTGGAATTTTGGTAGTTACAGGTCACAAAGCACAAGGAGTAAAATAAACTTTTAATTTGGAGCGATTTTAGAATTTGGTATGTTTGTCTTGTAAGCTTAAAAGTCATAAAAGAAAACAAACATGCCACACAAAAGTATATATTTATATAAAGTAGACATCACAGGCTATTTACCTAAGGTTGTTTTGACACTTTCTACTTAGCCATTTCACCACCAACCTCTGCTAAATATTGGAGTAAAATTGTGTTTTTGGGGGGGTTTTGGCACACAAACTTATAACAAAGAACTTCTCATGTGTATTTTGTAAAGTTGGTGTGTGCTATTCCTGTACAAAGTTTTATTTTGTGTTCAGTTACATCTGCTGAGTAAAATGACACCCCCATTGTATGTCTTTGGCTCTCTTTCGTGAAGCTACAGTGCCATATAGGACACCTGTCCTTTTCAGTATTCACAGTAGAATTTTGACGGATTTAATGAACCTATGCTTCCATTTGGGGTATTATAGCAGTTTGACTGTTAAAAAAAAAACTGCACAAATGCCCACCATTTGTAACAGTAGACACTCCCGGGTATCTCATAACGTTCATATTGTGCCTTAACATGCCCCCATTTTTTCACCAATATATGCCAAAGTATGTGGTAAAAAATAATTTTGTGCATTTTTTACATATGGATTGCATTTTTGCTGGGCATTTTGTATACTTCATAAGTGCCACTAAGTTCAAACCCCCCAAATTATGCTCAGCTAAGTCTTCTGAGTAAAACGACACCCCCACGACTCTATAATACTTCATATGTTGCTCAGATATGTTGGCTGAGTACAGCAATACCCCCGTATGTACCTTTGCCAGGTATATGTGGACATTGGAGGGGCACATTTGGGACACAGCCATTCCAGTTTTTTTCAAACTTAAAATTTTTGCGCTGTGCCCATGTCCCAGTTTAGAGTATTTTACCAGGCTATATAATCCAAATATCCCATAAAGCCATTCCATTTCTTAAAGAAGACATCCCAGGGTATTTCAAAAGGCATATTTTGAACCTTAGCGTGGGATAATTTTTCCGCTAGCTTGTACCAAGTGTAGTGGTAATAAGTGTTTTTTCGGCTTTTTTGACACACAAAGTGAGTTTGCACAGTATATTTTGCAAACCTTATGTGTGCTATGACTGTTTAATACTTCATATTATTATTATTATTATTACTATGATATTTATAGAGCGCCATCAAATTCCGCAGCGCTTTACAATGGGTGGACAAACAGACATGTAGTTGTAACCAGACAAGTTGGACACACAGGAACAAAGCAGTTGAGGGCCCTGCTCAATGAGCTTACATGCTAGAGGGAGTGGGGTAAAATGACACAAAAAGGTAAGGATAGTATTAGACTAGTGACAGTTGCAGAAGAGGAATCAGTCATGAGCTATTAACAGTTTAATTGATACGCTTTTATGAAGAAGTGGGTTTTTAATGATTTTTTTGAAGGAGTGGAAACTGGGTGAGCATCTAACAGAGGAGGGAAGAGAGTTCCACAGGAACGGTGCAGCCCTCGAGAAATCTTGAAGGCGAGCATTAGAGGTGGGAGTACGGACAGAAGATAGACGTAAGTCTTCAGCAGATCGTAAGGGCCTAGAAGGGACATACTTGTGTAAAAGGGAGGATAGATAAGTGGGGGCAGCATTATGTAGAGATTTAAAAGAAAGAACCAGAATTTTAAATTGAGCTCTATATTTTATAGGAAGCCAATGTAGGGACTGACAGAAGGGAGAGGCATGGGAGGTGCGGGCGGACAGGAAGATGAGCCTCGCCGCCGCATTCATTATGGACCGTAACGGCACAAGTTGGGAGCACGTAAGACCACTGAGAAGCGGATTACAGTAGTCAAGGCGAGAAAGGACAGTGGAATGGACCAACACCTTATTCGCATCTGGCGTTAAGTAGGGGTGGATGCGCGCAATGTTTTTGAGATACAAATTACAGGATTTGGTGATAGATTGAACATGAGGCTTGAAGGAGAGGTTGGAGTCAAAGAGAACACCTAGGCAGCGAGCCTGCGTGGTGGAGCTGATGGTAGCACCGTTGACTTGGAGGGAGACAGACACAGGAGTAACAACACTTGAGGGAGGAAAGACCAGAATTTCAGTTTTGGTCAAGTTTAGTTTAAGGAAGTGGGCAGCCATCCAGTTAGAAGCAGCAGAGAGGCAGTCAGAGACACTAGTCAAGAGGGACGGGGAGAGATCAGGAGAGGACTGGTAGATTTGCATGTCATCTGCATAGAAATGATATTGGAAGCCAAAGGAGCTAATGAGTTTATCAAGGGAGGTATGTTGCTCAGCTATGTCGGCTGAGTACAGCAAAACCCCCGTATGTACCGTTGCCAGGTATATGTGGACATTGGAGGGGCACATTTGGGACATAGCCATTCCAGTTTTTTTCAAACTAAATTTTTGTGCTGTGCCCATGTCCCATTTTAGGGTATTTTACCAGGCTATATAATCCAAATACCCCATAAAGCCATACCATTTCTTAAAGAAGACATCCCAGGGTATTTCAAAAGGCATATTTTGAACCTTAGCGTGGGATCATTTTTCCGCTAGCTTGTACAAAGTGTAGTGGTAATAAGCGTTTTTTCTGCCTTTTTGACAAACAAAGTGAGTTTGCACAGTATATTTTGCAAACTTTATGTGTGCTACAACTGTATAATACTTCATATGTTGCTCAGCTATGTCGGTTGAGTACAACCATACCCCTGTATGTACCTTTGCCAGGTATATGTGGACATTGGAGGGGCCCATTTGGGACATCCATTCCAGTATTTTTCAAACTAAATTTTTGCGCTGTGCCCATGTCCCATTTTAGAGTATTTTACCAGGCTATATAATCCAAATACCCCATAAAGCCATGCCATTTCTTAAAGAAGACATCCCAGGGTATTTCAAAAGGCATATTTTGAACCTTAGCGTGGGATAATTTTTCCGCTAGCTTGTACCAAGTGTAGTGGTAATAAGCATTTTTTCTGCCTTTTTGACACACAAAGTGAGTTTGTGCATTATATTTTGCAAACCTTATGTGTGCTATGACTGTATAATACTTCATATGTTGCTCAGCTATGTCATCTGAGTACAGCAATACCCCCGTATATACCTTTGCCAGGTATGTGTGGATGTTGAAGGGGCACATTTGAGATGCAGCCATTCAGTTTTTTTTCTAACTTTGAAGTTTTACGCTGTGTCCATGTTCCATTTTGGAGTAGTTTAGATGGTTGGTTATTGAAACTTCCCCATAAACACATACTATTTATTAAAGAATACACCCTGGGGTAATTCAAAAGGCATATTTTGAACCTTAGCGTGTGATCATTTTTTCTCTAGGTTGTTCCAGGTGTAGGGGTAATGAGCTTTTTTAAATGTTTTTTTAACTTTTTTAAACTTTTTAAACTTTTTAAAACTAGTTTCCTCGCCATTCATGGCAGCATCACTTATGGGTTAGCTCCACCCCCAACAGGAACTGGACAGGAAACAATTAATTAATTACAACCAGAGTGTAGGCATACACAGTCCCTCCTTCCTCTAACCCACAGTCTTTTTTTTCTGTCCTTAACAGGACAAACAGGAATTAAATCCTATATTAATTTTCTTTTGAGGCCACCTTCCCATGTGTACCATGGGTTCTTACCAGATAAACTTCAGCCTCTCTTTATCTGAAGAACTCAGTAAACAGCCTGCAAGAGCAGGACTAACTGAGTTAGGTACATTTTAGTATATGTACCACATCAATGGAATACAGGGCTGTTTTAGAAAAATACTACTATGATGTGGGGTCGGTGTATCCTTAAAAATTCCCCTTATAAGCATCAATAACCCCTTCAGAGATTGTGGCAGAAGAGAAGTCTGGGTAAGTGGCTGAAAAAAACCTTTTATTTTTCTTACCCTAATTCCTATATAAATAGCTCTTGAGTGCTTATCTTATTGGTATTTGTGCTACTCCCTGGGAGTTTCCAGGGTCTAGTAAGGCTGAAGGGCTTGCCAGAGGCTTGTTTCTTGTTGTTTTGCCGGTTTATAACTCACTTACGGTTTCGGAAGGTGGGGCATGCGCAGTATCATCGGCATCATACAAATCTAATTGCGCATGCGCAAACCGCCGGGCTCTTAAAGAGATATTGCGCCAAAATATAAAAAAAAGGGGGGATTTTAAAAATTTTGCTCTGGAGTTGTTTGCAGTGTCTTGGCTGAATCCTCAAAAAGTTCAATATTTTTAAGGTAGTTTTTCTTTGTTCCTTACTGGTAAACTTGCTAATTGTTCTGTAAATTGGAAGTAACAGAGAAATAAATATTTTTTTTTCTTCTGGTATTTAATCTAGATGGCTTCTCATTCTGCCTCAAAATCTGTATCTGGAAAACATAGGTGAGCCTCAAAATTAATTTAACCTATATAGGGGGAGGAGGTAAAAAAGTGGCACTATGGGCTCATAATAAATTATTGGTAAATGGCCTTTTTTCAGCCCGAAAAATCCAAAAGAGGATTCCCCAAGAAAACATAAAGAAAAATCAAACAGATGTGTTAACTGCAATCAAATTGAACCCAGTCGAAGAAACCTGTGTAAAGATAGTCTAACAGAAGCCGCTGAAGTAATGGGACCGTCTCCTCAAATGGAGTTGAAAAAATGGATTACAGAGGCAATTGCAGAGGGATTTAAGTCCACAAGCAAGATGTCCTCATCTAAATGCATTAGAAGAGAAGAAATCTCTTCGGAGTCTAGTGACAGATGAAGAGGAAGGGGAAATGAACTATGCTTCCAGAACGCTGGATTCTAAAGCTGTGGAGAAACTGATCAACATAATAAGAGAGACCATGAGATTCCCGGAAGAATCTGAATTAAAGAAATCCGACAAGTATTTTGAAGATTTAAAGTCGAATAGACCTACCTTTCCGGTACACACTACAATTAAGGATATCATTTCCCAAGAATGGCATAAACCAGAGAGAAAAGCTACTCTGAAGAACAAAGCATTTAGATAATACCCGTATTCAAAGGAAGATTGCAAAACCTGCAACTCTGTCCCCAAAATCGACACGGCAGTTATACATATGGCAAGAAAGACCACTCTTCCTATTGACTCCATGGCTTATTTGAGAGAGCCAATGGAGAAAAGGTTAGATGCCAGTCTGATAAAGGTATACCTGGCATTAGGATCTGCGCTACATACTGCAGTAGCACTAACCATGCTGTCAAGAGCCTTTAAAGTATGGCTAGACAACCTAGAGGAAGATATTTCCAAAGGAGTTCGGAGAGATCATCTTTTGGAAGGACTGTCAGATCTAAAGCTGGTGACAGGATTTTGCTCTGAAGCATCTCTGGATGTTACCAGAATGGTGGCAAAAAGCATGGGCCTGTCTATAGCAGCAAGAAGAGCACTATGGCTGCACTCCTGGGGAGTAGACTATGATTCTAAAGCATCCCTGTGCGCACTTCCTTTTCAAGGACATCTCCTGTTTGGGAAGGTCATGGAT
This sequence comes from Pelobates cultripes, assembly GCA_933207985.1. Classification (NCBI taxonomy): domain Eukaryota; kingdom Metazoa; phylum Chordata; class Amphibia; order Anura; family Pelobatidae; genus Pelobates; species Pelobates cultripes. Next base: position 168,136,334 of record OW240915.1, on the reverse strand, counting down.
GAAGCCATCCATAAGGCTGCAGATGGGAAAAAATCATGGAAAAGCATGGAAAGATAGGAGGTACAAAGACCGTGCCTTTTGTGAGAGCAGGGCATATAAACCAGGGAAAGAGTATGCCAGATCCAATTGGAAAAACTCTCAGCCAAAATCTTCCAGAGGAGCAAGATCAGGGAAAAACTTCTGAACTTGTGCCGGCCCAGCCAGGATTTACAGGAAGAAGACTGCATCTCTTTTATCCTGTCTGGGTCAGAAGCGTGACAGACTCCTGGGTCCTATCAATATTGGCTGAAGGATACAGGATAGAATTCGAGAAATTTCCAACAAAGGATGTGTTTACCCAATCTCGAGTAGCAAAACGAAAAAAACAGAAAGCTGTGAGGGACTGCGTATCGAAACTCCTAAAAGAACATGCGATAGAACATGTTCCAATAAAAGAACAAAGAAAAGGTCACTATTCCACTGTTTTTCTAGCCCCAAAACCACAAAAGAAGTTGAGACTTATCCTGGATTTAAAGAGATTGAATTCAAGAATAAAAAGAAAAACTTTCAAGATGGAATCCATTTCTACTATTTTACCAAACATTAGAATAGGGAATTGGATGACTTCAATCGATCTGAAAGATGCATATCACCAGATCCCAATTCACGAATCTTCCAGCAAGTTCCTCAGATTTTGTGTTTTTGGAAGACACTACCAGTTCAAGGGTCTTCCGTTTGGGCCAAGTCTGGCACCGAGAAAGTTCTCAAAGGTACTCATCGCTTTAGTGGCAGTGATCCAAAAGAAAGGGATAGAGATCTACCACTAACTGGATGACTTTCTGATTGTAGGTTCATCCAGCCAGAAGGTAACTCTCCACACTCAGTTGGCCATAGAACTCCTTGTGAACCATGGATGGAAATTGAACACGGAGAAGAGTAAGATGATTCCCTCTCAGGATATCATATTCCCGGGGCATCCTGTAAAGGGTCAAGTAAATTTGTCTGCAGAGAGAATGGAGAGGATTCGGATGAAGATCAGGAATATTCATTACAAAAGATGTATTACAGAAAGGGAATTTATGAGCCTTATAGGATCCCTTACGTCAACAATAGGATTGGTGAAATGGGCCCAGTGGAACATGCATCCTATCCAAATGAAGTTTCTAGAGGAATTCAAGAAACAAGAGGGCGACTGGGATCAAAAAATTCCTATAACGCAAAAGACAATGGACGGCCTGAGTTGATGGATGAAAACCAAGAACTTATCTTTGGGGCTTCCTCTGGAAGATCCACCATGGAAAACTGTTACTACAGATGCAAGTCTCCAAGGGTGGGGTGCACACCTAGAAGAAAAATGGATACAAGGTACATGGAAGTTGAGAGAGAGAATTATGCACTCAAACCTAAGAGAACTCAGAGCAATATTCTATGTACTACTGGGGTTTCGACAATTTGTAACACATTCTTGGGTGAGAATCCAGACGAACAACAGAGAAGTAGCTTCATATATAAACTGACAAGGTGGAACAAAAAGCAAAGTTCTATTACATGAAATATTTCCTCTGGTGGAATTTGCTCAAAACAAACTGTAACGGAGCTCCAGTACTCCGACCGAGTACCTCCACCAAGTCTGCTTCCTTGTAGCTATCAGGGACCCTGAAACATTTCAGACCCAGACGCCGAGGCTTGACTGGGATCACTTAGGGCCTTTTCCACCCTGGACCAAACACCAGACGACACATGGTGAAGGTTAAACAGCAACTCTTTAATGAAACAGCACACATAGTTTAAGCCCCCAACAGCCTCATTTACATACAATAGGTTACATAGATTACTATAGTACAAGGAAGGGTGGGGTCAGACAATAGCAAGGGCTGATGGGAGATTGAGGAGGGACAGAGCAGCTAGATTAAACTGGTCTGGCAGTGTCCCTGGGACAACACCCTGCTGGGGAAGCAATAGGACAGGAAAAAGGGGAGAGGGGAGATGCACAAACCAGCAATACGAACATACCCTGCACAAATAATAGGCACAATGTGACAAAACACAAAAGGAATTTGTGAGCCCACCCATAGTGTCTGTCTTCCATCCCCAGTGATGGTGACTACCGTCACACAAACTACTAGGTTTGAAAGCGGTTTATCTTCCGGGAACAGAAAATGTGCTGGCAGACTATCTGAGCAGGACTACAATTCAATCAGGAGAATGGCAATTGAATCCAGAGGTGTTTCAACAGATATCGTTAAGGTGGGGCACACCTCAGATCAATTTGATGGCTTCATATTGGAATGCTCAAATTCCAAAGTATTTCTCCCTAAAGGCAGATTATCGATCAGCAGGTCAAGATGCATTTTCCCTTCCTTGGAACTTCGATCTGGGGTATGCATTCCCTCCCCTACCTATGATTCACAGATTGTTGATGAAAATTTGGAAAGAACGGAAGATGGTGATTGCTATAATTTAAAATTGGCCAAGAAGGCCCTGGTTCCCACTCCTGAACAAAATGTGCCTAGGTCCTCCATGGCCTCTTCCTCAGAGAACAGATTTGCTAATACAAGGTCCAGCAATTCATCCCAATCCAAGTCAATTGAAACTGGAGGCTTGACTCTTGAAAAGCAGAGACTTTTAGAGCAAGGATTACCAGAACCTGTGGTGGATACACTGTTAAAATACAGGAAAAGTTCCACCTCCACATGTGACCACAGAATATGGGATATTTTTCTGGAATTTTTACATAAAGAACTAGAAAAAGGCCTAAGTTTAAGCACTTTAAAGGTGCAGTCGTCAGCCTTGTCAGATCTGTGTAACACCTCCTGGGCTTCTGACCCAGTTATTGCAAGGTACTTTAAGGCAGCAATACGCATAAGACCTCCGTCCAGGAATTACACTCCTTCTTGGGATCTTCACTTGGTTCTGGATGTCCTGTCAGACACCCCCTTTGCTCAGTTGGATGAGTTGGGTGTTAAACTGATGTACAAGACCTTGTTTTTGGTAGCAATCACTGCGGCTAAAAGAATGTCTGAAATTCAAGCCTTCTCCAGTGATCCAAATCACATTCTGGTCTTTCACGATAGGATTATATTAAGACCTAGAATGGAATTCTTACCTAAGGTGGTCTCTCATTTCCACTTGGCACAGGAAGTGGTTCTGCCTGCCTTTTACCCAAATCCTTCATCATCGGAAGAAGTTAAACTCCACCAATTGGATGTGATGTAATGTGTAAATAAATATATAGAGGTCACTAATCAATTTCGAAAATTAAACCCCCTTTTTCTTATCCCTTCCGGCTACAGAAAGGGAGAGGCGGCTTCTACCGCTACTTTGAGGCGTTGGGTTGCAAACACCATAGAAATGGCCTATAAGGTCAAGAATCTATCTCCTCCGGAAAAAGAGCCCATCTACTCGAGCATTTGCTACCTCCTGGGCTAACTGGGCAGAGGTTTCTCCTGACGACATATGCAGGGCTGCCACCTGGTCGTCTCCTATAACTTTCATCAGACATTACAAGCTGCATGTAGCTTCTTCTTCCTCATCCTTTGGGAGTGGTGTTTTGTCCTCAGTTCAATCCAAGGAATAAATCTCTTTTGCAGCAGACTGATGAGTTTTGTTTTATTACTCCCTCCCTTTGTTGCTGAACTTGGGTATTACCCATAAGTGATGATGCCATGAATGGCCAGGAATACAGAACATTTTCTCCATACTTACCTTAATTTTTTTTTCCTGGCAATAATTCATGGCAGCAACCCTCCCATAGTTTTGTTTTAAAGCTTTATACTGGACTGTGGGTTAGAGGGAGGAGGGACCTTTTATGCCTACAGTCTGGTTATAATTAATTAATTGTTTCCTGTCCTGTTCCTGTTGGGGGCGGAGCTAACCCATAAGTGATGCTGCTATGAATTATTGCCAGGAAAAGAAAATTACGGTAAGTATACAGAATATTTTCTGTATTTTAAACTTTTGTTTTGCATATTATTTTTTTTAAACTTTCTTAAAACTTTTTTTTACAGATTTACCATTTTTCTAAGCTTTTTTTTACCATTAACTCCTAACTAGCAGTAAGCAGCACTAACAGTAAATTTCCCATTTTCCCATGACTCCCAACCACCACAGCTAGCAAAATATATAATTATAAAATATTTAAATTAATAAATAAAATAAATTTAACCCCTGAGGTTTAAAAAATAAATAAAAGTTAATCCTCAGGGATTAAAAAAAATCAGATCATAGTAAAATGTAATCCCTGCCAATTGATCACTGACTACAGTAGTCAGTGATCAATTGGCAGGGAAGGAGTTAATTTTTTATTAAAAGATCGCGGCGATTTGGGGTTAATTTTACCGCGTGACGTACAAGGTCCGTCACCCGTCATTAAGGGTATCCTCAGGATGACGGACCTCGTCCGTCACCCATCCTGAAGGGGTTAAGGGGTTAACGCATTATAACGGATCACCTGGCACCCCGACTGGGTACCTCCGCTGAAGGATGCTCCTAGCGCTTTCTGAGGGCTCCAAGTACTCCAGCTGACACCATAACCACCGTAGACTCCTTCCAAGAGCAAGACAGGAACAATCACTTAAAAGAGCTTAGAAGTGATTATCCATGCAGAGCATAGCAATCCCTTGTAGTGATATAGCAATTCCCCCAATAAGAGACAGGACTCTAGATTGAGGGTGAAGAAGAACTGTATTACTTGGCACCAAAGGGCCTTCTTTTATGCAGGTTTTCCACACATAGTACCACCCACAGGGTTTTTCAGAACAACCAATAAACACATTATAACACATACAATGCAAGTACAGCAGCCAATCAGACACAATGGGACAGAAACACACCCATTATATTCCTCCCCTCTGCTTAGGAGATAATTGAGTCAATTACTGTATCTACTCAATAATCTCCAAGCTGAAAAGTTACACTTTTTATAAATTTTTCTAACTTTGTGAGTTTACATCGTACATACATAAAACTTATATTACTTTAACCAGTATAACTTGGGGACAAACATATCCAAAATTCACTTGAATAGGTTCAGGGGTTTAAAAGGTAGGTCGAAGTCCTTTGTTATCACTTGCAAGCATGGCTTTTCCTGCCCAAACCAGTTCCCACTGGTCTGGCAGTGTCCCTGGGACAACACCCTGCTGGAGAACAATGGAGCTGGGGGAGGGGAAGAGGCACACTTTCCCAGGGATTCAAAGGGGAAGAAAAAGTGTCAGAAAAGTTTCAATATGTCCATACACTGTTTTTAAAGGGCCAGCACCGTATAATAAAAGTCCATAAGCCCAAATGCTGGTTTAAAGGGGTACAATCTCTCAGGGGCCATAGTCGCAGGGCAGGAGGCTGGCAAGCAGGCCTCTCCAGGACCAAGTGGAAAAGTGCACTTCATCACAGGCATGTTAACAGGCAAGCAGAACAGAAAAACAAATACAGTGTTAGTGAAGAAACGTTCTATGAGTCAAAGACAGCTTCAAGCTTAAAATGTATTACAATCATGTAAAAGCTAATTTTAATTACCACATTTCAAACTTTTTCAATTGAATTGACAATGAGCCAAATATATTTTTCATTAAATATATGATTAAGTGGTGGATTGTACCTTCTATTTATAGAGATTATTTACTTATGTGCATGCCCAAATAAAATAAGAAACATTTGAAGTAAACTTTGTTTTGATAAGGTTGCAATTCACTTAAATTTGAGCCATCACAGCTTAATCATGAAGCAAACAAAACCGCCATTTGATGAGGCACTTCAGTTGCTATGGTATTCAGGATGAAATATTTTGTCAGATAGTTAATAAACGCTTGTGGGGGTAACTATCACCCCCACATTAGTACAAGGGAGGTCTGATATCTCCCCCAAGCCTCCACTTGCCATGCCATGAGTTGTGTCATTTCTGCTAACAGTGTGCATCCAAACTTACCTTTAGATGCCTTTTTTTCTTAAATGTTCCTTTTTTATTCCTTTATTGACAAAAAAATCCATAATAACCATTCTATAAAATAAAAAAATTAAAGTCGTGTTGAGTTGGGGTTCGTGGCAGTGGTTTCTGACACCTGTGCCCCATCTCACTTGTACTTGGTAGGCAGTGGTGCCAATCTTCCAAGTCGGGTGTGCCTAAGGGCCAGATTCCCTCTGCTGTAGGCCTTGCAACCACAGCATTGAGTTTTGGAGCCGGGTGTAAGAAAGAACGGCATCGGCAGTGTCAGCTGGCTGCCCCGGAATCAGCGTCAGGTCTGTGACCAAAATTGGTACTGGATGCCCCCGATTATATCGGATTTAGACAGTCACTGCAGGAGCTCCGGGAATGTGTGTCCACTGTGGTGTGATGTCATGCTCACCCCCCATGCATTGCAATTTTAATTGTTTGACACTTTTAGTTTTTTTTAGTCACGCCATTTAAGAAAAAAACATCTGATTATAAGTATTTATATTTTTTACAGGTGCTAGATTAATTGTGCCCCTCTATATTATTAGGGTGAGGAGGTAGGCAGTCTTTACATTATTGGGGGGTTGAAAGGTGTTTGTGGACCCTTAGCCACCTATAGGGTGGGCGTGGACAATGGCATGTCTTCCCCTGTAGTAAATTGAATTAGAATCCAAATAGGTGGGGCTCAGGGGCTATTATGTCCCATTCAGTTATCAATATTAGGGCCCCCACCTGCCACCCATGAGTGTTTGCAGGGGGGACACTAGGTCTATCCTTTGTTATTAATGTTATAGTGCCCATGGCCGGTGGCCAGAAGTACATTAGTTCCCTCCCTGTTTATTAAATAGATCTCCAACCTGATGTACACAGGTGAGGGGTGGTGTGGTAACATTGCTGTTAACCCTTTCCTATGTATTAAAGAACATATATCTGCCCGGCCTTAACCCCTTAAGGACCAAACTTCTGGAATAAAAGGGAATCTTGACATGTCACGTTAATTTGCATATGAATAGTCGCTTTGCTTACTGAATGACTTTCCTATATAGCGACACACCTACTTAGATTAACAATAATTAACTCTTTTGAGCTTACACTCCTTAATTTCTACTCTTCTACTGACCAGACTTCTCCAATGTGTTCCAATGGCTGTGTGTTAATAAGTATATATTGGGGGCTGCTAGTCTTAATCATTTATAATATGACTGAATTAAATAAAATAACTGAATCATTTTATCAGTTATTGCATATAGGAATGCACTATAGTTAAAGAGAGTTGGTTATTATTTACTTTTGTGTCTCAGTAATTAAGTTTTACTGCTTGTATGTAGAGTAATTATTATATATATACATATGTGTTGTAATGTTTTAGTATGCTGTGCATAATTTCAAAATAAATGTTTAGTGTAGTGGACAAAACTGTTTTGTATCACATATATATCATGGTTTAGTTATAACCAATCAAAATATTAATTGTGCCTCATTAAAGTGCATCTAAATATTACCAGTGTTAAGTTTGGGGGGACACTACTTTCTCCCCTTCATTTTCATTTTAACCCCCAAACTGCTATACATTGGTGGAATCACATGTGGTACATTATGCCCTCCAAACATTACTATCTATTGAGAGCCCCACCATGGGGGCAAGGATGTACTAAATGTCCATCCTCTCCACACACTATTTCTTCATGTAAAATATAAATATTACATAACATATGGCTCTTTGGAGAGCCAGCCCTGAAATTACAGCCCTGATGCCTCGGATCTTTATAAGGGAACCATTGAAAACAAAATTAGTTTGCAAAAAAGACATTTCATTGCAATGTTAAAAATTGTGTATACACGATTTGGGGATATGCCTGCATACCCTTGGAATCATGACGTGGTTAATATTATTTAAAGTTAAATTAAGGCAGTTGGTTCCACAGTCATGACACTTATTTTTCTGAGCAAACTGTTCAAATTAAAAATAGATAATACTGGATGATCATGCCAGTCATAATGGATAATAGATAGATTAAAGATAGATAGATAGATAGATAGATAGATAACCCAATATGATAACCTTTTGCACTGAGTTAGGTAACTCTTTAATCTGGGAGAACAAATAGGACATTGACAAAGCAAAAAATAAAATGCATTGAACTCTGAAAATTGAAGATTTTCATGCTGTTTCATGATAACAGGTAATACAAGAAAAGGCAGACAAACTTCTATGTAGAGTCAAATGTTTCTAAACAAGCTTCATTGCTGTTTCTGTAGATTTTTTTTTAATCGGCTTGCATTGACTGTCAATTATAGTGAACTTTGAAAGCAGAGCTACATAGAGAAAATGAACAGTGATACTGTATAATTTGGCATTATTATAGTTCACAGGTAAAGAATAAACTAGTGGTCATGACATCTTTAAGCAATATTGTCTCTTAACACCCACCAGAAATCACATATACATAATTTCAAAGGTATGCTCCCATACCTCTGAGTTTTTATACACAATTTACACAACTGCAAATTAGTTGATTGCAAACACATTTTGTTTGCAAACTGTTCCCTAAACTCAGGCTGCTTGCACTCTGTGTTCAGCTTCTGATTGCTGAGCAAAGAGAGACTAGCTCTCTTACAGCAGCCTTCACACTCCTCTCCTACCTCTGTTCAGGTAGACTTACTGGCTCAACATCTGAGATCATCAGATACAGCAGAACTACAAGAGGGGTATGGAAACAAAAAAATGGACAGGGTAGGGGCCAGTAAATATCTGTGCACGTTTAGGTGGCATAGTGTCTGTGTATATTTGGAGGGTAAATGGGTGAATGTATATATTTATACACGTGTGTTGCTGGGCATATATATAGTGTAGTAAAAGGAATGGAGGGAGGAGGTGAGGTAGAAAAAGTGTGTTGGCATTTTGAGTGGGGGCCACTACCTTTTCTTCAGGAATAAATATTATGGGTCAGCCCTAACTCTTTTAATCAAAGAGGATGACAGAGGGGAAGGCAAGAGACATATTCAAAAACACTGGCCTTTTTCAACTTTATTACATAATTTGTCAGATTTTTTTAAAATGTTCCTTTCCAAAAAAAAAAATTATATTAATGTGCAATCTATGCATAGATAAATGCACTGCACTCAGTCATTCAGTGTTAAAATCAGGAAGCTCCAGGTATCTTTTGATAATAGTAATTAGACTGACAGATAAGCTATTTGTAGACGATAAGGAAAGTGCTGCACATAGCCCTTTAAATGCTTTTAAATCGCTGTGGCTGAGTGGAAATCCCCATGAGTTCTCTCTTAATTCCCCACTGCTCAGTGATTAACACTGGGCTTTGCCAGCTGCCTTGCACCAAACCCTGTGTGCAGAAGCCGCAGCATGAAAGGGAGATCTCTCATGCTGCAATCACACAGTACAGAGTGTTCACGTAGTGCTCTGTACTGTGAGAGTTGGAAAAATATCTCAGCTAATATTCAGTACAGATGTTATTAGTGAGATTACATATGAGATAGGATTAGGGTTTGGGATTAGGTACAGGATTATGGGTTGGATGATTATGGATTGGATTAGCAGTTGGATTATTGGTTAGATTAAGGTTAGTTTGGGGTAGGACTTTGGGTAAGATTGGGAACAGGATTAGCAGTAGGATTATAGGTGGTATTATGGTTTGAATTAGGGACAGCATAATGGGCAAGATTAAGAGTGGGGTTAGGGGTAGGAATAGGAATAGGTGTAAAGGTATACATGTGGGCTATTTTGCATGGTGTGTGAATTTCCCCAAATTAAAGCACATTGAAAATATTTGGATATCTATTTTTTTTTTTTTTTTTTTTACTAATTATTACTGTGCACAGGGGAGTTCTAAGTCTAACGAGGGCCTAGGGCACTATAGCATTAGGAATACATTAGTTTGACTAAAAACCAACAGACTAAGTATACAATCATAGTGTACTTAATTAATTGTTTTAACTTACTATTTTACATCTCTGATATCTAACTTTTATCAGGTTTCTCATTTTTCACAGTAGAAAAAAGACAAGTTGGTAATATTGCTTAGATTACTCACTAACAATAATTGTAATGAAAAAAATGCTTTAACTGTTATTCTATACTTGGAATAACAACTTCTAAGGAATAACAACTTCTAAGCACAGCACAAGAGCTGAGTGTATGGGATTTTGAAGGTATGTGAATAATTAAATATTCAGTTGGCATAACTAATGGAGTCCCTAAATGTGTTAAAAAATCAAGAGGGAAGGACCAGCACCATTAACACTCACTAAATCTGAGAGGATGATCACTTTACGGTCTCATTTGCTTAGCAAAACAGTTTACTGTATAATTTAAGACTATAATCAATATCATTTAGTAGCTTTTCTCAACCAAGACGCTTTTTAACTTAATTTATAAATGGACAAATGGACAGACAGACACAGACTGACAGACAGACTGACAGACAAACCGACACAAACTGACACAAACCGCCAGACTAGATTAAAATACAACATATTTATTTGTCTTGTAGCTGGTAAGTTTCTCCAGTTAGTTAAAGCGGCAGTTATAGTTATAAAAGTATAATACCAGTTCAAACCTTGGAGTCATAGGGTTTAGTAACCGCACAGCCACCTCATGCATAAAAGGGTGATACAGACAAAATGGGAGAGGCACTTTGGAAAATTCATTATTTATTATTACTCATAATGTATAGTTAGTGAGTAGTTTTTTTAGCAAAGTTTGAAAAAAAGGCAAATATATATTTGTATTATTATTTGAAAGTATTCCTAGAGCTATATTGTTCTGCTAACATTTTGGGTAGTGCCCTTTGTGAAGGGTAAAAGCAAATATTTACTTATCTTTGAACCATGCTGCCTGACCCTTCTCCTTGAGTCAGATAAATCATTACGAGGAATTAATGGGAGCCTAGTGCACATGCACCACAATTTGCAATGCTATGACAATCAAAGCACCTCTAAGGGGAGTGTTCAGCATATTCTTGCAGACCATGGATTTCCTGAACATAGGTCCTGAAAAGATTGCAGGACTTGATCCAGAAATTCCTTTTAGTGGCTGTCTTTGTGACAGCCACTAAAGTTCAACTTAGACAGCACTATTAACATTGCCTTTTCTTTAAAAATATATGCCCCCGAATCATTCACTGATCTGTAGTGGTTCTAGTTAATTTAGTGTCCCTTTAAGACCTAAAATTATTAATTAACAAGCTTCATTAAAATGTATAAACATTTTGCCATTTTCTGTATTTTAACTCCTTAAGGACCAAACTTCTGGAATAAAAGGGAATCATGACATGTCACACGTCATGTGTCCTTAAGGGGTTAAACTTATGATACAATTATTCCAAAAATGCTATAAATAAACTATATTCCAACCAAGAAATTGTACTTTATTGAATCACATAGTATATAGCAGAAAAACATTGCCACATTGTCACGCAATATACTCACTTATGTTATCACAGAACACATAATATTGTCATCATAGTGCTGCTCACATTATTCAGAAATATGTTGTCACTGTAGCATAGTAGAAGGGGTTAATCCAAAGATGCTCCACTAGAAACAAAGATTCAGCATACAGAAGAATAAGTACACAGCATAATCCCTCTCCCCAAGGACTAGACGACACATAGTCTGGGAGTCAACTGGCTTTTAATGCACAAGCTCTGCTTTTATGTGTTTTTCCCATGCAAGGGAGGCAACTTCCATAATTATTACAGTATCCAATCACATAGTCGGTACCTCCCCCACATCTCCTCCCCTTAGCTTAACAGTTAAACTTATTAAAATGTACATACTTTTCCCCAATTCTTGGATGTACCCCAAATACAGGGGGTACACCTTTAAATGGATCCCCTGGTAGCCCTGATCGGGGTGAGAAACATACTCAAAAACCACCCAGATCGGACTAGGGGTTTGGGAGTTATTAAAGGGAAAAGATTTGACCAACCGCACGGACACAGTAGCCGAAAATAGTTATATGAGTTTTGGCCCTGCGGTCGATCTCAGTTCCCTTGTAAAAAGTCATGAAAGTCTTTGCCATCCATGCTTGACTTTGCATTCGAATGAATCCCCTCGTTCGCGGGATTCATCCTACTGAATGCTGGGCTGTTCGTGCGTAAGATTCTTCCCTTTCCGGAGGGCTGGAGGTCTTAGCGGTGCTTGGTTAGTCGAGTGTCCGATTTGAGTTCCAGACACTCGACGACCAAACACTGCTGTTCGTGCGTAAGATAGCCACTGCCACGTGTTCGACAGGCGAATGGCGGCCACACACAAACCTCAATTACCAGCCTTTGCAACATTGTTGCCTTCGGTAATGAGGGACACACGACTGCACCGGGGTGGTCTCTCATTCGGTATTTTACACACTTTCGTGGGTAATGCAAGGGATGCAGTTCGTGAACCGATTGCCTGGGGATAACAAGTCTAATAGCAATACGGCCACTGTAATCCAGGTGTATTCGAATTTCGAAAGCCCTTTTCTCAGTCTCTTGGTGGCTATGTTTGCCACAGTCACGGTGTACCCAATATTGACACAGTGCCCCTCGTATTGTCCACTGTATGTGTAATTAATTACACACAGATACAAGGAGACATATAACAACATGGAGAGCCACTAAGACAAGGAGACATCACACAGACACATAAACACTAAGGAAGGGTGAGAGAAAAGCAAGATCTCTAGGAGCTGTCCTAAATTTATGCAGAAACACATTATTTACTTGTCACTGTCTCTCAACTCTTGATTGCCAACTCTAGCAGCCAGAGAGCCTGCCTGAAGTTCTATGATTCTTCTGTTTCTCACAATACAGTAGCAATTGGTGCAGTTCGTATTCTCAAGTAGAATGGACATATTTTACAAACAAAATGACATTTGGATTGCATAATTACCAGTCATGAATACACAATGTTCAGGTATAAATGTGTGCCTCTAACATACGAGTATATTTTTATTGGCAGTGGAATGGTTAAATTCTTCCCTCCAAATAATGTCACATATCCTGTGTGTGCCAAAAATAGTACTGCACTTTCGATGATATTTGTTAAAATTAAAATATAAGAAATGTGGTATATTAATGTCTTGTGGATGGGAAATTTGTTTACCTCATGTTTGCCTTAGTTATTTTCCTACTTTACCCTTTCATTGTATAATGTATTCCCTTTTTAAAAATAATGTTTTTTGAAAAGTTTAAGAAAGCATATTTGAAAAGAAATGTTGTATAGTCTCAAAAACTTTTTATCCCTAAATATTTCTGCAAAAAGACTAAAATTTAAACAACAGATACAATGAAAATAATACAAATTACTAATTCTAATATTACAAATATTAATATATAATAAACTACCTTATTTTATGGGGTTTTGTTTTAGTTGTTTTAACAAATCACATAAAATGTACTTAAAATGAAAAGGTACACACCTTGATTTGAATAAAAGTTTAAAAACTGAAAATTAAATTAAGAAAAAAAGTTGCATTTGGATATGCTGCTTATATAAATATGTTACAACAAAGAAAACAATAGAGCTAACAAATATACAAGAATTTCTATATAGCATTGTTGTTTGAACTTTTTGCTCATACATAACACCAGAAAAATATCAAAAATATGCATTCAGAAGGGAGTCACCATTATTACCTTGAATATGGTGGTGGAGCCTGGCCGCAGAGCCGACAGGATGCATGCAGAGTGGGCTTCTATCCTTTTGCTAGATTTTTCAGGTTTCACCCGGTCTCTGAACTGCTATCACCCTCATAGTGTGCTTACTACACAGGGGACGCTGTGGTGAATCCGGAGATCCCTCATTTGTTAAGACTGGAAGTCTGGGCCCATGGTGTACATTTGTGGCCTACAAACGTCTGAGCTGGGGAGACGCGGCTATTCTTTCCTCTCTAAAGTAATCCAAGCAGATCCATCTCACTCCTACCCCCTTCCTCTGGAGCAGCTGGGGTTATCCTTCTCCCCACTGGACTAACGAGCACACTCCTTACATGCAGGAACGAATTTATATACAAAGGAGAAGTTAAGTTGCTGCACAGCTCAAAATGTCAGAGGCAGCAACTACTGGTTTTCAGAACCTGAAGCTACACTGTTCAGTCCAGCAAGACTACGCCAATCAAATCCTGTTATATCTGGAGGTCATATCTGAGCACTTCTGGGCCCAACTGAAGGAACTGTCTGGGAGAGACATAAGGAACGAGGGACAGTGTTCGGGAGGACATCCTCCAGGCAAATCACGCCCACAAGCTCAAGCCACTTTACATACCTGCCATACTGGGCTGAAGGCCAGACAGGGCTTGAACCCATCTCACAGTCCACCTAAGTGGAGGTTCAATAGCCAGCATCGGCGCCAGTCCACCCAGATCCTTTACATTTTTCCTTATAGGAAGGACTTAGTCCCTATAGTCTCTCAAGCCTGTGGAATAGAGGTGTTGGCCTTCCAACTAGCCCATGGCGGGAGGGATGCCACTCCCTGGAACTGTATGGCTACTCAACCCAGTGGACCTTCCTGCTCAAAAATGAGTACACTGAATATGGTCAGTCGGTTGAATATTGCTGACCCAGTATATGTGACCACCTGGTTATGTTTTTTCTTGTAGTCTCCTTGATTTCTTGCATTTCTACTTACATTCTCACTCTAAGGGTAGCAGTAACTCAGTGGAGCTGTTGTTACCAGTGGTCTTATTATTGTCCTCTTTCCTACGCATGTTTATAACACTCTATTTAGTTCACTATCTCCATGTCAAGGCACCTCACATACATAAGTAGTTAAGCCTTCTCAAATAGTGTTGACATGTGAACCTAGCCTGTTTTCATGTTACCAACTTCAATTACTGATTTTCCTAGGAACACATTTTTTTCTGTCTTTAAGCTTGAAACATTAGTTTTGTTATATATGCAATGCTCAGATGTAGAAACATGCTACTTCTACTTTTTGTTTCACCTGACAAAATAATACTAGGAATATGAAACTTACAGATTAATAGCACTATGTCTGCATGGCTCAGTGGAGAGACGTCATCTTTTATAGGCTCATCCTTCCAAATAAAGAAAATAAAAATATATAACATTACATAGACACAACAGGGTAGAAACTAGTGGTGCTTCCCTGGGATACTCTCTGGGGTGATCTATCTGGGAGGTGGTTGTACCTCCTTGACTATTATGTCACATCCTGCCAAGAGCACTTGGACTATATCAGTAAACAGAGAGAAAATACTTCCTGCATTAAATACCATCTCTTTGTTTTTGTCCTTCTATCTCTTGCAGTAATAGTGTATGCCTTCCTCTCCAGATTTTATAAACAGCATTTTTGATCAGCTTTATCCATACTCACAGTTTAATGTACCTCCTACATGTCCCTTTTTAGAAGTGACAGTCCCTCCTAATGTCCTTCTTATTATTTGTGTCTGCATATATATCTATAATAGCTCTCCACAGCAAAAATACCCACAGTAATGGTCTTTAAAGTACAATAGATGTGAGGAGATTCAATTGAATAGAATTTAATAGTAGAATTAATCTGTGTACATAAAATACAATATTCTTATTATAAATTACATTTTGATGTTTGTCAACTAAATTTTCTCATACGAGCCTGCCCCTGGCCACAGCCTCACTTGCACACCTAAATTTAAAGTCCCCCCTGTTTGCCCATTTGAAATAGTAAAACAAAAGAAAAAAAGTAAATGAAATAAAATGAAATAAAATACGTCCAAATCACACCAAAGTGTAAATTACATAGGCATACAACCTGAATTTATAGTAAAGAAGATTCTGGAGAACCTATAATCTCCAAATGAGTTAGGGTAGCAATATATTCCTGAATATTTCTTCTTGCTCACTCAGATAGAGAAAAAAAAAGATATAGTCAGATTGTATAAAAAGTTATAAATGTATTAGGACAAATGCACACTTAGAAGATTTCAGATGGATTATCAGCATATCTCCACAAATAGTGGTGCCATGATGTGGAAGCTGGATCTCCAAAAGATGATGTTCCCATAATCCAGAAAGTGCCAGATACAGTGCAGTACACACATTTTAATAAAAACAATGTAATTAAAGTAAGTATTCATTAAGTATTTATTAACGGGTTTATTAAATACATAATTTGTACCAATAACTGAACAATAATATAGAGGTATTTTATGCATTATGTAGCATCTATGCTTGCTCAACATTAAATGTTTTAAAAAAAAGTAGTTTTTTTTTATAGACATATAGTAGTAATGTTTTTTATGTATACTTCGTGTTATGCAGTTTTGGTTAGTAGTGTTATTTTTTTTTTACTATAAAATACCGGAAAATACTCTGTGCCTTACAGTTGAGGAAAAAAGACAATACGTCATACAAAGTCCTACATGCAATGTCCTGCCCATTTTATCTAGCAATTAAAGCTTAGATATACAAAGTACCTAGCTAGTTAATCTGTGACGCCCTAAATGGTTACCATTGCTTTTCAATGTGTTCATTTTATTTTTGGAGTCAGAGAACAGCCTCTATTAATTTGTTGCATTTAATACCAAAATAAAAGTATTTATTTACGTATTGTATTCTACAAAGTAACGTTTTAATACACCAAAATATTTTTCTGTATATTTTAAAGTGATTTATTTAAAAAAAAATATGAGATAGACATCAGGTGACAGACATTTGATTTTTTTGACAAATGACATATTAAATGATAGCTGAATATACAGAGAAATAATTGATTTATACATTTAACTTATCAATACACCATTGAGTTAAGGGTACACGTGGGAGTTTTAGCACAAGGTACACAAAGTGCTATCAACTATTTAACTTTACTAAATCACCTATATTTTAAGTATGTGGCATTAATGGTGTATAACTCATTGTGTGACCGAATATAGAAATAAACTGTAATGACAACTCAACAAAATGCCTTAATTATTTTGTTTCCGTAGTAAGGCTCTTTTTATCAAATCTAAAATAAGTTAGTGGTTCTTGAAATGTATTAAAATAAGAATCATTATTTTCCTTTTAGAAAAGCCTAATTTTCACTGTTAAGGGTTCTTCCTTACTTGAGAAATTACAAATAAATGTACTTAAAGAATTCTTGAGTTCATTTGAGATTGCTAAAGTTCCGAACAAGTTCTTACTTATGTCTGACACTGCAGACACATTTTTCTTCTCAATGTCAACTACCTTGTAAAGGGAAATTTAAATGTTAAAAAATATCTAGACTTTTGTTACAACAGAATAAAAATACATCTGCAATATCCTTTCAGAATGTTATAAGTATTACTTTGGAGTGTTTGATTTTAACACTTGATTAAAGCTCAAATGTCTGGTATTACAGACTCTGTTTTATTAATGTAACCTAGTTTAATCATGTTGTGTATTAATAAAATACACATTTACAAATGTTAATTAAATCAATTCACTGATGTATTGTTATATCTAGTGATATGTCTTGTGCTGTTGAGTATGCACTGAGACTACTTTTATGCAGTACAGTAGTTACGATTACTGCTTTAAGTGACTAATAGACTAATATACATGTTCATTGTGGTGGATCCTGTCATGTATCATACAAATCCCTAAGACTTATTTCCAAGCCCATTGGTTTGGTACCTTCCTTTCTATAGAATGAACTACCGAACATGTGCTCTCTGGCCATTTTGTTTGCACAAATGAACTTCAGCAGGAGTTAGCTGCGAACACTGTGGAATCCAAATTGTCCACTAGACCATGTGGACACCAGCCTACTTATCCCCTTGTTTAATCCCGCTTGCCAACCTGCAAGGAGAGCACTATGTGGAGGGAAGGTACTACAGACTCTTGAGACCAATCGCTCACAGAGAACCAAATGGAGCACCCTTTCGTTCAACCACAGGAGCTCCCGACATTTGACCTGCCAAGATTACTTTTTTCCTAGAACTGTTTTGGGCTTTGCCCAAATGAGTGCCCTGTCAAAACTTTGGCAATTGGACAATTCTTTATGGATCCGGGTGCTCTTTGGACAACTCGAGCACTCGGACAAGAGTTATCCGTGGATTTATAACATGTGCAGTTCTTGTGGGTACTGACTGCTTTCTTTGTGTGGGAGATAATTAACTTACCGTCCTTGATGCAATTATCTCACAGAGACTCCTGGGCGTGATCACAATGTAAAAGAGTGGAGACCCCATGCTTGTGGTCGGAGCATAAAAGGCTGTGTTCGGAGCAATAAAGTCAGATTACTCCCAGAACTATGTCTTGATGTCTTGTCTGGTTATAGCCTGTACTTGCACTCTGAGCACTGTTAACGCTGCCTTTTCTTAGAAAAAACAGTATTTACATTGCTGCCTAGGAGCACCTCTAGTTGCAGTTAGTCTATGCAGCACTGGTGTCCAGCATTGCCATGCTCTGAATGAAGGCGCTGAACGTTCCCTATAGAGATGGGGCCAGGACATAAATAGTTGGTTTAACACAAAGAAAATAAGATGTGTCTCTTTTTACATTTTAGGTAGTTCATTATCTATATAATATCCTGAATATGATGCCATCTCAATATGGTGTCTGTTTGGCTTTCAAATACACAAATGCTTCCATATCAAACTCTTAGTTTAACCAATTTAGAGGATGCATCTGTATGCTACCCACAAATTATATTTTTGTTATTTACATATAAAAAATACATTTACCATAACATGAAAAGTGACATATTACATTTAAAATATTTTTTTCATCTTATTTCCTATTTTCTCTAACTTAATACCTAATGCGTCATTTGTGCAACAATCAATCCAATCTACAAATTTTCTGAATTACCATCATTATTGAACCAGACCTATCCTTCATTTTTCATATCTAGTCAATCTCAAATTCTTGATGTTCACATCTAAAAAAAAATATTTTGCATTTGTCCTTTTTTTGACACATAATGCATACAATGATATAATGCATTTATTCTCTTCAATTTTGATAGTGTAACCCAATTTAAACTTGCTCTCAATGAACTGCCATTCCTGCTTACAATAATGAATTCTGCTTATCTCCTTCCCCATCATTCTTCTGACACTATGCCCTAGAAATCAGCAACCAGAATGATATGATAAAATACTCTCTCTCCAGTGAATGTGGCTTTATTAGATTGCATTCAAATCAAATAGACAATTCTACCAAAATTTTTTGGAGTAGCATTAATTCACACTAAGGTGTGCAATAATCCTATTGCGTGTCTCAATTTTTTTGTGTGCATCATTTTATCATGAGAGATATAGTTATTGAAATGTGGGTAGGCATTGTAATGTATTGTGTAACATTATATGTTGATCTTAGCGGACATATGAATTATTATTTTTAAATTAATTAATAATTTAACAATTTTGTGTGGTTAACACATTTTAAATTGTTATGCGAAATGAATTTATTGTAAAGCATTTAAATAATGAGTGTATATATTATGCATTATTTGTTTAATGTTGTTTGAGCCTTTATAAATGAATCATCAATATTGTTCAGTTATGTGTATGTGAATGTTTAGATAAGCTATTGATTACTTTCACTGAGTTCTTTTTAGAAAGAAGTGTAACTTTTGTTTGCCTTACAACTAGCACATATAATTGGATAAAAACAGTAATATGTGGAAAAGATTTATATACCAAAAATAAACCAGGATATAAAAATTGGTGCACTTAGGGCATTTTCTGTATTCATTTGTTTACTCATTCTTAGCAGTTAAATGATGTTGTTTAAATTATTAGAGGTTATACAGTCAATTTTCTTAAACGGTCTGAATCTAAGGGTAAATGTACATCTTGGAAGATATATTAAGTGAAAGAAGTGAACAAAAGTAAACCTAGGATGGAGGCATGGTCTGGTGTGTGCTGCGGATGAATGTATATCAGGGGTCCTCAAACTCCGGCCCCCCAGATGTTGCTGAACTACAACTCCCATGATTCTTTGAATTACATAGATACACTTGGATTTATATGTTTTCTACACCTCATAAATGTGTTCAGCTCGATCCATACCAAATAAATTGTTATCCAAACTGTATAAACTGTTACAGTCACATACGTATAAAGAAATGCCTTGATATATTGATACATGATCCAGGGAAATTCATTTAGACTTACAGGGATACTATAGGCATCAAAAAACAACTTTAGCTTAATGAACCAGCTTTGCTATATAGATCATGCCTTTGAAATTTCACTGCTCAATTATCTATTTAGGAGTAAAATCACTTTTGTTTCTGTCCATTCAGCCCTAGCCACTCCTCCTCTGACTGTGGCTCACAGAGCCTGCATGAAAAATGGTTTAATTCTCAATCAGTTGTTAACTTGCTTTTGATGTTTTTATCTCCTGCTGTAAATTAAACTTTAATCACACACAGGGGTCTCCTGCAGGGTCTGGCATGTTAACAGTGCAACACATAAGAAAATCTAAATTAAACAATGTGCAATAAAGGAAATTTAAACATTAGATCTCTCTTGGCAGGAAGTTTTTAAAAAGTTGTGAGTCACATGCAGGGTGTGACTAGGGCTGTGCAAACAAAGTGATTTAACTCATAAATTGCATAGAATTGAGCAGTGAGGCAGCATGATCAATATTTGAAAAAACACTCCATTAAGCTAAAGTTGTTTTGGCGGCTATACTGTCTCTCCAATCATTAAGGATTGGTAAAGGATCCATCATATTACTACTAAAGTCATGCATAGTGTTCAATTGCAGGAGATTATTCTTTTTTGACACAATGGCAATTTACTACAACAATATTGCACCACATGTTCCAAAACTTGACAGAGAATCTTTATCACAACTTTGGTGGGCATGTCCACTTTTTATTAGCATTTAGAGTGAGGTACAATTCACTGGTCAGAAAAGTATTACTCAACAAATTGCTTTCTCTATGGAATCTCTATTGTACCACCATAATGATAAATTGAAAATCAATTAAAAACCATAATTATTGTTCAATTAACTGGCATCTGCAGAAGCTCTTATACTTCTTAATTATAAAAACAAATAAAAAAAACACATCCTCCCTTTCTAGCTGAGTGGTACAATACAGTTAATAAAGTTAAAAAGAACTTGTATGGTCTTGAGAAAAATGATACAGCACCTAACTGTCCATATAAGAACCTTAGCGCATACATCTGAGGCCATAAGGTGTTAGTTGCACGACTTTTCATTGTTTTGAACTTGCTTGATTTTCTATGTTATCTACAGTTTATGGGTCTTTTGCCTTGCTAAACCCAGTTTCTTTTCTTTTATTGCCTATATAACTGCCTTATAATCACTTCTTTTGTTTTGTTAAATTTACTTCAATGTGCTATGCTTTTATTTTATTTTTTATGTTTTCATGAACATTTTACTCCTTCCTGTTACAAACATTGCAAATCTCCATTTGTAAAAAATACTTTATTACTAAGTATTAGCTAATTTGTTTTACAATATCCTCAAGTTGCGAGGTGGGGCCTCCGTGGATTGGATTTGTTTTTCCAGCACATCCCACAGGTGTTAAATTGGATTGAGAAATGAGGAATTTGGAGGCCATGGTAACACTTTTAACTCTTTGTTATGTTCCTCAAACCATTTAATTATTTTTTTTGCAGTATGGAAGCGTGTATTATCCTGCTGAAAGAAGTCACTGACATCAGGGAACATCATTGCCATGAAGGGGTGTACATTTTTTAAAACAATCTCTAGATAGGTGGTATGTGTCAAAGTAAAATCCCCATAAATGCAAAGAGCCAAGGTTTCCAAGCAATGCGTTGCACAGAGCATAACACTGCCTTCGCTGGCATACCTTCTTCCCATAGTGCATTCTGATGTCATCTCAACCCAAGTAAAGAACACACACGAACCAAGACATCCATTAGCTTAAAAATAAAACATGATTCATCTGACCAGGCAACCTTCTCCCATTGATCCATGGTACAGTTCTGACACCCACGTTACAATTGAAGGCACTTTCGGTGGATTGCTGTAATCAAGGGCACTTTGACTTGTCTGTGGCTTTGCAGCCCCATATGCAGCAAACTGTGATGCACTGTGTGTTCTGACACCTTTCTATTATGGCCAACATTATGTTTTTCAACAACCTTCTGTGTGACTGGACCAGACAGGATAGCCTTCTCTCTCCATGTGCATGAGCCTTGGGCGCTCATGATCCTGATGCCCATTCACTGGTTGCCCTTCATTACACCACTTTTGGTAGGTACTAACCACTGCATATTAAGAAGACTTGCCATTTCTCTGCTCACTCTCTGCTTCTAAACTCTCCACAAAGATGGTGTAACAGGGGTGGGATTATATAGTGTGCAGAAGTGTTGCATGCTGATAGTGCTCACTAAATGGCTGCACTATCTGTGCAGTGAAAATATAATTTTGTAAATTGTATATACCGTATATACTCGAGTATAAGCCGAGTTTTTCAGCACATTATTTGTGCTGAAAAACCCCAACTCGGCTTATACTCGAGTCACTGTCTGTATTATGGCAATTTACATTGCCATAATACAGACTGGGGGCTGGCAGAGCTGTTACTTACCTCTCCTGCAGCTCCTGTCAGCTCCTCCTCCTCCGCGCCGGTCCGTCAGCACCTCGGTCAGCTCCCAGTGTAAGTCTCGCGAGAGCCGCGGGGTCATAGTGCGGCTCTCGCGAGACTTACAGTGTGAGCTGAGAGAAGAGCTGCACGGACCGGCGCGGAGGAGGAGAGAGCTGACAGGAGCTGCAGGAGAGGTAAGTAACAGCTCTGCCAGCCCCCTCCTCCCCCACTGAACCGCCAATGCCACTGGACCACCAGGGAAGGAGAGCCCCCCTCCCTGCCATGTATCAAGCAGGGAGGGGGGACGAAAAATAAATAAATTAATAATATACAAATATAAATAATAATAAAAAAATTAATAAAAAATAATAATAATATAACAAAAAAAATTTAAATAATATTAATTTTTTTTTTTATAAAAATGCCCACCCCCCCACCAAGGCTCTGCAACACAAACACACACTGCATCACACACACACACACACTGCGTTCATACACACACACCCTGCATTCATACACACACACTGCACTCATACACACACACACTGCACTCATACACACACACTGCACTCATACACACACTGCATTCATACACACACTGCATTCATACACACACACTGCATTCATGCACACACCCTGCATTCATACACACTGCATTCATACACACACACTGCATTCATCATATACACACACTGTAAATAAATATTCAATTAATATAATTTTTTTAGGATCTAATTTTATTTATAAATTTACCAGTAGCTGCTGCATTTCCCACCCTAGTCTTATACTCGAGTCAATATGTTTTCCCATTTTTTGGGGGTAAAATTAGGGGCCTCGGCTTATATTCGGGTCGGCTTATACTCGAGTATATACGGTATACTAAATTAACACTACTAATCATTAACTGATCCCAGACTACTTCTTTAAGATTAAGTGGTCTTGGTGCTGCTGTGGTCCACTGTGCAATGTTTCTTTAAGAAGAAAACACACAAATGTTTATGTGACGGTAGTAGTCGGTATCACCGTCTAGTATTCCCTTATCCCAATAAAAGAGTATCGCCGATAATCCACAGAAGCAGTTATCGCTGGTATCCCCAAATAATCCACTCTTGAGCCAAAGCTTAATGCTGGAACAAGACTGATTTAATGGGAACAAGGATGCTCAATTTATGTAACACAAAACTCCTCCTCTGGGCCAGGATAGATAAATTAAGTTTAAGCAATATACTAAACTCAATTATCCACTGGCCAAAGAAGCAATTTTCTAAATTTTTGTAAGTACTCTTTATACATAACAAAACCATGTAAAATATCCATGGGTAGCTGAGGATAATGTGAGCAACATATCCACATTTCATGAAAATCCATTCAGTAGTTTTTGAGTCGCATCGTGTGGAAATTTGACTGGCTCGCCATGCGGTTGTATCCGACCCAGAGTTCCACAGAATTGGTAGCAAGAGAAGGTCTCCGTTCAGATTAATTTATATGAAAAACGCCTGTGTGGAGTAAAGCTGATTCGTGAAGAGTGCTCCCCTCGTTCGTCTGTTTGAAACTCCCGAACACAGTTCTTTTACTGTGTGTGGAAATACTTTGCATGGGATTTCCCTGGGAACCGGGTGTTTGTGCGAGTGCCATGTCCAAAACAGTTCCAGGCAATCAACGACCAAGTCCCGCTGGCCGCGTTCAGGAGTTAAGATGGCTGCCATTCTTTGTTCTCACCACGTGCGTTCGTATGCCAAAATGGCGGCCACCTAGGAGCACTCAATTAGCTTGCGGTTTCCGTATAGTTACTCAGTGTTCCATGTTCTAATTGCTACCCAGGGTGGTCTCCGTTCGGTAAACAAATGATTTACCAAACCAATAAAATAAAACAAACACTTTAGGGAACTTAAATAGCGAGGAGAGTTATAATAGCCGAATGAGTATAGGGAAATCCTTCACAGTTTATTTTTCAAAACAAACGACATTCTGAACTGCTGAATGCCTGAAACGAATGACATGCCAAACTGCTGAATGCCGAATGCCACATGCCCGAATGTCCGAACCAAATGCCATTTGGCAGTTCTGAAGTGCCGAACCAAACTGAATGCAATTGGTCCGAATTGCTGAAGCAGACACATTTTTTTTACTTACCCGAATTTCCGACCCTAACCTAACCACATTTTTTGCCCATGCACATCCCTAACATTTACTTTAGAAATAATTGAATTGAATTGAATAAACTTGGAGATTAATTTTATTCCAAACTGAAATTCTTTTAAATTTGGGTCGAAATGTAGCTGAATCACAAACAAAATGCATGGCTGTTCATTTTGATTGGTTATCCAGAATTCTGCCAGTGGCACCAAAAAAACAGATGGCTGATAGGAAAAAAATTACAAGTGCTGGCTAGGGGACAGTCACAAAATGTTGATTTTATTTACAGATGGAGTGAGAAGTGACTAATAGAGGGAAGAAAGAAAGAAGCAGTAAATAAATCTTTAATGATAAGAAAGAACAAAAGTAATACAGCCAAAACAAACTTTCTCTCCATGCACAATGCTAGATTTGGAAAAATAAAAGTTGCAACAGTATTCTGTGTAAAAGATTAATATGCCTCATATATACAGCATCAATTTAAAATATAAATAAATAATAAAGAATCAGAAAAGACCAAGTGAAAATATAGTAGTAGAAAGTTTGCATTTAAGTGTTACATAATTGGTGTGTAAGAAAGAACAAAAGTTATTCAACTTAAAAAAATAGTCAGAACCACAAAGAAAAAATCGATAGGAATACTTCTCATAGCAACAATAAGCTTAGCCAGTAATGGAGCCAGATAGATTGTATCGACAATCCTCAAAATTATTTTGTTTTTCTAGTTTCTTTCTCTTGAAATTGTGTCTTTCATACCTTTTCACATGTTTCTCTCTTCATTCTAAGAGGGTTATTTACTAAAGTGAGAATTCAAAGTGAATTTCAAATTTTTATTTTTAAAATTGTAAAATTTAGCTTCTTTGACCTTAAATTCCTCACTTTAGCGAATAACCCTTTTATTTATGTTTTCTTTCTCTTTTGCTTCATATTTTTCTTTTTTGTCTGATTTTGTTTTTTGCTTTTGATAAAAAATTTTACTTTACACAGGTAAAAGCATTAAGTGTATTTACAATTGCTACAGCTCTGATACATTATGTTTTCTAAAACACAAATTGTGATTATAATATATTGCTTTATTTCTCCATGTAAAAGACACTTTTTGTTAGTGAGGTGTATCTTTTCATTAGTCGTGCTGTACATAATGTGTATTACATTTATATTGTCAAACATACATTTTTGTTCTGTATTTTCCTCTATTTGAATAATCTCAGTAAATAAATGAATTGTATAAAAGAAATCACATACTTAAGAGTTTTACTCAATCATAGTATAGCATTACCAGAAAAGATAAAATAAATTTTGTGACTCCGCATATTACTCTTATGTCCTGTGGAATTGTAAACACATTATGTGTTTAAAAGAGACATGTCATGCCCCAAACAACTTATGCTCAGTTGATTGAGCATAACATTCTCTTTATACTTGTGATAATGATAATGGTTACAGTTAGCATTTATGATAGAATCATACCAGTTTTTCAGATGTTATTAAAAAACTGCTGTTAAAGGATGATTAGAAGTGGAGAAAATATTACATAATAGAAACTGGGTAATGCATCTGAGCCATGGGCTATATGGGAAGATAGGGTGGCAACAGCTGAAGTAATCTCCTCTTCTGCAAAAAGAGCTGACAGGGACTTAACTTCGGCTAACAAAAGGTGACTTTAGCCAGTAAGAAGCTGATTTGTTGGTTGGTTGGTGTTGTACAGGATTATCCCTAAGGTTATCAATAAGGTAGCATAAATAACTATAAAAGGCATCTAACTAACCCCATCGCGATGCTAGATGGGCATTTTCCCTGTATGGCCAATATGAGTGCTGGAAGCGATCATGATCACTTCCAGCTGCTCTAAGGGTATTGAAGAAATGCCTTGATTTTGAGGCATTCTTCAATACCCCCTTTTACTGCCGGGCCCCTGAGTGATTGCTCCCATGCGGAGCCCGGCAGTGTAGTGCAGAGCATCGGAAGCCATCAGGCAGGCTTCAGATGCTCAGCCTGTATGCTGAGTGCCTCAAAGGAAAATAAATAAATAAATAAGGTATTAACCCTCCTCAATATTAACCTCCTCCCATTCACTAATTGTTCTCTGTTATAGCCCAGACAGTCCCCCGTCGGCAAATCAAGACCCCCAGGGCCCATGTGATCACACTGAAAGAGCCACATGGCCGCAATAGGTGTCCATAGTGCTGCCAGCAGGGGGACTGCCTGAACTGACAGGCAGTACCCCGGCTGGTAAAAAAAGTAAAAAAAAAGTTTTACAATAACAAAATAATGTTAATAAAAAAAAATAATTCTATATTAGATATATATATATATATATATATATACATATAATATATCTATATATAATATATATATATATATATATATATATATATATCTTATATATAATGTCATACTAGGTGTATTTTTTATTAATATATGCATATAGTAATATAAATATACACTTAGAGTAAAATTACACACGTATATATAATATAAAACCAACCTCGCGGGGCGGAGCCTGACCTCTGAGCCGACTAGACATGGAAAGCCTGAGCTCCTGAACATAGCCTGATCTTGGGATATTTTGCCTGATTATGAGGCTTCCACGCACAGCACCCAACAAACTGATGGTCAGGGGATCCCGGGCTAACTATACTCAGACTAAAACCAGCACTCAAGCACCCAAAAAGCCCGGGAGCTCTGCTGCGGCCTACTTGGGACAAAGCTGTGGGGGAAGCGGCCGATCCACCCGCGCTGAGACCCGGGACCTGAGCCCGCAGCACTCCTACCCCCCCCCCGGACTGGTGGGGGTCATCCCGGTCCAATTAAAGCTGACCAGAATAACAGACCTCGCATAAACCACTCAGACAAGATCGCTGAGCAAGAAACTAGCAGTGGCAAGATGGCGGATGCAGTTCCCTCACAGACCACCCGCGACCACATGGCAGATTCACTGAGGAAGCTGGACGCCATATTTCAACGGTTCTGGCTCAAATTACAACACCGCAGCCAAGCCACCGAGGCAAGCAGGCGCACAGAAGCTGGGAGACCCAAGCCACAGCCTGTGAGGGGAACTACCCAAGGCAGCACTCCAGCGACGACACCCACGAGACCTCACCTTCCCAAGCAGAGAGCCACAAGGGACATACACACCCCGCATAATCCACAAGGTCGGAAGGTTCCCCGCTACACGCGGCGTACGACACCTCGACCTCCCGACTTCTCCCTGCAGGGATTAGACTTGGCCTGTTGCAGCACTCAGGTCTGTGGAAAAAGGATGCCGGCCCTCGAACAGGCTTGGGGCTGGAGAAGTCCCCGTGCAGGCGAAATATGTCCGACGGATAATACTGCCATTTGGCTACGGATGGGAGTTGGTTAACTCAGAGGGGGGACTGTTACACAAGCTCTATACCATAAGAGCAAAGCAGCTGAATTATAAACCCCTCTGCATCAGTCATTAACCTGGGACATGCCTTCTTATAATGTCTCCCATATGCTTTATAAGGTCTCCAATATGCTTCTTATCATGCCTCCAATATGTTCTCCCCTGCTTATAGTTTATTGCTTATAGTTTATTACTAACTTCTTCGTTTCTCTATCACTCGACACTAACCAATCACCCAGGGCAAAATACCCGGCTCACTTGTCTGAGGCTATTAATCTACTACTAATCTGTCATTAACATGTTGAATGCAACTACATAAAACAAAAAATGTGCTGATTTTCTGAATGCTCCAATTGTTAAGCTTGAAATTGAGCTCAGGGACTGCTATTGGGGCTCCCTGAACATGTTTGTCATTATCATTATGCACAAATAAAATATTAAATTAAAACCAACCTCGCCACTATCTTCTGGAGAAGTCTGGTTGCCCGCCTCCTACCTCTCGACTATAGCCCCGTGTTAAAAACCTTTATTTTTCCCTGCAGAAAGGCTTGTTATTGCCTTTCTGCCAGGGTGTTCGGTAAATTCAATTTACCGAACAAACGCACGAATGACCGGACCACCTGGGTATGGAGTGTGCAGGCAGTTGATCTCCCAGAAGCTGCGGTTAACCGCAGCTTAATTGATAAATGCTGGGTGGCCGTTGTTCGTGTAGCCGAACACGTGGCAGCGGTCATCTTAAACTGCCGAAGGCCATAGGTGTTCAGCTACAATACTGTGGAACTAAAAATGGACACTTATATTTATGAACACCACTGAGCCGCCGACCTCCTTTCTCCTGCATTTATCCGAACGCCGGTCCATTCAGTATTTTCTCTGTGTGAACAGTGCTACCCCAGATAGCTATGACATGGAGCCCATTCGTAAAATGAAAGACTATGTGAAAGACTTTGGCTCGATGGCAATTGAACTGTATGTATATGATCTGAGCGCCATTCGGTAATAATGTGCTCACAGATCTAAGCTATCTGGGGATATGTTGAATGTATATGTTTTATGCAGTAGTTGCAACATTGTATATTTTTATGTATTTATACTGCCATGTGTATAATGGATATTTGCCTCTGTCCTTGGAGAAAATTGGATTACTTCCCAATTATCTCCAGGATAGAGAGGAGGGATTATAATGTACCTGTGGGAGTGTTAACTGTTAAACTGTTTCTATTGGTCAGGGTACACTTTGTGTCCCAGTCTTCCACCAGGTCCCCTATGGGAGTGTCCACCTGGTGGAAGACCTGCATAAATAGCGGGCAGGTAGCCCTGATTAAACAGATCACTGCATGACCCTCAACATGGAGACTTATCTCGTTCTTGAGGGGGATTTATTGTATGCTGTTCCAGTTTGACTGCTAGGAGTGTAAACCGTTCGTATGGTTTTTCCTGTTCGGCTGTTTCAAACATTCGTATGGTTCCGGTTCGGGAGTTTGGAGAATTCGTATGGTTTCCTGTTCGGGAGATTGGTGTATGGAGTAGCTGCCTGTGAATCTGGAAAGGAATATCTCCAAACAGCTTTTAACACCTTTTATGCCTGGGGGTGCCATTACAATATATAATAACTATATATATTGTATATATACATTATTATAAAAAATAAATAATAATTATTTAAAAATAAATGATTTTTTTTTAAATAATACAAAAAAGTTAAATATATATATATATATATAATTTTATTCTAACTGTATTTTGATATATATATATATATATATATATATATATGTATCAAAATACACTTAGAATGAAATTATATATATATATATATATATAAATATATATAAATATAATACGAAATATACATATGTCCATATACATAATTATGTAAATAATTTCATAAATATACATGTAGAGTTCAAATATAGTTGTGGGAAATTGTTAAGCTAATTAATGGGTAACAGTTAATGCAAAGTTTGATGTTTTTATAAAATTTAAAAAAGTTTTACAAATATTTTTTATTTTTTTTATTTAAAGTTTTAAACAAAAGTAAAAAAAAAATAAAAATATCACCACTACACTTGGGACAAACTAGCAAACAAATATCCCACACTTATGTTCAAAATATGCCTTTTGATATACCCTGAGGTGTCTTCTTTAAGGAATGGTATGCCTTCATGAAGTCGTTTGAATAGGGAACCTGCTAAAATACTCCAAAATTGGACATGGACCCAACGTAATGTTCACATATACCTGACAAAGGTACATATGGAGATATTGCTGGACGATATAGCTGGGCAATATATGAAGTATTAAACTGCTGTAGCACACATATAGTTTGCAAAATATACAGTAAAGTTTCACTGTGTGTCAAAAAGGCAGAATAAAATGCTTCTTACCATTTGGTACAAACTAGCAAAAAAAGATCCCAAACCAAGGTTCAAAATATGCATTTTAAAATACCCTGGGGTGCCTTCTTTAAGAAATGGTATGCCTTTGTGGGTTAGTTTGAATACACAACCTAGTAAAATTCTCCAAACTGATGGATCCATCAAAACCATCTAAAATCTGAAATTATCACTTGTTTTTTTAGAGTACTGTACCTTCACAAAATCCTGTCTAGGTCATACATTGGGCATATTGTTTTACTCAGAAGTTGTAACTGGGCATAATTTGGGGGGATTTTATCACAGTGACAAATATCAAATATACAAACTACGTAGCAAAAATGCAATATGTACTTAAAAAAAATTATATTTTTTTCAGCACAATCTATGACATAAATTATTGACATAAATTAGTTTAAAAAATATTAACAAGTAAAGGCAAAATATTAACAAGTAAAGGCTATGCCATATAACATAGCCTGGAGAGTCTACTTTCTCAAATGGAAGGCCTTTTATTTGAACAGGCAAACTGCCCCCTTAACCCCTTAAGGACACATGACATGTGTGACATGTCATGATTCCCTTTTATTCCAGAAGTTTGGTCCTTAAGGGGTTAAATCCATCTATGAAAAGTCTATCCATAGAAACTGATAATGCCTGGTCTCTTATATGTAACTTCAAGAAAAGTGGCAAAAGCATACAGTGGGGATATTGTTGTGCTCAGCAGGTGTAGCTGAACACAATATGGAGTTTTGTACAGGAATAGCAAACACCAGCTTCGTGAAATACACATTTAAAACAAATGTTATATGTCAAAACAAAGAAAAAAACACAGTTTTGCAACTATATTTAGCAGAGATTGGTGGTGAAATGGCTGCGTAAAAAGTGTCAAAATAACCTTAGATAAATAGCATGTGATGTCTACTTCATATAAAAATATACTTTTGTGTGGCAATTTTGTTTTCTGTGATGGCTATTAAAGTCAAACATACTAACTTCTAAAATTGTTTCACATTTACATTTTATTTTACTCTTTGTATTTTGTGACCTGTAACTTTCAAAATAAACTGATTCAAATTGTTCTAGGGCCATGCCGCTTCACATTTTGAAACATTATCTGCCACAATTGGATTTAAATGAAAGGCATTTATAGTATTGAGAATTTTTTTGAAAATAACTAATTAATGACATTTAACAAAATGAAAAACAAAAAATGATTGGTGCGTGATCTGACGTCCCAGTACTCTGTGATTTCTAGAGCCTTGCAAGAAAAATTTGATATTGCCAATAAGATAATTAAAAAAAAAAAAAAAACTATTCAAATTTGGAAAAAACTATTTATTTAACCTCAATCAGAAGCATACAATTTATTTTGCTACTCTTATTTGTTTCCAACCAATACAGGCAAACTGGACTTTATGTTGGCCTGGGAGAGGGATCTGGACATTAAGTGGGAACTAGAAGAATGGTTTAGGATATCTACATACCTTAAAGGTATAACACAGTGCTCTGATCATATGGAGAACCATTACAAGATCTTGTACCATTGGCACCTGGCCCCTTCAAGGTTACACAAAATTAATACATATTTGTCAGATAGATACTGGGGGGCTGTGGTGACCTTGGGACACTGTCTCACATATGGTGGCACTTGGAGAAAATCAAATATTTATGGAAGAGTATCCATTCCTTAATGAAAATGATAGATACATCCATTGTGACATTCACACCAGACTTGGGATTGTTTAAGTGATTCCCTGATGAAACCAATAGAATAGATAAGATCATGATAGGCCACATCCTTGTTGCAACAACTTCAATCATACCCTGCTATTGGAAGTCGCCAACCATTCCATCCATAAAGGAAGTGCTTCTTTTGGTATTGGAAAACAAAATATATGAATGAACACCTATTATTTTCAATTTTGATAGATAATGATGGAATCCACCTCTTTTTTACCCCCTTTTAATTAGATTTTTACCCTTCCCTTTTTCTTACCCCATATTATAACTGTTAAGTTTCTATTTTATTCCAATATTGTATTGTTCTATAAAAACCTGTTATTAAAAGAAATTTGAAAAAAATGAAAAAAAAATTTAATGTTAAAGTGTTCAGTACTGAAAGGGTTAATTGCAGTATTAAAAAAAAGTTCATTAATATCATAACAATAATTGAACAATAAAAGTTATTCATCATTAAAAAAAAAAAAAAACAACTGAAATTCTAAACATATGTAAATCAAGACACATAGATTAATTCATTTTGAATTACTTTTCCTAAGCTGGACATATCATGTACTTGTTATTATTGCCAAAACAGTGAAAAAAATGTTTTTTTTGTTTTTTTACAATAAATGAGAATTTATATATGTATACATCACATCAATTTAACCCCTTAAAGACTGCAAGTGTTCTATAACTCTCATAATGGGGCATCCCTAGACACCACAGGAATAGAACATCCCTGCCATCCTTAATACTTACTGGGTCCCCAACGACCCCACTCTGCGAGTTTCAGCCCTCCCGGGCCATGTGATCACGGAAGCCTCCTGATCACATTGCTGGTATGGCTGTCCGAAATGTTGCCTGCAGCGGAGCAGCCTGGAATGTCAGGCAGTCCCTCTAATGCCTGTTAAAAAGTTTTAAAAGTTAGAAAAAAGTTATAAAATACATTTTGTTTGCAAAATTATGTTTCATATATCATTCTTTGATGTGAAATGAAATCCCAGTTTCTTCTGAACAAAATTATATATAATAAGTGTGTGTGCACTTAATATAAAAGAGGTGAATTATGGTTGAACAGACATATAGTCAAATTCCAGGTTTGGTTTAAATTTTCTTTTCATCAAAACATGTACAATTGCCTTCGTCCTTAAGGAATTAAAGACCTTTTTGTGTTTATAAAATGTGTTGGTTCAATAAATAAGAAAAATGCTAATTGCGGTTGAACACACAGCAAAAATTGCAAACATTGCTTGTGTCCATAAGTGTATGTCCAGCTTCTGAAGTTGAGTCCTTAAGGGTCTATTTAACTATTTGAGGAAAGTGGGAAATTTGGGATCCTGATTCTGCTAAAATATGTAATGTTAGTTTGGAGAAATGTTGCTTTTGATTTTTGTGCTAAAAGCTTGCCTAACTTGTTTTCTTGGGAGTGATATAGATAACCCAAATTTTTCAAATAGAATTCCATCCAGTGTAGATGGAGGGAAATAAGGTCATCGTACTGTTTTAGATTTGTTGATATAGTTTTTGTGACTTGCTTTATGCTGAATGCTAAGAGAGCCCAGGGTTTGGATGAGCTGCTGCAGAGTTGGTGCTTCCTGTTTCTTTTTAACAGTGTAAATTTTTATAAAATGACCATGAAGCACAGCCTTATGAGCTAGCCATGTATTATAAATGGAAGCAGAATTGTAAAGATTAAGATCAAAATAGGTCTGTATAACTTTATTGAGCTGTGCCCTAGTGGCAGGCTCATTAAATTAAGTCTCATTAAGCATAGATAGAGATGTTAGAGTAAGGTTCTGGTAGAAAACGGTGTTTCCATGCAGCAGCCATAAACTCGTTCTTAATATGGTAATAGTGGAGAAGAACAATAGTGTCTAATTGGAGGATGGGAGTAAGTGATGCACTGCAATGAAGAGCCAATCCATAGCCCTTATTTTAGGATGAACAACATAAAACAAATATTTTAAATAACCCAGCAGGTCTAGTAGTTGCAAATATTCAAGGATGCCACATACACTCAGGCTATTGTGGCATGAACCAATCCTTGAAGTTTATTAATTTCTTTCTTGTGCACTGAGCGCTGGTCCTTTGTCTTCCTTTTTAAGTGGTTAGTTGTGATCTGCCTGCTCTCTTATATCTTTGGGAACGTCTGCTGTAATGGTATGAAATTCAACTTTAAAAGTTGAACGTAAGCTCTATAGCATGGCTCTGATCAAAACTCTAAAATTATTACAAGAGAAATTTAGAGAAACTCCAGTTCAGAAGCTGTATCAGAAGTAGGTAATGATGCCAACTTGCATATGCAATCTTCACTTTGGCCTTTCTTTCACTTTTTGAGTAAAGGCTCGTTCAATGCCCATCTGTGTCTTTTGGGTGGCACTTTGGAGCCATGGTAATGTCAGATGGAACTGGCAGTATTTGAGTCATATAGAGACCAGGTGGTTGCTGCTAAATTAGTCACTCTGTGCTAGGTAGATGTCGAAAATTCACACCATGAAACCACTCTCAGTAGTAGCCAGAACATGCCCCTTGGAATGGAGTTATTTTATAACCAATCCTTCGTGTTTCTCGTAGCAGAAACAAAGTAATAAGCACAACTATCTACTTACTAATATAAATTCTAACAGCAAGTTCTGCAATTGAAATATAAATGATCTATTTTTTGTATATATACTAAGAATACTACAGTGCGCATATATATATATATATATACATATATATATATGTTATATATATATATATATATATATATATATGTATATATATAGATAGATAGATAGATAGATAGATAGATAGATAACAAACAATATTTAAGTTATTCAATGAAGTGAGATATGATAGGGAACCAAAAAAACAAGCAAAAAAACAAAATAAAAAACAGAAAACAAAAAAAACAAAACTGTATTTTTGAAATTTGGATCTGGACATCCAGGCTAGAAATTTATATAGATAGTAGAGATAAGTCATAACTTCAGTAGCACAGCTATTGATATGCTGAGTAAAAATAACTATTTATATCACAATGTGACTACCTCATAACACACTTATTCATTATAAATAGTATGTTGTGTTCTTCAGAATCTCTTTTGAACTTTATGTTTTGTATTACAAACTCTTGAAAAATATTGTAGCATTAAGAATTAAATATGCATCCTGGCAAGAAAGTATATTTTAGATGACAAAATTGCTCATGGTTGAATTACTGACTGGTTGAAATTCTCACATCTCTCTTGTTACGTAGTCATTGGTATCTTAGCTGTCCTTTCTATTGACAAAGGAATATGACTTTTATTATACTCTTGTATGAACTCTCATTAGCAGTGAATCATTAAAAAAGATCTATTATCTCTGACATCCTATTTTGCCTATTGTAGGTTAATTAACAAAGGACATTTAACAAAAGATGCTTACAGGATTTTCAAGCCTACAATCTTCAAATGTTGAAACTTCTTCACATTACAAATGCAGTTTCACTTGTAGTACATGTCTTTCCAAACTAAGTCTTCGATTTAATGAGCTGCTATAATAAGGTACTAGCTGATTTAATATTACTGTCCTCCAAGACAAACTTTTCTAGAAATCTAAAAAGATTCTGTATTTTTGGAGGGAGAGGCAAAACAGATACATCTTTCTTCAACCTGAAATAC
This sequence comes from Pelobates cultripes, assembly GCA_933207985.1. Classification (NCBI taxonomy): domain Eukaryota; kingdom Metazoa; phylum Chordata; class Amphibia; order Anura; family Pelobatidae; genus Pelobates; species Pelobates cultripes. Next base: position 168,100,670 of record OW240915.1, on the reverse strand, counting down.
TAAGAACAAGCTCATAATCAGCCTTTATTGATACAATTGGACCATTTCAAACTTTACAACAACCCTGTATGTACATTGACTTGTATTTCCAGAAGTAGATATTTGGGACACCCCACTTTTCACTGCATTGTAAGCAGTTGTGCTGAAAACCAAAACTAATGTAGGCCAAAACAGAACAACCTGCATAGCTACTTTGTTTCACAGGTAAATTACTCATGTTCAATACTGCAGTGTATGGTTTCATAAGAATTGCATGGAGTTTTGTGTGTAACATTATAGGTTTTTGTTCACTAATTTCACATGTGCATAAACATTTATGATTTTTGCTCTCTGTTAGAGTTGAGCAAACCCGAACTGTAAAGTTTTTTGGACCCCGGACCCGAACACAGACATATCACTGTATGTTCGGGTTGGAGTTCGGTGTTCGATTTAATGATGCGTTTTCAAAGGCTGCAAGGCAGCCAATCAACAAGCGTTTGACTTGTGTTCCCTTATAAGCCATCACAGCCATGCCTACTAATGGCATGGCTGTGATTGGCCAGTGCAGCATGTGACCCAGCCTCTATATATAAGCTGGAGTCGCGTAGCGCCGCAAGCACATGAGCTCTTATTAGTGTAGGGAGAGGATGCTGCAGCTGTGAGGGACAGCTTAGGAAAGAATTCTGCAAACTAGTACTTTAGTGGGGTGCACTTCATATCTGAGAGTCAAATAGAAGCTTCAAATACAGCGGTTACATCAGAGTTTTAAAAAGTAAATGTTTTTGGGTGCTAAAAGGTACATTAGTGGGGTGCACTTCATATCTGAGAGTCAAATAGAAGCGTCAAATACTGCTGTCACATTGCAGTTTTAAAACTTAAAAATTTTGGGGTGCTAAACTGCTAAATAATATTTTAGTGGGGTGCACTTCATATCTGAGAGTCAAATAGAAGCATCTAATAGTGTGCTTACAGCGCAGTGGTAAACATCCTAATTGTTTTGCTGCTAATCTGCTGCTTACATTGGAGTTTTAAAAAGTAATTTTTTTTTTGTTGCTAAATAGTATATTTGGGGTGTGCACTTCATATCTGAGAGTCAAATAGAAGTGTCAAATAGTGCACTTACTGTGTAGTTGTAAACATTCTAATTGTTTTGCTGCTAATCTGCTAAATAGTACATATCTGAGAGTCAAATAGAAGCATCTAATAGTGTGCTTACAGCGCAGTGGAAAAACATTCTTATTTTCTGGGTGCTAATCTGCTAAATAGTAAATTTTGGGGCCTGCTTTTCATATCTGAGAGTCAAATAGAAATGTCAAATAGTGCGCTTACTGTGCAGTTGTAAACATTCTAATTGTTTTGCTGCTAATCTGCTGCTTAAATTGGAGTTTTAAAAAGTCAATTTTTTTCTTTGGTGTTAAATAGTATATTTGGGGTGTTCACTTCATATCTGAGAGTCACATCGAAGTGTCTAATAGTGGGTTAACAGCGCAGTTGTAAAAATTCTAATTGTTTTGCTGCTAATCTGCTAAATAGTACATTTTGGGGCCTGCTCTTCATATCTGAGAGTCAAATAGAAGCGTCAAATAGTACGCTTACAGCGCAGCTGTAAAAATTCTAATTGTTTTGCTGCTAATCTGCTAAATAGTACATTTGCGGCCTGCAGTGCACTTCATATCTGAGAGTCAAATAGAAGTGTCAAATAGTGCACTTACTGTGCAGTTGTGAACATTCTAATTGTTTTGCTGCTAATCTGCTAAATAGTACATTTTGTGGCCTGCTCTTCATATCTGAGAGTCAAATAGAAGCATCTAATAGTGTGCTTACAGCGCAGTGGTAAACGTTCTTATTTTCTAATCTGATAAATAGCACATTCTGGGGCCTGCTCTTCATATCTGAGAGTCAAATAGAAACGTCAAATAGTGCACTTACTGCGCAGTTGTAAACATTCTAATTGTTTTGCTGCTAATCTGCTGCTTACAATTACAGTTTTAAAAAGGTTATATTTGTTTTTTGGTGCTAAATAGTATATTTGGGGTGTTCACTTCATATCTGAGAGTCAAATCGAAGCATAACTTTGATTCAAATTTACTACATCGGTCACTTGTAATATTGTTTCATACCTACAAAACTTGTTACACTGATCTAAGTGATAGAAAACAGATTGATATTTTCTACACAATAAACTACCAGATAACAAGCTGCTATATTTAAACCAGTTATCAATAGCTAAGAGGTACTTAAACAATATTGTAATTCTGGGGCAATACCCTCACAAGTCAAACTGAGAGGTTTATAGGGAAAACTGTTGCCTGGATACAATTCTAAAACAATTTCCATCTGTCCTTTGCAGACTTTGTGCAGTGTGCATACCTGCAAGGAGGGCAGGGTTGAGGAGTGGGTGAAAGATGATGTGGAGGATGATGAGATCTTAGACCCCACATGGAATCAAGGTCATGCGAGTGACGTGTGCAGTTTGTAGGAAGAGGCGCTGGTCACACAGAGGCACCAGCACAGCATAAGAGGGAGCAGGGTGCAAAAGCGGAGGGGCCGTCCCCTAGCGCTCGTCAGCATGTATTAGCTTGAGAATTACCAGTTATCCAAGTAATACATGTAGCGATCAAAGGATACATAATAGAGTTGAGCGAACCCGAACTGCAAAGTTCGGGTTCGTACTAGCTTTAATGATGCATTCGTAGTTTTTACAGTCAGGTGGGACCCAGTATACCTGATGTTGAAGTTAGGAGTCACAGTGTGGAATGGATTAGCAGGGTCTGGAGCAGGGTAACCACATGCCCCCACCAGCGTTTGTGCGGTCCCATACCAGGACCCTGATGCAGCTTCAGTAAAAAGAGTACTGGATACCAGAAGCCATCAACAGACTGATCCGCAACTTGGAACAGGATGTGACATTCACTGTGCTTTTGGCGTTCTCACCCTGCTGCTGCTCACCTGTCTGCGCTGCAGCGTAACTTCGGGCTTCCCGCTCATGAGACTGTGCGAGCAGCAGCAGGCGATAGTAGAGTTTCAGCTGTAGCACTCACGGGTCAGTGGCTCTGCATCAGACTTCCCTCCAATTGATCAGAATTAAAGGATTTCAAGTGGACTCATTACAATTACAGGACCTCTAAAGAGTCCTGTATTGTTATTTGTCGTCACTACCTTCCCGCGTCGGGAGTTGGTCATTTGCGCGCCTGCTGCCTTCCTTGCATGTGGTAGTCGTTTCTCGGGGTCCCTGTATGGAATGGAACCCTGATTCCCCGTTACCCGTGGTCCCCATGGTAGGCGCAGAAACTGGCATCGAAAGTTGATAAGGATGACATCCAAATGCAAAGTCGCCGTCACAGGGATGTGCGATTGTCCCGAGGTTCTCTAGAGTCAACAAAGTGCCTGCGCAACTATAATGTCAACAGCTACCCTGCGGAACAGAGTTACATAGAAACATAGAAACATTCGGCCCATCTAGTCTGCCCAATTTTCTAAATACTTTCATTAGTCCCTAGCCTTATCTTATAGTTAGGATAGCCTTATGCCTATCCCACGCATGCTTAAACTCCTTTACTGTGTTAACCTCTACCACTTCAGCTGGAAGGCTATTCCATGCATCCACTACCCTCTCAGTAAAGTAATACTTCCTGATATTGTTTTTAAACCTTTGTCCCTCTAATTTAAGACTATGTCCTCTTGTTCTGGTAGTTTTTCTACTTTTAAATATAGTCTCCTCCTTTACTGTGTTGATTCCCTTTATATATTTAAATGTTTCTATCATATCCCCCCTGTCTCGTCTTTCCTCCAAGCTAAACATGTTAAGATCCTTTAACCTTTCCTGGTAAGTTTTATCCCGCAATCCATGAACCAGTTTAGTAGCCCTTCTCTGAACCCTCTCTAAGGTATCAATATCCTTCTGAAGATACGGTCTCCAGTACTGTGTACAATACTCCAAGTGAGGTCTCACCAGTGTTCTGTACAATGGCATGAGCACTTCCCTCTTTCTACTGCTAATACCTCTCCCTATACAACCAAGCATTCTGCTAGCATTTCCTGCTGCTCTATTACATTGTCTGCCTACCTTTAAGTCATCAGAAATAATCACCCCTAAATCCCTTTCCTCATATGTTGAGGTTAGGACTCTTTCAAATATTATGTACTCTGCCCTTGGGTTTTTACGTCCAAGATGCATTATCTTGCACTTATCCACATTAAATGTCATTTGCCACAATGCTGACCATTTTTCTAGTTTACCTAAGAGTTGTCTTTTCTATATGTCCCAATATTTTGGGGGCTACCCCAATTAATATATATATATATATATATATATATATATATATATATATATATATATATAAGAAAATCTAAATGTATGGCTGCACTCATGGTTTAAAAGTCCAAAGTTTAATGAAAAAACGGTTTAAAACATCAAATGATCAACGTTTCAGTCATATAAGACTTTCATCAGGATCAATGTATTTTTGATATATATATATATATATATATATATATAAACAGTGTTAGCTACCTCATCCTCCTCCTCCACCGCCACGGTCACCGCCTCCTCAACCTATGGGTCACTTAGTATAAACTATGTACATATTAGCAGAGGCTTGTGAAGGCCTTTTATCCATTCATCAGGAGTTGAGCATTTCTCCATGCATCAGGACTGCAACAAATGCACCACAGGCCGCAAATGTTTCTTTTTTTGCATGTCCCAATATTTTGTGGGCTACCCTAATTAAAATAAAAAAAATAGATTTATATATAAACAGTGTTGGCTACCTCATCCTCCTCCTGCACCGCCACTTCCACCTTCACCGCCACGGTCATCGTCTCCTTAACCTATGGGTCACTTATTATAAACTATGTGCACAATAGCAGAGGCTTGTGAAGGCCTTTTCTCCATGCATCAGAAGTTGAGCATTTCTCCATGCATCTGGACTGCAAGAAAAGCACCGCAGGCCACAAATGTTTCTTTTTTTTGTATGTTCCAATATTTTGTGGGCTACCGAAATCAAAAAAAAAAAAACCCATCAAAACCAGTGTTGGCTACCTCCTCCTCCACCACTGCTTCCACCTATACCGCCACGGTCACCGCCTCCTCAACCTATGGGTCATTTAGTATAAACTATGTACACATTATCAGAGGCTTGTGAAGGCCTTTTCTCCATGCATCAGGAGTTGAGCATTTTTCCATGCATCTTGACTGCAAGAAATGCACCGCAGGCCGCAAATGTTTCTTTTTTTGTATGTCCCAATATTTTGTAGGCTACCACAATTAAAAAAAAAAAAAACAAACAGAAAAACCAGTGTTGGCTACCTCCTCCTCCACCATTGCTTCCACCTACACCGCCACGGTCACCACCTCCTCAACCTATGGGTCATTTAGTATAAACTATGTGCACATTAGCAGAGGTTTGTGAAGCATCAGTAGTTGAGCATTTTTCCATGAATCAGGACTGCAAGAAATGCACCTCAGGCTGCAAATGTTTCTTTTTTTGTATGTCCCAATATTTTGTAGGCTACCACAATTAAAAAAAAAATATATATAAAATACAGTGTTGGCTACCTCATCCTTCTCCTCCACTGCTGCTTCCACCTACACTGCCACGGTCACTGCCTCCTCGACCTATGGGTCACTTAGTATAAACTATGTACACAATAGCAGAGGCTTGTGAAAGTCTTTTCTCCATGCATCAGGAGTTGAGCTCAGTTTGAACAATGAAAGAGAATATCCTGCACTCCAACCCTCTCTCAAATGGATAATTCTGTTGATCCTCCTGACAGCCATGCTTTAGATTTTGATTTATGTTCTTTCAAAGCTAAAATCAAAGATTCCATCTAGTGCTATTTTATGTCTCAGCTGTATTTTTAATTTTAATGTTATTTTAAGTGATTTCCCTATCCACATTTGTGTGCAGGTCACTTGTCCTACTCTTACCCCCATTTTACTTCCTTTTGCAGCTCTCTAGCCCTTTCCATTAGTTTTTTAGAGGCATTTTTGTGCCCAAAAGTTCGGGTCCCCATTGACTTCAATGGGGTTCGGTTTTGCGGTCAAGTTCGGGGTCAAGTTCGATCCCGAACCCGGGCTTTTTTTCAAAGTTTGGCCGAACCCGCCAGACCCGAACATCCAGGTGTCCGCTCAACTTTACTCTTTGTATAAATGTAGCATTCATCATTTTTACACTGCCCACATGTTTATATGACTAAAGTTGTCTCTCAAGACAATGTAGTTAGATGTAATCCTGCATTGTATAATTTGCAAAGGCGGTGAAATTGAACATATTTTGTTATGAATTTGTAGTAATATCAATACCATGGTATTGTCAGGGTACCTGTTGTGTGTTGTCAGGCTAGAACTCAGCCTGGGGACCTCTTCCATGTGGATGTCAATGACGTCAGGGCCCACTGAAACATTCAAATTTGAAGGTTTTGGGGGCGTGGCTACCAACTTAAAGTGCCACACTATAAAAAGGGCTCAATGGCTTGGATCATTGCCCTGTTGTGGTTCAAAGTTTCTTTGTTCCACATAGCGTTTTATTTTGTTAGCTTACCTGGTTATTGGCTTTGGCTGTGTCCTGACTAATGTCCTTTCTCCTTTCCTCTGACTCGGTTTGTCCCTTCTTGCTTATTCTGATTTCTTGCTTATTCTATGTCCTTGCTAAAGTTAGCATGACCACTCTAAGGTCTGGTATACGTTTATTTGTTTATTTGTATACACACTGCATATTAGATCTTTCATGACAGGTATGTAACTTATTTGTTTTAAATGCAATGTTGCATAGTGCAATAAATGTAGATGTCACATACCTAGTTCCTGTCTACTCATCCAAAGCACTGAGCTGTAAGATAGTATATGTGGGATCTACACTATTTTGCCACTGAGAAAAGAGTATGGAGGACACCTGTGCTTTTTGTGAACAATTCCATTTCCTTTGTGTGAAATAGAGGAGGAAAGTAGAAGATATTGTGGTTGCATTTTCAAATGGAAAATCCAACTGAATCTGAAGTTAATGGTTTTCCCATCAACTGTATATTCATTTTTTGTCCTATATATGTGGCAACGTGTTCTAAATTGGACTTTGAGTATTTGGCTGGAATGAGGAATTTATCCAGCAGACAATTTTGGCCTTAATTGAATGAATTTGTTTTACCTTGATCAATAAGTTTCTGTTCAGCCAATAAACCCAATGTTTGAATGTGGATTATGTGAAGTACAGTCAAAAAACATCTTCAATAAGCTTCATTGGAATATATCATAGATTGACAATGCAGTAAAAGATATTTGAAGTTTATTAAAATATCTCTCAATTCTAAATATATTGAGCTTGAAAGAGTGCAGCATACCAACAGTATTATTTGTTCCTTTGAGATCAAGTGACTGATACCTCTCAATTATATTTCCAACTCTTCAACTCACAGTTCATTCTGACAGCCCAAACACTTGCCAGCTGGCCATGTAGACCATCTATCGCTCATACTAAATGGTAAACAATAAAACCCAAATGTTTTTGAAAATAAACTCAGAATAAGCTCAGCCAGACAATATTTTTTCAAAATTCTATTCCATTCCAGAGCTATGATATTTAGTTACATCACGTATGACCAAACTGGCATTTGTGCTGACAATTTTATATGTTTAACAATGCTGTATCTACAAAGCATCACCTTGCACGTTATAATCCTATTTCAAATTCTGGTAAGTCCTGTGCATACGTGACATTTTAGTTTCCTTTTAAACTCTAGCCTATATACTGAAATCCTCTTAGGCTCTTTATAAATTTATTTTATTTCAGAGATAAAATAATAGATATTTAAAGATACTATAAAAGTAAGGAACTTATTAAAACAACATTTATGTTATATGAGTACAGGGCATCATAACAAATTTATGCATTGGTATCAAAGATGCAAAAGAGAACCAGTGTTTTTAAATTTTATTACTAGCTCTGCAGCTTTCCTAGCCCTTAGCTAATTCATTTTACAACTTCAATAGCGAGGGGTTTTCTTTTTAATTCATGTTTATTTTTCCCTGCAGTAACTATTTTTTTTTTTGCAAGTTCAATAAAATTGTAACTGGCATTTCCAACTAAACATGCTTGAAGAGTATTAAAGAAAACTTTTTTTGTTTGTTTTAAAGCATTACCATTTATTATTTGTATTATTGTGATTTGTTTTTCTTTACTGTTTTTGTTTTTAGTAAAAGTTAGCTATTATTCTTATCACATAAACAAAAGAAGAGCAAATTTTGATGTATTTATTATTTTAAATAAATGTAAAATTCTATCTATCTATCTATCTATCTATCTATCTATCTATCTATCTATCTATCTGTCTGTCTATCTATCTATCTATCTATCTATCCATCAGCATGTCTATCCACCTACTTATATCCAGTACCCAAAGCTAATTGGTGGAGGAGCAGACAGTAGTATTTTTGCCCAATATTATATAATTAGAGTTGCCAACCACTGCCCATTGATGGGAGCTGGGGGAACAATGAGATGACCCAAATTATTCTAGTATGAGCCCCTTGCATGCAAAATTAAGTCAAATAAAGAATAAACTCCAAACTTCAATAAACATTATATCAGTATCCATTATATCAGTATCCTGGATTAGTCTCCTGAATATCCACTGAACAAATGTATAAAGAATACAGGCACAAAAAATCTCAAACGTGCACTTCAAAAGGAACTCCAAGTTACAATAACAATGTTTTGACTGCAATGTGTGGCTTTTAGCAAGAGCTAGAGACTCAGAGAGGGCTAAAGAGCTTGAGAACAGGGACATTATACAGAGATATTGCACTGAATATGTATACTTGTATTGCAACTCTGTGTATCCATTAGAGTAACCCTGGCTGTGAGCGATATAATTGGATATCTCTTTATTATATCCAATTCTGTGCATTGTATCTCTATATTGTACTCACCTCTGTCAGTCTTATGGTTATCTCTGTATTGTATCTAGCTCTGTGTATTTTATAGGTATCTTTGTTTCTGGACTGATTCTCTGTATTATGTTAAGCTTTACATTCTATATTGTACTTGAATCTCCTTATTTTAATGGTTTATTTGTATTATATGAGGTATCTCTGTATAGTAGTCAGTTCTGTTTATTCCCCATATTACACCTTTGTTTAAGTATCGTATGGTTATCTCGATATTATATGTAGCCCTATATATTGTATGGGCGCTACAATTCAAAGTTGAGCACGTGAGGGTAAGTAGATAGATCCCATAGACAATGTTGGCTAAAATGTAAAAAGGTGGAGTCAAATTATGGAGGAGGAGTTTTGCAGAGTAGATAGCAAATATGCAGCATATCCTTAATTTGTTTTTAATTAATTTCATTTGGGGTGACTGCTGCACAACCTTGTTAGTAAGCTTATAATTTTATGCTTACTAAACAATCTTACAAAAATTTAGTAAGGATAAGGGTAGAATAAAGGAATCAGTAATTTCATGCAATAATTGTGTAGTTTTTGTGAATATTTAATTTACATAAAGTAATTTGTAAAATACATTTTCCTGTTTTTGTTATATCTAAAAAGAATTGTAGACTCCATTACTGCATTTGCTTATTTTTTCTATATTTTATACATTAAACATAAAATATTTTGACCTAACATAAACATTGCTTTGATTATTTTACATATACATGTTTTTATTTGAAAGGTCTACATATTTCTTGTGCCAAAAACACAGACTACACAATGTTTAATCTCATTTTATGCAATTTATGCATTTACTTGTACCACAAATACTTCAAATTATCTTTGGATTTATGGTGTATTATAGGCTGAAAATTGAATCATTTATAGAAGCAGCTTTCTCAAACAAATGCTAGTTCACTCAGGAAACCAAATGTATAAAGAATATATTATTTTGTTCTGTCATGTTCAATATAATGACTTCAAATGAGATTGAAAGTAATCATTGCTTGGCAAACTATATCTACGATGTGAATCTACTAATCTATTAACTAGTAAATGCACAAATTAAGGTACATTTTAGCATTCTTGCAAACTGAATAATGACCATATTGAATCGCTCTAGAAAAAAATTATATAGTATTTTCCTTTTAAACAAAGTTATGTTATTAGTTTTCTCTGAATGATGTAATTTCAGAGTTTATCAGAATTCATTATTGGTGTTACAGAGTGACATAATGTATTGTAAACAACATATTATGCTTATATTTGGTCTGTGTTTTTAAAATGGCATCAGATGTTATTGTAAGAAAATGAAGAGCACAACATAATTGAAAATGGCAATTTTGTGTGAAAACTCACCTCACGTGTCTATTTATTGTCAGAAGTAGCTTAACATAGTTAAAATAATCTTCCATTATTACTTTATACAGTGGTGCTGAAAAGTCATACCATTTATTTTATATAGTTGTTTGACTCCTTTTTTTTTCAATTATTTATCGTTGTTATTGCTTTTTATGAAATAACATAGGTATTTAACAAGTAAAAGAAAAAAAACATCGTTTATACAATAGCAGATACATACATTTTGAGACCTTCCATTTCCCTTCATTTTTCAGAGAACATAACATTATTCCTGTACTAGCTTGACAATCATAGCAGAATCTCCTGCATAAAACAGGGTGGACTAAAAGTCCTAATTAGGGGGATAACACAAAATAAATATATATAGAGAGGGAGCCCTACCTTTAATAGTCCTAAAGGTTGAGAGTTGTAAAAAAGGAAAGGAAGAGTCAAAAAAGACTAAATGTAAAATATGTATGTATACACACATACACATATACACATAAATCTATTTAGAAATACTGCTGGGCTAGCTATGATAAACGAAGATAAGATGTCTAAGCCAAGGCTAAATACAGTCCAAGCCAGCATACAAAGGTCAGGTGTATCCAGAGGTTGGGGATAATTAGATATAGATGAAGAGGTTAAACCTCAAACCCCCCACAGCAACCCCAAACCAGTAACTAAGGTTAGGTATGTCCCTATAGTACCTCGGCACCATGGAAAAGCCACTGATGCCTACCTGAACCACTCTACCTTCCTTAACTAAAATAGTAACTAAAGCTAGTACATATTCGTGCTACCAAGTGTAGTAAGTGAAAAAAAAAAAAAAATTGCTTGAGGTGCGTTTCGGCGTGTCAGCACTCCGTCGTCAGTAGCAGTGTCTATGAGCTGGTTAGGCTATCCGTTTATGTGTTTCCTTAATCTGCAATGAAGTGTTGGCTGCTGTGTAAAGGGGGTGTGCCAAATTGATCATTTCCTACCATCCTAAATGTGTGGTACATTTAAATAACACATTATTATATTGTATAAATCTCTGTGTTTAGCCAACACTGTTATGACCTAAAAGGCAATTATGGGAAAGTAAACTATATAGTATTCTATACATCCTCAATGTCTGCACAGTTGATTATACAGTAATAAATAGTAGGGTGTTTTATGTGTTTTAGGAGTTTTGAGTCAGTTTTTTTGCATTGTATCATTTCTATTGGAATTTCTAGAAATGGGTCTTCTAGAGTGACCCATTGGTGAGATTCTAACTAGGTGGGTGGCTTTGTGATATGCATCTATGTCTGGTAAGCCTACTACTCTCATTTCTCTGGATTTGGTTAGAATGGAATTCACTAAGCGGGGTTGAGTCTTTGACCATATGAAAGTAGTTATCAGCATCCTTAGAGAGTCAAATAATTTTTTGAGGACATCTATGGGAAGGGTCTGGAGTGGCTAGAGTATGCATGGTAGTACATTAATTTTTATGATATTTACTCTGCAGAACCATCGGTGGCATGGTTTACGCCATTGTTTGAGATCCTTAGTGATAGTTGCCAGTAGAGGGAGGAAGTTCAGTTCATATAGCTTTTCTGACCTGGTTGGTATATATATGCCTAAGTATTTAATAGAGGTTTCTGCCCAAGATAAATTAAATATCTGGCGTAAGAGGGTATTTGTTTACGGTGTGGTATGGATAGGGAGTATTTCACATTTAGTTAGCTTGGAAGATAGATACTTCACTATAGATGTTCATTTCAAGTAGAATATTTGGGATGGTGTTTATTGGGTCTGATATTGTAAATAAAAGATCATCCGCAAATGCAGAAATCTTATATTCCTTGTTCTTAATCATAATGCCTTTCATTTGAGGGTTGTCTCTGTCTCCTTGGAGAAAGGGTTCATGTACCAGGATGAATGGAAGGGGAGAGAGGGGGCGTCCCTGCCTCGTGCCATTAGTTATTATCACTAGGTCAGGAAGTTGACCGTTAATTCGCAGTCTAGCGGTGAGTGTCAGGGCTTACCTTTGTTGGGAGTCAGGTATGCAGAGATATACGCTCACCCTTGCAAATAAACACAGACCAAGGTGACCAGATAAGGAACCACCTGGCCTGTGAGTCTGTGCATGGGGGCTGTGCAGGGTATTGCTCCAAGTCGCAGTACAGGCAAGGACACAAGCAGGAGGATTGTCGAGGATAAGCCAAAAGTCATAGGGTGCCAGAAGTCAGGATAAACAAGGGTAAGCCAAAGTCAGAGGATGCCAGAGGTCAAGACACATGATAAGAATAAGCCAAGTTCAGGAGCCAGTAGGAGAGCACTGAATCACGAACACAAATACTGGAACCAGAATCAATGAACTGATACTGCCCTCAGCAAGAGACAGTGTCTTATACCTGGCTAATTGGGCTGAGATTGATAGGAGCATCCCCCAGTAAAACCCAGCCCCGTAGTGCTGCAGACAAGGCAGGATAGGACATCGGGCAGAAACATTAACTTTATTGTGGCTCAAGAGACAAGACAGCAGGCCTAAGGCAGCAAGAGTCCAGAGTTCAAATCCCCTTTTTTGGTATGTGTGGAACAGCCACGCCTGGCTGTCTGAATAGCACAGTGCCAGTCTTGACAGTGGGTGATGAGTAAATCGCATCCAACCACACCTGCCAACGTGTTCCGAAGCCTAAGTATTGCATACTTGTCAACATTAGACAATTCACCCTATCAAAAGTTTTTTCAGCATCAATAGTTAGTAAGGCACTTTCAACTCTGTGTTTCTGAGCCCAGTGTATTAGGTTGATAACTTTAGTGGTATTATTTTTTTCTTCCCTACCTGGGACAAACCCTGATTGATCAATGTGTACTAATCCAGGGAGTAGTGGTTTCAGTCTGTTAGCCATGATTTTTGTCAGTATTTTTAAGTCAATATTAATTAAAGAGATAGGTCTGTAACTCCCACAATTTAGCTGCTCTTTGTCAGGTTTGGGAATCAGAGCAATAGTAGATTCTAGGGACGATTTTGGGATGTGGGTCGAGAGCTTTTGACAATTGAACGTGGAGATGAATGGGTGGGCTGGCTTCTGGGACATGATCTTGTATTTTCCCATAAAGCCATCGGGGCCCGGGCTTTTACTTAATGGGAGAGATTTAGTTACCCCATGGAATTCATCCACCAAGATGGGGCTGTCTAATAATTGAGTCACGTTTGACACTATAGTGTTTTGGATCCTTTGTTGGAGAAAGGCTTGGATTTCAGCTGCAGATGGTTGTAGTTGTTTTAAGTTATACAGTTGGGTGTAGAAAGTGTGGAACTCTCTGATTATGTCTGGCATCAATTTGGTGTGTGTACCATCTGAGCGTTTTATAGAGGATATAAAGGTAGTCTGTCTGTCTTGTTTTAGAGATTGAATTAGAAGTTTACCTCCCTTTCCTTCTTGTGAGTAGTATGTATGTTTTGTGAAGTGTAGTTTGCGTTTGGCATTTAGATGTAGCAATGTGGTAAGTTCTGTTAGTTTTGACGAAAGTGTTTTGTAATTTGCCGATGTGTTGTTTTTTTAATATGTGTTTCTTCCAGAGTTTTGATTTCTCGGGTAAGTCGCACCGTATCTTATTCCCTTTGGCGTTTGAGGTGTGATGCTATTCTGATGAGTTCTCCTCTCGCTACACATTTATAAGCCTCCCAAATTATAGCTGGTGTTGTGTCCGGGCATATATTTACTGAGAGAAATGCTGGAGTGTATCTTGTAGTCTTGTAATGGCCTCTGTAATGTTCAGTAGTAGATTGTTCAGTTTCCATTGAGGGGAGGCAATGGGTAAGGAAGATATTTCTATGTCCATAGTGAGGGGGGCATGATCAATCCATATGAGGCTGTTTTGATGAGGGGGAGGTATCTATGTTGAAGAAATATCATGTCTAGCCATGTGCATGAAGGAGATGAAAAGAACAAGAAGTCTTTTTGTGTTGGGTGGATGGCTCTCCTTCTATCGTATAGCTGAGCATCTAGGAGAATGTTATTTATGTTTGTTTATGTTGCAAAGTTTAGGCAAAATCAGCCAAGCAATAGCCATTGCAAAGTTGGTGAATTCTTCTAAAACTGCTATTTTAGCTAAATTTGACAATTTGGTTCTCGATTTATAAGTTTGTCTATTGGCTCTCACTTTCCTCCCTAGTGTTAATTCCTCTCCATAGTGTTAAATCTTCTCCATTGTATTAATTTCTCTTAAGTACTCTCTCTCTCAACAGTTTTTAGCCCCCATCTTTCTCCTCCGTTTTTCCCCCTTAACTTGCACTGTCATGTTCATGCTTTCCCTGCTAACTCTACTCCAATGTTCCTCTTTAACCTGTCTTTCATTATTTTTATAGAATATTCAGTAATGTGAGAATTGTCAAGCTTCTAAATCAATTTCTAATTCAAAGTCAAAATATCAGAATGGGAAATATTATTTCAGTCAACTGTGCTAAATTTGGCTACATTGTCCTAAAATGTTATACTTACTTTGATTTCACAGCATTTAAGCACGTCCATTTATATAGCAGTGAGTTGAAAAACGATTTGCAATATTTAGCCTAAATAGAAGAGCCAGATACAGTCTTCATCTCAGCTTCATTATGTTTACCAAAGTTTTAAAAGATATTTCAAATTTAGTTAACCCTTTAAGGACAGAAGCAATTGTCCAAGTTCTGAACAAAAAGAAAACTTAGACTTTAAGCTATGTCTGTTCAACCATGCTTTACTTAAGTGGATCCACACTTATTATATGTCATTTTGATCAGGAGAAATAGGGATTTCATTTCTAATCAAATATATACATATAATTTAATATGAATAAAATGTAAAAAAGCGTGAGAAATCAAGACATTTTGTTATTTCCTTAGCATTAGAGGTTCTGTATTTTCTTATAAACCATTTTAGATAAGCAGCTATTAAATGCATTTAGCCAAGCAATTGTTTTGGGGGGGGTCTAAAATTTTGAAAATCTTATCTCATAATACATAGAATCAGATAGCATGGCATACAAAATCGTATTGTGAAGTCATACTGTTTTAACGTCAAAGGTCAAATCTTGTTATTTTGTAGTGATAAAACGTTCAATTCCTCTGATTTTGTTTACAGTAAATGAATTGCTTGCTTGGCAATGACATTACCATATATAAATAATTATACATTCTGATTTGTATAAATGTATTTTGTGCATTCATACATCAATAAAAAATGTTTAGTAGCGTTCATAGAGTATGCCATAGAGAGAAGAAATAAAACATTTTAAACCATTTTAAGAATGCACATTTCTAATTAGAAATACAAACTACCCTTAAGCACTATATAAATAAGAAATACTGAGTTATATAGCCACCATTAATTTTCATTTCCTATTGCATCTGCCTGAAAATGAGGACCTATAAAATGAGATTTAAATTCTTGTCAAGACCTATGTCTCCAACATTTCACTACAACATTAAGACAGCAGCTTGATCATGTATGGAGTGATATATAATACTCTTAACTCAGAAAAGAAAAACAAGAAGTTAGGTTTACTTCATTACAAAACACACTTTGCACAGCATTGTTGGGCAATGTTTTAATGATGATTGACCATTACAATTCCAAAACAGTGGTCAATATTTGCTTTTAGACTCTTTTGACTTTCATCTCTTTTGGTTAAACACAAGATTTGAAGATTCACTTGAGGCCATTCAAGTTATTGGAAGAAATGTTGATTTTTTTCTGTACGGATGGAATCTTGGGGGAACCAACTTGCATGAGCTTGAACATGACCATTTTTATACACGATTCTGCGTGTTGTTCTTATGTGGAATTGAGTAGAGGCTGCTTTTTTGTGTGTGTGTTTGTGGGAGGGGTTAATAGGCAGCTTAGTTTCATGTGGAATGAATCTACTGTCAATCAAGAGGTAGAAAAAAAATGATTGATGGTTAGGGAACGGCACCTAAATAGTGATTTTGTGGATAACATTCCCAGGCAAGAAGGGTGTGAGAAGTAAGTCAAATTTCATGGATACCATAGTTTTTCTAGGGAGCAATTAGAGAATATGTCACATCCCGAAATCCAATCTAATGAATGATATTATCTTAACACAATTCTATAACTTTTTGAGGGCCCCCCTGCCCTTCCCCCATGCAATAGGTAGATATTAAAAGAGAACCTTTGTATTTTTGTATTTTTGTACATAACAATTCAGAAGAAGAATGGAAAAGCTTTGTAATAGGTATAATCATTTTGGAAATATTAAAGATTTAGGAGACAGGCCCTATCCGAGATCATAAGCAAAATGTGTCTCCGGTATCTTAACTGGGTGGTAATAAGTTGGCTCTTCTAAGAAATGTTAATTTATATAAATTGCATATCTGAGGATTCGAATTCCCTTATTTTGAATGTAAGAGTCTGACCACTGGATGATATGTAATGGATGAATAGGCCATGTGAGATGTGGACCAAGGCCTAAAGCTGAAGATTTGGACAGGTTAACATGATAACCTACAATGGGGCCACCTTCCTATTCTTATCTTGTACATAAGAATAGGACGGTATGTATTGGGGTCAGATATGTTTAGAAGAATGTCATCTGCAAATGCTATGATAATTATTTGGTTTTAGAAAATACAAATCCCATTAGATAAATCATAACTATTTAAAATATAGATTAATGGAAAGATTAAAAACAATAAGGGATAGTGGACAAACCTGATGGACCTCTCATTCCATTAGGACTGGGAATTACTTAAACCATTCATTGCTAATTTAATTGAAATTTACCGATATAGGTTTCCAATACATTTGAAGAAGGGAATATTAGTATTTCAAATTCAAAACCTATAGGGCCAGAAACTTTGTCAAAAGCTTTATGAGCATCCAGACGCAAGAGCAAAGATTTACCAGGTGTAGAATAATTAATTGTCAATAAAGTAGCATACAAAGCGGGCCTACCACCCAGTGTGGATTTCTCATCACAACCTCTGGGAGGAAGTGATTCAAGATCACTTCATCCAAGTGCTGCAATGAGTAAATTGAGGACTACTCCTCACTACCTGCTGCAATCACTGCTAGTTCCAAATGACAAAAATTTAACATTTTGGACTGTCTACATAAAATGTGCCAGCACATTCCAGCAATTGCTTACTTTGTGGTTGTGGGAAGTGATTACTGGAAAAGCCCACAAATGACTTGATGATTCACATATATAACTGTTTTCTACTGAGACAATTCTTTTCACATCTGCTATAAAGTTTAATTTCTGTAAACCTTACTAGCAACTGTATTGCTGTATTAATACAGAGACTCTAGATCTGCTAATATAATATTGGCTGCTTTTTACAAGGACTGGTTTTCTTATAACCCATAACATTTTCTTTGCCTTATCCATATCATAGATTTTAATGTAATTAACTAATGCATAATCCTCAAAGCCTAATTAATTAATTAATGTAAACATATTCCGCAATGCTGTAAAGAATGTTTTGTAATTACATCTTTAAAACAGGTGAATAAAAGTGGATGCATAATTAATGAATACTGAAAAATAATTTAAATATAACACATGATTTTTTAGCTTATACATGTTGGTTTGTTTATTAAAGCTGATTTTATTTATTTATTTAAGATTTCCTTTAGATCAGTAATGTATTGGGCAGATCTAAGAAAGAGAAAGATTTGGGATAAATGTAGTAGATTAAGAAAAATATATCAGAGTACCAGGGGATATTTACTGGGTCAATTCTATTGAAAGCATTAATTAGTGACCTAACACTTAGTATAAAAAGAGATGTAGACCATATCCCTGATAAAAGAAAGTCTATAAAAGTGTTCAAACACTGTCAGTGCTTTCAGGGATGATTAGATGATTTGCCTATTTTCAATATTGGATTAAAAGGAGACACTATTCATTAGAGGAAAAACTGTAAATTTAAACATCTGAATAACAAAATCTTTTATATTGACATAGTGAAAAACTGCAGCGGATTGAATGAATTATTGTTCAATTTAACCATATTTGAGCAGATCCAAATAAGTTGATATTTTAAAAAGGGAAATGCAACTCTTTCAAGGTCTATAGAATATTGTAAACCTGAAGATTGTTATGCCAAAGTGTCAGCAGAGGTGCACAATTTACTTTTAGCTACTATTAAATAGTTAATCTTTTGATGTTTTATAATTTACCAATTTAAATTTTAGTTCTAACTTAAGGAAATGGTGAAAATAGAGAAATCTTACTATTACAAATCTTACTAATATTATTACAAATCTTACTATTATTATTATTATTATTATTATTATTATGTTATTATTTATATAGCACCATCAAATTCCACAGCGCATTACAATGGGTGGACGAACGGACATGTAGTTGTAACCAGACAAGTTGGACACATAGGAACAGAGGGGTTGAGAGCCCTGCTCATTGAGCTTACATGCCAGAGGGAGTGGGGTAAACTGACACAAAAGGTAAGGATAGTATTAGACTAGTGACAGTTGCAAGAGAGGAATCAGTTGGGAGCTATTAACAGTTTAATTGATATGCTTTTATGAAGAAGTGGGTTTTTAAAGATTTTTTGAAGGAGTGGAGACTGGGTGAGCATCTAACGGAGGAGGGAAGGGAGTTCCACAGGAACGGTGCAGCCTTCGAGAAGTCTTGAAGGCGAGCATCAGAGGTGGGAGTACGGACAGAAGATAGACGTAAGTCTTCAGCAGATCGTAAGGGCCAAGACGGGACATACTTGTGTATTAGGGAGGATAGATAGGTGGGAGCAGCATTATGTAGAGATTTGAAAGCAAGAGCCAGAATTTTAAATTGAGTCCTATATCTTGCAGGAAGCCAATGTAGGAACTGATAGAAGGGTGAGGCGTGGGAGGTGTGGGCCGACAGGAAGATGAGCCTCGCCGCCGCATTCATTATGGATTGTAACGGTGCAAGTTGGGAGCAAGTAAGACCACCTAGAAGTAGATTACAGTAGTCAGGGCAAGAAAGGACAGTGGAATGGACCAGCACCTTAGTCGCACCTGGCATTTAGTAGGGTCGGATGCGCGCAATGTTTCTGAGATGGAAACGACAGGATTTGGCGATAGACTGAACATGAGGCTTGAAGGAGAGGTCGGAGTCAAAGAGAACACCTAGGCAGTGAGCCTGCATGGTGGGCCTGATGGTAGCACCATTGACTTGGAGGGAGACAGACACAGGAGTAGCAACACTAGAGGGAGGAAAGACCAGAATTTCAGTTTTGGTCAAGTTTAGTTTAAGGAAGTGGGCAGCCATCCAGTTAGAAATAGCAGAGAGGCAGTCATAGACACTAGTCAAGAGGGATGGGGAGAGATCAGGAAAGGACAGCTAGATTTGTGTGTCATCTGCATAGAAATGATATTGGAAGCCAAAGGAGCAAATGAGTTTACCAAGGGAGGCAGTATAGATGGTGAACAGTAGGGGATCAAGGACTGAACCTTGGGGACATCAACAGAGAGGAGTTGGGGAGAAGAAGCAGAGCCAGAGAAAGAAATACTGAAAGAGCGCTGGGAGAGGTAGGAGGAGCACTAGAAGAGAGCAATATCTTGTAGACCGATATTGCAGAGGAAGAGAAGAAGCTGTTGATGATCAACAGTGTCAAAAGCCACATACAGGTCAAGGAGAATTAGGATAGAGTAGTAACCACGAGATTTTGCAACGAGTAGATCATTGAATACTTTGGTCAGTGCTGTTTTCACAGAGTGCATGTACTAGCATGTACACAGTATTTAATAGTGCCAAGACCATTATACTGTCCATTCAATAATGTAGGCTATTCTACACCTTGTTCCAAATTATTATGCAAATGATATTTTTCTTATTTACCTAAATAATTGGTGTAAATAACAGTCAGCATAATGCTCATGTTATCATCTATTAAGAGTGCAATTCTAATTTTATTGAGCAAACCTCCTAATTATAACAGTATTTTTTAAAAACATAATAAACTTACAATGCACTGTTCCAAATTATTACGCACAGTAAGTTTCAAAACACTTTGTAGGTTGTAAAGAGCTGAAAATTGTAATTTGTTGTGTTTGCAGCATATTTACTGAAATCAAAAGCTATTTCAATCAAACTTATAACAACATTTTAACTTTTTAAACATTTTAACAGGTCACGTTACATTTTAACATAGGACCCCTTATTTGATAGCAGCTTCACAAGTCTTGCATCCATTGAACTTGTGAGTTTTTGTACAGTTTCTGCTTGAATTTGTTTGCAAGATATCAGAATAGCCTCCCTGAGCTGCTGTTTGGATGTAAACTGCCACCCACCCTCATAGATCTTTTGCTTGAGGATGCTCCAAAGATTCTCAATAGGATTGAGATCAGGGCAGGATGGAGGTCACACCATGACTTTTTCTCCTTTTCTCCCCATAGCAGCCATTGATGCAGAGGTATTATTTGCAGCATGAGATGGTGCATTGTCATGCATGAAGATTTTATTACGGAAAGCATAGTTCTTCCTTCTGTACCAGCGAAGAAAGTGGTCAGTCAGAAACTCCACATATGTTGCAGAGGTCATCTTTACACCTTTGGAGACCCTAAAGGGGCTGACCAGCTCTCTTCCCTTGATTCCGGCCCAAAACATGACTCCACCACCGCCTTGCTTATGTGGCAGCCTTGTTGGAACCCAGTGGCCGTCCACCAACCAT
Source organism: Pelobates cultripes (assembly GCA_933207985.1). Taxonomy (NCBI): domain Eukaryota; kingdom Metazoa; phylum Chordata; class Amphibia; order Anura; family Pelobatidae; genus Pelobates; species Pelobates cultripes. Next base: position 168,079,776 of record OW240915.1, on the reverse strand, counting down.
CCACTACTCCATCCATCTGGACCATCCAGGGTTGCACGGCACTCATCAGTGAACAGGACTGTTTGAAAATTAGTCTTCCTGTATTTTTCTGCCCAATGCAGCCGTCTCTGCTGGTAAGCATTGGTTAGTGGTGGCCGAATAGAAGGTTTATGCACAGTTGCAAGACTCTGGAGGACTCTACACCTTGATGTCCGTGGGGACTCCAGAGACACCAGCAGCTTCAAATATCTGTTTGCTGCTATGTAATGGTATGTTAGCAGCTGCTCTCTTGATCTGATGCATGGATCTGGCAGAAATCTTCCTCAATGTGCCTTTATCTGCACGAACCCGTCTGTGCTCTGAATCAGCCACAAATCTCTTAATAGTGCGATGATCACGCTTAAGTTTTCATAAAATATCTAATGTTTTCATACCTTGTCCAAGGCATTGAACTATTTCACTCTTTTCGGCAGCAGAGAGATCCTTTTTCTTCCCCATATTGCATGAAAATGGTGCTCTGCTTAATAATGTGGAACACCCTCCTTTACTAGTTTTTCCTTAAATTGGGCTCACCTGGCAATATAATTATCACAGGTGTCCGAGATTGTTTTCAGTGATCAAAAGAGCCCTGAGACACAATGCCATCCATGAGTTAAACTGAACAACAAAATATTTAATCTTTGTGACACTTAAATAGAATTTGCATAATAATTTGGAACAGCATGTAAAATCATTGATTATCCTCTTCATCCTCAATAAATTCTCCTCCACGAATGGCAGACGTATGCATACTTAACCTAATTCCTTGCCTAGTGTACATGTCTACATTTTTCAAATAGCTATGAAACAAAGAACATCAACTACATCTTGGCTTTGTTATTAATAAATATGCACAAAACTAAATTCACTATTCACTTTTGCATAACACAAATATGCCTAAATAATGGAGGTCATATTTTGAAAATAACCTGATAGTGAAGGGTTAATTATGTGTTTTCCATTTCATTTGAGCTGGCAGGATTGGTTTTGAATGCACTAATTGGTTAATGTTGAGTCGTGAATGAGTTAGATTGGGGAAGGGAGGCTTTAGGAAGGAGTCACCTAATTATTTTTGGGTTCAAGTCAATTTTTTTTTTTTTTTTTACCCTTGCAATGCTTCTGTTGCACACACCATATCACTGGATATATAACTGCAGAATTTTAAATTTCTTGTAAGCAGTGTTCCCTAAATCAGTTTATTATCACCAGTGGATTATTGAATTACTAAATTAGTAATTAGAGGACATTTAGAGAATTATTTAAAATTACTGCTTAGAAGGCAGAAGCTGGTATATGTTTAATGCCGTATTAAATTATTCATGGCTTTTTTAAACCTTCTGGACTAAAATTTGATATTTGTTGGCCTCCCATTATAAAAATGTACAAATGATATATTTACAGTTATTTACTATATTTAAAATTCAAATTCAAAATTAATTTCACATTTAAGGCCAAAATAGCTGAATTGGAAAAATTTCCAAGTCAACTATATTTATAGTTCAGCTATTTTAGTTTGAAATCCACTTTGAATTTACTGTAATTTACCGACAATTTTTACTTTAGTGAATCATCCCGCAAGCTTATTTTTTTCTTCACCTACCTACAGATTTATAAATAAGGATATCAACAAAGTATTTAAATATAGTACTAATTGTATACATTAGTTTAGTATTTTTGTTCAATGCTTCCATTGTGTTATAAAACATTTGTGCCGGCATAAAGATTTTCAAAGCTTTGAAATATGTGTCTTAATTTCTTTGAGATGGTTAAACCTGTAAACCAGAGCACTTTAAAGATTCTTCAATTAATAAAAGTGTAATTACTAAGAACACATGGAGTCTTTTAATTGCTGTCTAATAGAATAGAAGATTTCAAAAGTAAAATTGCTTAGCTAAAAAAATCCTAACAATTTATTGCTGGTTTGCATGCCTTCAAATAAACCAACACATAACGTTCCACATATTTATAAGTGATTTGTATTAACATCATTTTCTACAGTATTTCTTTTATTTTTATAGAAAGTCAAATCATGCTGTGCTTTATTTATCAATCCACAAGATTATCAGCCATAAGATTATCAACCACAAGATTAAAACCACCTTCCTAATATTGTGTATCCCCCCTCATGCTGTCAAAACAGGTCTGATGCGTTGAGGCATGGATTCCACCAGACTTCTGAATGTGTCTTGACACCAAGATATTAGCAGCAGACCCTTTAAGTCCTGCACGTTTTGAGGTGGGGAGTTCATGGATCGTATTTGTTGTTCCAGGACATTCCACAGATGCTCAATCAAATTTAAATCTGGAGAAATTGACAGCCAAGGGAACACTTTGAACTATTTGTAATGTTCTTTAAAGCATTCCTCAATCATTTTTGCAGTTTGGCAGCATGCATTATCCCTCTGAAAGAGATCAATGCCATCGGGAACACGATTACCAAGAAGAGGTGTATGTGTTTTGCAATCTCTAGGTAGGTGGTAGGTGTCAAAGTAACATACACATGAATGCGCAAACCCAAAGTTTCCCAGCAGAACATTAACCACAGTTTAACACTGCCTCCTCTGGCCTGCCTTCTTCCTATAGCACATTCCACTGGTCGTGTCTTCCCCAGGTAAACAATGCACACATCTGATCTACAAGAAAATGTGAATCACCAGACCAGGCAACTTTCTTCCATCCTTCAATGGTCCAGTTCCGATACTCCCCTCTGATGAGCAACCTGGGCAAAACGCTAGCGTCAGGGGCTCAGAACACCCAGTCTGCAATACTCATGTGCTTGATCAGCACTGCCGACACTCTGTCAGCTATCTCACTAAAAACGGGCATCCTGTGGCTGAATTATTTAGTCCATTATTTATATGAATTCTTTTTCATTCATGATCTTGCTATCTAATGGGGGGATTAGTGACAGAACAGGCATTTAATAAGGGGTGCCCACGAAGGCACGTTAGACCAAACAGCTGCATTTAGCTATAGGAACGTGCTACACTCCTTCCTGTCACTATCACTGAATACTACTTACCCTCCTCCTACAGCAGCTCTATTTTTTGTTAATCATTTACCTTGTAACTTGTGGTTACTAGGTGTTACACATGTAATATATCCTGCCTATTAGTGGCAGCTCTATGGATTTTGTTGGACTCTTTCTGCAGGAGAGTACAGCTTACTGAGAAGGCAACCGTAAATAGATACTTTTTTTCATCACTTAGTCCTCCTTATTTTGATACAATTATCTTGTTCTGCTAGTTTAGCAGCTAGATAAGAGTTTTTTTTCGTGCTGGTTCAGCAAGAGTAGACTTTGTAAAAAGGACTGGAAATTGCGGTCTTTGTTTTTAACCCCTTCTTCTTGTGTTTTCAGTCATTTTAGATAATACCCATTAAAAGTTATGTTTTATTCTCTCCTATTGTAGAAAGTAGAAATCCAGGCACTCAAATTGTTCCAATCAATAGGCAATTTTTATTGGACCCAAGAACCACACAACGTTTTGACCCCTTAGGGCCTTTGTCAAGCTACTGAACACATCTCTTTACAAACAATATATAGGTGCATAAAATAATTAACAAGTGATAAAACTTGTGACTTGCTACAATCAATTAATTATATAATCAATCAAAAATAGTTAAACAGTTGTCAAACATTATCATCATTGTTCCACATACGAGGGGTATAATACATCACAAGATAATTCAGCCAATAGGACACTAGATTCCTAAAAGATTTTTTTTAAATAATATATAATTGAGATGAAACTTTAATGAATTAAATACATCAAAACAAAGTGACTTAAATATCCGGTTCGAACGCAAGATATCAGTCACATGACCGAGTCTGACGTACAGAAAATGTCCAATGACGTAGGTCATGTGACCTAACCTGCAGAATAACCAGTAATGCGCGTGCGCAGCTCGGCGCATGCGCGATACGAAACGCTCCTAAATAAGCAGCGGTATTACAAAATAAGTAACATAAGGAATGTAACATTTGCGCATGCGCACCCAAGCACATGCGCAAACTCCATTCACCAGTCCGGTAGGACCACCTACTAAACCGGACTGATATACAATATTTATTTGTTTATCCTACCAATTATGATACATTTCAAAGTGCCGGTTCAATTGTACATAAGAACAATGATAAAGCTAATATAAATCCTGTCTTAGTCTGACAACACCCAGCAGTGGAACAATGATAATAATCCATGTCATTTATCATGAAATATATTTACTTTTTCATATTTTATAATTATCCCATCATACATCAATGGTATATAACCCACATATATAATCTACAACCCTCATATATACCAGTGAATAATACAAAAGTGAAAAAATAAAAACAATATACAAATGTCAAATTCCTTCATAAACATATAAAAAAAGTTTTATATATACATATATATAAGTTTTAAAGTGTAATACTATGATGTATAATATTTTTGTAAGTATTACATATGATAAACAACTCACATAATTGTGACAAATACACAGTCCTAAAGTGTTAAATCAACAAACTATTAAAATTATTATGATGAGGGTGTTTTTTCTTTTGTCTGTGCTGGATAAGATTGTCAACAATCCTTTTAACTAATTCTACAAAGGTTTCCACAGCATGATCATTTATCTGAGGATTAAATTGGCTAACATTTCTCAAATTAGTATCATTCAATTTTAACTCGGTATTGTCTGGTTCTAATATAGGTTTTGGATATACAGATTTTGAAAAAAAGACTTTTAACCTGATATTTCGAAAGAAACTACATAAATCAACATCAATGTCTATCGGTCTAGGTTTATATACAGGACAGAAAGTCAAACCTTTTTCCAAAATAGCAGTTTCTGCTTCTGACAAATTCGATGAGGATAAATTTATAACTACTTTATCTTCTTCCTATTCTGGGTGCCCTTGTGTTTCCAAAGTCCTGGCAGTGTCCGACTTCTTGTGGCCACCCCTTCTAACTCTTCGGATGTTTCTCCACTTGATATGCTCCTGTATGGTGGAGTCTCTCCTAAAAAATGAACAGAACTGCTGACAGATTGGATCTCCTAAGAGGACCCTGAGATTCTGTAGTGAAGGGATGAGTGCAGTTCCACCACCTACTTATTCTCTCCTATTGTGACAATAATTATCTAGACTGAAATACTATCTTATTAGTACTGGTAGTTTTTTTCTTTCTTTTTTCCAATTAACTATTTAGGCGTTATCCCCCATTTTTACACTATCTACCAGTACTTAGTCTCTTTAGGCTCTATTCTTATTTTTATTTTTACCTACTCACATCCCCATTGAAGGCCCTTTCATCAGTGGACAGAGGGGCACTCTGGGCACTCTGTCAAGGTCTATACCTCAAACCAATTGAAATGCTTTGGCAGGTCCTTAAGAGAGCTGTGTATAAACATATTCTAGCAAACCTCAATGAACTGAAACAATGTTGTAAAGAAAAGTGGGCTGAAATTCTTCCACAATGATGTGATAGACTCATAATGTCCAACAGAAAATGATTACTTCACATTATTACTACTAGAGGTGGTTCTACAAGCGATTGAATCATAAAGTGTACTTAGATTTGCACACATGGCTTCTCCATTTTGGCTTTATTTGTGTACAATAAAATTCATGACATGGTGTCATATGTCATGTGTTGTTAATCTAAAAGAATGCAAAAAACAGCATGTCAAGGTTGACAGTGGGTATGAGGTTTTTGCGCTGCTATGCCATGTTTGGTTTCCACCAAACGTTTTGCTGTACATTATGGCCAAACATCTCCACTTTGGTTTCGTCTGTTCAAAGGCCATTGTTCCAGAAGTCCTGTGGTTTGCTTAGATGCAAACCTAAGCCATTGTGCCATGTTCTTTTAAGAGAGAAGGGGCTGTCTCCTGGCAACCCTTCTAAATAAACCATACGTGTTCAGTTTTTTCTAATTGTACTGTCATGAACTTTACCATTTGTCATGCTAACTGAGACCTGTAGACTTACAGATGTAACTCTTGTTTTTTGTTTAGTTCTTTTTGCTATTTCTCTGAGCTTTGCACTGTCTGACCTTGGGGTGAATTTGCTGAGACATCCACTCATTGTAGAATAATGGACTTTAAATTGTTTAGAAATGGCCTCATAACCCTTCCCATCTTAATGGGCAGTGACAATTGCTCCCCTAAAAGCTGATGTCTTTTTTTTCTTGGCTTTGTGTTAACACACCTGACTGCTCCAGACTTCATGTGGTCACACATGTTGATGATGATCAATTAACAAAGGGCCTTTGATTATTTTCACCTGTCTGCTACTTAGCCTCTTAATTCCTATGGAAGCAGTAAGCGTGTACTTATTTTTTCATACATGGTTTCTCCATTTTGGCTTCATTTTTGTTAAATAAATCATGACATGGTGAGGTATGTAATATGATGTTCATCTGAAGTTGTATTTATCTAATCTTAAGACCCGCTAAGGAACAGGTCATTGTTATGTTCTGATATGTAAAACCATAGAATTCAAGGAGGGTGTACTTTCTTTTTTCCATGACTGTATATGTTTGGAACATTTGCTGTGGAGATTACCTTCTTTATATAAGTAGGTGGGTCTTTTCATAATTTGGTTTAAGTCACAATTAGATTTTATTTAAATGTAACACATGCTTCATTTAACTTATTGGTTGATACTGTTTTATTTTAGAGTCAAAGGGTTTAGTTTAAGGATACTCTTTCATTGGTGGTTGCACAGCAAAGATATATCCTGTTATATTGAGATTATCTTATATTTTCCTTATGGATATTAGAGCCAGGCAAGTGGAAACCTCCCATTCTCATTACAATTGAAACTATTGGATTTATTGATTTACACTAGGAAGTTAACCTGCGAGCTCTGCTAGTAAATAGCAAGGAGTTTACTTCTGACTTCCTGGCTAAATTCATTTTCTTTACTACTTGAGTTTTTATGGGCTATAGTAAATTGCCCCCATAATGTCTTAAGAATAATGGCTACGAACTAAAGGCTGAATGCTTGCATATAAATTAAAGAGACCATGCCAGAAATCTATAATTTATCGGAGCTGTCTATATTTATTGCCAACAATAGTACTGAAAAAGATAATAAATAAAGGTTTCACCTGACTATGGGGACAAGAAAATGAAAAATAAATAAATAAAAGCACAACTACGAAGGTCAATAGCTTTTATTGTAATTGGTTACATAAAAACTGCAAACTGCAGTACTGCTTCATGTTATCTGCTGCTTCTATAAGACCCAAGCGATAATGGTTCATGTGTTTTATGATTTTTAACTTTATATTAAGTATACAATCTATGGATGATGCTTCTTCATTGAAAAATAGAATTTTTATTCGATTTAGCCAAGGATCATTAAGTTATATTTGTCAAAAGATAATGAATTCATATTGTTGTACTTAGATCATTTTTTTTTTTTTAATATCGACAGTAATACTTGTTATAAAATACATAACCATCCAAAATTACATTTAAAGCTTGATTTATTGCATTCTGTCAAGAAACTATTTAACTGGCACAACAATGTTTCTTTGTTCTGATAATCAACACAATATTGAGACCAAACATTTGAAAATAAGAATTTACTACTGTGCCTTTTTTAAATGAGAAATTGTTATCTCTCTTTATGACTCATCTAATAATATTTGCTGTTTTTTATTACAGCTGCAAAAACATTTAAGTAAAAATCTAACTTCTCTTTCAGTGTGAGATCACAAGTATAAGCAAGCCTCATTACAAAAATACCTTTTTTTATTACTGCTTATTATTATTAATCTTTGCACAAAATATGAACATGCCGAAATATTTCCTAAACCCTAAAGCAAATCTTTCTTGCAGGACCATGTATCTAATTAATTTTCTAGCATTTACATGTTAGTGCTGAGTATTGTGCAGTCAAATATTTCTAATAGTAATGATGACATTTAAAAAATTTCATAAATTGACTGGCTTTAAAGGAACACTATAGTGTTACGAATACAAACCTCTATTCTTAAGGCTATAGTGTGTCTGTGGCGGAGTTCCAGTACTCCGACCGAGTACCTCCACCATATCTGCTTCCTCGTAGCTATCAGGGACCCTAGAACACTCCAGACCCAATCACCGAGGCTTGACTGGTTTTACTGAAGGCCTTTTCCACCCTGGACCAGGCTACTGTGTTAATAGCCATGGAAACCATTTCCATCAGCAGATTTTCCCAAACACCAAACGACACTTGGTGAAGGTTAAAACAGCAACTAACTTTAATAGACATAGCACATATATTTAACCCCCAAACAATCTCATTTACATGCAATAAGGTAAATAGAGCACTATAGTACAAGGAATGGTGGGGTCATACAATAGCAAGGGAAGATGGGAGATTAAAGAGGGACAGGGCCCTTAGACAATGCTCTGCTGGGAAACAATAGGACAGGAAACAGGGGGAGAGGGAATGGCACATACAACCTGAACAATCAATACATTCAACATACCCTGCACCAGGAATTGGCACAGGGTGACCAAAACACAAGAGGAATTTGGGGACCAACATAAAGTGTCTGTCTTCGATCCCCAGTGATTGTGACTATCATCACAGTGTTCCTGTCCCTAACTTTAGGTCTCTATCCCCCACTTCAAGCATCAAAGGGTCAAAAACCCTTTTTCAGCGCTGGCTCCATCTCCTTCTCACATGACATCATGGAGGAGTAATGCTCTGTGCAGTGAGCGCCTTGCATGCTTCATGGCTTCCCTAAAAGAAAGCATTAAATCCAAATGGGAATTTTGAAAATGTTGAACTTCCTCAAGCAAAGCGTGGGGATGTCAAACATCTTTTCATGGAGTGACCGTCCATGAAAAACCAGGAAGCATCTCTAGAAGCTGTATGAAAGAAAGCCACTAGGGGTTGTCTAAGCCCTGCAATGTAATCTTAATGTTTCCCTGAAACTGCAATGTTTTTACTTGCAGTGTTATGGGGACAAGGACGCTTCACCCAGACCACTTCAGTGAGATGAAGTTGTCTGGATGCCTTTATTGTTTCTTTAATTAAATTTTGGAATTTGCATAAAAGTTTAATACTTTAGCATTGTTTTTAAGTATTAAAGCTAATGTGGTCTAAAAGTCTTATTAGGTTCGGTCCACTACTGGATGAGGTTCATTGGAGTTATAATCACTGGAGGCTCGTAGTGGCAGCTTGGGCAGCACTTTACCAGTTTTCTTGCAAGAAAAATTAAATAAAAATAAACTATGTAATTATTTTTTTCTGTTGCGTTATTAACTTTTTGTTGTGTAAACTAAAACATTTAATATGTGTCAGTTTGATAAAATGCATTTTCTCCCTTTTAGTATTAGTTACTGCAGTTTCCCTTATTCTCCTTTGCATTTGCTAGGTAAAAAAAAGCCTAATCGGATTTTGGGCCTTGTTCAAAAAGCTAATTAAGTTCTATGGGATATTGCCTCCTTCACTGTCATTGGCTGCCTGACCATATTGTTTATTTGTTGAGCTCATTAGGGTGCCAAATAGGCAAGACAATAACATTCTTAGTAGACAGACCAGCCTACTGAGCTCTCTTTGACTGTGTGCACCAAGTCATGGGGTTGTCAGAACTCCACAGCGATCCAGGTGAGGAAGAGGATCGCTGGACATTGAGGTATGTGACTCTGGTTCCCTCCCTCCTACTGCCTATCAGCCTCACAGCCCCTGCTCTCCCTGTCTCACACAGCTCCTTCCCTCCATACCTCACATAGCTCCCTACCAGACTCATGCAGCACGTTGCCTCACAGCCCCCTCTCTCCCTGCCTCTTAGCTCTGTCTCTTACTGCCTCACACAACTCCCACTTTGCCTGTCTCTCAGCCCTGTCTTTCCCTGCCTCACACAGATCTCACTCTCCATGCCTCTTAGCCCTGTCTCTCCCTGCCTAGCAAACTTCCCATCCCCCCTGCTTCTTAGACCTGTCTCCTTGCCTCACACAGCTCCCACTCTCCATGCCACTTAGCCCTGTCTCTCTCTGCCTCACACAACTCCCACTCTCCCTGCCTCTAAGCCCTGTCTCTCCCTGCCTCACACACCACTCACTCTCCCTGCCTCTTAGACCTGTTTATATCTGCCGCACAGAGCTCCCACTCTCCATGCCTCTAAACACCTGTCTCTCCGTGCCTCACACAGCTGCCGCTCTCTGTGCCTCATAGCTCTGTCTCTTTCTGCCTCACACAGCTCCCTCTCTCCCTGTCTCACACATCTTGTCTCTCCTTCTCTCACACCCCCTCTCTCCCTGCCTCTTACCCCTGTCACCCATCCCCCTGTCCTTGTCCTAGCAGCCTACTGCCCTGTGTAAGAGGCCTGCAGTCACTGCTAGCTCCTTTTTCAGAAGAGAGCGAGAGTGCCAGACAGCCATGCTCTGTTTTAGTCAGTACTACTAGTGACAGGTACTGTTATATGTAGTGCCTGCTTCAGATCTGTATCTCTGTCTGCTCCCCTGCTAGCTCCTATGCTGCCTAACTGGTCTTATTGAGAAAGGCACCCAATGTGTGAAGTGGTGTATGACTTAATACAGTGAGGGAAAAAAGTATTTGATCGCCTGCTGATTTTGAACGTTTGCCCATTGACAAAGAAATGATCAGTTTATAATTTTGACGGGAGGTGTATTTTAACAGTGAGAGACAGAATAACAACAACAAAAAACAAAATGCAGAAAAACGCATGTCAAAAAGTTACATAGTTACATAGCTGAAAAGAGACTTGCGTCCATCAAGTTCAGGCTTCCTCACATTTGTTTTTTGCTGTTGATCCAAAAGAAGGCAAAAAAAAAAAAAAACAGTTTGAAGCACTTCTAATTTTGCAACAAGCAAACCCCAGAATGGCAGTCAGATTTATCCTTGGATCAAGCAGTTATTACCCTACATTGAAAGATTATATCCTTGAATATTCTGTTTTTGCAAGTATGCATCTAGCAGCTCTTTGAACATCTGTATGGACACTGATAAAACCACTTCTTCAGGCAGAGAATTCCACATCCTTATTGTTCTTACAGTAAAAAAATCTTTCCTTTGCCTTAGACGAAATCTTCTTTCTTCCTGTCTAAACGCATGACCTCGTGTCCTATGTAAAGTCCGGTTTGTGAATAGATTTCCACACAGTGGTTTGTATTGGCCCTGAATATATTTGTATAATGTTATCATATCCCCTCTCAGACAACGTTTTTTCTTCATAGCTGATATGTTTCATTCCTTTTATTAATTTTGTAGCCTGCCTCTGCACTTTTTCTAGTGCCATAATATCCTTCTTTAGAACAGGTGCCCAAAATTGCACAGCATATTCAATATGTGGTCTTACCAGTGATTTATAAAGAGGCACAATTATATTGTTGTCTCGAGAATGAATACCTTACTGGCCTTGGCCACTGCTGATTGACATTGCACATTGTTGCATAGTTTGTTGTCTATAACAATTCCCAAGTCCTTTTTGTGTGTTGTTATCCCTAATTCACTTCCTTTAAGGGTATACGTTGCTTGTTTATTCTTTACGCCGAAGTGTATAACTTTGCATTTTTCAACATTAAATTTCATCTGCTATTTGAGTGCCCAGTCCCCTAGACTATCTAAATCCCTCTGCAGCAAAGTAATATCTTGCTCACATTGTATTATTTTACAGAGTTTTGATTTGCATGTCAATAAGTGAAATAAGTATTTGACCCCTTCGACTTAGTACTTGGTAGCAAAACTCAGGTCAGACGTTTCTTGTAGTTGACCACCAGGTTTGCACACATCTCAGGAGGGTTTTTGTCCTATTCCTCTTTGCAGATCCTCTTGAAGTCTTTAAGGTTTCGAGGTGGACGTTTGGCAACTCGAACCTTCAGCTGCCTCCACAGATTTTCTGTGGGATTAAGGTCTGGAAACTGGCTAGGCCACTTTAGGACTTTAATGTGCTTTTCTTGAGCCACTCCTTTGTTGCCTTGGCTGTTTGTTTTGGGTCATTGTCATGCTGTGATACACATCCAAGATGCATTTTCAATGCCCTCGTTGAGGGAAGGAGATTCTCTCCCAAGATTTGACGATACATGGCCCCGTCCATCGCCCTTTGATGCAGACCAGTTTTCCTTAGCAGAAAAACACCCCCAAAGCATAATGATTCTACCCCCATGTTTGAGGGTGGGGACAGTGGGGATAGGCAGTATTCCTCCTCCTAAAAAACACTGTGAGTTGAGTTGATATCAAAGAGCTCGATTTTGGTCTCATCTGACCACAACACTTTCACCCAGTTCTCCTCTGAATCATTCAGATGTTCATTGGCAAACTTCAGACGGGCCTGTACATGTGCTGTCTTGAGCAGGGAGACCTCGCAGGTGCTGCAGGATTTCATGAGTAACAGAGAAGTAACAGAGAAAAACATAGTGCAATAATGTTGCAACAATATGGAGTGGAAATTAAAATAGTTAATCACACTCACAAACCAAAATTGATTGTAGGCATATCATAAAGATGGTAGAAGCTTCAGGACTTGTGGAGCATCATGGCAATTATAGAAGGAAATAAAGAAAATAATAGTGCAGAGTATCTTGGTAAAATAGACCCTTTAATATAAGGGCACACTTACAAGATTGAAGTGGCAAACAGGCATATTGCATAAAATATTCCAGTCACAGAATCCCAAAGTCAGGAAAACCAGAAAAACAGCATACAAAATAAAAACAAATAAACTTTGCACACTATAAAACAGTCCTACGCGATTCGTTCAATAAACTTTGAACTTCCTCAGGGGATATGATGAGAATCCTTCTGTATGTAGGCATGAACGTCCACAAGGTCCTGGTGTTCTTTTAATCTCGTCCAATCTTGGCGTGCAGAAGATCTGAGCCTATTGGCAACATAATTCCAGGTCCGTCACTTGTAATACGTCCGGGTACGGTCACATGACATTTCTGGAAGTGCGGCTCAAGCCTCTCTTTCAGGTTGTATTTCAACGTGTACACTTGCGTTCCATTTAATAGCTTGTGTTCCACCACTTGTTTTCGGAGCAAAATAAAGTCCATAATAATCCATAATAGTCCATAATCGTCCATAATAATAGTCCATAATAATAAAAAAATATATATAGTATCAGTTAAGCAGCATAGAAATAACAGGATAATAGGAAATCCTCCATAAAATAACACATTATAATATAACAAACCCTAGTTTGTATATTACAAAAATCCCTAAAATTTGGGGAATGAAATTAAAACATTAGAAATGTCAAAAAGCAAATTAAGAAATTTAATCATCTCCATAAATAAAAAATACTGTAAGGAAGGATTTAAACCTCCCTGTGCCCCCCACAAGTCCACCCTACTGTTCTACTCACGATAACATAAATGTGGGGAGCATCCTTATCTCGGCACTCAGCAGTATTTACCATGAGTCTTCTTTCTTCTATTTCTTCGTATCATCAGCCCCAAAAAAGGCCACATAAAAATCCATAAATCCCAATGCAACTAATATAAGTAAAAAAAAAGTCAGATTGCAGAAAAAAATGCTAGAAAAAAAAGAAAAGTGTACTTCAACAAAAAGTAATAAATATTCACCCATGGAGGTTTCACAACAGTCTGAGTTCTAATAGTGGGAAAAGAACTTATATAGGCTTTCCCACTCTAGTAAACCAAGAATCCGAGCGTTCTGACAGACAAGTTTTCGAGATAAGAATCAATTTAATTAATTCAATCCAGATTTCAGCCTTCCAGCGCATTTCAGTCCAGCTGAAATCCGAAACCAAATTCAGGCCCATATGAAATCTGATTTGCAAACTATGGACGTTGTTAAATTCCATGAACAATATCTGGATTTTGCAATCTAAATGCATCTACACTAAATGGTGCAAAAACATCTCGCTGCATTCGGAGCCATTTGAACTGTAAAATACTGATATTGTTCATTCAAAGTGCATAACCTACTGAGTGCCCATTATTTCTTCTAAGCCACTCCACTGTGCGGGAAGGAGTAAGAAAGATTCTCAGAGTGATTTACTAAAGTGAGAATTTAAAGTGAATTCAAAGTGAACTTTAAATTTAATATCAGAGTAACCAAATTGAAAGGATAGATGACTTTGAGAATTTTCCCATTCTGGCTATTTTGACATTAAATTTAAAATTTGAATTTACTTTGAATTCTTACCCTTGCATACCTCCTAAATCTGTGTTCAGAGAAACAGGACATCAGTAAGAGAAACCAGTGACCTGAACCGCCCCCTGTACTAGCAGGTCAGCACTCCAGGCTACCTGTCTGTCTTTTAAAGCCAGCCTACTGAGGGCAGACCCTAAAGGTCAGACCCAACAGGGAGCACTGTTTCAGTAATCCCTATAGGGTCCTAATGCTCTAAACATAGCGCAAGCAAGTCTAATGATGCGCTCTTTCTATGCTTGTTGGAGAGTTCCCTGGTGTCACCAAAAGAAGGGAACATGTAGGATAGGGTGGAAAAATTAGGACTGTTCCACTGAAATCGCATGGCTGGTAGGTATGCGTTAGTAAATTACCCTGCCTGAGTATTACAGTTCAGAAGATCAGAATTATAGCCAAATAATTTGTTTCTTATCTAGGTTAAGATCAGAGCTGTAGAAGCCATTAAGTACATGTGAGAATTTGTCACACACATTAAATATTGTGTACATTGTGTTTAGAATTCAAATAGAAAATGAATCATAAATAACCATAAAAACAACCACATTTGCCTGAGTGTGTACAACAGAACAATTGTAGACTTATTAGCCATATGTTGCAAACATATCTGCATGATTTACAAGTTAAAGACACCCCCGTACACTCTTTATATCAAACATTATTTATTAGATAGATGGCAACATGGTGTAAACACCATTTGACATCATCACCTTGTAACTCCAGGTTTAGATGATCATGGATCTACTGCTTCATAAATTAGGGATGGCATCCAAAACACTCTTTGTTGCACCATGACCACTACAACAAGCTGAAATAATTATAATGCCTAGAGTGCCAATGCAATTTGTTATAAGAAATTAATAATTACGTTATATACTTCATTAGTCATAATAGCATATTATTTTTTAATGTTTTATCAAAAAGGTTAGGCATGGCTTTTATCAATATATTTCATGATTTCTAAACTGCATTAGTTTTAAAATTGTAATAAAAACAAAATATAATAATGTCTAATATAAAATAATTACTATAAAATAATTACTAATGCTCCAATGCTGCCAATTGATTTTTATGATTTTATAAAGGAGAGCAGAATGCTTGCAAACATACCTTTTTTGTCACCTGTCTAAATGATAAATAAAACAAATATTTGTAAGCGGATCACAGCATTTACAGGTGACAGCTGGGTGACTGATTAAGTGAGTTTACAGTAAACCAAAACAAGCAAGAGAACATGATTACTGAAAATAAAGACTAGTGCTGAAGCAAAGGTGCACAGTTGTCAGGAATTACCTGGAAAGTCAATGTTTTGATTCAAAGATTCTATGACTTCTTCTGCACATTTACATCAAATTGACAATTAATCATATTAAATTTGATCTTCATTTAACATTTTTGTGTGGTACTTTGTGGAAACAGTGGAGACAAATACTGCTTTTTTTCTATTGTTACAATTTATATATTATTTAAAATATTTAATAAATTGGACACTATATAGTTAATCAGCGCTAACACATTTCATTTTCACTATTGAAATCTGAGAATAACTGCCACACCAGATAGCGTTGATGGACTGTAAACTCAAACGAGAGAAAAAGAGAATCGAACAGGTTGATTATCCAATGAAATGTACTTTGAACAACAGGTAGGTACCCAATGTAGCAACCAAAATACCTTAATATGTAAATATCCCAACCCTAATTATGGAAATTAGACATAAGAACAAGTGATAACGAGATAAGAAGCAGAGTTGCATACGTACCTGATGAACTCAAACTATAAAATTAAACAAGGGAGGCATAAGAACGGGCGGGAAATACTCGCCTCCTGTCATTAATAAAATTAAGATTATAGGTACACTAAAGCTAGCATAATCTACAATTTGATAACATGACAGGAGTGTTCGTATTTGCTATTTTAACACTCAGTATACAAATCCAACGCTGTTTGTCTCGCTGGTACCTATTATGGGAGATAACTAGAACAATCCCCAATGTACCCTCCAACTGAGAGAAGTGACCGTAGACTGATCAATGAAGATGCCAGCTTTCGATGTACCCCAAAATATGGGAAAAATTCGATCCTCTGTTAGATCCATTGTACATGGGATTACGATCTGTTTCCTAGCAGACCTCCATAAACTGCCAAGCTGACCTAATTGTCCTTTCCCTGTAGGTGTAAAACACCAAGGGTTATCCGTGGATTTAGGATGGCGATAAGAACTGCCACCAGGTCTCAACCTTGATGTGGAAGATGGCTTCTTCGATCATGCTGGAACCACCAGGTGATGTGGCCTTGTAGATAAAATTCCAACCTCCGATGATGTGTCTGAGTCTATCACCAATTCCATAACCAAACTGAATAGTCTTATCGTTCCCTCATGACCTACCCAGTGAGTGGTCTTTTCCGAGAATGAACCTACTATGCCGGCAAGTGTTTCCAGTACTCCAAATGGACTGCGTAACCCACAACCATGGTAGAACAAGGTACTCCTAAGGGATGTCCCATCCGAGTCCCAACACTGAACTAATGTAGCGAAACGTTGATCGACTACTCTGGGGAACTGTGAATACTGGATATAACCAAAAGAAGGAAACGAAAGTAAAGGATAACATTTCCATCCAACATATATCCTTGTCGGGGAGCGACAAATGGTCCGGATCCAAGGGTAATAGGGCCCTGCATAAACGAAGGAGAGTCCTCCGTGCCGTATTCGCATGGTGGATCGCAAAGGCTTCGAAATCCGATCAAAGAATAATCTGATTAATCATCTGTACGATCCTGTTCCATGCCCAACTTGTCAAAGTTCGTGGAGGAACTCATGGTCAGCACGCCACCTTCAAGATATGGCATAATCTAGGGAGATCCTTGACTGTCCGGTTACATATGTCCACGAGTAGGCCCTAGGCCAAGGGACCCAGGAATGTGAATTTGAGAAATGAGCTATAGGTATACCTCCCTTCCTAGCCTTGAGTCCTGCAAACTTTTAGCGATCTCAAATACGCAGGTAAAACGTAAAGTCCCATCACTAACGACAGGTGACTCCAGAGAACAGATATAGAAAACAAACAAGGTCCTAGCTTCAACCGACGCAGGGGCCGTCCAGTTTGGGAACGTTGGCAGTCATATCCGAGCCTGCTACAGATCCAGAGCATTACGCCAGCTGTAGGTTGCGTCCCGACTTTGTGACGTCTGTGTAGAAGTTGGTGTACACAGGGTTCCCCCCATAGAGTCCAAGCAGGTCTCCTTGATGATAGATGAATAGGTGGGTTAGCGGAAACCCACAACCAAGATGGTTCCCATGAGGGATAAAAGCATAGGAGGGTCCTCCATAACTGAATCATGTTCTCAGAGGAGTAGAGGTAGTCCTGTCATCTATCCCAAGATTGTTACTGTGACAGACCCATCTGCATGACTATTATTTGTCGGTTCATGTAGTTTGCCTTCCTTTCGTGGAAATTGCCTGTTCCTATAACCCCATGCGTATGATTGACTTTTTGCCGAATAAATCTACCAAACGGACGGCCACCCACAATAGAAGTGTGCTGCTGGTTTATATCTTGATCCCAATTAGAACGTTGTGGTTAACCGCAGACACCTCTTAGTTATAACCAAATACAGGGTGGTCGTCATTCGTATGTCGACCATGAGGCGGCGGCCATTTCAAACCACGCAAAAGACCAGCGGTGTTCGGCATTGATTCTATGGAACTAAAAACGGACACTTTTTCTGCTGAACACCGCTGAAACTACAGACCGCCCTTCTTGGTCGACAAAAGCATGCGAACACCAGCCGTTCGGGAGTTTTGGATTACACAAAGAGACTTAACCCAGATAGCCATCCCATGGAGTCAATTGCATACCAAAAGACTGTAAGGACTTTGACTCCATGGCGATTGAACTATGCGTATGGGATCTGAGCGCTATTCGCTATCTGGGGATACGTTACACGAATGTAATATGTTCGGTAGTTGTGCAATTATTTATTTTCAAGTGTTTTCTGGTGTTTTACTTAAAATGGCAATTTGTCTTTGTCCTGGAGATAATTGAATTACTTCTCAATTATCTCCAGGGCAGAGTGGAGGAAACCATGATGCATGGTGGGAATCTTTTGTGACTGTGTGTCTGAAATAGCCATATGTCTGTCTGTCATTACAGTCCCTCATTTGGTCACCTAGGGGAGTGTCCACCAAGTGGGAGACCTGCATAAATACGGGCGGGTAGCCCACAGTAAACCCAGTTCTTGTTTTACCCCCAATGCGGAGCTTGTTCTCGTTATTGGGGGGGATTTATTACTGACGGATAGAGACTGATTGCTGTAGCCAAAAGCCGCTTGGAGGATATACTTGTTCGGCGGTTAGCGACGATTCGTGGATTATTGTTCGGGAGTTTGGCGTACTCTTACGGATCCTGAAGATTCTGTTCTTTCCATGCGATCTATGGGTATGGTGTGCGTGCCGCCCGGGTAGTGGGCCTTCCCCAGTCTTGTCACCCGAGTAAGACAGTGCACATTTGCTCTATGAAGGCCTCAGGATCTCATGTCACCTTGACATTGGTAAAAACAGTCTGAACCGTTAGTACGCAATAACCTAGACAGAGTGCAATAGTTTGTTTGATACAGCGTAGGTCATACTAAAACCTGCACTCCTGTAATAACTGAGGCACCTCCATTAGCCGTACCATCTCCAGGAGTACCTCTAATAAATGGGTCGATCCTGGGAGCTGTACCCCAGATAAGAAGTTTAAACAGCACCTACACTGTCCATAAAGTCTCCGGGTAGCGTGTAAATAAGGTGTGGAAATTCGCCCCGTAATACCTTAGTGGGTATTTTTCGCATGGGATACAGTGGTACGGACCCAGCAGATCCATTAGAGGAGGTGAAATAGAGAAATCCAGTCTAAACACTTATACTCTGCACGATCAGGTAGCCCTATAACGAAATCCAGAGCACGGACGTTAGATTAAATGGAGGGGTTCTCTCCCCTTACCCAGTCGATGTGAAGTATCGTCTCCATTGCATACCGGTGAGGTACTATACCCCTGTACAAGAGCTGAAGCATCAGTGGTAAACCCGGCACGTACCTCCATATTGAATTGGTTGTAGGAGGGGCGCCCCTCTTCACAGGCATTGTTGTCCTGTACCGGTACTAGCCTGTGTGATGAACAAAGGGAAGGCACTGTAGTGTATGAGAGAGCCACACTCTCTATTAATGTAATCAAACTCTGTGTCAGCATCAGGCTGATAGCAGAAGCAGGCCAAACCCGTTAATAACAAAAGTAGTGTTTACCTCTGTGTCCGGTTCCTTCTATGAGAGTGGGCCACACTCAGAACATGTCTCCTGTATCCATCTCAGTATCGGACTGAAGTAGGAGGAGGGCCGCGCCCTCTAATAACGAATCAGTCTCTGGTTCAGTATATGAGAGGGGTTCTTCCTCTATTCGTGTAAATAAATATCAGTCTCGGGCCGAGGTGATGGAGGGCTGCACCCTCTAGGAATCCAAACTAGAGTCCATATCAGACTCGGGGGGACCAACTGCGGGTTCACCATTTAATAATATCAGTGTAGGACTGAGATCCTGAGGAGGATCTCTCTCTGACCACGAGACCTTTCTCTGAATCACTCACCTGAGAGATGGGATTAACTGGTAATAAACCGGAACGATGGTAGACGGAGTAGTAAACGACTTCGGGGCCATGTCCGTCTTAATAACAGAAAAGGATGTTGAGAGAATGCAACCTTTGGAGAAATGATTAAATCTACCAACGGACCGCCCAGAGCCCGTGCGTGGGATCCAAGATGATTGTCAGTAGCCTGAGGAAAGCTGGAAACATTCTCCATGATCCACGAGCGCCCGTGAGGTCAGAGGAGGCCTAGTCAGACCTCTCAACGACCCCCGTGATAGGAAAATTGGAAGGCGTAAAAACAAAGAAATGATAATAAAGGTAGAAGCTAAATAGCAGACCGGAAAGCAGTCAAGTAAATCTAACTGAAAGGGTCAGGAGCTTAACATGACGCAGGAAAAACTACCAAAACCTAATGTGGATACCGTTAAGGCAGCTAAAGGGTAGTTGTTAACAACAAGGAAAACACAGTGCTCCCCTGTTGGCATCTGAGCACTGGTCTCTACATGTGCGAAATTCTCCTTGGAGCTGTGCCGCCGCCTGGCTGGCATAAACCGTGGTTGTGCACCCGGGGATCTTCATAAAAGCCTTGCCCCTAGGGCATGGGGTTTAGGGTCTTCACCCTTCCAATCACTTTAGGTGCACGTGTACTGGTGTCCTCTTGGATAGTATGGTAGCATTGTTTGCCTGGATACCCACCTATCTCCATGTCAATAGTGGGTATTGGGTTTTCCTCCATGATATTCCCCCAGGCCTGCGGCCAAAAGGAGTTCGGGCATAGAAAGATCAGGCCTAGCAAAGGGCACAGGCATAGCAGGGCATCGAATGGGTACAGACATAGCAGGCCAATCAAATGGGCGCAGACATAGCTGGCCAATCCGTGGGGTGCAGACATAGCTGGCCAATCGATGGGGCACAGACATAGCAGGCCAATCGATGGGGCACAGACATAGCAGGCCAAACAAAGGGGCACAATAAGAGCAGACCAATCATGGGTGGTGTATGAAGTTAGTAATAAGGGATCCCCGTGTTTGGGCAGGTTTTCTGATTTGTTGTTTTCTGTGCTGCTGTGGAGTTCTAGTAAAGAGAGACTTAAGCAAATACGAAGCCTCCTGTCATGTTATGAAATTATGATAACGTGCCAAAATTGTGTAAACTATATATAAGTAATGCAGCAACAATTTAGAGCATAGCATAAATACCCCTAAACATAGCAGACAAAAATATTCCGGGCAAAGAAATATACTACTTAATATCCAGCCCTCCTTAATTCAGTACTCTGGATATAACCTTTAAAAATGAATAAAACATTATAGTGCAGATCATGAGACGCCAAATACACGTTTCAGTCTGGGACTGCTTCAGAAGACTTTCACAGGACTTTAGAGTGAGCTGCCTTAGATGTATCACAAGTTGGCTGTATATTTACTGTTTTTAAATAAGATAATAAAGCTGCATTGTTTAACCAAGCCGGCAGTCCGCTGTTTGATGCTAATTTTATACAGTTTACTGAGTTCTTTGTGAGTTGCAATCCAAAAGATTCCTATGTTTATTATATATGATGCATATTGCTGCATATAAATGGTCTACACTATCATGTTTTGTTTTAAAGGTTATTCCAGAGTACTAAATCAACAAATCCTGGATATTAAGTATTATATTTCTTTGTAATAATACCGAATAGGTACCAAATGTATACCAAAGTGCCACACACAGTTTGAGAATACTTATGTAAATAAGGTAGAGCTCTTAAGGACCACTACAGGACCAAAAATATAAACCAAACATACTGTGAAACTGTTAGAGAAAATAAAATAGTGTGTATAGATGGAGCCAAACTCACCCATACACACTATTTTATTTACTCTAACAGTTTTATGCTACATTTGGTTAATATTTTTATCTTTAGGTCCTGTACCGGTCCTTAAGATCTCTACCTTATTTACATAAGTATTCTCAAACTGTGTGTTGCACTTTGGTGTACATTTGGTACTTATTGTGTATTATTATATTTGACTGCTAAGGGAGCATTTTGTACCACCGACACATATTTGGAATCATACAGTCACTTTTTTTAAGTGCCTAGACACTTTTTATTGTTGTATTTTTATATTTCTTTGTGCCTCATTTTTGTTTTTCTTTGTTCTGCTGTTATTTGTCTTATATTTAGTGAATGACATGCATTGCCTTCACATTTTATGCATTGCTCAACTCCAAGTATCCTTATTCAGTCGACTTCTTGTGTTCAGTTACAGACTATTGAGCATTATCTTGTTTATTCATTTTCTGCATTTGGGATTCAGGACTTTGTCTCACCTTGCCATTTAAGGATAATGGAAATATATGTAAACTAAACCTAGGTGTCATGATTTATTATGCCTCCAATTCCCCAAATGTAATTTGTCATAATACACAGTTCAACGGTTGATTTCCTCTCTTCCTTTCTATCCCCCCCCCACCCCTCTCTTTCTCACTTTGGTATAGTGCAGAACAATGTAATGGCTACAGTTAGAGATACAGAATTGTTGTGGTTTTGTTCTGTATCAGCAAATTAAGGTATACTAGGAGACATCCTGTTAGCCCAATGAATAACTGCGTGTTGTGTGGCAAATCTTTCAAGACTTAAATCATGCGTTCGTGCTTGCTTCTGAAATTAAAAATAGTTATTTCTATTGTTCGAATACACATATTTATATTCATTCCACATCACTAACAGCAATTGAATAGTACATAAAACTTTCAAAGGAGATCTTAGAAATCAATTACAGTAAGCATCCATTCCATTCAGTGGGCTTATAAGGAACGTGATTTAGTTTGAGAAAAGACTTCCCAAACAAAAGCTAAAGAATGCAGGTCAAGAAAAACAAAAAAGAGTACCGGGTGACACCAACATCTTGACTGCCAACATTATGTGACTTCTTCATTCATCATTTATATTGTCAACTCTAGAAGCAATGCATCATAAGTGAGTAAATTGACCTCTGGATAGCTGCATTTTTATAGTTTCCCTGAATCCTGTATATGTCTGCTCTGTCATACAATAGTACACATGGTAATATGGTAATATGGCACTCTGATCGCATCAACCAGACAATATTCTGTCTCCCGGGTGCTTGGATACGGCATGTTTCTGACAGACTGGAGGGATTATTGGGAGGGGCTGGGAATAACAGGCTGTTCTAGTCCATATTTGTACCAATGACAAAGTTAGAGGAAGATGGAGGGCTCTAAATAATGAATTCAATGAATTAGGTCACAAACTTAAGAAGAAGATTTTAAAGGTGGTTGTTTTCAGAAACGCAGAATGAAATTAGAAAGGTGAATGCATGGGTTAAGCCTTAGTGTAGAAGCCATCCTCTCCCCCAGTGTTGTGGGAGAGAATGGCTAGAAGGCTAGAGGATGCTTTAAACTAGGCATGGAGGGAGAGTCAAAGAATGGTCAATGTGCAAGATAGTATAGAAAACAGAGAAAACTCAGCTGAAGTCAAGAAGAGTAGAGATGGGGTTTGTAAGGAGTGGTAAGGTTAGCAGACAGAACAATAAGGAATGAATTACACGTTGTTCATTAAAGTTCAAGAAACATGTGGTAAACACATCCCCCTACTAAATAATGTTAAATGTGAAATTTTGGAATGGGCAAATAAAATATCCCTTCGGAATTTAAGTAAAAGTTTATCTTATAATACAGTGATTACTGAACTAATTTTACAAAACAAGCTTCTAAAAGAAGAAATTTATTTAATCCTTTTAAATAATCAGATTCAATTGAATTTAATATGACTACATGATGCTGAAATGCCATCTGACCTTTTATCTCCTTGCCATCTGAACAGCTTTCACTTTTTACATTTGTTCCAAACAAATTTAGGCTTTATGTAAGCTAGCATGTGCAAAAAAATGTTAATGAAATGACTCCATGATGCTTATTAAATGAGGGAAAAGAAATTATTCGAACACACATAGCTAATAATATAATAATATGTAATTAATTACAAAAATCTTGTATTTAAAATCTATCTATCTATCTATCTATCTATCTATCTATCATAGACACTTCTCTACATAGTATCAGTCAGAGTCTGCTATCTACCCAACAGGTTTTAGAGGTCTCAAGGAAAATGAAAGTATGTTTCATTGTATCCCATGAGTGGAGGGTTTTGTAGGTGAGGATACAAACGAATATTGGGGTAGAGTGTTACTTTCATCACTAGTAAGCAGATGTTTATATTTTGAAGTATATATTGCTATGTTATACATATCCAGGCTGCTTTGGTGTAAATGTAGTAACATTACCATCTAACTGTTAAAGGTTTACCACAACCACCATGACCACTTCTGTTTTTTTCGTGATGGTCGGAATCTATATGTGCAGCATTTCTGCTTGATATACCGCACATACAAGGATATTTGCATTTCTGTGCTGAGGGCTAGTTGCATCTTTGGCACGTTTCACTTAGGCAGATGAGAACTCTGCCAATCAGTCAAAAGGGCATGCTAAATAACATTTAAAAAAAATTCAGGAATGGAGTAATCTTTGTGGGTAGTAGATGGGTGTTTGGCTCTCCTTACAGTTATACAGTCAGGACATGCTGTCACTTTTCGGTTAAATAGGTTTCAACTTGCTTGCAAAGTGTGACTTGTTTGGATCTTATTTAGTTTAACAGATTTCCTGTATTGTGTTTGTTGGTTCTGTTAACAATGATTGATTAAAGTAGTATTTGTATAACACATGGATTAGAGAATAAATTAACCAAATGCGTTCTCTATGGATAGATGTTTCAATTAGAATGGGGAGCAAGGGCAGCTCTCTAATTAGGCGATTTAGGCAGTCACCTAAATCGCCTTAGGAAGAGTGACATATCGGGTGCTCTGTCAGAGACCAAGGACCTGGCACAGGATAGGACAGAGACAGGGACCCAACACTTGCTCTGTATGCCGCCGGGTGGAGTGGAGGCCCCTCCCCACTGCCTGCCCTGGCGGAAAGACAGCCTCCTGTCTGCAGCTCTGCCAAATGCAGAGCTGCAGACTGAGGAGTCTCGTAATCTCCAGCCAATAAGAGCGTTGCCGCGGGTAACCACTGCAACTCTGATTGGAGATGACGAAACTTACCACGTGGTCTGCAGCTCTACACTCGGCGGAGCTTAAGACCGGAAATCAGCCCACCGGACCATCAGGAAAAGCAGCCCACCGGACAACCAGGTATTTACCTTTTCACAGCCCCCTACCCACCTCACAGCCCCCTACACACCTTACATCCCCTACCCACCTCACAGCCCCCCCTACCCACCTCACTGCCCCACTTCCCACCATACAGCCCCCTACACATCTTACAGCCATCCCCTAATCACCTTAGAGCCCCCTACTCACCTTACAGTACCCTACCCACTCACAGCCCCCCTACCTACCTTACATCCCCCTACCCATCTCACAGCTCCCCTACCCACTCACAGCCTCCCTACCCAGCTTGCTGCCCCCCTACCCACCTTACGGCCCCATACCCATCTCAAAGCCCCATACCCATCTCACAGCCCCCTACCCACCTTACATCCCCCTACCCACTTTACAGGCCCCCTACCCACTCACAGCTCTCTTACCCATCACAGCCCCCTACCCTCCCACACACACTCACAGCCACCCACCCTGTCACAGCCAACCCCACCCTGTCACCCCACACACCTTGTCACAGACATCCCCACCCCATATCCCCACATGCTGTCACAGCCACTCCCACACTCTCCCACACCTTACAGCCCCCCAACCCATCTCACAGCCCCCCTACCCACCTCACTGCCCCACTTCCCACCTTACAGCCCCCTACACATTAGAGCCCCCTACTCATCTTACAGTACCCTACCCACTCACAGTCCCCCTACCCACGTTACAGCCCCCCTTACGGCCCCCCTACCCATCTCACATCCCCCCTACCCACTCACAGGCCCCCTACCCAGCTTGCTGCCCCCTACACACCTTACTGCCCCATACCCATCTTACAGCCCCCTACCCACCTTGCATCCCCCTTTCCCACCTTACAGCCCCCCTACCCACTCACAGCTCTCTTACCCATCACAGCCCCCTATCCTCCCACACAGCTACCCACCCTGTCACAGCCAACCCACCCTGTTACCCCACACACACCTTGTCACAGCCATCACCACCCCGTTTCCCCACACACCGTCACAGCCCCCTTACCACACTCTCCCACACCTTACAGCCCCCTTACCCATCTCACAGCCCCCTACCCACCTCACAACCCCTTACCCACCTTATTGCCCCATACCCATCTCAAAGCCCCATACCCATCTCACAGCCCCTACCCACCTTACAGCCCTCCAACCCACCTTATTGCCCCATACCCATCTCACAGCCCCTACCCACCTTACATCCCTCCAACCCACTCTTACCCATCATAGCCCCCTACCCTCCCACACACCCTCACAGCCACCCACCCTGTCACAGCCAACCCCACCTTGTCACCCCACACACACCTTGTCACAGCCATCCCCACCCCATATCCTCACATGCTGTCACAGCCACTCCCACATTCTCCCACACCTTACAGCCCCACTACTCACCTTACAGCCCCCCTACCCACCTTACAGCCCCCTGCCCACCTTGCTGCTGCCCCACTTACCTTACTTCTCCCCTACCCATCTCACAGCCACCTTCCCATCTCACAGCCCCCTACCCACCTTACATCCCCCTACCCACCTTACAGCCCCCTACCCATCTCACAGCCCCCCTACACACCTCACAGCCCCTACCCACTCACAGCCCCCCTACCCACCTTACAGCCCTCCTTCTCACCTTACAGCCCTCTACCCACTCACAGGTCTCTTACCCTCTCACAACCCTGCTACCCAATCACAGCCCCCTACCCGCCCACACCCTGTCACAGCCAACCCCACCCTGTCACCCCACACACACACCTTGTCACAGCCATCCCCACACACCATCACAGCCACTCCCACAAACCCTGTCACAGCCCCCTCCCACACCCTGTCACCTTTCCACACACACACCCTGTAACTCCCCCATACATGCACCCTGTCACCCCTCCCACACACCCTGTCACCCTCCCACACACACACACACAAACACACACACTCTATCATCCCCATATACACACTGACACCCCCTCCTTACACTATCACCATTCCCAATAAATTTCAGCCCCCACACACTGTTAACCCTTCACCCAGCTCCACTCTTAATAACCCCTTTTAATTTTGTCACTCTCACCCCCTCCAAGCATACCAAACTCACCTAGCCTCACTTTGCACATTTACCCTATCATATTAATCCCCCAATCCTGCTAGACTCACCTTCTCTTGCCCTGTCACACACCACCTTTACCCTGCCACACTCACCGTGTCACATTAACCCCCCTTAATCATGTCACACTCCCTCCTCCAGTCATGTCACAACCTCCTATCATTCTCACACTCCCTCATTCTGTCACAGTGACCTCCTCAACCCTGTCTCATTTACCCCCCTCACAATGTCAAACTCAACCTGTCACATTCAACCCACATCTATCATTCGCACACACACAGACATGAAATATAGCTGTGCCATAACACAATGCACAAAGGCCACAGGAAGCCCCCATAAACACAACACACGACAAGCAGCTACCCCACATAGAAAGGTCACAGACACATGTTCACAAAGACGTACATTCACACACAAGGATACTCCCGTTTAGACACAAACATTCATGCCAGACACGCTCAGAATTACACACTGGCAGTAATGTATACATGACTGCCAGGTTATGTAACCATACCTCCCAGTCGTGTATAAAGGATTAGCATAATTACATTTTTTTATTACAAATTAATTTAGTTTGCAAATTATGCCATTACTTTAGTCAGAGAGATCACAACGCAGCGGCACAGGGTTCTGCAACACTGCAAGCCTCTGGACAACTAGCTCTCTGTATCCAGTGCTGCAAGCCCGTCCTTCTATATAACTACAGCACCTTACACAGGCAATGCAACCCCTATTTATTTTCACTTTGGGTGTTAGTGGCGCCTCGTGTTTGAGTTTTGCCTAAGGCCTCACAAAATCTAGAGCCACCACTGATGGGGAGCTAGTTTTTTGTTCAAGTATTAAAAATCGTGTTTGATGTACCAAACTGAACATTACATAGGTGGTTTTAAAGAAACGAGTGACAGAAAGTTCAGTACTTATTTAAATTAATAACCAAATATGTTGTGGGCATCATCTGTACATTACAAGGCAGAATAAGACCGTGTAACTCTTTTCCTCTTATCTCATTCAGTTTCCCCTTTTCTAGTGATACCTCTTCCCTTTGTCCTGTCTCGTTTGGAGTCCCCCAAGGCTCTGTCCTTGGTCCCCTTCTATTTTCTCTTTATGCCCTCTCTTGTCAAATGTATTACCTCATTTGGATTCCACTACCACCTGCATGCTAATGCCACCCAGATATATACTCCCCAGACCTCTCCCCTGTCGACCTGCAACGTGTCACTGCTTGCTGTTCTTCCATCTCTGACTGGATGTCCTTCCACTTTCTGAAACTCAATCTTTTTAGAACTTAGCTCCTTGTCTTTCCTCCTAATACTGATCCTTCTTTTTTGCTCTCCTTTCAAGTTAGTGGTATCCACATCAGTCCATCCTTGCAAGCACGCAGTCTTGGCATAATACTTGATTCTGGCCTCACCTTTGAGGCTGACATCAAGTATGTTACCAAATCCTGTAGAATCCATCTTAAAAACAAAGCCTGCATCCACCCCTTTCTTACGCAAGATGCTACTAAGGAGCTTGTCCATGCTCTAGTAATTTCTCACATGGATTATTGTAACCCTCTGCTAATTGGTCTTCCCTCAAGTCATATTGCCCCGCTACAGTCTGTAATGAATGCTGCCGCCAGACTGATTTTCCTCTCCAGTCGCTCCTCTCTTACCTCACCTCTCTGTCAGTCCTTACATTGGCTTCCTGTATCTTATAGTAGTCAATTCAAAGTACTAATCCAAACCTGTAAAGCATTGAACAATTCTAGCCCCTCTTATATCTCTTCACAGATCCATAAGTAAACCCCTTCTCGCTGTCTCCGCTATGCCCATGAACTTCTCCTATCTGATGCTCGCATCTGTACGGCTACCTCACGCTTGCAGGACTTCTTGCAGGCAACTCACTTCATATGGAATAGCCTGCCTACTGCCATCAAATTCTCCCTTAGTCTTCAATCATTTAAGAAGTGCCTTAAAACCCATCTCTTTAGGAAAGCATATGGCCTCCCAGAGTAACCTCTACCTCACATACCAGTCTTTTGCTCTCTCCTTAAGGGCAACACACTACTCTCTCATCCAGCTCTGCTTCACTCCCACCCTATTTGATTATGATTTCCTGTCCTATTGTGTTTTATACCTCACAGACTGTAAACTCGTTTGAGCAGGGTCCTCTTCAACCTATCTTTCCTGTAGGTTTTCTTGTAATTGTCCTATTTACAGTTAAATCCCCCATCTGTAAATTGCTACAGAATCTGTTGGCACTATATAATGGCAATAATAATAATAATAATAACTAGAAACTACAATTTCTGGGGAAATTGTGTGAAGTGTTCTTTCCTCCACCAGTAGTCTACAACTGGAGTGGGCGGAGTAACTAGGTGGAGTGGCTTGAGTAACTGTTATGTGGTTGTAGTGGCCAGAGTAACTGTGGAAAGGTTGGACTGGGCAGAGTAACTTTATGAAACATTGATTAGCTGTATTGATGTAATATTGTATGTTACTGTTTTTCTGTTACAGGTATAACGAATTGACTAACATGGAAATATATTTATTAAATGTGATAGTGCTCACTTTTGTGTTATCAAAACTGTAGGAATTACAGCAGTTAAGAGAATGTGTTTCATCTAGCAGCCTCTGTGTTCCAGAAAACTCTGCTGGCTGCTCACACACCTGGGTTCCTATGGCAACTCACTCTACAGCAAGGGCAAAGAAGAGCGTTTAAAAACAAACTGCTCCAAATTGCTCACTTCACTGGCAGTTGCCATCTTCAAACGGTCTTACATAAATCCTACAGCAAAGAGCTTTATATTGTGAAAATCACAAGACCCAGACCTACATTTGTGCATAGTATGTCTCTGAAATATAAAAAATGAAGGCACAGTCGCAGTTTAGAAATTGTCCAAATTTGAGGTGGCTAGAGTGGAGTTTCAATGAATGTCAATCGACGGCCTGAGTTGCAAACAAATGTTCATATTGTGAAAACTATCAGGACTATGGCTTAGTTTCAGCATGGATAGCTGAACGTTTTGATATAAGATTTGTGTAGGTGGGCTTAAAAATGAGGGAGTTGTGGCAGTTTAGAAATCATGTCCTGATTTTTCAGCTCACACTCTAGCTTTTGTCAACTCTCACTCTAGTTTTGAACATTTCGCTATTCATTCCTATGGGACCAATTTTGCCACAAAAATGATGATATTTCGTAAACCATTTGGTGAAACGTTCCACAAAGTACTAGCACACCGATCGGGAACAATCCGCACGTTTCGGTATATTACTGTCTATGTAGTGTAAAAACTGTGGGAGGAGTTAGGGTGGTAAAATTTGGTTATAATAAGAATAATAATATATATGTGAGATAATAGTAAGTGGTCTTGCCATGCAAGAACACTTAATAATACACTGCTCAAAAAAATAAAGGGAACACTTAAACAACACAATGTAACTCCAAGTCAATCACACTTCTGTGAAATCAAACTGTGAACTTAGGAAGCAACACTGAGTGACAATCAATTTCCCATGCTGTTGTACAAATGGGATAGACAACAGGTAGAAATAGGCAATTAGCAAGACACCCCCAATAAAGGAGTGGTTCTGCAGGTGGTGACCACAGACCACTTCTCAGTTCCTATGCTTCCTGGCTGATGTTTTGGTCACTTTTGAATGCTGGCGGTGCTTTCACTCTAGTGGTAGCATGAGACTGAGTCTACAACCCAAACAAGTGGCTCAGGTATTGCAGCTCATCCAGGATGGCACATTAATGCGAGCTGTGGCAAGAAGGTTTGCGGTGTCTGTCAGCATAGTGTCCAGAGCATGGAGGTGCTACCAGGAGACAGGCCAGTACATCAAGAGACTTGGAGAAGGCCGTAGGACGGCAACAACCCAGCAGCAGAACAGCTACCTCCGCCTTTGCGCAAGGAGGAACAGGAGGAGCACTGCCAGAGCCCTGCAAAATTACCTCCAGCAGGCCACAAATGTGCATGTGTCTGTTCAAATGGTCAGAAACAGACTCCATGAGGGTGGTATGAGGGCCCGACATCCACAGGTGGAGGTTGTGCTTACAGCCCAACACCGTGCAGGACGTTTGGCATTTGTCAGAGAAAACCAAGATTGCCAAATTCGCCACTGGCGCCCTGTGCTTTTCGCAGATGAAAGCAGGTTCACACTGAGCACATGCGACGGACTTGAAAGAATCTGGCGACCCCGGTGAGAATGTTCTGCTGCCTGCAACATCCTCCAGCATGACCGATTTGGCAATGGGTCAGTAATGGTGTGGGTTAGCATTTCTTTGGGGGGGCTGCACAGCCCTCCATGTACTCGCCAGAGGTAGCCTGACTGCCATTAGGTACCCAGATGAGATCCTCAGACCCCTTGTGAGATGATATGCTGGTACGGTTGGCCCTGGGTTCCTCCTAATGCAAGACAATGCTAGACCTCATGTGGCTGGAGTGTGTCAGCAGTTCCTGCAAGACAAAGGCATTGATGCTATGGACTGGCCTGCCCGTTCCTCACACCTGAATCCAATTGAGCACATCTGGGACATCATGTCTTGCTCCATCCACCAACGTCCCGTTGCACCACAGACTGTCCAGGAGTTGGCAGATGCTTTAGTCCAGGTCTGGGAGGAGATCGCTCAGGAGACCATCCGCCACCTCATCAGGAGCATGCACAGGCATTGTAGGGAGATCGTACAGGCGCGTGGAGGCCACACACACTACAGAGCCTCATTTTGACTTGTTTTAAGGACATTACATCAAAGTTGGATCAGCCTGTAGTGTGTTTTTCCACTTTAATTTTGAGTGTGACTCCAAATCCAGACCTCCATGGGTTGAAAAATTTGATTTCCATTTTTTTATTTTTGTGTGATTTTGTTGTCAGCACATTCAACTATGTAAAGAACAAAGTATTTCAGAAGAATATTTAATTCATTCAGATCTAGGATGTGTTATTTTTGTGTTCCCTTAATTTATTTGAGCAGTGTATATATGTGAGATAATAGTAAGTGGTCTTGCCATGCAAGAACACTTAATAATATATATGTGAGATAATAGTAAGTGTTTTTGCCATGTAAGAACACCTAATAATAATAATAACATGCATGCCTTATAACTACCAACTCTAAAATATTGTGTTTCCGCAACAATCTGGCACCATTATGCAAATCATTCTTCATGCCCATAATTGTGTAGTTTACCATAGCAATAGGATGATGTTTTAAATATTACCTATGGAACAATGTCCATTTGCTTAGTTATTGAAATACTCATTCCACAGAAATAACAGTAAGTAGACTTGCACATGGCAAAAACTTTGTTTTGGCCGAATCAATTATTTAAAAAAAAAAAATTGTATGGAAAGATCACGTTTCGTCCATGTGGCATTTCATTTCAGATGAATATCTTCTATGAAATCATTTTTGGAAAAATTATTCAGATAAGCCAAAATGTCACAAAAAAGGAAATATTAGTGTACTGCAAAATATATACATTATACACACATCATGTATATAATTTACAGTAAATTAATAGATGCATTTTTATGCTTTTTCTATCACAGATCAAGTGAGAAGTGACCAATAGAGGGAAAACGGGAGATTTTTTTTTTACATATATTATATGCTTATTAAATATGTAACATACAAATATACACTTTTTTTAACTTTTTTTACTGCGCCTCCTTTTTTCTCTGTTATTTACTTTTCAATTGATGTGTAAATAAAATAAACATTTATCTTTTTTTTTCCATCAATCATTTTTTTTTCTGTTACCATAGATCACTAAACAAATAAAACAGCTCATCCATTCCCCCCTTTTTTTTTGTTTCATGATTCATCTATATAGCGTTTCAGAGTTGCGGAATGCAGACAGATCGCAGTTCGCTTGAAACTAAATTAACAAGTTTAAAATTAATATTGAGCCTGAGTGGGATTAATGTTTATGGCACGCAGCTCGGAATAGCAACCAAATACTATATGCTGTAAAGGTTACATTCTGGTAAAAATGAATTAAGTAGAAATTAATTAACCCATTTATAATTTACCATGTAACAATAGATATAATCATGCAGTATATACTGTCAATTTTGATAACTTTAGTCCCGAAGATTAAGCAGAGTGCATGCTTACATTAGAGAACTATACAGATATAAGTATATATTATATAATTCACTGGAGAGTCATGTATAATTTCCTCTGCTAACTCTTAACAGTGGTTATAATTCCATTCTCTATTATTTGCAGGTGAAGGAACTTTCATTGAGCACAGAATAGTGATGATATCACGCTATATGATTATTTTTGTTTAGTGATAATTTATAATAGTAAATATTCTAAGATCATTTTCAAGGGTTGTAGTGAGCTTCCATAAGTTCATCTGTTTTTATAGATAATTCATAAATAATAAATTTATAGGATATATAACATTTGATGGCAGGGAGCTGGGAGCAATTGGTCTTTGGACTACTAGTATTGAGAGGATTGCAGGCTGCTGCCTGAATGTACTTTACTAAACTATATGATACAATTGTGTTATTCTATTATTGTATTATGGTTCGTGTTGTATTAGTTTAAAATGTTTAATATACAATCAACAAAGGTAGTAGTGGAGTTTGTTGTCAAATTGGCTATTTTTTTGCAATGGCTCAAATCCAAACGCATCCAGTCCCACCTGTTTGATGACTTTAAAATTAATATGATTTCATTATTTTACAGCAGTGATGTAATTGTATTCCTAATATATATTTCACAAGAAAGGGTGCTCATTCTGATGATTTACAGTAACCAAATAAAAGGTTTGCAGTTATAAAGATGTCTAGTTCACAAGTACTGTGCTGGAATAATTTAACGTTCTAGGAGAAGCATTGGCATTTTCCATTAAACCTAGTATAGAAATGTGTTAAGTTACAAAAATGCACTGTGCAAACCATAACAAATTCACAATGTGGTTTGTGACTTACACACCTTGTTTGAATATAAACAATGCTTACCCAAATGGTGATTCCTTCTTCTCCCATGCTGTAAGATCAGCAGTTAGCCTGAGCAATCTTTATACAGAATATTATTACCCAGGCATATGGTAATCAGGTGTATTTTTAACTGTCATTTTTGTAGAAAAACTGTGCCCAGGACTGTTCAATAAGCTACAGGCCACTGCATGCTGTTTTATGAATTATAATATGGTTAAAATTATTCTGCCGTTCCTTTCATAAATTAACCATTCAGTTTTTTCACCTGCTGGTATAATTTTATTAAGTGTAAAGGAAGCATATGATATTAATCTTAAAAAGGATATTGAGTTCATCATTACTAATATAATCATTGTTATTTTATAGCATATTACTGCATTGACTTCTTAACGAGAAATTTAAGCTCAGCCCAATTATTTTTCCTGTGCAGAACATTTTTTAGGATGCCCAAATTTCGCTAATTGTCACTTCAGCTCCACTCAATTTTGGTAATGAATAAACCCAGTTCAGGAAACAAATCAGACAAACCAAAAGAACATAAAATTTGGCCAGTCAGTGTACTGCCAAATACATATATAGTTTAATGTATATGTTTTGTGTTATACTTATACGGGCATTTTCCTGCCATTTGGTTCACAGATCAAGTGAGAAGATGTAACCAATTAAAGTTTATATTTTTAAACTGAAATGTTGATGCTGCAATAAAAGTTAAGTTTTAATAACTACAAAATACATTTATAGGATATGTAGCATACAGTTGATGGCAGGGCAGGACTGGCAAGGGAGGCTGGACTATTAGTTTAGAGAAGACTGTGGGCTGCAAACTCACAGCACAGTATTAAACTATATAATTTAACGGTATTATTATATTGTGGTTCATGTAGTATAATGTTTAATATACAATCAAAGATAGTGGAGTTTGTTGTCAAATTGGGCTATTTATTTACAATGGCTGAAATCCAAACACATCAAGGCCCCCCTGATTGATAGCTTTAAAATTAATCTGATTTCATTATTTTACAACAGAGGTGTAGTTGTATTCCTAATAGATATTTCACAAGAAAGGACGTCACTCTGATGATTTACAGTAACCATAAACAGGGTAACCAGATTTTGAAAATAAAAAATTGGGACACCCATTAGCGATACAAAAATTGCTAAACAAAACAAAAAAAACCCAGAGAAATACATACACATTAGAAGTCTTTAACCTATTCCTTTCCAGAAGTGGTTGTTACAGTTCATCCCTTCCTGGTACTCTAATGTCTTTTCATTTACATTTTGTAGGAGCACACACATACCCTAGACCAGGGCCATCTTAACAGCATAATAGGCCCTTGGGGCCTCCAACAAATACAATTCATACACACAGACTGTTGAGTACACAGACAGACTGTCGAATACACACAGACAGACTGCTGAATGCACAAACACAGACTGCTAAATACACACAGAGGCTCCTAAAAACATACACACACACAGACTGCGGAATACACACACATAGACAGGTGACATACAGACTGCTAAACACACACACACACACACACATGACTGCTGAGTACACACACAGACAGACTGCTGAATACAAACACACAGACACTGACTGATAAATACATGCACACACCCACTGACTGATGAATACACAAACACAGATTGCTGAATACACACAGGCTATTACAAACAGACTGCTAAAAACATACACACAGACTGCTGAATACACACACACTGACTCCTGAATACACACACTGACTCCTGAATACACAAACACGGACTGTTACACACAGACTGCTAAAAACATACACACAATATGCTGAACACACACACACATACTGCTGAATACATATACACAGGCTGCTGAATACACACATAAAAACTGCTCAATACATACAAAGACAGACTGCTGAATACACACAGACTGCTGAATACACGTGCATAGACAGCAGAATGCATACATACAGCTGAATATACACAGCTGAAAACACACACACACAGGCATACTGCTGAACACACACACACACAGACTTCTGAAAACACATACAGACTGTGGAATACAAAACACAGATGGACTGCAGTAGGGTGAATGAATGTGTGGAGGGTGCAGTGTGTGTGTGTGTATAAAAGGGGTGTTGTGTGTGTGTATATGTGTGGGGAGTGCTGTGTGTGTGGAGGGGTGCTGTGTGTTTGGGTGTAGTTTGTGTAGGGGTTCAGTGTGTGTGTGTGGTGTGGGTGTAGTGCGTGTAGGGGTTCAGTGTGTGTGTGTGTGTTTGCAGGGAGTGCTGTGTGTGTGTGTGTGTAGGGAGTAGTGCATGTCTAGGGGGTTGCAGTGTGTGTAGTGTGTGTCTGTGGGGAGTGCTGTTTGTGTGTGTGTGTGTGTGAGGGTGGTTCATGTGTGGGGAGTGTAGTGTGGGGAGGGATTCTGTGTGTGTGATGGGATGCTGTGCATATGGTGAGATGCAGTGTGTGTAGGGGTTCAATGTGTGGGGGGTGCTGTATGTGTGTGTGTGTGGAAGGAGTGCTGTGTGTGTGGGGGGCTTTAGTGTGTGTAGGGGTTCAGTGTGTGTGCATTTGTGAGAGGGTGGGGGATAATGAAGCACATTTATATATTTAAAAAAAAAACTAAAACACTTCATATACCCTCCCTCCCTTCTGCTTAACTTTGGCTGGTAGGAGGGTGGGTGACTTTTCAATCCCTGGTGGTCCAGCTCCTCTGGCTGCAGGCTGATTACTCTCTCCTCCCGTGAGTACAGTGCAGTGTCAGAGCATTGCCATGGTAACACACGGCAATGCTCCAACTTGCCTGCTCGTGGGAGGAGAGTTCTGCCTCCCAGGCCCTAACTCCCTTCCTCTCTCTGCAGCAGCAAACTGCCTAGGGCCGGTGAGGGAGATCTTTGATTTCCCCACTGGCCTGAGAAGACAGACAGCAGAGCCTGCTTTGCATGAAGCTGGCATGGGAGATGAAATGATCTCCCCTGCCGGCCTTGGCACATGGCTAAAGGAGGCAGCTCTGCAAAGCCGGGACATTTATGTCTTCCTCTGGACGCCAGGACACACGGGTGAAAACCGGGACGATCCTGGTAAAACTAGGATGTCTGGTAGGCATGTGCATGGGGAAAATTTTCGCTTCGGCATTCCGAAATTCGGGATTTTCGCAATTCGGGACTTCGGCAATTCGGCAATTCGGCACTTCAACACTTCGGAACTTCGGCAACTTCGGCACTTCAGCACTTCGGAACTTCAGCACTTCTGAAATCAGGCAACTTCGGCACTTTGGAATTTCGGAACTTCGGCATTTCGGAATTTCGGTACTTCGGGACTTCTCTTGCAGCCGCTTAGTAGATAACTCATAAATTCCCATGGTATTAGAGAGTTATCTACCAAAAGGCTGAAAGACCTAAATTGGTCTTTCAGCCAAATTTACCAATACTAAGTAAAAATTACTTAGTATTAGTAAATGTTGCCCCTACTCGCTATCATAGGTGTGCGCAGCCTATTGGATAAGGGTGTGCACCCTAAAGCAGAAACACACACGCCGCGTATATATATATATATATATATATATATATATATATATATATATAAATAAAAATCACAAAAGTTTCTGGCACTCATCCCATAGCAAAAGCATTAATTCAGCAATGACCAGGTGCCTCTCTGTGCAAAATATACAAATGGAACAAATTGAGAGCACTCATTGGATTTAGTAAACAAAAAAATATATTAAATCAAACGCATATAAATCAACGTTTCGACCGTCTAGCAGTCTTTATCAAGATGCTATGACATGTGAAAATCTCAAATATATACAATCTCATGTGTTAAACTTACCCAATCACCAAGTGCACCCTGTTTGTCCGGTCTGCTCTGTGAATAGAGCCGCAAACCGAGGACTGTCAAGCATACTGCCGAAAAGTGACATAAAGCACAGCCACCAAGTGTTGCCTAGAAACGGCAAAGTTGTTTTAAAAAAGAAAAAAATCGGAGTAAAATTAAAAGCATGTATGGAGGAAAAAGAAATAAAGTCTGATTACATGGTCTTAAATGTATATGAGTGTGGAATGTTAAAGACAGCAGTATGAATGAAAATGGGTTAGCCAAAGGTTAACCAGAACAGGTTAATGTGTGTATGCATGCTGAATAAAGAGGCGAGAAAAAACAAAAAAAAAACTCATATACATTTAAGACCATGTAATCAGACTTTATTTCTTTTTCCTCCATACATGCTTTTAATTTTACTCCGATTTTTTTTCTTTTTTTAAAACAACTTTGCCGTTTCTAGGCAACACTTGGTGGCTGTGCTTTATGTCACTTTTCGGCAGTATGCTTGACAGTCCTCGGTTTGTGGCTCTATTCACAGAGCAGACCGGACAAACAGGGTGCACTTGGTGATTGGGTAAGTTTAACACATGAGATTGTATATATTTGAGATTTTCACATGTCATAGCATCTTGATAAAGACCGCTAGACGGTCGAAACGTTGATTTATATGCGTTTGATTTAATATATTTTTTTGTTTACTAAATCCAATGAGTGCTCTCAATTTGTTCCATTTATTTATATATATATATATATATATATATATATATATATATACACATACATACACACACACACATTGCTGTGTGTGAGGGTGCTGTGTGTGTGTGTGTAGGTGCTGTGTGTGGGCGCGCTGTGTGTGTGAAGGCACTGTGTGTGTGAAGGTGCTGTGTGTAAGGGTGCTGTTAGTGTGTGCTGTGTGTGTATGTGTAAGGGTGTTGTTAGTGTGTGTGTGTGTGAGAGAGTGTTGTGTGTGTTAGGGTGCTGTTAGTGTGTGCTGTGTGTGTGTGGGTGAGGGTGCTGTATGTGTAAGGGTGCTGTTAGTGTGTGCTGTGTGTGTAAGGGTGTTGTTAGTGTGTGCTGTTAGTGTGTGTATGTGTAAGGCTCCGACTGCGCAAGAAGAACCCGGCAGAGCTGCTGACAAGAGCTCCCCGAGTCCTCTCCTGCCTCCCTCCATGCCTGTGGTTAGGTGAGGGAGATCTTTGATCTCCCTCACCAGCCCATGGAGGGAGGCACATAGCACGTGCCGCGGGGATTAGGGTGTGCCTAGGCTTGTGGCTGCTCACTGTTTAAAAAAAAGGGTCCCCCCTAAACTAAAGGGGGGATCTATTGCCCCCCCACCCCCACCCCTGAGCGGTGAGTTGGGGCCCTAAAGTAAAATGATGGGTGGGGCCCTAAATACTAATAAGGGGGGACCTAATGTCCTCCCCCCTGGCCCCCACCCCTGAGCGGTGGGTGGGGGCCCTAAATTGGAATAGGGGGGACCTAATGTCCTCCCCCCAGGCCCCCACCCCCGAGCGGACATTTACCTGCCGCTCAGGGGTGGGGGCCCGGGGGGAGGACATTAGGTCCCCCCCTTATTAGTATTTAGGGCCCCCACCCACCGCTCAGGGGTGGGGGCCAGGGGGGAGGACATTAGGTCCCCCCTTATTATAATTTAGGGCCCCACCCACCGCTCAGGGGTGGGGGCCAGGGAGGAGGACATTAGGTCCCCCCCTTATTAGTATTTAGGGCCCCCACCCACCGCTCAGGGGTGAGGGCTAGGGGGGAGGACATTAGTCCCTTATTAGTATTTAGGGCCCCACCCACTGCTTAGGGGTGGGGGCCAGGAGGGAGGA
Source organism: Pelobates cultripes (assembly GCA_933207985.1). Lineage (NCBI taxonomy): Eukaryota > Metazoa > Chordata > Amphibia > Anura > Pelobatidae > Pelobates > Pelobates cultripes. The sequence goes on along the minus strand of OW240915.1, from coordinate 168,040,150 downwards.
CATTAGGTCCCTCCTTATTAGTATTTAGGGCCTCCACCCACTGCTCAGGGGTGGGGGTGAGGGGGTCAGGCAATAGGTCCCCCCCATTATTTTAAATTAGGGCCCCCACTCACCGCTCAGGGCCGGGGGGGCAACAGGTCCCCTTTAGTTTAAAAGCCCCACTCGCGCATCGCAGGTGGGGGCTCGGGAGGGGGGACCTTTTTTTTTTTTTAAACAGTGAGCAGCTACAGGCTGCTCACTGTTTAATAGACATGCCCCTACTCACAGTATAGAGAGTAGGAGCATAATTTACTAATACTACTTAGTAATCTTTACTTAGTATTAGTAAATTTGGCTGAAAGACCAATTTAGGTCTTTCAGCCTTTTAGTAGATAGCTCCCTAATACCGTGGGAATTAGTGAGTTATCTACTTATTCATTCCTGTCATTACATTGACAGGCTAAGTAACTTACATTTTATATGAAGGTATGTTAATTAATTGTTGTAAGTGTTGCAAATGCTTACAGCTGAATGCTGGCTATGTTTGTATAATTTTTATTTAAAATTGTATACAATGTAACATTCTTCTTCTTTCACTGGGTAAGTATATTAGTACTTAGGCAATACTGTGCTTCAGAACTTCGGAACTTTGACACTTCGGAACTTCAGCAACTTCAGAACTTCAGCACTTTGGAACTTCGGCACTTCGACACTTTGGAAATTCGGTAATTTCTGAACTTCGGGACCTCGGCAATTCGGCACTTCGGCAATGTCCGAATTGCCAGAAATTTGTCAGAAATTATATTCAAACTGAAACAAATTGCACATGTCTAATGTCTGGTCACCCTGATCGTAAAAGGTTTGCAGTTACAAAATGTCTCTCTAGTTCACAAGTATATATATACATATTGCTAAGTGTTCTAAGTGTATTTATATAAAATTATATTATTTTATTAATTGGAGAACTGTCTGACAACCCAGGCAAAAATTCCAGTGAATATAATTTACAAGTCCTATATTTGACACAGTAACTATGCAAAATCCCATAAAACCTGTACATGGGGGTACTGTTATACTCGAGAGTCATCACTGAAGACAAATATGAGTGTTTTAGAGCAGTGGTCTCCACCTCAGTCCTCATAAGTCCAAGAGTTATGTATTTCACTTTTTTATTCAAGTGAAGATGCTGTCAATACATGGACTGTTGGTAGCTAATGAGGACTGGGTTGGGGAACGCTGTTGTAGAGCACTAATACACATAATGATATCATCAGTGGAAGTGCACCTTATGTGTGAAAAGTGCAAAACACAAATATAAACAAATGTATTGGCCATGGTTTGAGATTAAGTGGCTACTAAAAAAGACTGGGCATACCCCATTTTGAATACCCTGTGTTGTCTACTTTTGCAAATCGCATAATGGGGGTAATTTTCATTCCTGTACTGCCATACAGTCTCAAAGGCAACACGGCCCAGCAAACCAATCTGGCAAATTTCAATGTGCAAAAACTGGAATGTGCAAGCTCTATATTTAACCCTGTAACTTTCCAAAACTCCATGAAACCTGTACATGGGGGCATCATTGTACTCGCAGTACATCAAAACACACAAATATGTGTATTATTAAAGTAAAAAAGCTAACAGTGTTATGACATTCACTGTTAAAGTGCCATGCAGAACTTGGAGAATAACAACATTTCTTCATTTCTCACACTTTTTTTTTCCAGCTTTTAGGTATTAATTTGACACTTATCTAGAAATAAATCAATTAGAAATAACTCAACCAGATTGTTATTGCATATAAATATACTGACACAGAAGAGTCATTATTTTTTTGTAAGTGACAGCTTCAATTGGCTTTTTTTTTTTTTTTATAAAGAAAGTATTTTCGAGAGGCCTATATAGTATGTGTATTCAAGGAAAAGGGCACTCCAAGTGTTGTGGACTACATCTCCCCTAATGGTTTGCCAGGATTATGACTGTAAGAGCATGATGGGAGATGTAGTTTATATCTGGAGTGCCAACAGTTGCCTACTCCTGGTCTAGGAAATGTCTTTGTAAAACTCTTTCATACATTAATAGGTTTGATATCTAAAGGATTTACTCCTCTTATCACTATAATAGCTCATTCCTTGTCAGCATGTAATTTGCAATATATTTATCTCATTCGTATATTGGCATACTGACATTTTTTTAAATATTTAATGTTAATGTTAATATGTAAATATGTTATTAGCTAGAGCAGGGATATACAACTTTTGGCACTCCAGATATTATGCACTACATCTCCCCTGATGCTTTGCCAACATTGTAGTTAGAACAGCATTATGGAAGATGTAGTCCCAAAATCTGGAGTGGACAAGGTTGCCTATTCCTGGGCTAGAGTAGAAGATCACATATTCTGTTTTATAAATATAATTCTCCATCTCAACTGTGTTTTTAGCAAAAAGACAGAATTGATGCTAGAGTGTAAACAAAATTTATGCTATCTACTAAATATCTTTTTTTGGGACAGCTGAAATGTGTGTGTATACTAGGTGCATTGATTTATGGGATACAAAATAGTAGTTTCCTGCAACATGCAAAAATAAAAAAGCAGAAAACAAACAGTGAAGAATACAAAATCCCACATCACTTCTTTTTTTACTTATGAAATTTGGTGTGTTTACTTTACATTGTAAACTAGGGAAGTAGAATCATCTGCTACAACTAAATATTATATAATTGTTTAGATCTTTGTGTAAGCCAATAAAATAAAATGACATGTTGCTCTGTTAAGATACCATTGAAGCCATTTTATTTGCCTTGAACAATATATAAAATCTGTTTTTATTATTTATAGAGTATGTCTGTGTCATTTTTTAACAGGCACATTTTAATAACAGGTATGTTATGCTTAATATGTTAACACAATATTTTGGTTTTATATAATACATACACAGACATTAATAATTAATTATGTCCTCCCATTTCTCTTTTAGGAGTTATCCGGACTGCTTTACCCAACATGGACAGAGAAGCCAGAGAACATTATTCTGTTGTTATTCAAGCCAAAGACATGGCTGGTCAAGTTGGAGGTCTTTCTGGATCAACAACAATCAATGTTACACTTACCGATGTCAATGATAATCCACCAAGATTTCCTCAAAGTATGCAGGTCCTTCTCCTATTTTCCATATTACTATTTATTTTTAATTGCATGGAAGAGTTCGCAAACAACAAACATATTTTTTCTGTTTTTTTTTTTTTTTTTTATATTTAATCTTTATTTATATTTGCCAATGTTATATAAATACATTACACAGGAAAATAAAAACAACAAAAAAAATCAATTAAAAAAAAATCACATAAGACAGAAATATCAGGTATAGGATAAGACATTTCTATAGGCTGTTTTTATATTTAAAAATGTTATCTAAGGGAAAATACTCAGTTACTTCTTAAGCATTTTTTTAATACAAAAGTATTTTATAGAGAAAATATATATATATATATATATATATATATATATATATATATATATATATATATATATTTCAAGCTGAAATATGTGTCATCTTAAGCAAAGTTACATGGAAGAAATAAACAAACCTTTAAACTATGCACCACTACATTTTATATTTTAGGAAGGTTATAATGTCATATGATCTTTGTAAAGTGATATTGCCCCCTACTAAATATATACTGCTGTTATAAATAGTGGCACCCTTTTCATATCACCTTTTGAATCTATTCAGTAAAGATATGTAGTTGATTATGATGAATGCCATTAACATTTGTAGCTTATTTTATGTTTTAAATTGTCTCTATCACTTATGGGGCTATTTGTATATTTTGGTATATATTTGTTGGGAGGTGGAGGTCTGGGTGTGCAGTGCATGGTAGATATATTTACCTGAAGTTGTCCCTCTGTAGGTGAAGCAATATTCTTACCTCAGTTCCTGGCACCTCATCTGCCAGGAGACATTTCCGTGCATGCTCAAGAATACAAAACTAATGTCTGTAGAGGACTCAAAAAGACCATGGGAGTATCCATGGACTAAATCTTGTGATATATGAGAAGCATCCTGATCACCACCATAGGCGTGCGCACGGGGTGTTCCGGGTGTGCCTAGGCACACCCTAATCCCCGCAGCACGTGCTATGTGCCTCCCTCCGTGGGCCGTGAGGGTGATCAAAGATCTCCCTCACCTAACCACAGGCATGGAGGGAGGCAGGAGAGGACTCGGGGAGCTTTTGTCAGCAGCTCCGCCGAGTTCTTCTCGCGCAGTCGGAGCGTTGCCGCGTTGCCACAGGGGGCTAGAGTTCACTCTCAACTGGACCACCAGGGAAGGCAGGAGCACGGTCCCCCCTCCCACAATAAGGTAAGAAGGGAGGGGGGATATTAACTAAACACCCCCCACACCCTACACATTACACACAAACATCACCCTTACACACAGAGCACACACACACTAACAGCACCCTCACACTAACAACACCCTTACACACACAGCACACACACATACACACACACTAACAGCACCCTTACACACACAGCACCCTTACACACAGAGCACCCTTACACATACACACACTAACAGCACCCTCACACACACACACACACAGCACACACTAACAACACCCTTACACACACACACTAACAGCACCCTCACACTAACAACACCCTTACACACACAGCGCCCTCACACAGCACACACTAACAGCACCCTTACACATACACACACTAACAGCACCCTTACAAACACAGCACCCTTACACATACACACAATAACAGCACTCTTACACACAGCACCCTCACACACACACAACACACACTAACAGCACCCTTACACACACAGCACCCTTACACACACAGCACCCTCACCCACACACACAAAGCATACACTAACAGCACCCTTACACACACAGCACTCTCACACACACACACTAACAACACCCTTACACATACACACACAGCACACACTAACAGCACTCTTACACACAGCACCTTCACACACATACAGCGCCTTCACACACACAGCGCTCCCACACACACAGCTCGCACACACACAGCGCCCCCACACACAGCGCCTTCACACACAGCACCCTCACACACAGCAGTGTGTGTGTGTGTGTGTGTGTGTATGTATGTGTATGTATATATGTATGTATATATATATATATATATATATATATATACGCGGCGTGTGTTTCTGCTTTAGGGTGCACACCCTTATACAATAGGCTGCGCATGCCTATGATCTTACAATCCTCATGAGCAACGACTGGATGAATTGTCAAACATGGTAGGAGTAGTGCTGTCTTATGTCAAGTTTTGTCAACATCAGGCCAAATTTAACATAAGACAATGAAGTATCTACTTTGTTTTATGATATATTATGGGTTCATTGCGAAATCAATGATTACAATATTGTATCTTTATGGAAAAATGTAAATGTTTGATGATAGAGCCTCTATAAAAGTGTGCAAGCTTCCATTGTTCCCGTGCTTTAAAAGTTTTACTTTTCTCTGTGTTCTTATTCCATGTTCCTCTTGATTTATTCGTAAATTGCTGGTGATCACCTATTGACATAAGCTACAAATATTACTAGTTTCAAAATATCTTTATACCGTTTTATAAAATATGAATTTTCATGTCTAATAATTTATCAAAGGCTTTTTCAATACACAATGTCTTAAAGCACTCATAATACATTTTTCTGAAGATTACAAATTTTTGTTAGGTTTTAAGATCAACTAAATTGTACTGGCAATGGGGCTTCATTAAAATAATATTAGAAAATTACAGATGACAGTCTCCCATTTTAGTGCAATACTAACAGATGGTATAGTCCATTCATTAATCACTTTAGGTCTATACCGACATGAATGGGACAGCAGTCAAGGCAACTCTGTTTAAAAAACTTTGCTTTTTTTAAATTGTTTTTAAAATAAAAAAAAGAATAACTTTAATTAATTAAATAGTGCTTAGAATTTGTTTTGCACGGTGTCTTGGAAACGATTAACTACTCTTTATGCATTTCCTATCCACTAAAATAAAGAGACTTAAACATAGCATCTGTTGAATAAAATTATTTGGAATGGATTATACTTTGTGCTACAATAGAACACATATTTTGAGATACAACTATTTGTTTAATTGCGTCTAGAGTAGTAAAATGGCAATTTTGAAGCAATTTTAGTTATTTTTATATATTTAATTCTAAATTTTGCACAGGCTAGACTCGAATCCATCAGTTTTCAGAGAATTCATAAAATTATGCAGTATAAGTACTTTGCAGCCATAAAAGTAATAGTTAACAGGAAAAGACATTCTATTTGTGAGAGAAAGTTTGGTTCAGTCAAATAATTTTCCTAAAAATGAAATTTAGTGTGCAATGTCTAACAATTATGACAGTTTTGTTCATCTCAATATTGTCCATGGAAAAATATTAAAGGAACACTATAGGGTCAGGAACACAAACATGTATTCCTGACCCTATAGTGTTAAAAACACCATATAGTCCCCCATGCCCCATCCGCCCCCTAAATATAACAAAATCTTATATTTATTTCAGTCTGCTGCTGCAGGTTCTGTGCCTGATCTGCCTGCTTAGCTGACATAATTATAAGTGGTGTTCTGAGCTAATCACCAGCACAAGCCAAACACAGGCCTGGCCAATCAACATCTCATAGAAATGCATTGAATTGATGTATCTCTATGAGGGAAGTTCAGTGTCTCCATGCAGAGGATGGAGACACTGAATGGCAGTGCTGCAAGCTGTGCAGCACTGCCCCAGGAAGCACTTATAGCAGCCATCTGAGGAGTGGCAAGTGAAGACCTGCCTAGGCTGTAATGTAAACACTATCTTTCCTCTGAAAAAAAAGGGTTCACTGCAAAAAGTCTGCAGAGAATGATTATACTCACCAGAACAAATACAATAAGCTGTAGTTATTCTGGTGTCCCTTTAAGGAGACATTCAGACAAACCAAAAATGGTGCAAAAATGCCGAACTTACTCCTACTTATGGCCTTCCTGGGCTGAAAGTCATTTGTGGTTCGACCCCAACGCACCAACCACATAAGCAGAGGTCTATGCTGGGCTGCTACACACAACATAGCCACAAATTGCTGATAACTTCTGATGCTTCTTCTTACTAATAGGCACAGTCAAAACAGTATTTAACCCCTTCACGATGCTCCCGGTGTGGGGTGACTGCCTGCAGCCCAGGCAGACTCCCCGCAGCGAAGTAGGACCCCGGGGGCCATGTGATTGCTCAACAGAGCGGTCACATGGTCACAATAGGTATCCAAGTGTCTGCCTGCAGGGGGACTGCCTGTGCTCACAGGTAGTCTCCCTGAAAGTTTAAAAAATAAAAATAAAAAAAATGTTAATGTTCAGAAAAAAAATAGAATTATATATGTGTATATATAAAAAAATTATATATGTGTATAGTATATTTATATAATAAATGTCTATATATCATATATAATGTCATACTAAGTGTATTTGTATGTGTGTATATATATATATATATATATATATATATATATATATATATGATATAGAAATATATTATATTTATATAATATATGTAGTGATGTCCCGAATGGTTCGCCGAACGGTTCGCCATGGATGGCGAACATATGCGCTGTTCGGTCTGCCCCCTATGTCATCATTGAGTAAACTTTGACCCTGTACCTCACAGTCAGCAGACACATTCCAGCCAATCAGCAGCAGACCCTCCCTCCTAGACCCTCCCACCTCCTGGACAAAATTTTGAATCTATTTAGCAGTTTTTGTCATTAGCGTTCATAGGTAAGTAAAAGATTTTTCAAGCAAAAGTCAAAAAACATGTTTTTGTTTAATTTTTCACCATATTTTATTATTGTTTTTAAAGTAAATTATATGACATGATGCAAATAATGGTATGTAAAGAAAGCCCCTTTTGTCTTGAAAAAACAATATATAACTTCTATGGGAACAGTAAATGAGAGAGAGGACAATTACAGCTAAACACAAATACCACAAAAGTGTTAAAAGAGCCTTGGTCCTTAATGTACAACATCGCAAAAACAGGCCGGTCCTGAAGGGGTTAAGCAGCAGTTCTATAATTTTAGTACATGAGTAGTACACAGTCTTATATTACCCATAGCTAAGCTGTTTGATATTCTCTACTATTATTTACTGTTAACTATATAGTGTTACTCTCAGTGTATATCTCCTGCTTACTTTACACCCTAATGTCCAACTCAATTTGCACTGGGTATACCCTTTACTACCTTAGGTCATGATTTAATAAGCTTTCTAAAAGATTTTATATTGTTAGAAAAGATTCAAAATAAATTGATAAATTGATTCATCTGAAAGGCCCTAGTAAAGTTATACTTTATTTCTTTAACCATGTCATCAAAAGCAACAACAGATAAGTTACCCTCTTACATACTAAAATATCCTGAACAGATTCCACAACAGGGTCACGTTCACTTCATATTTTTTCCAAACTTTAAAAATGCAAAATAATCAAACCGGTCTTCTATTGTACACAGCAGTGCCATGTTTCATACTCATTTCTTCTGAATAATATTAAAAGGCATTTGATTTATGTCAAACCTTTGAACAAGACCTGAAGATATATATTGTGTGTTTTATAGAATTGGCAGCATGTAACAAGATCACAAGCAAATAGATGCAGTTCACTGTGTGCATGCAGGCTATTTTCAAATTGACATACACCATCCACAGCATTCCATACAGATATGTGAATATGCTGTTTATGCAACAGTATACCAATTGTGGGTAGGAGGTTATAGACAGGCAGGATGGGATGCACAGACTCCACTTCCACCTGTCTTCTCATTGTAGCATAGCTTGTGGGACAGCAATTAAAGATCTTCATTATTCTCTGCCCAATCTAACATGAAACTGGAGGTGTCATGAAGAGAGTAAACAAGAAATAAATGAACATCACATGTCTGAATGGGGGGAAGATAAGAAATATAAAATGTTCCAGGGGCAAAAAAGGACGTAAAGGGTTAACAAAATACAAAATATAGGAGGTAGTAGGAAGATACACAAAAAGATTAATGGAAGGGAGCCACAAGACACATAAGAGTTAAGAAGAGATACAAAAGCATTAATTGGGACATACTCAAGGTGGGTAAGATGAGTTAAAAGACATTTGTGGAGTTATAGTCATACACACAGTGTTGGAGCAACACAAAATTTTTATATTGGGGGGTACCAAGTATATGTGCAACATTATTGATATTGGGGCTTGTGACGGAACGCCGTCACTGAGTACCATGCCCACATGTGCCCACTTGCTTGCCCGCATTGTTTTTAGGTCCACATGCTGGGGATCGCCCGTTCTACACCTAAAGGAGCCTAATCACTGTCTGGGGGAGATCCAGGAGTCTCATACCTGCAGTGACTGTGAGGAAGACAGCGACTGCAGGGATTCCCTGCCCTGGAGCTATGAGTCCAGGCTAGTGGCTGCCCAAAGAGTGCTCTCTGGTGCTACCTAAATGGAGATATCCACTGAAGAGAGAGAGATCTGCGCCGTAGCCGACCTTCTGGAGCTAGTGGGCGGCTTCACAGCTGCAGAGTCCCGCCAGCCGCCTGCAAGTCAATGCTGGCGCTAGCACTGATTGGTCGCTGCAGGGTTGAGGTGACCAATAGGAGGAGGAGCTACTATTCCAACTTGGTTCGCGCCCTTAACTCCTGCGAGAGTTAAAAGGCTCAGCTCAGAACGCCTCCCCTCCCCAAAGGGCTGATTGGTTGCTGCTTTGACACAAAGTTTGAATTTACTAGCCTGAACCAAGCAATTCTATGGGACTAATTGTGGGGATGTACAGAGCCTCAAGCCCAGACTTTATACAATGATTTCTCTTGCTCTGTACATCCAATCCCCCCGCTATTTGCATGGATCATAGCTGGGACCCGGAGCTATCCAGGGACGAATGTTTTAAGTGTGTGCCCCATTTCCTTCCCGGGGCACGGACCCCCCTATGTTTTCCCCAATGCATGTGATGTGTCTTACTGTATGTAATTGTTGTACTGTTGTACATCTGTTGTACTGTTGGCATCTCCCAGTGCAGGAGATGGCTATCTGTAAACCATCCCTCTCCAGCCTGAGACTGAGGGACTTGTGCTGAATAGAATGGAGACCCCATGCCCCCGTGTATAAATTGGCTGTACCAATAAAGCATTTCAGTTAGACTCCCAGAGCTGCGTGTCATCCAGTTACTGGCGCCAGCTAGGAAGTGGTCCCTGGCAGAAGTACCCAGCCAGGATACAGGGAGCTCTGTCACTTGGCTCAATGCGCTATGTATAAAAATAAAAAAAACATGTCTGACCTTGCACAATAACTGGCAAAGGAAGGCCTAACAAAGAATCTTAATCATCAAATAGAAAGTAATGAAAGAAAAACTTCCAAAATCGGGAGTTTCTGTGTGCTAGCGTGAAAAAGATATATGTGTATTTTCTGTTGGAAGTTGCCTCAGAAGCAAAATATAATTCAAAAGGAAACAAAATATATACAATACTTAACTTGTATCACCATGTGTAACCAAAATGTTTGTACTTTTACATCAAAGATACCATTTCCTAGGTTTTAGTTAGTATTGCCCCTATATTGAAATAAATCTCATAAATTGCTCAACAGACAGTTAAAAATTTGAGCTGCTAGTGGTCCTGACATTTATACTTTACCAAGAAATTCAGGAAACCTATCTAGATATTATTCAACCAAGCAATCTTTCTGAATCACAATATACGAGTCCATATTTTAAACCTTACCGCTAGGTTTGTCACATCTATTAACCCTCTGCTTACAACTGTAGAGACACACTAACAAGACAAACTAAAAGTGAATGATGTGCCAAAGTGCTAACATGCTAAAGGCATGATGGGTGTCAAGTAACCTAGGGGTGCATCTTTATATATGTAGTTGTATTGCTTGTAGTCATATGTTTCTAAACAAGCTTACAGTGGTTGTGAATCTTGTGGTAGACTTTTTGGCAGAGTACTACAACAGTGAGGAAGCAAGCAAGAACTGTGTAGGACTTATTTCAGCCCAGCACTGCATGTGTTTGCAGTTACTCTGGTGACCCAGGATCTCAATGCTTTCCAAGCTTGGACTAACCAAATTAATTATTTTGCAGAAGATTGTGATATCTGGAGTAGACAATGCTTCCAGACTATGAGTATAAAGATGTACAAAGAATCAGCGCTAATATACTAGACCTTACAGAGATAAATATAAGGCAGCACACCTGAAAAATAGGGCTCTCTCACAGGCCCTAAAGATTAGATAAAACAAAGAAAGGTGAAGGTGGAGGCGGCGCCATAGGTAAAAAAAAACCTGATTATAAACTATACAAGCACATATACAAGACACTATATAAGAGAAAATACATACAAGATAAAAAACAAAAAGAGTTTGAAATATAGGTAATGAATAATAATCAGGAGTGGAAACATTGTAAGTCCAAAATAGTCTATGTCTTTTTACTGTATTTATCATACATAGACTCTGGCGCCACTTCCTCCTCCACCTTTTTTTGTTCAGAATATGAGTATGTATGGTGTCACTAGGTGTGTTTTCAAATCATTGTGTAGTGAAATGTGACAGTGCTCATCCAGCAACCACGGTTTCATGGGCAAATAATGGCGTGTTGTAACTTTAATAGTACATAAAACATGCTCCATTGCAGCCAACCATTCTCCAGAAATGGCTGTAGCTTCCCCAATTTATACACAAAATTCCCACTTTACCATGAAAAAAATATGTAAAAAGAAAACAAAACACTGACGATATGAACTATGACTGTTAGAACAGCTTTCAATAAAGTCCTCAATTGAAGTTATTTGAATCAGAATCAGAAATGTTTCCATACTGCTAGAAAAAAAAATCCCCACAAAAAAACTACTTTTCAAATGATTTATCTGGAAAATTACCATAGACTTTAATAGTGGCATCTGTAGATAAATCATTTGGGAAAAAAAATTTCTAACAGAATTTCTGATTCTGATTTAGACTTAGCACTGCATTGCTAATTATATTTTTAGCAAAACAAATGTACAGATCATCTTGCAGTTTATAATTATATATGTAAAATTATTTCCATGAGCACCATCATTAGCCATCTTGTTCTTACATAACCAAAAACATGTACATTCTGAAATGTTATTTTTCATCCGTATTCCAGTCAGTTTATCACTAGCCTTGTTTTATCTCTTCAATGCCAGATGAACGCATTTTTTTCTTTATCCTATAGCAGCTGTGGTTTAAGATACCATATTTTTAGATAATCAAGCTGAAGTATATATTCTTGATTTGGTACAGAAAAATTCAAAGTAATATATGCAGGCTCGATATTGGAAAAATTCATCTCATCTTGAGGAGCGATTCTGGTACATACCACACATAGACTTTAAGTCTTAAATGTAATAGTGTGATTGAGATTCATAGCAAGTCACAGTTGGTGTCAATTTTGATTTTGTATTTTTTTCGTAGCTTAACAGTAAGGGAAAGAAGACTTCCAAGCAATATATAAAAAAAAAAAGTATTTCCGAATAGCACTTTATTTCTATCCTTTTTTGATGTTAAGTGTGGAAATGTAACAAATAAAGTACTGAATTGGTCTTCAAGCTTACCAGCACATGATAAAGCTGTGCTGTCAGGAACCACATACCAGTACAACAGATATAAAGGTTTCATTGTAGAGAGTTTTGTTCCTTGATGATGCAATCAAATTCTAAAAGAGTGCTTAACTATTTTCAATTGTGAAATTTACACAATATTGCACACACATACACATGCATACTCATATATATATTTTTACAATATACACATATGTAGAGAGAGACCGAGTGAGAAGGGGAAGCCGTCTCTACTGCAATGACCCTTTTCTTTTTTTCACATTTATTTTATTTGCTTCCTTAAAGACTTTATCCTTTTAAAAGGGCATGAAACAATCATAAAATGCATTAACCCCTTAAGGGCGGAGGCAATTGTACAAGTTCTGATTCAAACAAAAACAAAACAAAACCTGGAATTAGCTATGTGTCTATTCAATCATAATTTACCCCTTTCATATTAAGTGTACCCACACATATTATATATCAATATGTTCAGGAGAAATAGAGCTCTCATTGCACATCAAATATTTACATATGAAACATAATTTAATACAAATAAAATCTAAAACAAAATGTGAGAAATGTTTTTTTAAGTTCTGCATGGCATTTTAACTGTAAATGTCATAATACTGTTAGCTTGTACTGCAATAAATTACACATATTTGTGTTCAGCAATGTCTCACGAAAAAAAACAACAGTACCCCCCATGAACAGGTTTTATGGTGTTTTGAAAAGTTACAGGATCAAATACAGCACGTTTAATTTTTCAGTTTATACACATTGAAATTTGCCAGATTGGTTATGTTGGCTTTGAGACCGTAGGAATGAGAACTAACCCCATGATGGCATACCATTTGCAAAAGTAGACAACCAAAGGTATTGCAAATAGGGTAGTCCAAATGTCCATTTTTTTTTAGTAGCTACTTATTTACAAACACTGGCCAAAGTTAGTGTTCATATTTGTTTGTATGTGAACAATGCAAAAATCAAATATAAACGCTAATTTCTGCCAGTGTTTGTGACGAAGTGTCAGGCAGTCCCCAGGATCTCGGCTGCTGTCGGGGGAATGGCGGGGATCTGGTAAGTATTAAGGACAGTGGGGACATTCTATGCCATCCACTGGCATTTAGGACTGACCCCTTAAGGACAGCATAGAATGCCTACCGCCCTTAACCCCTTAAGGACACATGACATGTCATGATTCCCTTTTATTCCAGAAGTTTGGTCCTTAAGGGGTTAAAGGGTTAAGCACAAAATGACTGTGTTTTCCTGTTCTCCAATTAAATGTTCGGTTAAGCACAAAATCACAGTGTTTTCCTGTACTCCAATTAAGTGTTCTATGGGAACCGAGTAATCTGTGTTTGTTAATGTAAACTACAGGAAGCAACAATGACATTGGCTAAATAATAAAATGGAGAAAGTTGGTTTTGAGTATTTTTTGAATCATTTTTTTAAAAGTGTTAACATGTTTGTCAAATATGACAATAGTCTGAAATATAAGGCTTAGTGCAGAAAATTAAAGAGACACTATAGTCACCAGAGCCACTACAGTTTAGAGTAGTGGTTCTGGTGTGTCAGCAGTCTGAGTAATATAGATGCTGTCTTTTCAATTACTCAATGCTCTGCATGGAGATGCTAAATTATCCCCATAGGGATGCATTGAATCAATGCATCTCTATGAGGAGGGGCTGATTGGCACAGTGCAGCATTTTGCTGCGCTTGCACAACAGCCTCCTAATGCTTTCCTATGGGAAAGCATTGGATTGGCTGAGATTGTCAAAATTAACCCCTTAAGGACACAGCTACAAAAACTTGTCTTACGCTTAATGATACAAGCAATTTTTGCATTTTCTTGCTGTTTGCGTTCAGCTGCAATTTGCCTCTCTCTTGTACATTGCACCGACACATATTAAAGAGATACTAACAGTAAATTCCCCATTTTCCCATAACTCCCACCCACTCCAGCTAGCAAAATATATCATTATAAAATATTTAAATTAATTAATTAAATAAATTGAACCCCTGAGGGTTAAAAAATAAATAAAAGTTAATCATCAGGGGTTAAAAAAAATTAGATCACAGTATACTACTGTGATCTGTATTTTGATCACTGTAGGCAGTGATTGACTGGCAGGGAAGGGGTTAATTTTTATTTGGACTGGTTAAAGAGGGGTGTCTTTTTTATTTTTTACTTAAACGTTATTAAAAAAAATGTAAATGTAATTTTTAACTTTTTAAAGCTTATTTTAAAACTTTTTTTAACGTTAACCCCTAGTTAGCCTAACACCAAATCCCCCAATTCCCCACTAACTTCCACCCACCCCAGCAAGCTAAATATATAATTTGAAAATATTTACATTAATTAATAAAATAAATGTAACCCCTGGGGTTAAAAAAAAAAAAGAATTAACCCTCATGGGTTAAAAAAAAATCAGATAACAGTAAACTGTAATCCCTGCCAATTGATCCCTGTAGTCAGTGATCAATTGGCAGGGAAGGGGTTAATTTTTTAATTAAAAGTGGTAAAGGGGGTGGGATTTTAAATTAACTTTATTTTTATTTTTCTAACAGGGACAAGATCAGTGATGAACCGTCTCCCTGCACTTCACACAGAGCCTAGAAGTGCAGGGAGGCAGAAGGTGAGTATATGGAGCACATGTGCTCGCTCTGACAGCCTGTCAGAGTGAGCACCGGTGCTGGGGCAGCGAGATTGGGTGCTACCGGTCTGCCTCTAGTACAGAGGAAGACCGGAGCACCATTAACCCCACGATCGCCGTGATCTGGGGTTAATTTTTACCACGTGACGGACAAGGTCCGTCACCCGTCGTTAAGGGTATCCCCAGGATGACGGACCTCATCCGTCACCCATCCCGTTAATGAAGGCGAAGCCAGATAGAGCAAGAAAAGATAAGTAAAATACCTTTTAACTCTATTCTGAGGGGGGGCGGGGAGTCCAACACTATCGTTTTTGGAATACGTTCGTATTCTTAAAACTATAATGTTCCTATAATGTTAATATAATGAATATGTTTAATCCAGAAACATATGATAATATTGTCCATGTTCACAAGGAATGAAATTAAGGGAAAAGAGGGAGGCAGGAAGGAAAACATGGAAGGAAAGATCAATATCTATATATGTATACCACAAAAGCCAAAACAGTGCCTTTATTAAGCAGACTGAGTGTGTTCAATGTTTTGAGGTGCCATTTGGTCATCTAATTCACTTCCTTCACCTTGCCAATGGAGTCACAGGATGCCACAAACCTTTCTTCTGTAAAAAACATGTATTTTGAGATTGGTCATTTATTAAGGACACTTGTTAGCAATTGCATCCTCCAAGTGGATGGAGTGCATCATAGCTGGTATTGTACTGTAGGAATTGGTTTCTGGTTAGCATAACAGATTAAATCAAAGCAACACTGCCAGTGTTATTCACTAAAGTTAGAATTGTCGGGAATTCAATGTGAATGCAAAGTGAATTTCAAATTTAAAGCCAAAATAACCCGAAGCATGGTTGACTTGGAGAACTTTTCCAATTTGGCTTGAATTTGAAATTCAATTTAAATTCATGGCAAGTATTACTTTAATGAGCAACCCTGTGTGTGTTATAATGGGCATGATGAAATTGCATACAATCAAAAAGGTCAAAGTGTATGAGTGTGTTGAGGAGGTTTTTTTTTGGTTGTTTTGTGTTTAACAACATGTCAGCAAGCGAGAGATGATACATAACAGTAAAACATGTTGGGGGTGCTTGGGAGGTTGGGAGTTACAGCTTTGTAGTACCATTCATTTGCTGATTAAATACCACAAGAGGTGTGTTGGGAAGCATGTTGGCAGAGTGCTGCAGGAGTATGATGGTAGGCAGAACAGGGCATCTGTTCAAATTCAAATTGAGGTGTGTATGTTGTCATTTTCTGCTTGTGTTATTTATGGGTGCTGCAGTTGCTTTGTAGCATTGTATCTGCGCATATGTGGCCTGTTATATTGTATATGTTCATGAGTAGTTTGTGGTATTGTGTATGATACCTATGAATGTGGGTTGTGAATGTGGGCTGCTTGTGAAATTTTGTGTGTGTGGATAAGTCCCACCGTGACTCCTGATAGGCCAGAGCCTATTTGACTCTGGCAGTGGTGAGTGCTGTGCAAAAGCACCTCATGTGCCATTGGTTGCTGATCATAATATTGCAAAGCCCTATGGAATCTGTTGGCGCTATATAAATGGCAGTAAAAAAAATAATAATAAAGGCAACCAGGCTGCCAGACTATGATCAACCCCTTAAGGACTAAGCCGAATGTACATGTTGTGATCAAAGCAAAACGTAAACAAAACCTGGAATTTGACTATATGTCTGTTCAACCGTAATTCACCTCTTTCTTATTAAGTGCACCCACACTTATTATGTATCATTTAATTCATTTTAATTTTGAATGTCATAATACGGTTTGCTTTTACTGCAATAAAATACACATATTTGTATTCAGTGATGTCTCACGTGTAAAACAGTACCCCCTATGTACAAGTTTTATGGTGTTTTGGAAAGTTACAGGGTCAAATCTAGCATGTCACATTTTTCATTTTTTTCACATTGAAATTCGCCAGATTGGTTACGTTGCCTTTGAGACCGTATGGTAACCCAGGAATGAGAATTACCCCCATGATGGCATACCATTTGCAATAATAGACAGCCCAAGGTATTGCAAATGGGATACGTCCAGTCTATTTTAGTAGCCACTAGTAGCCACAAACACTGGTCAAAGTTAGTGTTAATATTTGTCTGTGTGTGAAAAATGCAAAAAACTAATTTGAATGCCAATTTTAGAAACATAGAAACATAGAATGTGACGGCAGATAAGAACCATTTGGCCCATCTAGTCTGCCCAATTTTTTAAAATACTTTCACTAGTCCCTGGCCTTATCTTACAGTTAGGATAGCCTTATGCATATCCCACCCATGAATATATATTTATATTTTTATAAAGTAACCTTTATATTTTCTTTTTCTTCCATATAATAGGATGTGTATTTATATATGTGTATTTTACCCAATTAATTATAATGGTATTACTAGTAGGATTAGTAGGATATATGTGATGTTTGTTACCATGGACATTTTTCATAAAGAGACATTTAGGCGATATGCCTTGGAGCCCATGTAACTTGATTGCAATTGGGACTATTGAAGCAGATACCACGCCCACATAGACGGGTATAAGTTCTGAGAGACGGCAACCACTCGAACGTGATTTGAGGAAGCCGCCAAGGCGAAACGCGTCATCACGTTTTTTGGACGTACAACGTCATTACGTGTCAGCAGCACCTCCTACTCCCGGAAGCATCTATCCACTGAAAGACCGCAAGTGCATGCCGCGAGTCAGAAGGGGATTCGTACCAGCTTGGCTTTCCAGGGAGAAGGGTGATGACTCACTGTGAAATTTTATACCAATAAAGTCTTATTTTTATTTGGTGCCGTCCAGCTTGTTTTAAGCACATCTATCTACTATCCTACAGAATCCTGATAAGAGGATTTGCACGCTTTTATAGTTAGAGCAGACTTTATTCTGCTCTACCATTGTGAGTGATATTCTTTTATTATTTTCTGGTTACATTTGTGATACAGAGTTACACTATATTGTGTTCTTTTGTCCCTCTATCTTGTGTTTTTATGTGGAGCGTTTTAAAGAGATACTCCTTCAAGTGTCAACAGAGTCTAAATTTAAAGGAGTAAGTTCTTTGTTGTTTGTATTTCACAAAGAGCACATATTCACAGGGTATTTACCACTGGATTATATTTATTTGCACTTTAATAATATACATATACTGTATTTGCACTTTATTCACTACAGTTGGACCATTATTGGTTTACATATTGTTCATATTGTTATATTAGCACTTAAAGGCACAGCGCACTTTTGTTCTTTTTTTGTATTTTTTTTATATCCCACGCATGCTTAAACTCCTTTACTGTGTTAACCTCTACCACTTCAGCTGGAAGCCTATTGCATGCATCCACTACCCTCTCAGTAATGTAATACTTCCGGATATTATTTTTAAACCTTTGCCCCTATAATTTAAGACTATGTCCTCTTATTGTGGTAGTTTTTCTTATTTTAAATATAGTCTCCTCCTTTGTGTATTTAAATGTTTCTATCATACCCCCCTGTCTCATCTTTCTACCAAGCTATGTATGTTAAGTTCCTTTAACCTTTCCTTGTAAGTTTTATCCTGCAATCCATGAACCAGTTTAGTAGCCCTTCTCTGAACTCTCTCTAAAGTATCAATATCCTTCTGGAGATACGGTCTCCAGTACTGCGTACAATACTCCAAGTGAGGTCTCACCAGTGTTCTGTACAATGGCATGAGCACTTCCCTCTTTCTACTGCTAACACCTCTCCCTATACAACCAAGCATTCTGCTAGCATTTCCTGCTGCTCCATTACATTGTCTGCCTACCTTTAAGTTATCAGAAATATTTACCCCTAAATCCCTTTCCACAGATGTTGGCCAGTGTTTGTGACTAAATGGCTTCTAAAAAAGACTGGACATACCCCAATAACTTGGGTTGTCTACTATTTCAAATGGTATGCCATCATGGGGGTAATTTTCATTCCTGGGCTACCATACGGTCTCAAAGGCAACATAACCAATCTGGCAAATTTCAATGTAAAAAAACTGAAACGCAAGCCTTATATTTGACTCTGTAACTTTTAAAAAAACGCCATAAAACCTGTACATGAAGGGTAATGTATACTCAGGAGACTTCACTGAACACAAATATTAGTGTTTCAAAACAGTAAAATGTATCACAACAATTATATAATCAGTGTAAGTGCCATTAGTGTGTAAAACATGCAAAAAATTTCACTTTTACTGATGATATTATTGTTGTAATACATTCTACGTGTATTTTGATATTAATAAATATATATAATTATATATATATATTAATATTAAAATACACTTAGACATGTGTGTGTATGTGTGTGTGTGTATATATATATATATATATATATATATATGTATACATATATATATATATATATACTTAGATTATATATATATATATATATATATATATATATATATATATATATGTTGGAAGGCCATTTGGCCTGAATTTGTGGGAGGATTTATGATCATATATCCTATATAAACCCTACCCCCCCCCTACTTACCTTTGTCGTACAAGCTGTTTGTCTCCATAGTTACCTGCATTTCCGGTCGTTGTTCCCGCCAGTCCTGCCTCAAACAAACACTCTGTCTTCATCAGCTCCTGCTGCCGACCTCTGGGCTCGTTCACCGGCTGCCCTGCTGTATTCCTTACCCATTACCCGTCTTCTTGCTTCCGGTCACAGGACCGGCACGCACACGTAAGCATCAACATGAGAAATACCGTTCGGCTATTTACCACATTCGGGCCTAAAAACGCAGGGATAGGCTCCCTAATTACCAGTTTGTATAATTCTGCTGTTCGTGTACTTCTGCGTTCATGCGGCTATTAGCCGACCACAGAGTACACACTCGTTCGTTTTTATTTTGTTAGTATTAAATACCGACTGCTTATACTCACCTATGTTCGCCTGTTTCTTACATACGTTCATTAGCTTAAACACGTACGAACGGCTGTTTTACTAGCTTTTAGTTTTTCCTAATCTATCAAATGCGGTCCTGTTATATCCCTCTTGCACTTTAATTAACCGTACGCATGAAGTTTTATGCAGTTATTTGTATAATTTTAAGTATGTTCTTTAAATTTGTTCCTTTTAAAAAAACATATGTACACAGTTCTCCCTATGTTTTCTTTAAATCAGAGTGTCACTATTCATCACCCATGGTCACTTTTAATTATGCATAAATTCCCAGGGGCATTCTCTT
Source organism: Pelobates cultripes (assembly GCA_933207985.1). NCBI lineage: Eukaryota > Metazoa > Chordata > Amphibia > Anura > Pelobatidae > Pelobates > Pelobates cultripes. Next base: position 168,019,668 of record OW240915.1, on the reverse strand, counting down.
AAAGACACAGTTGGCCCCCTTACGCTTTTTTGATGTCAATAGGTCAAGCCCATCAAATCGCTTAAATTTATCCAGCTCCACGCTCAATTTATTAATTAGCTCTAATTTCTAAAATCTCTATTTATATTAAAAACACTATACTCTGGTTCCTTATTTTTAAATAATGAAAGTGTTTTAGGTTCTACTACTCTTCTTCAAGAAAACTCCAGGAGGTGGTTCCAGTATCCCGTCGTATCAGGTAGAAAAAGGATAATATTTTTACGTTTCTCCTGAGGCCTCATTCAGCCTCCACTGCCTTTTTTACTATCCCCTCCCACAGTGGGTTCTAACTTCAAACACACCAGGTCTAAAGATGCCTCACCGTCCATGTTACTATTATATTAATATGTTAAATTTGTTTATCATTTCTACATATCATTACTTAGACCTGCACCATGTCGCAGATTCACTACGCATCAACAAAACAGGCGACCTGTTCCCCGACGTTTCTGTATCAGGTATCATTAATCTTACTCACTACGTTTACATTCTTTCTAAGGCCTCACTTTGCCTTTGTATCTTTCACAAGTAAAGCACATTTGTGGGAATCCAGGGGCTTGTCTCAAAATATTTGGACCAACGTTCAGGTCCCTCAGCTTACACTGGTTTTTACGCTACAGTTTCGCTGTTACACTCCTTTCAATATGTTCTACATTTTTACACTTGGCATACCAGTGGCAAGCCTCAGGCCTGCTAGCATCATTTACCCCTAGGTTCCTGGACTGGACCTGTTCTTCGCAGTTTATATATATTTATACATATATATTGAAGTCGCTCCGAGCATTGTCTAAATATACAGGACAAACACTCGAGGTCAGTATCTACATACGTTACATACTTCCTTTCTAGATGCAAGCCCCGTCAGGTTAGAGAACTGGCTTTCAATGTTAGGCGCTGGCCCTAGCTTTCCCAAATAATACTGCGGTCCGCAAGGTCTACACCCCCACCTCATACACGGAGGTTCAGCCCCACGACCAAATCATAGCTAGCCACCTCGCTCGCTTTTCTTCGGGCTACAGTTAGGGCTTCCCAAGTCACGGCCACACGTTTTGAATCTCTTACTGTCACCGAGAGGCCAACATCCTGCCACCTTGTTTGATGGCCACAAAATCCCCTCGGCCCAAATCATAGGTAGAGCCTCTCACCGCCACTTGGCAATAGCAGGGCCTCACCTGTCACTTGGTCCTAGGTTAATCCTGTGCCTCGGCACTAGCTAGCAGGCCAGTTCTCCGGAGGTCTCATCCCACCTCTACGACACCTTACTTATCCAAATCATTATTTCTTTTCAGAATGTTACAAGAATCCTTCCCAATAATCGGTCTACTGTTGGACAAAATACCCAGCACACCAGTCAGGCCTGGGTCTCCAAAGGAATCTCTCACCCTTTCTTTGTTCGTTCCTTTCTTTGTTCGCTCTATATATCCATACCCCTCATACAGCCATATTTCGCCACCCAGCAGCTCGTGACTAACATTAAGCACTCTGCCTTCCACTACAATACCTCTACACATGGCCCTCACCAAGCCTTCACTCCATATGTTTACACATGGCCCACTATGGGCACAATGGCAATTCCGGACCCTCATTTGGGCAGTTACTTACATCAATTTTGGCCCCACATTAAAGCAATTACATATGTCTAACTTCTAATATACGAGGAATAAAGAAATACAACCTTTCATACTATATTCCTAATATTACGCATGACCTCGTTAGGCCCACGCATATCTTTCCCTCTCTCGGCACACACCCGAGAACCCGATACCTATCACTATGCTTTTAACATATCCAGGCTTCTTGGGTCTGTCACAAATTTAACTGTTTAGTCCCTCTTACCACTCCTTCATCCCACGCACTAGACTGGGAGGCGGGCAGAAGGACAAGCGGTACTGACCATTAATTTCCAGGCAAAGCGCGGGCGAGCTATGACTTTAATGCTGGGGTATGCTATTTTCACTACATACCACACATCCGCTTCATCTGCTCCAGAACTCACACCTAGTCCACATATACAGCCCGTCTGTCACCCAAGATACACCTAACTAGGTCAACATTGACATCCTGGTATACTATGTGCATTTACACCCAGCTGGCATATGGTAGATTCTGATGCCGGGTTTCCCACAGAGGTCTCACACGGGCCTTGGCGCCAACCCCACGGGTACACTCGTATGCCCTAACCTATTATCTACATCTATTGACCCACTTACGGTGGACCACCTTCTGTCCATAGCAATCATATATTGGTTTCACGATCGGCCCTTTCCGGTCTTCACGCTTTCTCATCTTGGTGTACCACTCCCATCAGGGTAGCCATTCACAGTACCCGAATACGTTTGATCATAGACCTCTTTGCACCACCCTCTGAAGAAACCCTCTCCTGGCTGCTCCTAAATATATTCAGGTGTCCCATCAGTCATCCACGTTCTGGATGAATTTTTGTTGATTTCACGGGTTCACAAACACCTAACAGTATTCAAACCACCACAGCCCCCCCCTTTTCTGAGGCATAGTATTGGACTCCACTACTTTCCAAGCCAGCCTCCCAGACGTTCTGTTCCGCATTAGGAATGGATTTGTCCTGCTCCTGCGGATAGTTGCGCACAATAGGAGAGGGCTTCGGTCCTGGTTTAGGCCCCTCAACTTTGTTGTGCGTATCATTCCACAGGGTTGGCCTCTTGTCCCTGGGCTACTTAAATTTGTTCCACGAGGTACCAACCCCTGCCCAACCATTCGGGTGATCCAGCCAGGGCAGTTTTACACAATTGGAGTAGTTTTTCGGCCACATGGATTGTAATCTCTTCGGTCATTCCCCCACTTTCAAACACTCACTTTCAATTCACACAGACACAGCAGCACACACAGGGTTCGCAGCCTTTTTCGGCAACCACTCGTTAGGGACTCCTGGCCCACTGAGTTGGATGCCTTGCCGGCCTTTGGAGAGACCTCTACTTTGTTGGAGATCTACCCTTTCGTGGTGGCCTCCCTCACTCTGGGTCATCTTTGGACTGGCAAGGCAGTTGAATGCTGCTCTGACGACTCCGCAGCCTGCGATTTCATTAGCAAGGGCGGTCATACTCACCGCCACTGTGGCTGATTCACAGTCTGATTTGGCAGACAGCAACCCCTCAGTTCTTTCTGGTCTACATTTAAATTCCTTGTGTCCACTTGTGTCCACTACACCACCACTGACACTTTCACACGCTCTCATTTTAAGGTCTTCTTTCAGGCACTCCCTATGATCCACTACATATCATCCAGGATACCACCATTCCATGAGCTAATCTTGGACTAAGCACACAATTACACCATGTACAAGTGCGTTCGCTTCACGCAGTTTCACGACTACTCTATCACTCACGCCAGGGCCTTGTATATTGTACATGTCACAATTAGAGTTTGCTTGAATCAAGACTTTTGCAGTTAAATATGGTTATTTTTTGCTTCTTTCTCCAAACCTATAAATCAAGCATCTTACTTAAACCTCCTGTGCTGTCACTCCGCTTTACATCTCCAAGGTCAATCACACACTATCAGTCCTAATCCACTACTTCACGTCTAAACCTTCCATTAAGGTGGAGCTACATCATGGCTTCCTTCGCCGGCCTCTCTGTCACAAAGCGCTGCATCAGCAGCTTCAAGCTCTTACACCCCAGTCTACATCACTAAGTGTCGGGGCCACAGGCAATCCTCAGCGCAGTTACATATATACCTCAATCAGAGTAAAAGCTCCTCACAAGCTTTCAGTACCCATGCTGTATAAACTTGCATAAAGTGTGTTTTCTTTGAATGCTCTTTTGCCCTCTTTTACAGGCCTACTCGTACGTTGGTTTCAGCACACCTCAACCAACTTTGCTTCTCCTTCTACATCCCATTACATATTAGATAAATTCCGAGCACAAGTTGGAAGGCCATTTGGCCTGAATTTGTGGGAGTTATGATCCAATATCCTATATAAACCCTACTTACCTTTGTCGTGCAAGCTGTTTGTCCCCACCCACCTACTCCCATCTATATTAGCAATTCACCTTTGTGGGCCCTCTTTTACAGGCCTACTCGTACATTGGTTTTGGCACACCTCAACGAACTTTGCTTCTTCTTCTACATCCCATTACATATTAGATAAATTCCGAGCACAAATATATATATATATATATATATATATATATACATATACATATATACATATACACACACCGGTATATATTAATATTAAAATACACTTATACAGTGTATGTATGTGTGTGTATATATATATATATATATATATATATATATATATATATATATATACTTAGATCATATATATAATAATTATAATAATTAATTATAATTATTTATGATCTAAGTATATATAATTTTATTTTAAACCGCTTTAATCTTTATTTAAATTTTTTACAGGCAGTAGGGGGACTACCTGTCATTACTCCCCCTGCTGGCATTGCTGTGGACGGCTATTACGTCCATGTGATCGTGAGGTCCTCACAAAGACCTCACGATTACATGGCCCACGAGGGCCAAAACAGCAGCAGGGGGACTCCCTGGCATGCCAGGTGAGTCCCCTCACCGCGATCGACGGCGTGGTATTGCCAGCAAGCGGGTAAGGATAGGACGGTGGGGGTGTGCTATGCCACCCGCAGGAATTTAGAGCCGGGTCCCCAAGGACAGCATAACACGCCCACCATCCTTAAGGGGTTAATAGTACTGTAAAAATATTCATAACACATGCTGGTTATTTGTGGCAACAGAGTCATGTGTTCGGCATGAACATCTCTGTGAATGTTCTGCCATACTGCACAGCCCATACTGATGGGTGTTGCTCTAACATATGATGTCTTGCAACTCCAATTGAACATCAGATCAAAAGTTGACAACCTGCCTCTGCTATAACCTTAATTTTAGTAAATCCAGATATTATAGACTTGTTAGCATTTTCCTCTCTGCAATAAAAAACATTTCTTTTATTTTTGCAATGAGTGGATCTCTTGTGTAAGATCTAACAAAATAAATTTTTCAATTGGAGTATGAATGTAATTGATGGTATCATGCCAACACTTCCCTTTTATTTTTTGTTGCGGTGTTTTTCCCAATATAATCGAGTAATAAATGTACATTATTATTTTTATAGTTCTTAGAATTAGAACTCCATCCTGACCTACTTATTTTACATTTGCCATAGTTCTATCTAGTAAAATGTCAGTGTATGTTCTGCCTCTAACTTCACGCAACACTTTTTTTCTGTCTATCTTAAAACAAGTCTCTTCCGTAAAGTTTAATTTTAACTTTAATAACTGGCCCTCTGTGATATTTTCTAACAAAGTAGAATAAAGGTCACTATCAAACCTTCTAGAGATATTTACATCAACAGTTATAAACTGCATCTGAGCTTGGTAAAGTGATTGTAATGCTGGAACAGCTGAGTATTTTGTCATTTGTCATTAGTAAAAACCACTGTATGTTGGGCTAAGGTAACATCCCCAGGATGTACTTGAAAACCAGAGTAATCTGAATGTACCTTTCCTGGTTAAATACTTTGTTATTATTATTATTATTATTATTATTATTTCCCAGTTCAGTTCAATTCCAATGGGGATATTGCAGCCTCATTGAAGTCTGGTTCATGAGGTCAAAAGCCACTGGCTTAGTGCATTGTTAGTCAGCCATATAGCTCAAGTAACATGTGTTCATTGAAGAAATGTTTGCCAGGTGCTAATTTAATCCTAAATTAAATTGAACTAATGGTCATCCTTGTACATCTACCACATGTTGAAAAATGCTTGCTATTCTTTTTTTACCATGTATTAGTAACACTTTAAAGGGATTCTCTAATGCCAGGAAAACAAAGCCATTTAGACTCCTGCAGTACCCCCCCTCCTACGGGGCTGAAGGGGTTAAAACCCCTTCAATCACTTACCTGATTCCAGGTGCAATGTCCCTCAATGCTTTTCTATTGGAAAAAAATATGAAGCTGGAGGTCCTCATGCAGAGCCTGAGGACCTCCAGCATCAGATAATGGACCTTTGGTCCATTTCAATTCAGGAAGTCCCTTTAGTGGCTGTCTGGGAGACACCCACTAGAGAAGGAGTTAGCCCTCAAAGGTAATTAAGGTAATTATTGCAGTATCTCAGAAATTGCAATAATTACCACAGCAGGGTTAAGAGACATGGGACATTGCACCCAGACCACGTCAATAAGCTGAAGTGGTCTGGGTGCCAACAGTGTCCCTTTAACTTGGACCTACTTCCTCCAAATCGGTTTATTATAAACATTCAATAAACTTTGAATTTTGCTTAATAATCTTTTATATATGGTGTTCATATTTGGTTTGATTCAGATGCCATACTTTTCATTAATGCAATTTTAGTTCTTGCAGGATCAACTTAGATTGTCACCATTTAGGTAAATTGAGTATAATTGATATGGTTTAAAGTACTATTGGCTTCTCAGCTGCCAATTCAGTTGAAGCTAAATGCATTCACTTAGCACCTTATGTTCTTTTGGGGAAGGAAGCACTAAGCAAAAGGAGTAATATAAATTTGCTGATCTCCTCCTGCAATGAATACTAACTGTCCGTATTCAATAAATGTTTCCACAGAACATTACCAGCTCTATGTTCCTGAATCAGCTCAGGTTGGCTCCGCAGTAGGCAAAATTAAAGCAAATGATGCAGACATTGGACTAAATGCTGATATAAGATATTCAATCATGAATGGAGATGGTGTTTTTTCAATATCCACTGATAAAGAAACTAGAGAAGGAATCCTTTCACTTAAAAAGGTAATAACGTTACTATGATTTTATATTTTTCATCACCGAGTTATCTATTTAAATATTATTGAACTCATGTTACATATCTATGTAGTATTTTATTCACTGTTCCATACTGTAAGAAACAAATCTAATGTTTCCAAATAAATTACTTGTTTGATATTCCTCTAGCATTTTCTTTTAGGTATACACAAAAATGTGTTTATTTTTAGTCTCGTGAACTTCTCATTTACTGCAAATTATTTTATTTTTTTGTTAAAAATGGTGCATCTAACAATTCTATTGTCATGTTATGCATTTTGAGAGAAATGTTTAAAATATTACAAAGATCAACAAGGCTTAGAATTGTACAAGTATTATAAAGTAATTTCACTACTTCAATTCATCTTTTGTTTCGTAATGTCTCATTAGTAAAAATAAATAAATTCAACCAACTCAAAATTAGGGACACACAAAGAAACTAATGAAAACACAAAAACAAATATTACCTCTATTCTGAAAAACCTACTTTCAGTTCCTGACAAATACTGAAGACAAAATACTAGCATCATCTAGAGAAGGTGCGAAAAAAAACGTAATGAAAAAGTTCAATGTTGAAAAATTCAATCTGCTAAATCTGTAACTTGTATTATCCTGACTATTGATTGAAAATACCACATTACAAACTAAATTAAAGATTTTGTACAGGATAATCATAATAAACTCTAAAACATTTACATTTGATAATGAGGTGGATATGATATTGTACAAAGACATCAAACAGTACTTTTTAAAACTATCAGTTTAAATTAAATAATATACATTGCTTCTAACCTTGTAAATATGCTAAATAAAGTAGCACAGAAAGTTAATGATTAAACATATTAACAACAATTATTGAAACAAAAATTGCTTTCAGTGACAATACATTTTATACTGTTAAACATTATATACATCATTAAATCTACTTCTCTCCAACACTTATTTAATTTATATTCCCTTAATTTACTTGTCCTACCTAAAACATGGATCTCTCTCTCTGATGCTGCTACTTCTATCACTATCTGCTGGTGGACTTCACTTTAACCACAACCCAAGACAGTCTGACAGTAACGGTGATGGGGTAGAGTTTCTGATTTCACTCCACTGTCCCTTCAAACTTCTACCCACCACCCTTTCCTCTCTTTCTCCTCTTTTGAAATTCACTCAATTTTACCTACCTATATTTCAGTCTGACAAGTCCTTAGCCTCCAGTCACCTCCTGGTCAAATCTCAGAATGGGCAAGGCAAAGCAGCCATCTTAAAAGCTACCAGACGGAAGACCCCATCCCAATTTGAGAAAATGGAAGTTACTTTCCATGAGGACCTCTCCCACTTAACCCTGCAAGAAAAGAAATCACTCACACCTATGCTATCATCTCATGGCCAAAGTACTACTGCAGTAATCCTACCTTGATGATTTTCTGGGATAAGGATGTTGAGAACAAAGTGACCAGTGCCTCAGAGGTGGATGCTGTCCTGTCTTCCCTGGGCTTTTGCCCTTTTCCTTAACTCACAACTACCATTTGCAATCCAACTAATGTTATCCCATTTACTCTTGCACTCAGTGGAGCAAGTGTGGAGGTCACCTGACCTTGGACATTCTCGTGTTGGGACTTGACCTTTTTCTTTTGTGTTTTTAAATGTTTTCACTGTTATTTAGTGCTCTCTCCTTTGCTCTCATGACATTACGAAGCAGCCCATGAAGGCTAAGACTGGGTATTACCCAGCCCAGCTAGCTCACTAGATCACGTTTACTCACTTCTTCCAGCTCCAAATAATTTCTCTCGTACTCAACGAGCTGTCTCACATATCATTTCACAATATATATTTTTCAATTGCCTGTCCTTTTTTGTTAAACTTAGGAACCTCTTTTGAATTGTGTCAAACTTAGGAACCTTTTTTATTTTAGATTTGCTGTCTTGATGCAGTGGATATTTACAATGCAATAACAAAAAATAAATAAAATAACACACTCAGCTTTGCCAAACCTCTATTTTGTTGTGATATACTCCCTTATTTCTGTACATTTGGTTTTCGATAATGCCATGTGTATTGTATGCCCGATTGTAGTATAAATACAGATACAAAGAAGAGAATAAAATCCAAGCCATGCCTACTATTGCAGATGCATTTAACGATCATACAGCACTTTCTATAATGTATTATAACATGTATAATACAGTAACCACCAAGCATACTTATTCATATTTAAAACTGCATATTTTATTATATGGTGCAGATTTCTGCAAATCTTACTATGTTAATGTCTGAGGGTAGCATTCACTTAAAAGTAGATATCTGTTCCTAGAACTCTAATTCTATAGGGATTATAATGGGATAATGAAAACTAATTTCATAACTGATTTCCTCAAGGCATGCTATACTGTATGTGTGTTTACTGTAAGTGAAAATGTGTCATCTGATCAGATTACTTTGTGCTAATTAACTCTGTAAACCACACATATATAAATTATAATTAGAAATATGATTACACGAATCATTGTTTATATAAAAAAAGTATTTACTTATATAAATTATTCAAATACCTTTATGAAAAATGAATGAAAAATTCAAGAGCTTCTGTTGTGTTAATTAGCTTTAATTCATTCCTATTTATGTTTTATCAGCATGTCTATTAATACAAATATATATATATATATATATATATCTACATATATATCTACCTATCTATATTTACCTATCTACCTATCTACCTATCTACCTATCTACATATATTTTATTTTTATTTATTTATTTCAATTAAATACATTTATAGTGTAGATTGGATTAGCCGTATTAGTTTAGTAGACAAGATGCCAAAATATTAGAGTAACACAGTATGCAATGATACCTTTTTTATTGTACTAACATAATATTGCAAAGACAAGCTTTTGAGCGTTTTCCTCTTCTTCAAGTATATATATATATATATATATATATATATATACACACACACACACACACACACACACACATACACACAGTGAGGGGAAAAAGTATTTGAACCCCTGCTGATTCTGAACGTTTGCCCACTGACAAAGAATTGATCAGTCTATAATTTTAATGCTAGGTGTATTTTAACAGTGAGAGACAGAATAACAAAAAAGAAAAAGAAAAAATCCGGAAAAACGCATGTCAAAAAAGTTATACATTGATTTGCATGTCAATGAGTGAAATAAGTATTTGATCCCCTATCAATCAGAATGATTTCTGACTCCCAGATATCTTTTATACAGGTAACGAGATGAGATCAGGAAGACTCTATTAAAGGAAGTGCTCCTAATCTCAGCTTGTTACCTGTATAAAAGACAACTGTCCACAGAAGCAATCAGATTCCAAACTCTCCACCATGGCCAAGACCAAAGAGCTGTCCAAGGATGTCAGGGACAAGATTGTAGACCTACACAAGGCTGGAATAGGCTACAAGACCATCATCAAGCAGCTTGGTGACAAGGTGACAACCGTTGGTGCGATTATTTACAAATGGAAGAAACTCAAAATAACTGTCAGTCTCCCTTGGGCTGGTGCTCCATGCAAAATCTCACCTAGTGGAGTTTCAATGATCATGAGAACAGTGAGGAATCAGCCCAGAATTAAATGGAAGGGCATTTTTAATGATCTTTAGGCAGCTGGGACCATAGGCACCAAGAAAACAACTTGTAACACACTACGCTGTGAAAGACTGAAATACTTTAGCGCCCGCAGTGTACCCCTGCTCAAGAAAGCACATGTACAGGCCTGTCTGAAGTTTGCCAATGAACATCTAAATGATTCCGAGGAGAACTGGGTGAAAGTTGAGCTCTTTCACATCAACTTGTCAGGATTACAAGTTGATCCAGCACGCAGTACTGTGTCACACCTAGGACTAAGGATAACATATAACCGGACCTTAGAATGGCCGGACTTAACGTCTCCAAGAATAGTCAAAATACTTGCCGAGGTCAGGGACACAGAATCAGACACAAAGATGAGGGAAACCAGATATCAGGGAAGTCAAAACAAAGCCAAAGTCAAATACCAGAAAATCAGGATCAGGAACGCACTCTCGGATAATCATAGACATGAAACCACGACAGGGCAATGAGCAAGAAGAGAGTTGGGTTTAAATACCCCTCCTCTGGATCTGATTGGCTGTAACCGGCCTTTGACCCCAAAAGGCATCTACCAGGTGTGCTTGATTGCTGCTCAGCTAAAGCCTCCTGTGGATTTGATTGCCCATGACCAGCCTTTGACCCCAAAAGTAATTACCAGGTTTCCATGTGCATGATTGCTGCTCAGCACAACTTTTCCTGTCAGGACGGTAATGTTGTAAGGCATAACTTTTCCTGTCAGGACAGTAAATGCCATTAACCACATTTTTATGTGCAGATGAATACGTGACACAACTAAACTCACCGTGTCAAACATGGAGGTGGAAACATTATGCTTTGGGGGTGTTTTTCTGCTAAGAGGACAGGACAACCGCACCGCATCAAAAAGACGATGGACCATCAAATCTTGAGTGAGAACTCCCTTCCCTCAGCCAGGGCATTGAAAATGGGTCATGGATGGGCATGACACAAAACACACAGCTAAGGCAACAAAGGAGTGGTTTAAGAAGAAGCACATTAAGGTCCTGAAGTGGCCTTGCCAGTCTCCAGACCTTAATCCCATAGAAAATCTGTGGAGGGAGCTGAAGGTTTGACTTGCCAAACATCAGCCTAAAACCTTAAAGACTAGGAGAGGATCTGTAAAGAAGAGTGGGACAAAATCCCTCCTGAGATGTGTGCAAACCTGGTTGCCAACTACAAGAAACATCTGACCTCTGAGATTGCCAACAAGGGATTTGCCACCAAGTAGTAAGTCAAAGGGGTAAAATAATTATTTCACTCATTAACATGCAAATCAATGTATAACTTTTTTGACATGCATTTTTCTGGATTATTTTTTTCTGTTATTTTGTCTCTCACTGTTAAAATACACCTACCACTAAAATTAGAGACTGATCATTTGATAATTTCTTTGTCAGTGGGCAAACGTTCAAAATCAACAGGGGATCAAATACTTTTTTCCCTCACTGTCTAATATATATATATATATATAAATAGAAAAAATTGTCTAGCACTCCAACTTACTGGTGTTACATGTCTGGTGCTTGTCAGCATTCATAGATTTACAATGTAGTGTAGATAGCACTCCAGGGACTTCCAATAGGTAGAATAAAACTTAAATTTTATTGCTCAGATACAAAAAGATCGACGTTTCAGTTTGCCATTCAAACTTTTATCCTGATGAAAGTTTGAATGTCAAACTGAAACGTCGATCTTAATTATATGCCTTTATGGCTGCTAGCTCTACCAGTCAGAAATTGCTTTGCTTTTAAAATATGGATCAGCATTTAAGGCTATAGATCTGTATTTTGAGCATTCTGATACAAATTTCAGTAATTATGATGCACCTGGACAGGCTGAAATCTGGACCAAATTCTGGCTTATTTCTAAAAAAAATCCAGACATTGCTAAACACTGATATTGATATATACTCTAGATATGGATCATTTTTTCAAAATTTGAACTGAGGCATTTGAACTTTAATAAACCACATAGCACTATGGAAGCATTTCTTTAACATATGGTTTTCTCATATGACTGGAAACAGATGATTATTGAATGGGTCATTTAATTTTGAAGCCAACAATCTAAAAGCAAATGGAATGGAATATGGAGCAGTTGTGGACTTCCTGCTCCATTCACCACTCACTACTTTTACATGACATGACATAAATGAAACAGGGAGCTGTCCAGCTGCTTACTGCTTCTTGCTTCTTCAAGGGTTCTAGATACCTGATCCCGATCATCCCCACATTCTAATTCATTGGTTTTCTACATTTTTATATGGTGTTGAGTACTATATTCTAAAAGTTTTGCTTTTACTTTTACTTCTAAAATATAGACCTCAACCTATATCACAGGTCAGTGGACAGCGTAAGGTGCAATTCACACTCTAAAACAATTAATCATTGATTAACCCTTGATCAAACACACATGGAGGTATTAAAGAAAATAACCCAGCAGTAATAAATAAATGCTTGTGTAACTAATATCATATGGTGAACTAACTAAACGACGATAACCAGAAGATGCTCTCAGGACATTAGTAACTATAAGTGTAGCAGTGAATATGATGTGGTCTCCAGGACATAAAAAAAGGATTAAAATCTCAATGTATCTTTCTTAGTAAAATGGTTTATAAAATAAATAAATAAATAAATAACTTTTTTCAAAATCTATATTTTAACAAAGCAGAAAGATGGAAGATGACAAATACCATTTAATGGTAGAATATGAAAGAAATCACCTTGTTCATATTATTAAGTTAATATGATACAAATATTCTCACTAAAAGGCTCCAATTACATATACAGATATATATTTTTAAATTAAACTCTAATTTGGAAATCTGGTTTCGTATAAATAAAAAACAACAATATATATATATATATCTATATATATATATATATATATATATATATTTTTTTTTTTTTTTTTTATTTAAATATTCCATTTAGGAAGAATAGAAGATGACTTCAAGTAAGTATCTCTAAATAAGAAATGCTAACACTTAAAGGGACACTATACTCACCAGAACAATTACAGCTTATTGTATTTGTTCTGGTGAGTAGAAGCATTCCTTTCAGGCTTTTTGCCTTCTGGATTTTTGTTGTAAACACTGACTTTTCAAAGAAAATGCAGTGTTTACTTCACCGCTAACTCCTCAGATGGCTTCTAGAGGTGCTTCTTGTGGCAGGGCTACTCACTGCCATTCAGTATCTCCACCCTCTGCATGGAGACACTGAACTTTCCTCATAAAGATGCATTGATTCAAGGAAATCCTGATTGGCCAGGGTTGTGTTTGGCTTGTGCTGGCTCTGCCCCTGATCTGCCTCCTTGACAGTCTCAGCCAATCATATGTGAAAACATTGTGATTGGCACAGAATAACATGTGTAATGATGTCAGCCAAGCAGGTAGACCGAGGACAGAACCAGAAGCTGCACTTGAACAAAATTAAGATTTTACTATATTTAGGGATTCAAGGTGGGACCAGGTGGGCTAGATGGTAGTTTTAAAACTGTAAGGTCAGGAATACATGTTGTGTTCCTGACCCTATAGTGTTCCTTTAACTATTCCCTAAACACCATATATTGTCTGGATGGACAGAATCCAGTAAAAATGACATAATTCTGATCACAATGCCAATCTGTATATTTACTAGAGCCAATTCTGGTTTGAAAATGTTCAGCCCGAGCACATTTGCAGTACTAGATGCATTCAGTGTCCGGATTAAGACTAGTGCTTTTGCATTTGAATCCTAAACAAGCTATAAATTTCGGAAGATTCACAAAGCACTGACAAGTAAAATTTGGAACCGACAAGATGCACATTAGCAAATTATCATTCACTTGCTCTTATGCAAGCGGATGATAAATTGTAAGTATTAATTGCTCACCGGCAGCTCTAGCAGTGACTAGCCAGCTGCCAATAAAAAAGGAAAATACAAAACAAAAACAAAATGAATAAAAAAAGCCTACAGAGGTTACTAAGACCCCTATATTAATATAAGGGAGGTAGGGGCATATCTGCGTAGAGTTATAAAATGATTAGACAACTATATGTGCTCCTATTCATAACAGATTTGTTGAAAACAAATGACTTATTTTCGAAAAAGGTCTACTGACCATTTCACTACCAAGCAATATGCCTAAAAATAAACACCGGAATCAATTTCTTTGTGGGTTATGGAAAGAAATGTTTTAATGTATTTTTTGTTTCACTAAATATAAATAACACATTCATTGTTTTAATTGATTTACCCATTTAAACACGATACAAGTCCACACCCAATAATAAAGTTACACTTATTACAATTAAACTTCAGCATATATTGTTGTCATTTTCCTGCATTCCTAATCTGAAGATCCTTCAAGCACAAGTAGTGATGCTAACAAGCTTATCAGCATTTGTCTAATCAAAGAGGGACTGACGATGCTGCAAACCATAATTGCAAGGCTGCTCCAGCAGAGATTATTGGGCAAATACTTACAGCACTGTGGTTCTGGGTATTGATGTGCTGCAAGCTGTGTAACATAGTAAGGACCATTTTGGAAAATGTTATTTCTGTGCAATAAACCAATTCAATTTGGGTATACAGTTTGGGTGTATAGAGGTATACCATTCAATTTGCACATACAAGACATACAATGCGGGTTATAAAATGGTTAAGATGTCAGATTTCATCTAATTGATAGAAAACAACTGAAACTGTTAACCTCAATTATTTTACATGCAGCCAGGGTGTCAAGTGTATATACCCAAAAGACACCCAAAAGGCTTTTAAAAATAACAATTTAATGTTTATTTTTAAGGTAACATTCTGTATAAAGATGGTAAAATTGACTTTTATAGTGTGTACCTGTTGCACATCACACATGCCGTATTTTAGATTGACTTGGTCCCATACAGCAGTCTCAGTTTTCACTAGTAGATACCTTAGATCTTATAGACTTCTATAAGAACACACTAAGGATTTATGTGAAGAAAAACCTGTGGAAATGATTTGTCATTTTAAACTAGACTCATTTCTAAAGACTTTCAGGAGGTGGGCCCTTTAATATAGTCACATTTTAATAGGTTTTCAATCACTCAGGACTAACAGTACTGAAACACTGTACAGTAACATTTTCAGTGACATTAGTACAGAGACCCAAGACAGACCTAAGAATAAAAAGCAGCCCTGGAGACAATTTAATACCAGCCCTATCATGCATTGCGCCAGTATAGTGAGCAGATAAATAGTTTGGAAGAAAAAAAAAGAAACTTACATTTGGAAATTATTCCCTCAACATCTAGAAGCTCAATTATTCTTCAAATGCTTCTGTTGCGATGTCAGTGCTAGGGGGAAGATAAGTGCATACAATCATGGAGGAACAAACCACACATGTATTAAGAGGGGAAAAGCGAAACTTTTGTTGTACCACAGACAAAGGACACATTGACAGCAGTTTAGTAGTATAAACCCAACACCCCCACTTGCTCTCATATTTACTATTCACAACATTTGATATCGAAATGCTTGCATCTTTGACAACAAACTGTATTCCTTGAAAGAGCTATTGCCCTCCCAAAGACTTGTACTGATTCATAGTGATATTGATTGTCCATTACCCCGAGCATCTGCATGAGGTACAGACATCCTTATCACGTAGTCAGGTATTCAGCTTTACATGAGGACAAAACTACTGTAGACTGTTTCTTAGACTTGTAAGCAATTAGTAAACTCTTCTCTCGAAGGCTAAAGCAGTATCTTCTTCTATCATTCACATCAGTGGCTTAATCAACATCACAGTATGCTTTTAGCTTTAAGTCTTGAAAACTCATAATATGTTATGTTTCAAGTATCTCATAGGTTTAACTGTGACCAGAGCTGTTCTGTTGGTTCTGACAAATGTTTTCATAGTTTGTTGATTACCCAACTTAAACCTGATTTTGTGCAGGTTATTGCATATAGTAAACCGCCTATTATTTCTCAATATTGTTTGTATCCACAGGATTATTGTGATCTTCATGATCTCGCCTTAGTTCACATGGTGTTGATCTGGGTTTGCTATCTGTAATACCAGAATTGTCTGGACTCTGGAATCTTTGATAAGTAACTTATTTGCTGGATTAGTATTTATTTTACATCCTTGAATATTGTTCCACTACTGGCACCTATGATGAGATTATCTACCCATATTATCAGTATCACTTTTTCATTTTTATACTGTTTGTTTTTCATGTAGTTGTCTGTAGGATTTTGTTCAAACATATTTTCACCCAAGTGTTCATGTAGTAATTTGTTCCAATTTTTACCTCACTGCTTCAAACAGTATAATGACTTTGGACTTGACCTCAAAACTTTGTCTGTTATACATATATTTCACAATCAATTGGAACATGTAAATAAGCTGTTTTTGAATCAATTTGATAAAGGAGTAAGTCATATTGTAATGCTAGTTCCATTAAAATTCA
Source organism: Pelobates cultripes (assembly GCA_933207985.1). NCBI lineage: Eukaryota > Metazoa > Chordata > Amphibia > Anura > Pelobatidae > Pelobates > Pelobates cultripes. The sequence continues at coordinate 168,002,793 of OW240915.1, read as the reverse complement.
TACTGATGTACTTTTGCGTTGGAGAGAATATTTCTTTGTAATCAACTCCCTTTACTTGATTATAACCTTTAGCTAGGTTTGTGGTATTTCAAAGAAGCCACCGGACCCTCGTGCAACAATTACCCTGCCCCCCCATATGTCTTATCCTCACCCAGCCCTTCGATGTGTCTCATTCTTCCCCCCAGCTCCTCCATGTACCGTGTGTGTGTGTCTGGAATGTAGTATAAGGGGTACAATTTGTGTGTATGAGGGGTTCAATGTGTGTATGTAAGGGGTACAATGTATTTGTGTGTGTGTGTGTGTGTGTGTGTGAAGAGTGCAGTGTGGGTAATGGTGCTGTGTGTATGTGTGGGGGGTGCAGTGTGTGTGTGTGTGGGAGGTACAATGTGTGAGAGGGGGGAAATTGTGTATGTGAGGGCTACAATGTGTGTGTGATGGGTGCAGTGTGTGTGTGAGAGGGGTACAGTGTGTGTGAGGGGTGCAGTGTGTATGTGTGTGTGTGTGAGGTGCAGTGTATGTGTGTGAGCAAGATGTGGTGTGTGCGCGTGTGTTTTAGAAGGGTACAGTGAGTGTGTGAGAAGTGCAGTGTGTGCATGACCCAACAGGGAGATCCTATGATCTGTCCTGTTGGCCTTGGCCCATGGCTATTGTGGTCCACCAAGAATTTGCCTGGTTTGCCAAATGTTCTTTTGTATAGTTAAAGCTCTAGCGATTCCACTCAGATTTAAAATATTACACTATTTTTCCATGAACATATGATGATATGAAAATATATATAGGGCCAGTAAAACAGTCCCCTGGTGAAATGGCCATGTAGAACTGTACAATTAGTTCATTGAGAGGAGGTTAAATTGGGTTTCATGAAGAGCATAGCAGAAGCTCCTTTACAGTAAGAACAGTAAATATGTAAATGTCACTACCTTGGAAGTTTATGCTGTCTTAGAAAATGTGTATCCTCAAATATTTGATATGCAGTTCAATAAAAAAGATAATACAGACATTATTGGTTAGAGCTTGCTGGTCTGTGCTGAAATCTGATTGCTACTTTCAAGAAGAGAAGAAATTCTCCCATTATTAAGTGCAAAATTGTAAATCATATCAGTGTGTGTTTTTTCCTTCTTTTGGATTGAGTGTTAAATGGCATGTTTGAAAGGTTGAATTTGATAGACCTGTATGTCATATTCTAATACTAATAAGACAAAGACTGTATTTTAGATTGAAGATAATAGTTATCCATATAATATAAGTGTTTGGGCTGGAGGAATGATTTTCAAAACTCTGACTGCTTCATAGGTATTGTACTTGTAGTGATCTGACAAATAGAGGCAGGCATGACGTGGTTTAAATATAATTGAATGCAACACTTAATATCATCTGAGACAATGGATTTTTGTTAAACTATTCTGACTAAAAATTTATATTGAGCGTCATGTCATATACAAACTGTCCTTAAAGGGACAATATTGTCTTCAGAACCACTACAACTTAAACTAACACTATAATGGCATGAATAGAAAATGTATTCCTGACAGTATAGTTCTGATGTGACATTTTTTGGTTACTGGCCCCACTTTTACTTACCTTTTCTGCCATGCAGTGCCAGTCTTGCTGTGGCTGACCAAGCCTTGCTCTGCTTGCATGGCTGAGATCATCAATGATGATGATCTCAGCCAATTCAATGCTTCCCCATAGAAAAGCATAGGTAAGCTATTGCACGTGCACAGTAAAATGCCTAGCTGCACCAATCAGCATCTCCTCATAGAAATGCATTGAGTCAGTGCATGTCTATGGGGAACATTCAGCGTCACCATGTAGAGCATGGAGGCACTAACCTCCAATGCTTCACACTGTGTTGCACTGGACTAGGAAGCACCTCTAGTGGTGGTCTGAGTAAGTATTTACATTGAAAAGCGTGCAGTTGACAAGCTATAGACACCAGAACCACTACATTATGTAGTGGTTATAGTGACTATAATGTCACTTTATTATAGCGATTCTGGTGTCACTGTCATGTCCCTGCAGGGTTAGCACTATAAACACTGAATTTTCAGAGTAACACCTATAGTGGCAGTCACTTATATGGGCACTAGAAGTGCTTCCTATCAGCATTGGCATTCAGCGTCTCCAAGCTCCGAATATAGACGCTGAACATTCCCCATAGAGAAGCATTGATTCAATGCATCTCTCTAAGGAGTTGCTGATTGGCTCAGCACAGTATTTTGCTGTGCACGTGCAATAGCTATTTTACCGCAAAGAGATTGGAGCTGGTCATCTAAACAGTCACTTGAGGACAATAGTGTCAGGAATACGTTTGTTTTCCTGAAAATAAAGTGTTATTTTTAAAAAGGCAACTGGGATTACAACCATTATAACTATAGTTAACAATTTACAGTCTGTATGACTGCATTACTATCTATTTTGCTCTTGGCATATTAGAAATTGGCAATGTACACATGTAATATTTTAATTCAGTTTTTGTTTGAACCATACTAAGCCACACTAAACTAAGCTATTATAAAATCTCTATGATTATTTCCATGAAATAAAAAGTTCTCAATGAATTCAAGGGCACTTATTTGCATACCTGTACAATCTAATAGCAGCTCGTGCCTGTCTAAAGTCTATTCTAATGCTGATTATTAGCTCAGACATTAAGGAATGACAAGGACAAGAATCATGCTGACAGTCGATTAAATGACAGACAGCTGCTTCCCATGCTCCACTCATCCATCATTATTGCAATCACTGTTAGAAAGTTGAGGGCTTGTAACTGAACATCAGAAACAGCTGCTCTCTATTAAAATGCCATATGATGTGGATGCTCTTATACAAAAGGTTTAGAGGGACATTCAATAAATGTATGTCACAGTCTGATGAGCTCATTTTTTCTCTGCTGCATGCCTAACAAAGTTTTATTTGTTTTCATTATGCAAAAAATATAAATATAATTGTTCTGGTGTCTAACCTCATCGTTATTTATAGTGAAATAGAATGCAGTTGTGAAATTATATAAAAATGTTAGCTCTGCCTAGCAAGGTTTCCAAATCCACCACTGTTCATTTGACAGCTGTTATTTCTTAATGCTTTGGAGAGCACATGAAAAGTGCTTCCAACCAACATGTTGAATTCAGACATAGCTGGATCAAACAAATTAGTATTAAATAATCAAGGACTTGTAAACAAACCCTTATCAGCTGCATGAAATGGATCAGATACCTGTTAATATACTCTTAAAATAACAGATTTGTCCAATGCCTTCAGTAAATCGTGACATTTTGATTTGTTTGGGCATAACAGTAATATGATTGGTCCAATGCAGCTGAAAATGATTTTCACACAACTGTTGAGGGGATTGCAAAGCATACTCACATGCAGGCACAGACAATCTCTGTCACAAGCACACACATTCTCTTGTACACAGGCTCACAGACAGCCAATCTCGCTGACACACACAAGCTCATTGACAAACATAGACAAGCTTACAGGTACACACAAACTTACTACAAACTCTCTGACACACACACATGCTTACTACAGACAAAATCACTGCTATACACAAAGATATACTTGATTTGGGAAATAGTGATCACAATATGGTAATTTTTAAAATAAACTCAAAAAAGCAAAAGCACGTGCGGTATACTAAAACGTATAATTTAAAAAAAATGCCAATTTTAATAAGATTAGGGCAGCTCTACAACATATCGGCTGGCATAAACTCCTTAGTGAAAAAAACACTGAGAATAAATGGAAACTATTCAAACAAATATTAGAAAGGTACACTTCTCAGTATGTACCATTGGGTAATAAATATAAAAGAAACAAACTGAAACCAATGTGGCATAGTAGAAAAAGTAAAACAAGAGAATAAAAATAAGAAAAGGGCATTTAAAGCATTGAAATCAGACAAATCAGAGGCATCCTATATAAAATATAAGGAAGCCAATAATGATTGCAAAAAGGCAATTAAAGTGGCTAAACTAGAAAATTAGAATTTTTATAGCCAAAGAATGCAAAACCAACCCCAAAATATTTTTCAAGTACATTATTTCTAAAAAAGTTAAAATGACAGTATAGGTACACTGAAAACAGAGATGGGGCTGATAGTTAATGAAGACCAGCAAAAGGTTTACATTTTAAATAACTTTTCTTCAGTATATATTAATGAGGATCATGTGGCAAGAGATATACAAATGATTGCTGCAAACAACTTGCAGATAACTTGTGATTGGATGACTAGGGCCAAGGTGCTACAACAGTTAAAGAATATTAATGTAAATAAAGGCCTGACAGTATCCACCCACAAGTACTTAAGGAGCTAAGTGGGGAAGTAGGTGAACCTCTGTATTTAATCTTTCAAGATTTTTTTGTTTCAAGTATTGTACCGGAGGATTGGGGGAAGGCAGATGTTGTTCCTATATTTAAAAAAGGTTCAAAATCCTTGCCTGGAAAATTATAGACCTGTGAGCTTAACTTATGTGACTGGGAAAATATTTGAAGGGCTATTTAGGGATAATGTTCAGGAATTCATTGGGAAGAACTTTGTTATGAGCAAAAATCAGCATGGTTTTATGAAATATAGGTCATGTCAAACTAACCTAATTGCATTCAACGAAGAAGTAAGTAGAAGTATAGATCAGGGTGTTGCAGTGGATGTGATCTACTTGGATTTTGGCAAGGCACTTGATACGGTTCCTCAAAATAGGTTAGTCTTCAAACTAAAAAAAAATTGGTCTAGCTGAATATTCTTGTTCTTGGGTAGAACATTGGCTTAAGGGTAGAGTACAATGAGTTGTTATTAATGGCAAATTTTCAGACTGGACAAAAGTGGTAAGTGCTGTCACATAGGGTTCTATTTTGGGACCACTTCTATTTAACATATTTATAAATGATCTATAAATAGGCATTGAAAATCATGTTTCAGTGTTTGCCGATGACACAAAACTTTGTAAAGTAATAAAATGTGAGCAGAATATTGCTTTGCTGCAGAGGGATTTAGATAGATTGGGCGACTGGGCACTAAAATGGCAGATGAAATTTAATGTAGAGAAATGCAAAGTTATGCACTTTGATGTCAAGAATGCACAAGCAACTTTCACCCTAAATGGTAGTGAATTAGGGATAATCACACACGAGAAGGATTTGGGAATTTATAGAATTTAAGTTATAGACAACAAATTGGGCAGCAATATGCAATGTCAATCTGCAGCTGCTAAGGCCAGTAAGGTTTTGTCATGTATAAATAGGGGAATAAATTCTCGGGATGAAATTATAATTTTGCCTCTTTATAAATCGCTGGTATGACCACACCTTGAATATTCTGTGCAATTCTGGGCACCTGTTCTAAAGAAGGAAATCATGGCACTAGCAAAAGTGCAGAGACAAGCTACAAAATGTATAAAAGAAATGTAGCATTTTAGTTCTGAAGAAAGGTTAAAAAATTTAAAACTTTTTAGTTTGGAAAAACGGAGGGAATATGATAACATTATAAAAATATATTCGGGGCCAGTACCAACCATTATCTGGAAATCTATTCATAAACAGGGCTATACATAGGACACAAGGCTGGAAGAAAAGAGATTTCATCTAAGGTTTTTTTTACAGTAAGAGCAGTAAGGATATGTAATTCTTTGCCTGAAGAGGTGGTTTTATCAGAGTCCATACAGATGTTTAAACAGAAATTTGATAAACACTTGCAAAAACATAATATACAGGGATATAATTTCTAATTTATGGGGTAATAGCTGCTTGATCCAAGGAGATATCTGACTGCTATTTTGGGGTCAAAGGAAATTTTTCCTAGTTTGTTGCAAAATTGGAAGTGCTTCAGCCTGGGTTTTTTGCCTTCTTTTGGATCAACAGCAAAACCATATGTGAGGAAGGCGGAACTTGATGGATGCAAGTCTCTTTTCAGCTATGTAACTATGTAACTATGGTCACTACAGATATGCTCACTGACACACACATACATGCTTACTGCAGACATGCTTACTGACACACACATACATGCTCACTGCAGATATGCTCACTGACACACACATACATGCTCACTGCAGACATGTTCATTGACACACACATACATGCTTACTACAGACATGCTCACTGACACACACATACATGCTCACTACAGACATGCTCACTGGCCCGGTGGGCCAGTCCGGCCCTGACCAGAAGAGTGTTGTAACCTTGTCATGAAGTGATGTTTGTTGGATGGTTAATTTACGCTATTAGTGATTTAGTTAAATAAGAAACAAGACTGTGCCTGTGAGTGCTATACAATTGATATTTGATACTAGCTAATTATCTTACTATTTGATTTGCCATATTGTCTTGCAAATATTTTTATCATTAAAAAGAGTTTGTGGTTTGTTTTTTTGTAGATAAATCATTTGAAAAGTTCTCCAATAGTATTGAATCATTTGGAAAACATATTAAATCAAGGCCATTGTTGATACAGCCACAAATCATTTAATGGTCAACTTTTGAATTATCTCTAAATTAATTATGTATTTAGAAGCCATGCTCTCCAGAACAGGATGCAATATTCTATAAAATGTCTACTTGGTGATCAATAAAGTAGAATATGCACAATCGTTTAGCATCTTCAAGTAGGCATTTGTTCTTCTCTTACTGATTTTTAAATTATACATCCTATTTTAATGTCTTATAGCATCATAAGACTTAAACATGTCTTATGTTTATTTTTCTATTAATCATTAAAGTATTAATCATCAGATGAGCATTTTAAATAGTTTTATGAAATTATATTTTATTGTGTATCTTTCATCTCCACGTCTCTACAGTATAGTTTTGTCAAAGCATATTGCTAATTCCTCTATTGTCTGGTGGATTTCCATGTAACATGTTTCCATGTTTAAATACAAATTAGCATGCTTCACTGCTTTTTAGGTAGTGAGAGTATTGCATTTTTGTGTATATTAAAGCTACCTATATCAGACACAGCTCAGGGCACACATATACCAATAAGGTATTTAAACAGGTTTTTTTGCAAAATATTAGAGCTCTAGCTAATTGTAAAGGTTTGTATATGTTTGTATTTTTGCGTACTTACATATCTTTCTCCAACATGTCTATTAACTTTTTTGAGAGAGCAATATTTCTGATTTTCTATTTCCTTTTTCAATAGTTATTATTATCATGCATCAGATTTTACAGTCCTGTATTTCTGTGAGTTATGATGCCATAACTGTCACTTTATAACATGGATAGGAATTGAAAAGCAAGTCCTTTCGAGCCACTCTAAATATCTTTACTTCTGGAAAAGTGATATGTTTCTTTACTTGAAGAAGTAATGTTGAAGAAATAATGTTTAAATTATTGATATATATATATAGGATAGGAATATAAACTACTTTAATATACCACATCAACAATATTTGTGTGTTTTCCTTGTGTACTTATTAATTATTTAGATGTTCTGCTTATATCTTATATCTAAAATCTCCTTGTCATGTATGTATTCTTGCATCGGTCCCTAGAGGGTCCAACCAAAAATGTAATGATAAGAGTTAAAATATGTAGTACTGAATTATTATTTGCCTCACATTTAATTTTCAAAGAATACTGTACCAAACACATGAAAAAAAAAAATTATGCCACATATTTACAATGTACTTATTTAGAATGTATACTAATGTATGCCATCAGTCAAACATTAGCAGATAATTAAATGATGATTTCATTGTAAACTTAGAGGGGTTGATCTTTTAAGAGATCCGTTCAAAGATATTTGGATATATCCTGTTCAAATGGTTTTAAAGCCACCATGCATATGTAGAGAGAAATATTTTGCGGAAAATAATCCAAGCTGGTTATTCAGTAAAGGCCAATAAGTTGTCAAGGACATCATAGTTGCTTATGGACATCATAGAAATAATATAATCAGTAGCCGGTGGTGATGTTTTCAGATGGTGGGGTGCCAGACTCCTCCCCCCAGAATTTGACTCCACCCATTAACTCTGCAACCATTATCTTCTGACTTGTGGCATCTGTTAACTTTATGTACTCAAAACTTATGATAACAGGTACAGCATTATCCATACAGCACTCGTAGCTAGTTATACTATAATAATACCCAGACAATACTTAGAGCTAGTTATACTATAATGATATTCATACAATACATAGAGCTAGTTATAATATAAACATATCCATACAATACTCAAAGCTAGGAACAATACAGAGATGTCTATACAAGAAACAGAACTGAGTACAATACAGAGATACCCACACAATACACCGAGCCAGGTACAATACAGAGATGTCCATAGAATTATAAATAAGCCAGTACTATAAGGAGGTACCAATGCAATACACAGAGCTGAGCATAATACAGAGCTACCCATACAATACACAGAACTAGGCACTATACAAAGATGCCCATTAATCTTAAAGACCTGGGTACCACAGAGATATCCATACAGCAAGCGGAGCCAGGGCCGTCTTTACCGCGGGGCAAATGGGGCAGCTGCCCCGGGCCCAGTTACTCCTGAGGGGCCCGAAGCAGCTGCACCGTGGGCCCCGCTTGCTTCAAGCATTTCACCCACTCGCCAGTGCAGCTGCACACTAAGGAGGCCCACCGGGTGGCCCATGCACTAAGGGCCACCCGGTGGGCTTCTGTCAGCAGGGGCCCAGTCTTGCGCTCTGGCTCTGCTTTTTGGCAGCCGGCTGGGAGGAAGTGACGGCTGCACGTCACTTCCTCCCATAAAGAGAGGAGCCGCGCGGGAGGAGGAAGAGGCAGAGCAGAGGGGGTCTGGGCCGAGCTAGCCAGACCCCAACTCCCAGCAGCTTCAGCCACCCTCCAAGGTATGAAACTGGAGGGTGGGTATAATAGTGTAAATTTTGTGTGTATGTGTCAGTGTGTCTGTCAGTGTGTGTGTCAGTATGTCTGTCAGTGTGTCTGTCAGTATGTCTGTCAGTGTGTGTGTCAGTGTGTGTGTCAGTGTGTCTGTCAGTGTGTGTGTCAGTGTGTGTGTCAGTGTGTCTGTCAGTGTGTCTGTCAGTGTGTCTGTCAGTATGTCTGTCAGTGTGTCTGTCAGTATGTCTGTCAGTGTGTCAGTGTGTGTGTCAGTGTGTGTGTCAGTATGTCTGTCAGTATGTTTCAGTGTATGTGTCAGTATGCCTGTCAGTGTGTGTGTCAGTATGCCTGTCAGTGTGTGTGTCAGTATGCCTGTCAGTGTATGTGTCAGTATGCCTGTCAGTGTATGTGTCAGTATGCCTGTCAGTGTGTGTCAGTATGCCTGTCAGTGTATGTGTCAGTGTGTGTGTCAGTGTATATGTCAGTATGCCTGTCAGTGTATGTGTCAGTATGTGTGTCAGCATGCCTGTCAGTATGTCAGTCAGTGTGTCAATATGCCTGTCAGTTTGTGTCAGTATGCCTGTCAGTGTGTCAATGTGTCTCTCAGTTTTTGTGTCTGTGTAAGTATGTCTGTCTCTATGTGTCTGTATATATGTGTGTGTATCTATATGTTGTCATTGTGTGTGTATCTGTATGAAGTCTGTGTGTGCATGGTGTGTATATGTGTGTCAGTGTTTGAATCTTTTTGTATGTCAGGATGTGTATTGGTGTGTCTGTATGTGTGTCAGTGTGTATCTGTATGTTGTCTTTGTGTGTTTCGCTGTATCTGTATGTTATGTTATTAGTATGTGTGTCAGGTTGTGTATCTATGTGTTAGTGTGTGTATATCTACTTGTGTGTTTGTGTGTGTATATGTGCATACATCTCAACATTCACACGCTAACACTACACACAAATACACCCCTGCATTAAAGCTTCAGCACTACATACAAATACACGTCTGTGTTAAACGCCAACATTATATGTATACACACCCCTGCATTCAAAAACCAACACTACACATAAATACATGCTTACATTCAAACACCAACACCACATACAAACATATGCCATACAAAAACCTGTTTACATTGAAACACACAAAAACTTCTTAGTGTTAAATACAAACCTGCAAACATGAGTAAATGGTAGAGCCCCAGCTATCAAGGTATTGCTGGAGTTGCACGACAGATGGGGATCTACCTTTTAAACATCCTTGCAATAGGGACGCCCAAAAAAATATTCTTGCACCTCTCTTCTTTAGGTTGACACTGTATTAAGGGTGATAATGTGATTGCACGCCTGGGGAGGGTGTACAGGGTCCAGGGGGCCCAAACAAATGCTTTGCCCATGGTCCAATCAATATTAAAGACGGCCCTGAGCGGAGCTGAGTAAAATCCAGAGATAACACACAGATCTGGACACAATAAGGTGATAACATAACTATTGCACACAGCCAGGGTCATTTTGATTTTCTGATCTCATCTTCAGTACGTCATTGGTGTCATTACCCTAACACACAGAAAACAGGTTATCCAGAAAAATATGGTACAAAAAGCCTTATTACCGGACCTTAATGTGGCCAAACTTATTAAAAGATTGAATTAAAGTCAGGAATACCTGTAGTCAAGATCAGGAATACAGAAAAACAAAAAAACACAAAAAACTAACTGGGTCAGGTTAAAGGGACACTGTTGACACCTAGACCACTTCAGCTCATTGAAGCAGTCTGGGTGCTGTGACCCTTTTGCATTTAGTGCTGCAATGTAAAACATTGCAGTTCCAGAGAAACTGCAATGTTTACATTGCAGCACTAAGTCTGCCCTCAGTGTCTGTCTACCAGACAGCCACTGAGGGCGCTTCCGGAATCCAAACTGACTTTTGGTCCGTCATCTGATGCTGGACGTCCTCACATACCTCCAGCGTCAGATTTTCCCCATAGAAAAGCATTAAATAATGCTTTCCTATGGGGAGGTCTAATGTGCGCTCGGCCATTGCCGCGCATGTACATTAGGTTTCCCCTGCCGGCTGACGACTGGGGGGAGTGTGGACGTAGCCTGACCCAGCACCGAGGGCCATTGGCGCTGGATTCAGGTAAGTGGCTTTTAACCCCTTCAGCCCCATGGGAGGGGGAGAGAGAGGGGGAACCTATTAACCCTATAGTGCCAGGAAAATGGCTTTGTTTTCCGGGCACTATAGGATCCCTTTAATAGAAATACAGAGGTTAATATACAAGCCAGGTCAGGAAACTAGAAGTTCTCAAACATGTAACGAATTCCCTTGCTTAATCATAGATACTGAGGCTTTTGAGGGAGAGAAAATTATAATTTTGTACACTTATATTTATCAAGGACTAGGAGCTGCTTCTGTTGTGGTTCTCTCTCTGCCACTTTCAAGATGGCCTCTTGCTTATTTCAACTGTAGGCACTGTAGCCCCACCTCTGCAACAATAAGCCAATGGTGTCCCCTGAAAAGAGAGACTCCTTCAATTTATCTTAAAAGGAGACTAGATGTGTGCAAAACCTGCTGGAACAGGACAGATTTAAAATCTGTCCCATTTTTTTTTTTTATATGCCTAGTTGCTCTCAAGAAAGCTTCTTTAACCCCTTAAGGACACATGACGTGTGACATGTCATGATTCCCTTTTATTCCAGAAGTTTGGTCCTTAAGGGGTTAAACAGCCACAAAATAGGATGGAAAAGCCCTGCAGAGCTGAAACCTATCTCAGATTTAAAGAGACATAGACATACACATGCAATGGCTGGGGTGTTAATCTACTTTTTCAAAAAAATTTTAGATTACTCCCTTCCCCCAGAAAAAATAAACTAATCCGAATATTTTGTATTCCCACAAATCTGTAGGGGCACTGTCACAGTGGATGAGTCTCCACTGAATATAACCATATATAAATAGTTACCAAGATTAAATATCTGCCTTATGTGTGGATTTAACAGTTTATTAATGTATTAAATGAAGAAACAGAATTGGCACTAATTGCCAATAATATTCTAGCACCTCTAGATTTTTCATCTGCAGCTGCTGTTTATCTCATTGAAGCTGTGCCAGTCCAAAGAGTGTTCAACAGGCAAGTGCGTAGATAAAAGATCTCCCAGAGTAGCCCAACCCCCTTTAATGTGGGCATCTCAGGAGACTTGTTGACCGCACACACAGAAAAACAGTCTCTATAAACACACACTTACACACATACTACAAACAGTCCTCTCCACATAAACACAATTCAAACAGCTCCTATTAACATCCATACACACTACACTTAGCCACTATCCACTACAAACATATTATTGCCACACACACACACACTCACAAACACACACACACACATACACACACATACTACAAATAAGTAATAAGTAAGAAACAAAATATAGATATAGATATGATACCACCAGATCCTTGGCTAGATTCTCTTAATAGAATAATGGTTTGCTCTGTTTACTAAATAGCAATTCCTCTACTGAAGGCTGTTCAATAAGCAGCATTAACCCTTACTTTTTGTGTCTGAGCCTTGTAGGTTTGTCAGGACAGTTTCTTAATTCAAAATCAATTAGTTAAGATCAATTCTTTAACATACTGATGTATTTGTATTTTAATATTAGACGCTTTAACGTTTTCTCAAAAAAGTTTACTAGAATAGTATTTTTTTTTTAAATGTCACTGCTTGTATTTCTCCATGTTCTTGTGTGCCCAAACACTGTTAAAGATTATGTTGTATAGTGATTTGAAACACAAGGGAAATGTCCACAAGACCTTCAAATACACTCTTGAGAAACATTTGTCCTTCCTGAACCTGTATAGAATTATATTACCCTAGTTTATATTCACCATGATGTACTGTTGTATCTAGATTATCTGAATAAAGCCTGAACTCATTGCTGTTTTCTTATTTCAATTGAATAACTTGCTATTTTTAACTATATGAATCATCTAAATAGAGTTCATAGTTTCCAATTTTCAGGTTTCAAACAGGGTTTTATTGCCTTACTGTCATCATTTGTAGACATTTATATGCGGGAAAAGCACATAGGCTTGTGGGAAACAATTGCATTATTTTATAAACTATTACACTTACAATTCCTTACATTGCCTGGCAAATTTATTGATTGGTCATGGTTTAAAAGACCTGATCTATATTCTAAGATGTGCTGTATACACTTAAGCACTGTTTTTAATATGATGTGTCATTTGTAATAATGAAGAGCTAAAGGACTTGCTTGATAAAAATAAATAATAATACAGATTAAGGAACAACACACATATACAAAATACACAGTTTTAAATCATCCAAGGTAGCTTAAGATCAGCTATGTAAAAATATTTGGATTTGGCTACACCATATAGACATATTGTGTAACTCCAAAATCAGAAGGTTCTATACTAATTTTAACATGGGAGATTAACATGCTAACTGCATTACCTACTGCTTAAACTACTAACTGAGACTCTGCTCAAATGTATGCTTTCCTGTAGTCACTTTCATGTAGGGCATTAACAATAGAGGGGAATTGTGCTCAACCCAAAAGGAATCTAGTCTGGATTCAAAATATAAACAAAAAAAAGAGGAAATGCACAACACATCAAGAACATGCATTTCTCAGCAGTGGTGCAGCTGTAGAGACCAAAACATATACAACATACAGAATAGTGCACACATACAATAAGAAAAAAAAACCAATGGTAAATCTTACAAGGTTACTTAAATTCAATTATCTGAGCAAACAATTATGGGTATGTAGCTATACCATTTCAATCTCACCAATGTATGCCTCCAAACTATCCCTATTTTGGGGTTCTGTCCTGCCATATGAGTCTATTGGGGTCAATATGATCCCTATAATAATATAAGGGGAGGGGAATTAACACCACCTTATGTCCCCACCGGTCATGTGGCAGGTGGGGGCATGCCTACTAAATGTATAAACCTAGTGATTGTGCAGCCATTGCTGCCTAGTCACTAGGAAAGCCCCATCCAGGTGGATAGACCTGTGAAATAATGAGGAGTACATAGCCTCATCAAAAAAGCCCCCTAAAAGCCCCCACCTGTTGGCATCGGGTGGGTAATTTAAAATAAGTAATGTGGGTTGGACACATTACTATCCACCTCCCTATCCCAACTCATGGCTAGCTGGTATGAATATTTAATAAAGTTAATGGGTGAACATCCTTATGTTGCCCCTGTCCCATCTGTGTTTAGAAATTGGTGCTAGTGTCCCCCATGGCCCTCACACATTGACAGTGAAAGGGAGATCTAATTTAAAAGGGTTGAGGATCTAATGTCCATTGACCTAAGGTTCATTACCTTAAATATTGGCATGTGCATCCCCCTTCTTCCCCAGAAGACTAGAGGTCTCTAATCCCCTAGTCACTTGCCATATAAAGTTAATTTTTCTACCCACCATTTACCAAAATAATTGTGAGGGGGCAATAAATCTAATATGTGTTATCTAATACGTGTAATAAGTGTTCTTAAACATCTAAAATCTTCTTTCTTCTAATTCTTTTGGTCTTCTGCCCTAAAAAAAGACTTTATAAAAATGAACAAATAAAAGTCAAAAATGATTCATTAAAAGAAACAATGAAAAATATGAAAAAAGATGTCCCAATATAATGAATCCATCCATTGAGGGATCAGTGAAGACTGAGCTCTGATAACAGGGAAAGCCCTATGCAATATGAGTAAGAGTGCTCTGATTGGTTAACTCTTAGAATCATTTCTCTCAGAGGAGATATGGCAGGTGTGGGCAATGTGAAATACCTTCATTATTATATTTCTTGACCCCTTTATTGACCCCTATAGGAATTTTTATTTATTCATTAATTTATTTACTTTTTTTAATGTGGCAGTTTGCCAATTAGCCATTGCATAATTAACCCTTGCTGCTATGAAGAAGACATACACTAATGGAGTATTTAACCCTGCAATGTAAACATCACAGTTTCAACAAAGCTGCAATGTTTTACATTGCAGGCTTGAAATGACAGGACCAGGGCTCCCAGACCAATTAAGATGAAGAAGTCTGGGTGAATTTAAGCAGCTGTATTTAATTACTTCCATCCAAAAAACAAAGTCAGTCTTTCTGCACTAAAGCTTAACTGCTAAAGTTAACAGTAGGCTAATGGTCCCAATCGAATATCAAACAACCATACCGTCCACTAACCTGGTTTCAAAGTTAACAGTAGGCTAATGGTCCCAATCGAATATCAAACAACCATACCGTCCACTAACCTGGTTTCAATCGTATGTTTCAGACCGATTGCAATATATGGCCATGTCTGATAGCGCTTCCCTCCCTCTTGCAGTCACGTGCAGTGTTCCCCAAGGCTCCATACTCAGCCCCCTACTATTCAAATTATTTATAAATAATCTGCTTAACGTCTACAAATCCTCAACTGTACACATGTATGCAGACGACACTGTAATCTACGCAAGTAAACCCAATCTACCGCAGCTTGAGGCTGTGCTCCAAAACCAATTCACAGAGGTAGAATAGTGGATAGCAGATAACAAACTTTTCCTAAACACTGACAAAACCGTTACAATGATCTTTGGAGCTGTACCTAAATTACGTAAACTACAAAATCAACAATTGTGTATCAGAACAAATTCAAATAGCACACTGACAGCAGTCTGCTCTTTTAAATATCTAGGTATGTTGCTAGACCCCAATCTATCCTTTGGCCTTCACATTGAAAAAAATCTCTTCAAAACTTTACCCAAAACTAGGTGCCCTGTACAGAAACAAATCCTGCCTAAGCCCTACAGTAAGGAAACAATGCAACAAATGCTAAAGACGGTCATTGATTATGGGGATGTATTGTATGCACCCGCACCACAAACCCACCTTAATAAACTTAATACATTATATAACTCGTTCTGCTGCTTTGTACTAGAATTTATTTACTTTACCCACCACTGTGACATGTTAAAAGAGCTAAATTTGCTGTCGCTGTAATCCCAAAGCACTATTCATCTTTCCAGCCTTGTGCATAAGACGATTTCTGGGAAGCTCCCACCCTACCTGAGTAGAATGATCTCTCTGGCTGTTCACACCTCCTATAACCTCCGATCCAGTACTAGCACGATATTTAGCATATTGCAATACAAAAATAAAGTGGCTCGATCCTCCTTTTCCTACAGAGCACCACAATTATGGAATAACCTCAGGGACACGGTCAAATCTTCATTCAATCTAAAATCTTTTAAGAGATCTATGGCAATATACCTCAGCACAGAATGCACCTGTCATGGTTGAATATATTTATTACCTGTTATGTATTAAATGTATATGTGTGTGTGTGTGTATATATATATATATATATATAGATATAGATATATATATATATATAGTTTGTATATTGTATTTTCGTAATATTGTATCCTATTGTAACAATGCAATGTTTTGTGGACGAAGAACCAGGACATACTTAAGAATGAGAGAAATCTCAATGTATCCATCCTGGTAAAATATTTTATAAATTAATTAATTAAAATGAACATTTGGAAAACCATTGGATAAGAAATGTGATTTGCAAAAGATGTCATTGGAGTTTGAATGTGATTTTATTATGTTGCTTGTACAGTCAGCATTTATTTTATGAGAAGCATTTTATTTTAGTTTATGGCAGTTTTAGGCAAACCGCATTATTCTATAAAGCTTCTGCCTCTCTATATTTACTTCAGTTTTACAAAATTATAATTTGTATGTATTAATGTATCAGTTTAGTCATCAAAGTAAATCCATAGTTAAATTGTTTTATTATGTTAAAAATCAATGATGCAGAATATGAAAGACACCATAATTAAATGTGTTGGTCAGTTTTGGCTGTCATAAAGTAGTATTTTTACCTATTTAACAACATAAAGAAATTTCTAATTTTAAAGCTTTGATTCTCAAATAAGGTCCTCTGTGCTCAACAAAACTGAAGGACCTATTAACATTAGTTGATATGTGTCAGTGCATTAGTCATTTTAACAGGCGCAGCTGCACTAATGAAACAGCCACTTCTGCTCATTTGATGAGTTCTTGAAATATTGCATTAGTGCAGGGCATGATGACATTATGGATGCTGTGAAATAGGTATTCTCCCTTTCCTGAACATCTGCTTTAGTGATCAGACAAATGATAATAGTGACTAGTGACTTACATGTATTATCAAGTGCTGACTAAATGACACATTGTATTAATATATTTTGTTTTCAGATGCTTAAATACAATAAATATTTTATTTTTCAGCCATTAAACTATGAAAAAAAGAAATTATATTCTCTTAATATTGAGGGTGTTAATACCCACTTGGATCACCGCTTCTCTCACCTTGGCCCTTTTAAAGACAGTACAATGTTGAAGGTTATTGTGGGAGATGTAGATGAGGCCCCACTGTTTAAAATGCCTTTCTATGAGATGGAAGTTTATGAAGATGCAAAAATTGGAACAATTGTGGGAATGGTGACAGCACAAGATCCAGACAGCACAAGCAGCTCAGTAAGGTAAGAAAACATATGCAATCCATTCTGTAAATCTAAAAAAAGTTAAAGCACCTTAAAAGCCTAAGAGATGTCTAAAAAAAGGTAAAGTAATCAGAACCTCCAACTCTTGAAATATGCCCTTCAATTGTTCTTGATTAAACATTGGAACCATGGTATAATGACATTTGCTTTTTGGCCATTAGGACCGAGAAACAGAGATTGAAGTAAGTTGATTGCACCTGTTATTTCAATTCTCAACTATTTCACAGTCCATGTTGATTTCTGTTTGCAATTAGCTTGGCATTGTGTTACTTAGTTTCATGTAGGATTGAACTGTGTGATCTGCTTCCCATAAAAGGTAGCTTGTAGCTACATAAAAACGTGCAGGCCATGCAAAAAACATGGAGACACACTTTGTAGACCTGAACATTTAATCCATAGCTGAGGAACCTGAGTTGATTTATGCTTCTTTACTTAATATGATGTCATCACCCCACCATATATATATATATATTTTTAATTATGTCATAAGCAACCCATTTTTCCATGGATTATTGGTGGCCAGGGAATCTGAATTATCAATTTATTTTTCATCATATGCAAAATCATAAAATTCTGAGCCTTTATTTAGCATCGGAGATGTGGACATCTATCTTTTCAACAAAGTATTTACACTCATTCTTTTTTTTTTCTCAAGAAATACACAGTTATTTACTTCTTTTATGTCCCCAAACCCTAGGTATGGATACAAATTGAGACTCAATCATATCCTAAAAAAAAAGGAAAATCAAGACTTAAATATGTATTTAGCTAATTTACTTTTTTAAGAGCTTTTGTATATGGTTGCTGTTTTTATAATTTTGTGAAACTTTTTGAAATGTTAGACTTAATCAATTACATAGTTGCATGGTTGAGAGGTAGATATATACAAAAATGGGATACAGCTGGGTACAAAAATACAAAAGATGAACAGTACATAGTGATGTTTTGTTATGTGTAAATACGGCAACTACTGATTCCACTTACAGAATAGAAGATCAAAAAGCGCCTTGAAGCCCAAATGAGCTGCAGTAATCCACTCTCCTCCTTGAACTGGAATCGATAACTCTGCTGGAGCAGGAACTTCAGAGAATGGAACTAGGGATCAATAAAATTTATATTTAGGCAATAAAAAGCCTTGTCATATGAAAATATTAAAATCAAACGAACATGAGTATAAGGTATCTAACGCATTTCATCAATTCAAGATGGATTTCCTCAGAGATAAAATAAGCAGCAATGGATAAAATATATCATGCATAATCCCAATCCCCCCACAGTTCCATTTAAATAATACCAGTCCTTAATGTTGATTGTAGAATCCTCTAGGAGTTAATTGGATCCAGTTCCAATCCTATATGGTATTTTGGAACAAAGATCTCTTCATAGGTCATCGCTGGTATTCTTTTCAGCCGTTCACAATCATGGGTGTGATTACCCGCCGACTCTCCAGATCGGGTATGCTTGCGTTCCACAGGTCCGAGATTTGTGTTCCACAGGGTATTTCGGGTTCCGATTGACTTAAAAAATTCATGAATGCCGCTTGAATTCCAACTCCATAGCCCCATGCGTTCCAAATCTGCTGGAACTAATAAAAAGCAGTCAAGCATTAGGGAGCAGGAGGATCTTAAAATATAGGAACATAAAGACAACACAGCAACTGTTCATTATAAAAATAAATGCCAAATAGACATATGGGATATACTAAAATGTGGGAAATCAGTTTATCACCGGTCAGACCCACCCCATGGTTATAATAAGAAAAAAGATTAGAATGGGGTTATAAAAAAATATAGAAAAATAATTGAAATACATACGTTAATTTAAAAAATGAAATAAATTAAAAATAAAAAGTGAAAATATGGGACAAATAACATCAGATGTGGAATTTGTTATATAACCAAATAAGAGGGAAAAAATCATATACATAATTTGTGTATAAAAATAATGAAAAATATATTACAAAAAATCTATATGTAAATATATAAAATTTAAAAAGAAAAATATAAATATAAATTAAAAAATATAAAGAAAAATAAAAATGCAAAATGAATTAGAAAATTTTATAATAATGCATATAAACATATATACAAATATACATACATACATATATACAAACACACATGCATACGTATATATATATATATATATATATATATATATAAAAACAAGGCTTAGTGTATATATTAATATGTGGCCTGATTGGGTAAAACCAACGGTGAGAAATTGGAGTCCCTTACAGTAAATATTGGAATTTACCCAAACAAAATAATAAAACCAATGATGACAGAGTATAATCCCTTAACATTATGAAGGGGAACCCAACATAATAAAACTAATAAAAAAGAGAAAAACATATCAAAAAATGAAAAATAACGACCAAGTAGAAAACAAAGAAGAAAAAAGGCAGGTACAGATGTAAAACATCCATCTTGAAAGATCAGGAGATGAAACAGACCAAGTCCACATCTATGTTCATTCCCTTAGGTTCTAAAGTGTCTAATTGGTAGATCCAATACGTTTCACGTTGGGATAGTTTAAATTCTCTATTACCTCTTCTCCAGTGGGAAGACACCTGTTTTATTCCCATACCATAATTATTTCAATTGAAAAAGGGACATGAATTGCAGTGGACCGGGACAGAATGGGTCGTAATGCCTCTTTTGTTTTAAATATTTTTATTGTCCTCTCAAGATAAACACGGATATCAAACATATAATCATTGAAGCAAATAATCGCCTACACAGAGGCGTGCTTATTGAGACCGTAAATAACTTGAGGGCTAACATCGGACAGATTGATCAAAGTAACATATGGTTGCCTGCACAAAGGCATAACAGTCGGAGTGATCACGCAATGACCGAAATCAAGTTTGCATGGACTTCACAATGTTAGATATGTCAAAGGCGTTGATTGGGCCTGATATTGCTGTGCACTGGTGTTATTGTTGAATGTGTACAGCTATGCCTGATGAAATGTATAATTCAGGTTAATTACAATTAAAAGTGCTGTGTATGCATGGGCTGGATTGTCAATGTATATACGTGAAGTCGATGCGAGTATTACACACAAGCGCGCGCGTGTGTACATATTCTCAGGAAAAAATAAGGTTTATTTCAGCCCGTTTAGGCCAGTGTGGCCATGTGCCTGTGTCTTATGTTAAGTTCAAGTAGGTATTCCTAGTGTGCCTAGCGGCGGTGTGAGCGCGGCCTTAAGTGATCTGGGTGTAATTAAGAGTCCTCGTATCAGCTGTTGTAGGCGTTGCGTCCATTCAGTCGGGTACCCATGCAAAAAAGTTTAGCGTGATATGTATCCTGTCTGTATCTATTGAGTAGGCAACAATCTACGACAGTGTACTTTAGCCCTTTGAAGCACTGTGACATTAACCTCACATACAGTTTTAAACAGAATTAAAAATAGAAATATGCAAAAACAAACCAATAATGCATAACTTCTTTAGAAGCAAATAAATGCTAATACTAAGCACTGTCCATGTTCTGCATGAAGGGCTTCGTTAGGCTCAAATAACCGCCTAAACGTATGGTGCGGTAAACATATATGGCAGAAATAGTATATTAGTCAGACATCGTGAGGCAATGATACATCATATCTTTAACATTATAGCAGCATCTAGTTAATTGCGAAATAGGCATGTCATGAATCAAGTGTATTGATATTAGAAATAATTATTTCAGCAACATGGTATATCCTGATCTGCATCTGTGAAACAATATTATGTGAGTTTCTCCACTGGAGATGCCGTTGTAATGCCTGATGAGAAGAAATGTCCAGCGTTAATGGCCTCCTGTTAGGTATCTGAACGGGCTTCCCTCTACGTGACCTCTTGCAGGCTTATGCCAAGGGTGCATCTTTATGCCAAGCTGGTTGTTTATTGCAGGGTCTCTCCAGCTCCCCCGGTGCAACCAATCCCCTCTGTTCCCCTCCGGGCCTGCTCCGGCCAGCCGGCTTAGGGTTCTACAGTGCTGTGGGCACTCAGGAACATCAGTAGTCCGACAGACTCCCCCCCCGAAAAGTCCTCGGGCCCCTGTCCTCTGCACCTCCCCAACCCCCTTGGAGCTCCAGCACTGGTAGGCCTCACCTTTTTCCAGCCTCTTGCATGTCGCAGGTGTTTGTCCCCCCAGCCACCGGTCCGCCGGGGGTCCAGTCCACCCCGACGCCATAGGGCTCACAGAATTGGGGGTAGGCCTCCCTGGACCAGCACCAAATCCAGGGGCTAGGGCTGGCTCCACGCCGACCATTCTGCCACTCGGAGGGGTCCGTCTGTGGGATCCGTCACCTCAGTGGGCCCTGGCAACCCCGTGTGGCTCCCAGTGACTTGTGAGTTCCGTGGCCATCTTATCTCCACGTGGGAAAGGGCTCCGCCATGTGTGGGAATTCTGCCTCCAGTCCCCGGAGACCGACATTTTTCTCCTGTGTCGCTCCCTGCTTGATGTTTGTGTCTGCCCTTGCTCTGGGTGAGCTTTTAGTTCAGTATTTAGGTGTATTTAGGCAGCCCAGAGCCGGAGCTAGCATGGATAGCTGCCGCTCGGCTCAGCAGCCCGCCCCCGTAATGCCTCTTTTAATGTTATTAATGTGTTCCATCAACCTTACTTTAAGGTGTCTTTTAGTCTTCCCCACGTACTGTTTGCCACACGTACACGGCAACAGAAAAATCACAAAATCCATGTGGCAACCAATACAGGATTTAACTGAAAAAGTTTCCCCACTTGTAATGCTCTTGAAGTGTAAAGATTGTCCCAGATTCATTCTGGAGCATGTCCTGCACATTTGGCATCTTTAAACCGTTTGTGTGCGTGATTGATATTTTTATTTTCTATGGGGATACCCTTTTTGGGGTAATTAGGTGCCACAAGGTTTTTTAAGTTTTCATTTTTCTTATAACTGATAGGTGGTCGATTTGGTGTTGGTGTTTGAATGTAGGCGTGCATTTGTGTGTAGTGTATACACTTCCACACATACTTATTCATTTACACACACAGATACACAGACATATATATTTACATATATAGTCTTGGAAAGAAATAAGGTGATAGAGCACAAAATGTTAGGTATACTTCACTTCACTTCAGCCTAAGTAGACAGGATAAAACCTATTAATATAAACAGAAATCCCCCATAGCATAGACTGGATAAAGGTGATATCCGTAAAATTAAATATGGAGAACACATTTTTGAGCCCTTAAGGTAGGCTCTGAACTCAGTAGGTATAATATATCCACTCAGCATGTTGTTTAGTCGATGGGTCCCATGGATATGATGAAATTCAGGGACCGCAGTAAAATAAATATTGTATTTTATTACAAAAATAAAGGTAAAACAAACACACAAGAATAAGTGGTAAAAAGCACAAAGCGTTTTGACCGTAACTGGTCTTCCTCAGGTGCATAACCTACTAAGTTCACATCATTTTAATATATACATACAAATAATTTAACAATTAAAAGCACATGATGGTAAAAGCCCATATAAAGCATTTCCGTTTGATTCCGCCATCTTAGGAAGGTCAAAAAAGCCTTCAGCCCACAGATAACCTCCCAAAAAAACACAAAACCCACCCACAACATAATCAGAGGTACTTGCATAATCTAAGTTCCATATACAAGACCTCTATAATAGCGTTCAGATGATTCCCGGGTTAGCTTCTCTTTGTTACGTGTCTTACATCATTCAGGGACTCCAAGATGGCGGTCCGGTATCTTACGGTTATATTAGATTGGCTCTGCATGGAGGTGCTGCCCACCATGTGACATCACAATGTCCCACCCATATGATCTGCCATATGAATTAACGCCAGTGCTGCACACAGTGTCTTTTCTGTGAAAAGGCAGTGTGGTATGTTTACATTAAAAGCCTGCTGTAACAGTCTATTGACACCAGAACCGCTACATCAAGCTGTAGTGGTTCTGGTGACTATAGTGTCTCTTTAATGTAAATTAGAGATTAGTGAGACTACTTGCCACCTGATGAGGACAAGAGGTTGATGATGGGCTCATGCTGCAATCTGGCTTCACTGGTCGGGTGTAGAACAGGCTCTCTGAAGGCTGTTTGTAACTCTGCTCACAAAAATAAACGAACAGGAAGTAGCTCCATTTTTTGAGGCCCCTTATACAGCTCAAGGTCTGGACCCCCAGGGCATGACCATGAGTATGCCTACAAACCCTGCCCATAAGTCCACCTACATGGCCCACAACTAAGTTCGCTCACAGGGAGTGGAGTGTATGTATGTAGTGGATATGGTTATGTGTTATTGTAGAGGATGTAATGTGTGTGTGTGTTCTCATGGAATGGAATGTATAGGAATACCAGTCTGTGTGCGGGATGTAGTGTGCGTGTGTGTGTGTGTAGGGGATGCAGTGTGTTTGTGTATAAGGGATAGTAAGCAGTGTGTGTTTGTGTGTAATGAATGCATTGTGTGTTTCTATGTGTGTGTGTAAGGGATACATTGTGTGAATCTGTGTTTGTATGTGTAAGGGATGTAAGGTGTGTTTCTGTGTATGTAAGGGGTGCATTGAGTGTGTGTAAGATGCATTGTGTTTGTGTGTGTAAGAGAAGCAGTGTATGTTTGTGTGTGTGTGTAAGGGTCTCTCCTCCCCCCCCTTCCACTGGTGGTCTCTCCCCTCTCTTGCTCCCTCCCCTGGTGGTATCTCCCCTCTCCCTCCTAGTGGTATCTCCCCTCTGCCCCCCTCCCCTGGTGGTATCTCCCCTCTGCCCCCCTCCCCTGGTGGTATCTCCCATCCCTCCCTCCTCTAATGGTATCTCCCCTCTCCCCCCTCCCCTGGTGGTATCACAGAACTAAGTTTTATTTCATTTCTATACTAGGAAGGGAGAGTGGTTCAGGTAGGCATTAGTGGCTAGTCCATGGTGCCGAGGTAATACAGGATCAGACTCTTTTGAGTTATCGTGATTGTGTTTTTTGGGGGCTGGACCCCTCCACTTTACCCCGGTACCTCTTACCTCTGGATACACCTGTTTTGTGTATATCTGCTGGGACAGTGCTCAGCTTAGGTTCAGATTGTTTTCACTATTTAATGAGTGGCTTTGTTTCAGGGCCCCTTTTTGTACTTAGCCCACCCCAGCAGTGTATATTTTTGTCTCTCCCTTTTTTTTACATTATCCGTTCATCCTTAGAATCATTAAAGGTAGAGCTTCCTTTCCTATTTTTTGTTACTCTCCCATTTAGGACTATCCTAGTTCTTCATAGTTTTTATTGATTTTTTGAGGGTTATTTCCCTACCATAGGGAGAATGACATTGGGCACTTTTGGAGCTAATCCATTAGCCCCCTATACAAATCAGGGCTCCTGGATCAGCACCTATTTATTCATCTTGGTTTTTTTTTAGTCTACTTACAAGCTCAAATTAATTGTGAAATATATATAGAACAACCAGAGGGTTTTGAGGTCAAGTCCAAACAGAATGATAAATTAGTAGAACGGTTCTGGTGTACCTAATATACCACACAGGAGAGAGGGAGACAGACTAGCACTAAGCTGCTCGAAAACTGGTAATGATAGGGATTCACTAAAAACCTATATAGAACAAGGGAAAAGAACTCTCTAGAAGAGTGGGAATACCAGGAGCTGGCTAGGTGACTAATGGCTAAAATACTAATACATAGAGATAAATATAAATATAAAAAAAATATATATAAATATAAAAATATATATATATGGTACTATGCCTTTAAATCTGGAATGGACAAAGTATCCCTATAAATGTGCAAAAATGTGAGTAAAAGTGCTATGAGTGGAGATCTCAAATAAACGGGATATCCCTTTAAATGTGCAAGAATACAAAGAGAATGCTGCTATACCTTTAAATGTCCTTTAAGAGTGTGCAAACATGCAAAGCAGTGCTATATAATGGGGGTAAAAAAATTAAAAAAAAAAGGTATATATATATATATATATATATATATAAATAAAATACAAAAATGCAAAAAGGGGAAAGATGAGAGACCAAATTCTCTGCTGGATGACCAAAAAATATGCATGAAACTGGTGTCTATATCCCAAACAACATGAGGGATAAATGATACCTGTTGCAAATAATATACTTAGTAAAAGATAGAAGTAAAAAATAAGCTATACAGTACAAGGAACTGTTAGCTTTAGGCAATAAAAATGAAAACAATATATCGCTGGAAAACTGAAGCATAAAACTGGATCACTTCATATAAGAAAAAATGCCAGTTTATTGAATATATTAAAATAACTTTGGAAAAAGTTAAATATAAAAATACAGGTCACACTAGATTCAGAAATGCATTACCAGACTGAAGCATTGAAAAATAACAGCAAGGACCTTCAGATTGTTAAGGATGGATATGGATTGTGATGATTCAATATACAGCTGCCGGTGAGGATGGCTTGTGTCTGTGAGCACGTCCCGAGCAGGAGCCTCACTTCAGGGGACGTGTGTTGCTGAAATGCCTGTCTTACGCGTTTCGTAGGGAATGGGCCCTACTTCATCAGAGACATAATAATAAATTAGTTTTCAAAATAAACAAGTCATTGTATGAAGATGAGAAAATAATGCTAAAAATATGGGTAGACTTCTCTCATTATTGGTTCCTGTTCTGAAAAATTACTGAAACATAAAAAAGGTATGCTTACAGCTAAGTTTAAGATGAAAGATCATAGATGAACCAAACATTTCTTAGTAATCAAGTTCAAACACAGTGAAGGCTCACCAAGATGACTTGAAAGAGATACATATCAAAGATTGTTAACCCAGGTTCTTGATTACTGTCCAATTGATAAGATGATAGCAGATATCATGACTAAGTCTACAACAAAATTTGAGTTACTCTTTGAGTTATTTGTTCGGAAAGTAAGTTACATGATATAATAAAAGCATGTTACAAATAACACATGTTATGCTGACCTTAATTTAGTAGTATGAATTAATTTATTGCCCCTTGAAGACTTAGCAGCTAAAGAAATGGTTTTACAATTATACTACAGAAAGTGAGAAATAGTTATAGTACAAGAATCATTATATGTGGGCACAGTGAAGTAACTAGAAGAAGTGTTTCCATTACATATAAATTGTTTATGATCAATTTGATCAATTTATGTCACTAAAATATTGATATTCAATTATAATAATGAGCATTTCTTTATTATTCAATAATTCCTTAGCTACTTTGTTTGACTGTCACTTATCTTAATGCATAGGTAATTGCAATGTCTACTTGTCTTAGTGTCATCTCTTAATCAGACTGATTTCCTTTTGGCATTATGGTTACTGTAAATGTGGGTTTTAAAGAACAAAAATATGTTTTTTTGTTTTTTTCTTAAATATTTGAAGTGATTTATTCAATTTCCAAAATATGTATTTATAAAGCAGTTGTTTGATCTGGAGCCATGGCATCTGTCAATCTTGACAAATATTGTGCCCATAATTAGACATGACTACGTTTTGCAGTACTTTTCTAGAAGCATGAGCCAGAGCTTCAAAATTAGTATACATGGTTATTTATTAAAATTACAATCGTTGGGAATTCAAGTGAATTAAATTTAAGGCAAAATAGAGAAATTGGAAAACATTCAGATATACATTCAGTTTAGCTGTATTGGTCTAAAATCTGAAATGCACTTCAAATTCTCTTTGAATTTTTTACAATTGTCACTTTAATAAATGACCATGAAAGGTGATACTGAGGTGTGGAAATATAAAAAACATCTTGTCAACGAGACAAAACTACTTGTCCATTATGACAACTTTGATGTACCCAATCTACTTGTCTGTCATGGCAACCTTCTTGTCCAAAAATGAAATTCTCCAGGCACTCAAGGTGTTCAAGCTGCAGGCAGTTTTAACATAACAGAAAAGAGCAGCAACATCTGGACAAGAAGGTTGCAATAAAAACCTTCTAAGAGGTCTTTGTCAAGAAGGCTGAAATGTTGCTGAGAATTTCTTTTTTGCCTTATCATTGTGGAATTGCTGGTCCTGCTCTGGAGCACCAGGTGGCTGCTGGGATTGAGTGCGGCTCCAATCTTCATTATTGCAACCTTCTTGTCCAGACATGCAAAATAATGTCAGATTTGGGCACCTGTCTAGAACCGTGGATATACACATGATTCTTCACTAAACTCAATTCTTTTGTACTTTAAATTTAAGTGAAAAAAATGAGACAAAAAAAGAAGACAAATTCTCCATATAGCTGTAGCCATAACCGTCTGCCTCAGTTTTTCAATCCAGATTTCATTTGTTATTGAAGAATCCTGAGCTTCTCACCCTCTCTACACTGCCTGTCTGTCTAGTGTGTAATGACTTTGTATAATGTATGTGTATTGTGTGTTGTGTGTAATATGTAGGTGTAATATGTATACATGTTGAGCGCTGGTGTGTGTAACATAGTTACATAGCTGAAAAGAGACGTGCGTACACCAAGTTCCGCCTTCCTCATATTTGTTTTTTGCTGTTGATCCAAAAGAAGGCAAAAAACCCAGTCTTAAGCGCTTCCAATTTTGCAACAAACTAGGAAAAAATTCCTTCTTGACCCCAAAATGGCAGTCAGATATCTCCTTGGATCAAGCAGCTATTACCCCACTAATTAGAATAATATCCCTGAATGTTATGTTTTTGGAAGTATGTATCCAATTGCTGTTTAAACATATGTATGGACTCTGATAAAACCACCTCCTCAGGAAGAGAATTCCATATCCCTATAGTTCTTACTGTAAACAAAAACTTTTCTTTGCTTAGATTAAATCTCCTTTGTTCCAGCCTAAATGTGTGACCTCGTGTCCTATGTGTAGCCCTGTTTATGAATAGATTTCCAGATAATGGTTTGTACTGGCCCCAAATATATCTGAATAATATTATCATATCCTCTCTGAGGCATCGTTTTTCCAAACTAAAGAGATTTAAATTTTTTAACCTTTCTTTGTACGTAAAATGCCCCATTCCTTTTATCAATTTTGTAGCTTGTCTCTGCACTTTTTCTGCTGCCATGATATCCTTCTTTAGAACAGGCGCCCAGAATTGCACAGAATATTCAAAGTGTGGATTTACCAGCGATTTACAAAGAGGCAAAATTATAATTTAATCCCGAGAATATATGGCCCTATTTATACATGACAAAACCTTACTTTCCTTTGCAACTGCAGATTGACATTGCTTATTGCTGCCTAATTTGTTGTCTATAACAATTCACAAATCTTTCTCATATGTGGTTATCCCTAATTCACTACCATTTAGTATGTAAGTTGCTTGTGCATTCTTGATCCCGAAGTGCATAACTTTGCATCTCTCTACATTAAATTTCATCTGCCATTTTAGGGCCCAGTCCCCCAATCTATTTAAATCTCTCTGCAGAAAAGCAATATCCTGCTCACATTGTATTACTTTACAAAGTTTTGTGTCATCTGCAAACACTAAATCATGGATTTCAATGCCTATTGCAAGATCATTTATAACTATGTTAAATAAACACTGAGGGACACCACTTACCACTTTTGTCCAGCTTGAAAATTTACCATTAATGATAACTCGTTGTACTCTATCCTTAAGGCAGTGTTCTACCCAAGAACAAGAATATTCATTTAGACCAACTTTGTTTAGTTTGAAGACTAACCTGTTGTGAGGAACTGTATCAAATGCCTTGGCAAAATCCAAGTAGATCACATCCACTGCAACGCCCTGATCTATACTTCTACTTACTTCTTTGTAGAATGCAATTAGGTTAGTTTGACATAACCTATGTTTCATAAAACCATGCTGATTATTGCTAATAACAAAGTTCTTCCCAATTAATTCCTGAATATTATCCCTTAAGAGCCCTTCAAATAATTTACCAGTCACAGAAGTTAAGTTTACAGGTCTATAACTTCCAGGCAAGGAATTTGAACCCTTTTTAAATATAGGAACGACATCTGCCTTCCTCCAATCCTCCGGTACAATACCTGAAACAAAAGAATCTTGAAAGTTTAAATACAGAGGTTCACTTATTTCCCCACTTAGCTCCTTAAGTACTGTTGGGTGAATACCCCAGAGCTTTATTTACATTAATACATATTCTTTGCCGACTGTGGGTACATGGTATGTGTAAGATGTTTGTATATGGGATATGTGCTGGCTGTGTACTGTGTATGTGTGGTGTGCACCAGCTGTACGCAAAGTGTGTGTGCTGTGCACCAGCTCTGTATACATAGAGTGCTGTAGCTGTATGTGTGGTGTGCTGGCTAAGTGTAAATGTAAAGTCAGGACAGGGAAAAAAAATGTCCAAGCATTTTTCTTTTGTAAATTAAAGTTTTATTGTCATTCAGCAACGATGGTAATAAGCAGTGAAAAAAGGCCACACAGGTCTCTGAAAGTTTTTCTTTTTTTATATATAGTCATGCAGGGCTGTTTAAGAATGTGCCTGGCATTTTTTAATCATAATGGCAGAGAGGGTGTTTTGTCATCACCAATGTGATGTATGTTGGTTTGATGCTTGTCAGTGTCCTGCTTAAAAGCTCTGTTATGAGCGAAAGGCACGGTGCTTGTTCTGAACAGTGCAAGCAAATTTGCTTGTGAATTGTCTCTGGTGTCTCGATAAGTTGGATGCCAGAGACAAAAGGGCTAGGAAAGTGTATTGTTCATGTGTTTGGAGACTGCTTGTGGGATTGTGTGTGTGCAAAGTGGGCTGATTGTGGTGTGGAGGTTTGTGTAAATAGGTTGGTTTCAGTATTGCTGCATAATATGTGTGGCTAGGGGCTGTAGGCAGTGAGAGATGGTGTGTGTATAGGGGGAATAGTGTGTATTGGGGCTTTAGTGTACATGTGTATAGGTAATGTAGTGTGTAGGGGTTGTAGAGAGTGTATTTGCATACAGGGAATCATGTGTGTGCATGGGGGATCCAGAGTGTGTTTGTTAGGGCTGTAGTGTATGCATGAGGGGTTCATTTTGTTTGTGTGAAGGTTGCAATGTGGCTGTGAGTGGTCTTGTGTGTGTGGAGTGTATTGTGTGTGTGTGTGAGAACTGCAGTACATGAGGGGTGCAGCGTGTGTGTGTGTGTGTGAAGGATGCAGCATGCGTTTGATGGGTGCATTGTTTGGGAGAAATAAGTACTATATGGTGTGTGGGGAGTGAAATGGGAGCAAATATGCTTTTTTTTTTTTTTTTAAATAATAAAAATAAACTTTATATCTTCCTCCCTTCTTCTTACCGTTGCCCATGGAGGGGAGAAATTGCAAGCCCTGGTGGTACTGAGTGAGCCCGCAGAGGCTTTGACTATAGTTCACTCTTGCAAGATTCAGAAAGAGCAATGCTCTGTGCTCACAAGAGGAAAATCCCAGTAGAGCTGCTGGGTAGAGACCCTGGGTCCTTTTCTCTCCTTTCCCTACCTCTTCCATAGTGAGGTTTCTGTGGTGTTGTGAGAGAGCTCCCTGAAGGCACACAGCAAGGCCGGCGCTTTGATAGATCCTCTGATTTCCCCTGTTGGCCTCGGCTCATGGCTGTCGTGGCCCACTGGTTTGCCCAATGGCCAGACTGGGCCTAGTGTGATATTTACTGGCTATGTGTAATGTTTGTTGGCCATACATGTCACTGTTTCCTGAATGTGTGTAATGTTTGTTTGTTTGTTTGATATATGCTGGCAGTACATAATGTTTGAGATGTTTACTGGAAGTGTGCAATGTGTGTGTGCTGTTATTCCCTACTCATGCATAGTTTTGTGCAGTAAGAGGGGCTATAGTCCCTGACAGGCAATTTGTTCCTTGGTGATCAAATGAGGGAATGTGTGGTCTGGACCTCCGGTAGGTGCAAACCACAGTAATCACCCCTTTGTGGTCCCAGCACTCAATGAGTCAGAATGTCAGAGTGCTGGGAATCCCAGTCTGCACTATCACTTATTAGTAAGCTCTAGAGCGATTTTGGATGTACAGATCACATGCTTCATTCCCTAGCTCTAATCTGGGTATTAATCCAAGAAGATATCAATTTGATATTTTTGAATCTCAAGCTTTTTTTCTGCTTGTGGCAACCAAGAAAATTGCTTCAGATTGTATTTTTTCAACCTAGGTTAATATGTACCATTATGAAGGATCAGCTAATATAAGCAGTTCCATATCATGTTTGGTGTATCTTTAAATCATCTTAAAAGCAAGTTGGTTACTTGGCTTACCCCAGTTTTCATTTTTTGTATGGGTTCGATTTCAAGTTTTATTTACAGCAAAATATCAAAGGAACATTTACAAGGTTAATCATAAAAGTTAGAATTCTAAATAAATACAGAATTAATTTAAAATTAAAGGCCATAGTAGCTGAAACAAAATCATGACTTTGAGACTTTTACCATTTTGGCTAACTTGACTTACAGTTTTAATTTCTTTTGAATTCTTAAGTTAATAAACCTGTTATATTATGATTATAATATGTACCTTAGGATGTAATATATAATTAAACCTTTAAAGGTTTCTTTTATGTTCTGACACAATTCTATTTTTAGATTAAAAAAAAAAAACACCTTCAAACCGGTACATTGAATGTACAGATGCTGCAGTTTATGTTCATCTGATTTGGAAAGTGTACAGTTAGGAATTTGGTATTTGCCAGCTGCTTGTAAAGTAATGTAGAATGGGCTATTTATTTTGCTCCCACATTATGTTCCACTTTAAGACTGTTGGATCAATACATATTTTTTTACAGAATTAATATATTCTCTACAGCAACCACAAAATACAGACACTCATTGGATGTCTGTTTCTTTAGAATTTCTATATGTGCAATCATTTTCAAGTTTATTTGAATTTACAATTAGTTCACTAATCTCCGAGTCATGGAGACAACCCAGCTGCATTATTTAGAGCAAAATAGTTAAAATTTGGAAACTCACTGACGGAACTGTTTCTTCAGCCTGTTTTCTTATTTTGTAGTAACATTTGTGATTCTATGCTCAGTAGATAAAGCAGATTTTATTTCATATTGATTATTTGGTAACTTGTTTTGTAAAACTGATGGATTTGCCCTCCATCATTGTCCTTTACTCCGTGCTTTATATTTTTTAGCTAAAGAGGAAAATTAGATGTTTCACAACACAATGTAATGTCGTTATATGTTTATGTGCAAAATAAGACTGTTCATCTGTAACAAAAATGTACTCTAAAGCTATATATCACCATCTATAGCTATGCATACACAATTATATTTCTGCATGCTGAAAGGTTTTGTAACTGAAACAAATGATTAAAACATAGAATACATTTTTATTTTATCTATCAGAGCAAATGATATCCTGTGCTATAAATTAATGCTCAAATTAATCCTATTAGAAATGTATGGCATTACATATCAGTACATAATGACAATCATCTTTTCTTTAGCAGATTTTAAAAAATACAACCTCAGATGAACAAAACATGGCATATTGCACTGTGTCATGACTTATTTAGCAGTAATAATACCACTGATAAGCCACAGCATTAAAACCTCCTGCCTAATATTGTGCAGGTCCCCTTTGGCTGCAATAACAGCTGTGTTAAGGTGTGGACTCAAAAAGAACATGTTCTCTTTTATATGATGTCTGGCACCAAGATGTAAGCACCAGATTCCTTAAGTCCTGCAAGTTGGGGCCTCCATGGATCATACTTTGCATTCCAGCACATGCCACAGACTCAATCATATGGAGATCTGGAGAATTTGGAGGCCAAGCCAATGCCTTGGACACTTTCTTATTTTCTTCAAACCAGTCCTCATTTTTTTCTTTTAGTGTAGCAATGGGCATTATCCTCCTGAAAGATGCCCCTGCCATCAGGGAACACCATTGCCATGGAGTGGTGTATGAGGTGTACAAAAATATCCAGGTAGGTGGTATGTGTCAAAGTAACATCCACCT
The DNA here is from genome assembly GCA_933207985.1 of Pelobates cultripes. Classification (NCBI taxonomy): domain Eukaryota; kingdom Metazoa; phylum Chordata; class Amphibia; order Anura; family Pelobatidae; genus Pelobates; species Pelobates cultripes. The sequence continues at coordinate 167,969,569 of OW240915.1, read as the reverse complement.
GAATGTCAGGATCTAATATTTCCCAGCAGAACATTGCCCGGAGCATAACACTGCCTCCATCAGCCTGCCTTCTTCCCATAGTGGATCCTGCTGCCATCTCTTGCCCAGGTAAATGACACATGCACCTGACCATCCACCTAATCTAAAAGAAAATGTGATTAATCATACCAGACAGCCTTCTTTCATTGTTACATGGCCCAATCCTAATGCTCACGTCCACAAGGTTTTTTTGGCAGTGGATAGGGGTCATCATGGTCACCCTGACTGATCTGCCGATTGATTGTTCACTTGCTGTCTAATATAGCCCACCCCTTGACAGGTGCCATTATAATGATATAATCAATGTTATTCACTTCGCCTGTCTGTGGTTTTAATGTTGTGGCTGATCGGAGTATAACAGAAACAAATTAAATATATGAACAGTAGCATAGGGTTAAGTCCACATGACCCTGTACCAAACAGGGTAAAACCATCAATTATGACGGGGCCATTTGGAATGCAGAAGCAGGACATTGTTTACACTATCTAACATCTCTTAAAAAATTAAGGATCCTGGGCGGACAAACCCATATCCTGGATAGGGTGAATACACTCAATAAAGATGAACGTTTTACCCCGCATTCTATTCCTATTCCAGGCCATACCCATCTCCATCACGAAACACAACCTCATCCCACTACAGCGGGTAATAGATAGATTTATCTGGCAGAACAAGAGACACAGAGTAGCCCACAACATACTTTATCGCCCCAAAACGAGAGGAGGCCTGGGCCTACCCCACCTCCACTTTTACTATCTGGCTGTCCAGATGGCACAAATAGCCCTATGGCATACCCCCCCAGAGACTAGAAGGTGGGTAGATCTGGATCATTGCTCATGAGATCCGATCTCCCGCAATTTTACATCTGGACCCCTAAAGAACACAGGGCGCTCCCAAGAACGGCGTGCCCGGCCATCACCAACTCAATTCAATTATGGGACAAATACGCTCTTAAATATGGGCTGACTACCACAACATCACCACTCACCCCCATATATCGTAATAGAGGCTTCACACCAGGCATGAGACCATGGGACTTTAAAGGCTTAGAGCAAGCTGGCCTTCAGAGAGTATGCAGGAGATAAGATAATTCCCTTCCCAGACCTACAATCCAGAACAACATTGAAGCCACCCGACTTCTTTAGATTTCTATAACTAAAAAATTACGCAGCCCTAGCGACGGTGAAAACCGCCACTACAACCTGTCCAACCTTTTTTGAATGCACCTGCTTAGCGGAACGGTATCAAAAAGGCATGATCACCACACTATACTCCCACCTCTGTTCCACCACACGGGAATGGGGACAACTCCAATACACTTAGATATGGGAGTCAGACCTGGGCGAAACTCTAGAGGGAATTGACTGGCAGGACATATGGGAAGCTAACACAAAAACCTCCATCTGTGTCACGATGCAGAAACAGGCATTTAAAACAATGCTTAGATGGTACATTACCCCGATCCAATTATACCACATGAAAAAAACACCTACAGATCTCTGTTGGCGTAACTGCGGAGAAAAAGGGACATACACCCACATGTGGTGGTTCTGCCCCACCATTAAACTCTTCTGGAAAGACATCCAAAAGCTAATAACACAAATCCTACACAGACCGGTAGACCTAAATCCATGGACATTCCTGCTAGCCAAACCCCTAGACTGGCCTAGACCAGAACGACAACTGCTAAACAAAATAGCACTAGCAGCCAGAAAAGCCCTAGCCCAAACGTGGCTCCAACCAATGTCCACAATGCTTAACAAAATCAAAGAATCTTATGGACAAACTAACGGCCCAAAAAAGAGGCTCCATGAAATCATTCACTAAGACGTGGGAACCGCGGGAAAACTACAATGATGACTAGTAAGCCTCGTGAATCGTTCAGGACCCCCTCCACCCCCCCATCCTATCCAACCATCCTCCTCCCCCCCCATCATTAGGCCGAGACCACCGGTGCTCCGGCCTTTAAGTTCAACACATTGAACCCATCAAAACCATCACAACCAGATGGTAACTTAAACACAAAGAAACAATACATTATCCAAGTTCTTACATTACCGTTGGGTTGTTCTTTTATTTATGTTTATCTATGTATAATTCTGGCAAAACCAATGGCACCCAGATCCCAAATGCAATTGATGTACATGAAATGTTATGAATACCGCATGTACCTCCTATTGGCAACATTTGTTCTTTATTGCATTCACAATGCGGCTTCTGCGTAAGCCATATGACTGCATAGTGCATTTTTTCTCTGTCATTGAAAAAATAAAGAATTATAAAAAAAAAAATGAAGGATCCTGAATTTGGTCTGGATATGAGCTGGACTGAAGTGGGAAAATAGTTAAATAATCCTGAGCAATGTGAGGGTTAACTATGTGGTAACTGGTCAGCACTTGCTAAAAAGTGAGGCTTACTGTAAGTAATATTCCCACAGCAAGTCTTGAGAGAAGTGTGAGACTTGGCTGTCAGAGCACTCTGATTGGTTATTTTACAAGCCAACCAATTACAGTGCTCTAATTAAAATTCAAAGCATGGGAATGCATTTGAGCTTCTTCTGCACAAAGCCCTTAAAGGAAGAATATAGATATCATTTCTGTTGCATCAAGTGTTTTAAATTCTTTGTCTGCTTTTTTTTTTTTTTACAATCTCATGGTTTTATTAATTGGTTTTATTTTCAATAGTTTTTTGTGTTATGATGGATTTTAGAAAATAGTAGTTGAATTATCAATCCTTCTGGGTGCATTTGGTGGTATATGAATATTTTGAATCCTACACTTTGAAAAGGGTTCAGATGCAAAAAGCACTTATTTGAATTTGGCCACTAAATATATCCGGTCGATTGTTTAAGATTCATTCAGGTTGGCTGAATTCCAACTGGATTTGGCTTTAGCAAGCATGAAAATTGCCATTCCCATTGAAATTCAGACATTTTCAATGGGTTTTGTCCATCCGTACAGAAACTGGTATTTGGTGAATTACCTGTTAGTGTGTTAATATTATAGAGTATTAACTAAATAATTAAAATGCCATGCATTTTGAATAGAATAAATGTCTTCAGAACATGATAGCTAAATTTCCTGATATAAAAAAGCCAAAGAACAATGCCACATCTGTAATAACACCCGAGAGTATAGATTGGCAATACATTTAAGAGCCTACTTGAAAATAAAGGAACTTGGCCGTTTGAATGCAGCACTTATAATCGTAGCCAAGAAAAGGCACTAAAGTATTTGGACAGTTTCTTTATTTATATGACTATTGATTGTTTCAAAATAACTGGGAACATAAAACAGGTAATAGAGAATGTTGCTATGTACCAGTAGTAAAAGGAAATGCATTTAGAAAAGTTTTGGGAAATGTGAACTACAATAAATTGAATGTATGCTGTGCACATGCTGATAAACACACTGTATTTGTGTTGAAAGATAAATAATTCATTACTGGAAATTTGTAAATATAATAAATTATTTTTAATATTACATAATTGTGATATATCATAAAAATAATGTAAAATTTTAAAAAATTATGTAACACCTAAAAAAGGGGATGAGAGCATATAGCTGAAGGATACAAAACAACTGTGGCATTTTCGGAGACATTACAAATCATGTACTTCATAATTGATGCTTACTCATAATATTTAATAATTGATTATAATCAATAATAACAAGTATGTTTTATTGAAAATAGTTATCTCAAACAATGCAAATTGCAAATGGAAAAAAAAATAATAATCAGCCTTCAATATCACATTACAACTTTGCATGGCATGATCAACAAATAGACAAAAACAATGACAGTGAAGCAAACATTCAAAGGAAAAAAAGACAAACAGGATTATTCTCTAAGGAAAAAATTAAAAGTGAATTTCAAATTTAAGGCCAAAGTAACTAAACTGGAAGTGTAGCTGATTAAGGGAATGTTTTTTGTTCAGCTAATTTGACGCTTAATTTGAATTTCACTTTGCATTCAATTTGAATTTTTGTGAATAACCCTGGCAGAATAAGGAGAAAGCAAAAAAGCAGTTGAGTAACGTTAAGAACATGACAATAATATGTCCTCTTCAACCTATTGTTCCTGTAAGTTTTCTTGTAATTGTCCTATTTATTGTTACATCCCCCCTCTCAAAATGTTCTAAAGCGCTACGGAATCTGTTGGCACTATATAAATGGCAATAATAATAATAATAATAATAATAATAATAATATTGTTGAGGCAGTCTCCAGGAGCACCTAAATATGGACAAGATGTTTTTTATGCTACCATTCAAATGAGTATAGGATGTTTTTTTAGATAATTTTCCATAGTTTCCTGTAGATATACTAGATCTTTCATGAAATGTATACATCATATATTTGTATGTATTTGATATACAGGAGTCCTTCTAGGACTTAGCTATGAGCATTCCTGTCTCTGCAGTAAGAATAATTTCTAAAAAAAATGTTGTACGGAAGTTTAAATCTTAAATGAACATTTTTTTAGATAAGCATTATAGATAGAAAACTTACAAAACTGACTGGTGTAATGTTATCATATCAGATCTCCATATTTTAACTCTGGCACAGTATAATTTGTTCTTGCAGAATTTCAATGAACACAATGGCATCAATCATTATTGTGCTTTTTGAAATCATTTTGAAACCTGGGTCTTAATTTCATGAAGCACATTGGCTACCTCAACCATACAGCCCTAATAGCTTTACACAGCTATAAAAAAGAATAATACCTGATAATAACATTGGGAAAATAAGCTAGGCAAGTGCTGACTGCGTGCAGGGCAAGGTACATAGCAATAAGGAAAGCCTTAATTTTCCCTACTTGAGCTGTTTAAAAGAAGTATTTTATTTCCCAGCACTACATATAACAGCAACAGCCAGCTACACATTGTATATATTTTTCTGTAAGCATATTTTTTTTTTTTTAATAATCTGTACTATATATTTCTTGATACATTCCTCGCCACCATGTACAATATATTTTTGCAAACATTGTATAGTGTGAGAAAACAATACTATAAAATAAACTAGTACAAGCAATGAATGTGACACTACAAATGCTATGGTTCATTCAATGAAGATCTGACTTGAGTTCAACTTCTTCAAAGGTGGGTGAACTAGCCAACTGTGTGAAGTCAGTCATTCACCAAAAGTAATGTGATTGCAAAGTCACAATATAACAGCTAGCTTTCAGTCAAATGTAAGCTAAAAAAAAAAAAAAATTACAAACCCGCTGTCCCACATATTACAGCAAGTTAGCTATTTAAAATTAACACATTTTCATTGTATTATTGTATATTGTGCAAGTCAGAAATATCTGGTTCGGTGCTCCTAAGATAATTATCTGAACTACCAGTAATTGAAAAAGCCCTGGAGCAATAGAATTAAAAGGCAAACTGTTAAAATATATAAAAGTTAATAAACATAGAGACCAAGGGACCATCTGCCTCCCTGTGCTATACAGGTATAGTGGCATTGGGCCATATATGAAATTGGTAGTGGATCTCTAGACCACCTAATAAGCAGGAGGCAAAGCCACACTTTTAATTCCCTTTGTTCTAATACTTCAGGCACCATTATTTAATTTGGCATCTCTGCCCCAAAATTGCAAGTAGTACCCCTACCATATGCAATCTTCCTACACTGTATAACAATGTTGATAATACATTATATATGTGTAAAAATAGATAGGATGTAAAAATAAAAATTCTGATTTTGTTAAAATAAAATGTAAATACTGGCAAGGTGTTTCATTTTATGTGCCATTTAAATTGAAGGTTGTGTTAATTAGGCCTTGATTTATTATTGTTTGATGAACTTTCCAAATGGTTTATTATTTTTGGATAATCTTTTAAAACGATTTAATATTATTAAAGATATTTTAATGCTGTAGTATTTTGATAAATTATTTTTTATATTCGTATGTATTTTTATATGTGATATATTTTTTGATATTTTAATATGTTAAAAGTCTATCCAAAAATAATACATAATTTGGAAAGCATATCCAACAATATTAAATTAAGGCTTTTTTGGATATTTTCTTATATTGTACCATTTATTAAGCAAATATTTGTAAAAATTATATACATTAAACCCTTAAGGATGGAGCCAATTGTACAACTTGTGATTAAAACAAAATGTATACAAAACCTGGAATTTGCGCTACATTTGTTCAACCATAATTCACCTCTTTTATATTAAGTGCACCCACACTTATTATATATCATTTTGTTCAGGAGAAACAGGGCTTTCATTTCATATCACATATTAATATATGAAACATAACTGAATGTGAATAAAATCTAAAAAAGTGTGAGAAATTAAGAAAATGGGTTATTTTTCAAGTTCTGCATGACATTTTAATTGTGAATGTCATAATACTGTTAGATGTTACTGCAATACAATACACATATTTGTATTCAGCTATGTCTCAAGAGTACCACAGAACCCCCCCAGCCTCTCCCCATGTACAGGTTTTGTGAGTTTTTGGAAACTTACAGGGGTCATATATTGGGCTTTCCCATTTTCCATTTCTCCACATTGAAATTGACCGATTGGTTTATTGGCCTAGGTTGCCGTTAAAACCATATGGTAGCCCAGAATGAAAATTAACCGCATCTTGGCATACCATTTGTAAAAGTAGACAACCCAGGGTATTCAAAATGGGATTTGTCCAGTCTTTTTTAGTAGCCACTTAGTCACAAATGCAGGCCAAAGTAAGTGTTTTTTTTCATATTTGTTTTTTGCATTCTTTACACAAAACCTGTATTTTTACTGGTGATAACATCGTTGTGATAAGTTTTACTGTTTTGAAACACTTATATTTGTGTTCAGCAAAGCCTCCCACGTACAATAGTACCCCCCCATGTCCATGTTTTATGGTGTTTTGGAAAGTTACAGGGACAAACATAGGACTTAAAGGGATTCTCCAGTGCCAGGAAAACATATCCATTTTCATGGCAATGCAGGACCCTCTAGTGCCCCTCTCCCTCCCACCCCCATTCCAAGTTGCTGAATGGGTTAGTGACTTACTGGAGTCCAGCGCCGATGTCCCTCGGCGCTGGGTCATGCTCCGCCTTCTCACAGAAGTCCCTCTGGTGGCTGTCTAGTTGACAGCCACTAAAGGAGGACTTAACCCTGCAATGTAAATATTGCAGTTTATGAAAACTGCAATAGTTACACTTGCAGGGTTAAGGGAGTTGGAGCCCAGACCACACCTATGGCCAGTAGTGTTCTGGGCGTCTGGAGTATCCCTTTAAATTAAATTCCCTGGACTTGCTGCCTGGGTTTTCAGGCTAGTCCCTCAAATTATAATTAATAAAATGACTTAATTATGCAAAAAGATTACATATATATATATATATATATATATATATATATATATACATAGAATATATATATATATATATATATATATATATATATATATATATATATATATGTTTATGTAATTATTTATGTAATTAATTATACCTATTTATAAGTATATCTTTTTTATTTATTTGTATTTTTATATATATATATATATATATATATATATATATATATATATATACACACACAGCGAGGGAAAAAAGTATTTGATCCCCTGCTGATTTTAAATGTTTGTCCATTGACAAAGAAATGATCAGTCTATTAATTTAATGGTAGGTGTATTTTTAATTGTGAGAGACAGAATAATAAAAAAAAAAGTTATACATTGATTTGCATGTCAATGAGTGAAATAAGTATTTGATCCCCTATCAATCAGAAAGATTTCTGATTCCCAGGTGTCTTTTATACAGGTAATGAGCTGAGATTAGGAGGACTCTATTAAAGGGAGTGTTTCTAATCTCAGCTTGTTACCTATATAAAAGACACCTGTCCACAGAACCAATCAATCAATCAATCATTGTTGGGTTATTAGCTAATGGAAGAAACACAAAATAACTGTCAGTCTCCCTCAGTCTGATGCTCCATGCAGGATCTTACCTCGTGGAGTTTCAATTATCATGAGAATGGTAAGGAATCAGCCCAGAACTATATGGGAGGACATTGTTAATGATTTCAAGGCAGCTGTGACCATAGTCACCAAGAAAACAATTCGTAACATACTATGCCATGAAGGACTGAAATACTGCAGCATCCGCAAGGTCCCCCTGCTCAAGAAAGCACATGTACAGGCCCGTCTGAAGTTTGCCAATGAACATCTGAATCATTCAGAGGAGAACTGGGTGTAAGTGTTGTGGTCAGATGAGACTAAAATCAAGCTCTTTGGCATCAGCTCAACTTGCTGTGTTTGGAGGAGGAGGAATGCTGTCTATGACCCCAAGAACACTATCCCCACCGTCAAACATGGAGGTGGAAACATTATGCTTTGGGGGTATTTTTCTGCTAAGGGGGCAGGACAACTGCACTGCATCAAAGGGACGGTGGACAGGGCCATGCACTGTCAAATCTTGGGTGAGAACCTCCTTCCCTCAGCCAGGGCATTGGAATGGGTCGTGGATGGGTATTCCCATTGCTTCACCTTTAGGGGGACTGCCTGTCAGTTTAGGCATAGGCAGCCATGTGATCAGCGCAATCACATGGCCCGCGGAGCCTAAATGGCCAAGGGGGGACTGCCTGGGCTGTCAGGCAGTCCCCCAGAAGCGGATCGTGGCAGAAGAACCGTTTGGGCTTTCTATGCCGCCGTAACGGCTTTAAAGCCCATTATAATGGGGATGGCACCGGACGCCCTAACAGCGTTAACATGTTAAAAAAACACGTCATTTTCTCCCAAAGCACAATAATTGTTTTTAAATATTTCCTTCTTTATGAGAAATAATAAATGTTACCTAAACTTTAAATAATAGAAAGAAACTTCAGAGACACATACAAAGTGACAATTTAGGAATTGTTTCCAGTATTGTCCTTAAATATAAGGTTTTGTTATTTAAGAGACACTGTAGTCATCAAAAACAACTTAAGTATAATTGAGTTGTTTCTGTGTACGTATCATACCTATGAAGTCTTACTGCTCAATTTTCTGCCAGCATGCATGAAATGTTTTTTTCCTTTTCAATCAGATGGTAACTTACTTTAGAAGTGTTTATTTCATGCACCGTAAATTGAACTTTAATGACACATAGGTGGCTCCTGCAAGGTCTAGCACTGTTGGAGATAAGAAATTCTACATTAAACATAATGTGCAATAAAGGGAGTGAAAACATTAGATCTCTACAGGAATTGATTATGGAGACTATGCACATTACATGCAAGGCTGCATTAACAAAGTATAATAGAAAAAATACAAAAGAGAGCGCATATAATAAATAAAAACTTATGTTATCGCTAATGTATGTTATGACTAGATCACCTCTCGTCCTTCATAGAAATAAAAATATAGCAAAATAATGAAATAATGAAAATAATAAAAATATAGCAAAATAATGGAAATAGTACCCAAGGTACCTTCTAGATATTAGCAGCTGAAACAAAAAAAGAATTTTCCCAAATCCTATACTTAAATGCTAATCGATATTGTCAGCGCTTAGAAGATAAACCCCTTGAAATGTAACAAGGGTGCACACATATAAAATGTATCTTAGAAAACTGTAGCAATAAAAACAGTATAAATGTCTGTAAAAAATCAAAAGTCTTTTCAATTTACATTTACGTTCCTTTGAGGGAAAGTCCAAATTCTTATAGTAGCAAATGTGGACCCAAAAGTGTACTGGAAATTCCTTAAGGCAAAGAGAGACAAAAATATATAGTGTAACTCTGTAACATTTATTGCCCCAGTACAAAAGAAAATCCACCCCATCCCCCCCAAAATAGGAACTCTTACAAAATTAAAATGTGGTACTTATCACTAAGGACCACGCAAAAAGCTCTTGTAGCTGCTTGTTCTCCTGAAGTCCCAACGGATTGTCCGGTTATAATACAATTTATCATTTACATATAAATATAGCTCTACGGATATAGACTTTTTAGATTTGGTCCTATAAAAAAAATCTTAAAGTCTAAGACTTTTTTCAAGAGCGTAGATGTGAATAGTTACATCTGGACTTCTAGCTGCCATTACCCATCCTGGTTATCGGGTGTCCCATTTAGTCAATTTCTAAGAGTTAAGAAAAATTGCACAGACCCGGAGATATGTGATTCACAACTTTAAAGGGTGAAACAACAGTTAACAGAAAAAAGCTATGATGAAACATTATTGTATGCAGCCCTCCAAAAAGTAAAAACTATAGAATGTTCAACACTTCTAAAGAACAAACAGGATAAAGTTAAAGGACCACTATAGTGCGAGGAAAACTTACTCGTTTTCCTGGCACTATAGTGCCCTGAGGGTGACCCCACCCTCAGGGTCCCCCTCCTGCCCGGCTCTGGAAGGGGGAAAGGGGTTTAAACTTACCTTTTTCCAGCGCTGGGCGGGGAGCTCTCCTCCTCCAATCCTCCTCTTCTCCTCCCCGTCGGCTGAATGCGCACGTGCGGCAAGAGCTGCGAGCGCATTCAGCCGGTCACATAGGAAAGCATTCATAATGCTTTCCTATGGACACTGGCGTGCTCTCACTGTGAAATCACAGTGAGAAGCACGCAAGCGCCTCTAGTGGCTGTCAATGAGACAGGCACTAGAGGAAATAGGGGAAGGCTTAACCCATTCATAAACATAGCAGTTTCTCTGAAACTGCTATGTTTATGAAAAAATGGGTTAACCCTAGCTGGACCAGGCACCCAGACCACTTCATTAAGCTGAAGTAGTCTGGGTGCCTAGAGTGGTCCTTTAAACAAAACAAGGTCACTGGGGACCTATGACCCCTGGTGTTCAATTACAGTGCACAAGCACACTATTTAAAAAAGAGTGTGCAGAAGCACTGGTATCTATTACGCCAGGACCCCACATTAGCTCTGTTTTTACCCAAAAAAAACTAAGGTAATTTTTAGAGGGGCACCAACCCTAAAAAATAGATTATTACACAGCTAAGACAAAAAAAGCAATCACTTTTTGATTGGAAAGAGGGGATACTATAAATGTGGAAACTGCAACATATGCAAATTAAGCTCTAAAGGGAATAATTATACAACCTTCCAGTCCTCAGTTACAAAGGAAGTATTTGATATAAAGGAATGCATCATGTGCAATACTAAACAGGTCATCTACATGTTGGAGTGCCCGTGTGGCCTCCAATATGTGGGTCAAACAAAAAGAACACTGAAGGTTAGACTTAGAAAGCATGTCTATAACATCAGAAGAGGTTTTGAGAAACATTCCCTTTCTAGCCACTTTAAAACACATCATAACAGTGATTTGGCATTACTCACATACTGTGGTATTCAGAAAGCAGAAGTACCATGGAGGGGAGGTGAATTGAGTAAAGTCCTAACATACCGGGAAATGTTCTGGATGTACAATCTGAAAACTCCTTTAGGCTTAAATGCGGAATTAGAACTAGCTAATATACTGTAGTGGAACAGCAGTCAGAGGAATATAGATAAAATCCCTGCTTCCCAGATATATACATATTGATAGTACATGGATCACCTATAAGTTTTGAATTAATTTTTTTTTTTTAATTCATTTATATTGTATATTATAGATTTAGTTCTTCTCAGATATCGGAGTATACCTTTAAGAAAGAAAAACTAACCCACCTATTCTAGAGTGGAATGTATTGAATCTCACCAAATCTATTCACTTAGAAGGGAACATGAGTCACTACTGTAATGAAAATGTAGGAGTATAGGAAGAGCATAGTTTAGTTTTCTATGCCATAAAGAAAAGGTTCTCGGTAACAAGTTGATACAAGAACGACATATTTGTTTCTCTTATTAGAGTTGGAATTTGTTATAGATTTTGGTTAATTTAGGGAAAAGTTAGAAAAGTTGAAACTTTGAAATAATAAACATTCAGACTTTAATGAATAGGCCTGAGAGACTCACACAGCCTCCAAACACACACACAAAAAAGAGTCTACATTTTTTACCTTTCTTCCTGTGTGTTATTGTTAATATTATATAAATAGTAGAGCAGGAAGTAAGAAAGTCTACAATAAACACATTGTGCTGAAAAATCTGATTAAAATTGAACAACTGTTTTTCATATAATTTGAGTGAGTCATAGAGCAGGGAGTTGTCACTAGTGCTGCAGGAATGAAAGAAAAGTGATATAACTTGTAAATGGCAGAAAATGCAGCAGTGAAACTGCAGGGCCATGATCATATACACTAAAATTGCATTGTTAAGCTAATGTTTTTTGGTGTCACTTTAATAACAACATTATACTATTTTAAGAAATGTTATCCGCCAGTATAAAAGTTTTCTGTAGTGTGTAATATTTCTTGAATAGAAAATAGAGTTGGACAATGTGCTTATTAATACGTTGCATTTATATTTGAAATATGACATTGTATATTTGAGCGAGTTGGAAATCAGTTTATATTTTTAACTTCATATTCTGTAACAGTCAAAGCTATACAGGCTTTGCCGAGTTGAAAGCAGCTGGGGTCATCGGCTTTATTCTATAAAACTTTTGCATCCCAATTAGTACTGCATCTATCTAGCACATTCAATTCAATTATGTCAGCAGCTAATACTCAGAGAATTCTTAGAAGTGCACATAGCAACTTTTCTACTTTACACAATAATTGTGAATTGGACTGTAAAACAACCCAGAAATAATCCCTGCAGCAAACATTGCAGGGGGGGTGGGTCGACCCTATTGCAGGGTGGCCAAAAGGTAGAGCCCTATCTGCTGTATAATTCCAACAATGCTTTGATAGCTGAGGCTTTACTATTTGCCTATCCTTGCAGGGCTGAGTTTGTTGTATTGATGTTTGAATGCAGAGGTGTATTTGTGTGTAGTGTTGGCATTTGAATTCTGAGCTTTATGCACATATACACATATACCACCACACACACATACTCTGTGATAAACATACACACAGATACCCACACCAACACACATGCAGATACACACACACATATATATATATATATATATATATATATATACACTGACCCACATGCTGATATACAGACACACAGATACACACAGTGACACATATACAGGTACAGACAAACAATTACACACACTGACACACATACAGACACACAGGCATACACCCACACAGACACACTAAAAGAAATACAGGTACACAAACACACACTGACACATTAACAGACACACACATACCGACACACTGACAGGTATACAGATGCACACACACTGACAGGCATACAGATACACACACACATTGACAGACATACAGATAAGCACACACACATTGACACTCTGAAAGTGTGTTGGCCGGTGTAGTTACACCAGCGGTGGTACCACCACTGCCGTTAATGTTAGAATATATACAAACTTTGTGCAGTGCTGCCTGTAAAACAGCAGGGGTCGGACAGGACACCCGTGCCTGGAGTGACAGGCAGCTGCGAACCCTAAGACTGTGATAGTTCCTTCAAAGACTATCTCCTTCCCCTTTTACAAAAGGGACTTGCAATATATCCACAATGAATGCTTGGGTATACCCACTTTGGTTTTCTAACATTCTCTAGGTGGGAACCCTAACCACAGTGCAAACACTGCAAACAATGATGCATGATCTGGATAAATTTCACTGGCAAACAAAAGGGAACAATATCGTCAAATATATTTTTAAAGGCAGCAGCATACTTACATTCCAAAAACTACAAACTCTAAAATGTATATCTATCAAAGATGTTTTAAGTTCTATCAATAAAGACACATGAGTAGACTAGATGAGACATTACACCTTATTTAAAAATGGAGTATGCTCTACCCTGAAGCAAGAGGCTTCATCTCTATTGTAGAAAGCAGGAGGCTTCGACACAATTGTAGAAAGCAATTTCCTGGGATTGTCTTCCATGAAAGCATGGGGATCAGAGTTGTCTTCTATTGTCTCTGAGAACCAGTGAATTGTAGCTTTAAGGGAATATAACTATTTTTTAAACAATCATGTGTGAATCATAGGGAAGTATCCTTCAAATTACTATTTTGCTGGTATTCAAAACCATATTGATCAACCCATACTCACTCTAATGTGTGAATATGCAGCAAAGGTTGTGGAGAGGAGGGATCATACACAATATGATGGTTGGTGGTAGGGAATTTGACTACTAATCCTTACAGGAGAAAAGGGTACATCATGAAAGGAGCTGATTAAAAAGTCCCTCTGGATACAGCAATTGTAGAGAAAGAATAAAAGCAGAAAGGGATATTGTAGGGTGGTAGACTATAGTTCCTTACCCATTGAATAATATCAGGAATAGAGTTACCCTAAGGGTAATAAGTAAAGGTAAATGTACCAGTCCTTAGAGTGGCCGGGTTAGTGCCTATGACAGATAAAAGTGATAAAACCAAAATTAATAAAACTGTAATATCCCCCAGAATTTATTGAGGGGAGGCAAACTTCCATCTGGAAATAAAGGAGTCATTATAGAAACTATATACATTAGAGTGGTAAGTGTAACCTTAGCCTACAATAGTGGTATACATTCTTGCTTTCATATATACTAGTGCAAATGATAAATCAAAGTGTATGGACAATTACCTGGTATGTCCTAGATCATCTAAGGAATTAATTGAGGTTAAAAAGTACAGATAAGAAAACATTTGCCCGGGTGACGAAATCAGGTTGGACCCATGAATGTAAACTATAGGGAGAGATCATCAATGTCATGTGCAATTTATCCAAGCATAGAAAGTTTTGCTAGGGTAGGTTTAGGGGGTTCCTCTGGTCATGTCTGTTGCAGGATAAACCCCATAGAATACGCTACGGCCATCCAGATTTCAGAAAGAATGTGAAGCTTATTGTCCTTATAAACCGGTAGTTTGAAGGTGTGACCCTGCATGTAATATAAACCATGCTTAGTGATTCATTGTAAGATGCAGAGGTTGTTTTATTAAGGTGGTTGGAGATAGATCCTGGTAGAAAGCTAAGGCCATGTATTGAATTTTCAATTGAGATTTACATTAATTTCTCCTTGATAGCAAAATATTGAAGAAGGACTATAACTGTTTGTGGGGTTGCTGGGTTGATGGAGTTTGAGCGTAGTGATATGTGGGCCAGATGTTTATTGTTAATCTCTGTGTGGAAGCCTCTGGTAGTAGAAACAAAAACATTTCCTATAATGTAGATTCTTCCATCCTAGACAGAGGTCAAACTCAGCCCCCAGACTCAACATTTCTTATCATCCACTAGCCATTTCCAAGTGGGGATTCAATCCTCATGTGCCCCACTGCACTGCTCAGTATCCGCATGAAATCGATGTGCTTAACCCTACCCTTTCCTCCTCTTATGTCTCTTTAACGCTGTCACACTTGCTGCCTCAAGAAAAGTAGTTTATCTCTTGTATAGGATGATATGTGCTTCCTCGGTATTTAAAAGTTGAATGTACAGAATGTGCATTGAGAAATATGTGTATCTGATATTCAACCCCATCCTTGAACCCAACAACTGAAGACTTCAATAGCTGCAAAGTAATGAGTCAGCACAGGTCCTTGCTATATGTATGGTATTTATATGGCGGAGAGAAAAGCAGGAAATATCTGAGCACCTTCTAAAGTAAGTAGATGTAAAGGGACACCGACCCATACCTCATGAAATGTATCTATCCCAAATGATTGTAACAAAATTCCCTAATTGATTAACAATAAAGTACAGAAATTAAGGTTTTTTTCGTTCATTTTTATTTTAGTGTTGCTTTTATTTTACAATAAAACCATAAAACATTGCTTTTATATTTGCATGAACAGACACATTTAGAAACCGGCAGTCTTTTCACTTTCAAAGGTAAAAGGAAATATTATAAAAACTATAATGCTTCCTAAGATTATCGCTATCACAGCCAAGTTATTAATGATAAATAAATCAAGGTTAAAGCAGATGGTGCAGAATCAAGGTCAAGGGAGAATTATAACCATTCACAAATGAAAGCTGAGCCATGCAGAATGAGGACAATGATCTGGTTACACAAAGCAAAACTTAGTAGCTTAAATAGGACTGAATAATTAAAGAAATAACATTCAATAGTTTTCATAAGATACCTTACTTTGGAACATTTATTTCCAAATCTTTATAATGGTTTCATATATATTTTGTAAGATGGCTATTCAGGCAAAATAAACATTTAGGCTAAGATCACATCATATAATACAACAGTGGTTCCCAAACTTTTTAGGTTCAAGGCGTCCTTAATATTTTAATATTTCTCCAAGGTGCCCAAGTCAAAAAATTTCAAGCGCAGAAGCAGAACCTAATCTTGGAAAGGCGCACTGGTAAATTATTTAAAGCAAGAATCCAGTCACCATAACCACTACAGCAATTTGTAGTGGTTATGGTGCCAGTAGTGCCGTAGTGCCCTCCCAGAGTAAGTAGTAAAACTGTTTAAGAACAGTTTGACAAATTACCTGGGATCTGCGGGAATAGGGGCTGTAGAAGGGGACAGGGGCAGTAGTGTGTGTGAGGTGTGCAATGTGTGTGTGTGAGTGGTGGAGTGTGTGTGTGAGGGGTGCATGTGTAAGGGGTGCAGTGTGCATGTGTGTGAGGGGTGCAGTGTCTGTGTATGTGGGGCAGCTTGTGCGTGAGGGTACAGGGTGTGTGTGGGGGCAGTGTGTGTGTGGGGGTAGATCAGATTGTATGACGGGTACAGTGTGTGTGGGGGCAGGTTGTGTGAGGGGTACAATGTGTGTGGGGCAGTGTGTGAGGGGTACGGTGTGTGTGAAGGGTACAGTTTGTGTGTATGGAGGTGCAGTGTGTGTATGGGGGGCAGTGTGTGTGTATGGGGTAGTGTGTGTATGGAGGGTAATTGTGTGTATGGGGTAATTGTGTGGATGGGGGGCATTGTGCGTGTATGGGGGCAATTGTGTGTATGGGGTAATTGTGTGTATGGGGGTAATTGTGTCTGTATGGGGTAATTATGTGTATGGGGTAATTGTGTGTGTATGGAGGCAGTGTGTGTGTATGGGGGTAATATGTTTGTGTGTGGGGGAGGCAGTGTGTGTGTATAGGGGGAGTTATTGTGTGATGTGGTGTCTGTGGGCCTGCAAGAGCAAATTCATGAATATATAATTAAAAAAATTTAAATTAAAAATAATAATTTCTATATCCCCTCTCCCTGCTCACCTTTTCCTGGGAGGGGAGACTATCCCTGATGGTCTGATAAAGAAGCCTGGTGGTCCCAGTGGTGGGAGTGAACTCTAGCACCCTCAGGAGCTGCTAGAGTTCACTCTTGGGAGATTCGGAGCATTGCAGTGGTAACCGTGGCAACCCTCCAAGCTCGCAATAGGAGAATCAGGCGGAGCTACAGGTTAGAGCTCCCCCGTATCCTCTCTCCTTCCCTCAGGGAAGAGGGAGGCACAGTTCCCAGTCCTATGATCATAGCACTGGGAAAATATCTTGCGGCTCCCCTGTGTGCCTGTCATGGTGCCCCGGCACACAGATTGGGTACTGGGGTTTTACAATATCTAAAAGGAAAATGTCCTTTGTGCAGGTCTTGAACTTACCATCTACTGCCCATGGGGTGCAGTAAGGAACACAATAGAACATGAGGACAAATATTGCAGCTAAGATTTCATACATTGTAACCAGTTTGGAAATAAAGTATATTTTTACTTCAGAGACCTGATAGTTGGCTTTCCTTCATAGCTTGTGCAGTAGAAAGTTAAGCAGTGGATCCATATCAAGCTAGGGTCTGATCTTATTAAAAAAAAAATGCACTTGACTGTCTATAGTGGGTGCTTGTATCGAGGTAACCATGTCCCAGCTTCCAAAATGATACCATAATATAATAATAATACTGCACACAAAAATAATGCAAAATTCAATAATGTTGATTGTAGGTATGACCACTTAGACTAGTATTATTACAAATATTTTAACAATATGGTTATCTATGAGAACCTGATTCTAAGGTATATGGAACTAAATACCTCTGCAATATTCAGTTTAGGGGATATTCATATAGATGTTTAATGCAGACCATAACATCCAATGTACTGTATGTGGAAAACATGTATGCAGCAACAGGTATGAAGCAAATGTATACAATGATCATAAACAAAGAAATAAAACAGAAAAAAAAGAGAGAAGAAGGTTCTTTCAAACGACAATAAAGTAAAAAAAAAAAATAAGTATACTATCTCCAAATGATTAGGAGATAACTCTTAATCCAGAACCTCCTTATGAGAGCTCTCAATATTTCACAATAGATATGAGACATACAATGACATCATAGTCAAGAATTGTTAAACAGTTCAGAATCTCCCTGTTGAGCCCAGATGGATCCAGCTAAAGGAGTCCCAGTACAGACTATGCTCCACAATAGTTTCTGACTGATCTTATCAGTGCCAGCAAATGTAATTGATTCTATACCAATCACTTTTTGTGACTATGATTTAAAGGGACAATGTTTTATTCTAATTGCCTTTTACTTATAATAGATTGTTTATACCCAACAAAGTGACCAAAAATGTTTGTTTTTGTTTTTTGTTTTATGGTGTTGTAACACATGGCTAAAACACAAAACTATGCATGCTCTAGAGTTAAAAGTGTTAAGAAGTTTCACCTTATACAGGACCGGTGCCAAGTTTCACCTTATACATTAGTGTTTCATATCCCCTCTCTTGAATGTCTTACCCGTTTGTGCATTACACCCCCTTTTAGTGTGTCTCATACAAGCTCTTTTATGTATTTCCTACTCCCCCCCAGCCCCTTTGTGTCTCTTTCTTCCCCCAGTCCCTATTTCTCTTTCTCCCCCTCAGCCCCTACCTATCTCTCTTTCTCCCATATAGACATAGATACATATATGCACAAACATAAAGACACACAACCATACAAGCACACAAACATAGTTATTCAGGCATACAGTCACAAAGATATACAGACACACAGTCATAAAAGGCACACAATCAAACAAACATGGGCATACAATCTGCACATAAAGGTACACTGTCATACAAACACAGACATACATTCATACAGACAAAGGCACACAGAGAAATATAGACACAGACATAAAGAGACAAAGAAAGGCATATAGAGACATACATACACAGTGATACCGAGATATACATACGCAGACAATCATACAGATACATACAAACAAAGCATACAGAGACATACATACACAGGCAGTCTTACAGACTGTATGTCTGTCTGTGTATGTTCACAGGGTGGCTAAAAGATAGATCCCCATCTGTCGTGCAACTTCAACAATGCTTTGAAAGCTGGGGCTCTACCGATTCCCCATGCTTGCAGGATTGTATTTAGCACTGGGCAGTATTTCTGTGTGTTTGAATGTAAGCATGCTTTTGTATGGAGTATGTTTGTGTGAATGTGGGGATGTGTTTGTATGTAGTGTTTGCGTTTGAATGCAAGCATGCATTTATGTGTAGTGTTGGTTTTTGAATGCAGGGGTGTGCTTATATAATTTTAGTGTCTAATACAGAGGTGTGTTTGTATGTAGTGTTGACATTTGAATGCAGGGGTGTGTTTGTAGTGTTGATGTTTGCATGCAGGGGTGTATTTGTGTGTAGTGTTGGCATTTTGAATGCTGAGATGTATGCACATATACACATACACTGCTACACACACACACACACACACACACTGTGATACACATACACATACTTACACACATGGAGATACACAGATACAAATATACACAAACTGATACACATTCAGATAGACAGGCACAGATACACACACATATACAGATACACACAAACACTGACATACAGACACACTGACGGACATACAGATATATACACACACTGACATATAGACACACAGATGCACACTGACAGAAATACAGAATCACACACATACACACTGATAGACATATAGACACACATAAAGACACACTGAAAGATATACAGATACACATACACTGACAGACAGACACACACACAGACACACACGTGCTGGTCAAAATATACACTTTTCTATCCAGCCTCCCGTTTCCTACATTGTGGGTTCAGGAGGGTGGCTTACCTGGGATCGAGAGTGCTGCCTGAGTTGGGAGTTGGAGGAGCTGGCCCTGCCAAGCCCCCCTCCTCTTTGCCTTCTCCTGCTCCAGTCTTCTTGGGAGGACTTCCTTCCATGCTGATAACAAGAGGGGCTAGCTCCGCCCTTGCTGATCACCAGCTACGCTGTGTCCTACAGAGGGAGCAGAGATATGACATGTTCACACAGTCACACAGTACACACTCCACACAGTCTGCGGCAATGCAAAGAATCAAAGACAGGGTGGGTTGAGTTGCTGGTGCTCGGTCACACTACAAGAAGTGACCATAGGAGAGGATGAGCCCTATGTGCTTTCCTCCTGCCAGCCACCCGGACATTTGTGCCCTTGGCTGGTGCGCCCTAAGGCGGCCGCCTGTTCCACCTTATGGATGCGCCGGCCCTGACCTTATATAGAATAAATAACATTTGTGATAATTGGCAAAAAAAAAATAACTAATTGGAGTGGAGGAAGTCAATCATTAACGCTATCTATCTGTTCATTCTTTCTGTAATGTGGGCTTGTCTCTCTTGTAATTATGGATTAAAAGATGTAAGAGTAAGGAGCAAATACATTTCTTAGTATTGCCCGGCATAGTTTCTTTGGAACTAAACGAGTTAGATGGAATGTGAAAATTGGCTATTTGAAGAAGTGACCTGAATTTAAAGTAATGTGAAAGTATTCATCATTGAATAATGTGTTATTGTATAAATCTTGGAGTGCTATTTCTTTTATCTTTAATCTGTTTAGGGATATATTTTCAATGCTAATAGTGCAGGTTGCATTATAGAAACTTACCAATGCATATTTGTCTTTCGCCATTCTAAATTGCGTCTTTATGTAACAATTTCAGGTCTCGTTTTGTTCATTTTACTTTAAAAAAAAATCAAGGACAGTTTACTAAAGCTATTTAGTCCCATGCAGTTCATTGACAATACCAGCTTTATAAAACAAATTCTGCTTCTCCAGAACCATGTAAGACTACATTGGAATAGTTCCTCTACCATAATGAAATAGAAAAAGCACTAATCTGGTTATAAATGTGATATTAAAAAATAGAAAGTCATATTTTATTGAATACTAAGTCTGAGTGTAATTATGTTGCACTTTTCCATATGTTTTTTCTGAATAATCTAATTCTACATATTGCTACTACTTTTCAAACAGTAAAGCATCAAATGCAGGAACATAATACAAACCACATATTCCACTTCAGCCTGGTCTGGTGAAGTTTTAAGATGGTGGGGCTAAGACTCCTCCCCAAAATTTTATCATCCCTATACTCATATAATGCAGAGAAGTATGCATATTACAGATAGGCTCATACAAAAAATTAAGCTGGGCACAACATAAAGATATCTATAAAATACATAGATCTGAGTACAATGCAAATTTACCCATACCACAAACAAAGCTAATAATAAAAATAGAGATATAATACACAGAGCTGGGCACAATACAAAGATATCTTTATAACAAATAGAGCAGAGTAAAATATAGAGAAATATTAAACAGAGTTGGGCACAATAAGGAGATACTCATAATATGGGGATACAGCCAGGATCACTGTAAAAGATTACACAGAGCTTTAATACAGAGATCCCCCGACAGTACATGTCTATGTATAATGCTTCAGCTCTCTCTGCCTATACTCCTAGCCCCAGGGCCAGATTAACATAGGGGCTAATGGAGCTGCAGCTCAAAGCCCATGCATATGGAATAGGCCCATTGATTTTACTACTCTTCACATGCTCTTGTTTAAGTATGGAAACTTAAGAGGGATGTAGGGGAACAAAACGTGTGTGGACTGGCTTACTATGAAATTAGTTAAGGTAAAGCTGGCTTTGCGCACTATGCAAATGCTCTTCTTGCTTCAGTATCTATAACACTGTGGCTTTCACTACATACATGTTTTCTCTGTCCCAGACTGTATAACAGGAGCTTCTGCCTGCTAGTAAGATAGTTAGGAGAGGAGTGGACCAGCGAATGCTAGGGGATAGTCCTTAGAAAGCGTGGAGTGAGCGCATCATTAGACACATTTATGCCAATCTCAGGGTACTGTCTGCACTGTATGCTCTTAGTTGATCATCCTGCATCATTGGAAAGCAACCTGACTTGCATTCACGTCAAGCTAACCATCTGTTTCTTCATGCAGACACGCCCTCTTTTGGGTCATTTTTGGCCCTTTGGGTGGCTACAGTTATGTGATTCACATCAGTGGCCCACCCTTTTACCTGGCCCACCAAAATCCTGCTTCACCAGAACCTGCTGCAAGGGGTATGGATTTACTTGAAACATGAAAGCGACAGATTAGCATAGAGTGTGTGTTTTCTAATAGCTATATCCTGTGAGTTTCCCTCTAGTACCACCTCCACCAGATACATGACGCTTGGGAGGTATGATTGTTTTAGTATTTTCTGTCGATAAGATTCTGTAATTAGGCCCATCATAATTGTCAGCACCAGACCTAATGGGCTCTTAATCCAACCCTGCCTAGCCCTCTCTTAGCTCTCCCTTTCAGTAATGCTCCTGCTATGATAACTTTAGCTTTCTATCAAATAGTGTTGCTGTTATGAAACATATCAGCTACTTCTTTAGCTCTCAGCATATGTACCTACATGGTAAAAACAAGATAGTGATTAGACTCCAACCATGTCAGTTATGCCTGACTCACTATTATCTTTCTTCACATAGTGTACACAGGGTCAAAGCAACAGAATACTGATAAACTCCAAACATGTCAGCTACTCCTGACTCACTATTAGCTCTCAGCACATAGCATACACAGTGTTAAAGCAGCTGGATAATGATAAACTTATTACCTCTGCAGTGGGCAATATAAATAATCTGCAGTGGTAATATGGAGCCAAGAAGTAGCTGACCTGGTTAACATAAGCAACAATCCATACAGGTTAAAACAAATTGAAATCAGAATCAGCTCAATCTTCAAAGTCACAGCCCCAGTCCTGCAGTTTGAAGGACTTTTCAACTAGCCTATAATGAGTGTCTCAGGTACGTGCAGTAGGAGTGTGCAGCTGGTTGGTATATACCGCAAGAGTCATTAAAACTATTAGTAAAAGGCAATAGTGCTCTGTGTCAGAAACCTCTCCCTCCCCTTGTTACCCCTGGGCTCCTCAGGCTTTAAATGTATTAATTATATATTTGAATAAATTCCCTGCTTAATCAACCCTTAAGCAGTCAATGGGGCTATAGGGGAGATAAAAAGAAAATATGTTTCACTTACATTTGATAGGGGCCTGAAGCTGCTGCCACTGTGCTCTCCCTGTGCTGGTTCCAAATGGCTATTTGCTTCTCTCTCCTGTGGGAACTGTAAGCACACACTTTGGTGCTATCAGCCAATAATGGCCCCTGAATAGAAAGGCCAATAGTGTTAAAGCAGCTGTCTAAATGGCAAAACAATGGCAAAACAATGGCAAAACAATGGAAATTCCTCACATTCCTTCTTAAAGGACACTAGGCATGTGCAAAACCTGCTAAAACCGAACGTATTTCAAACCGGACCATTATTTTGACATGCTTAGATGCTCTTAAACTTCTACAATCAGCTACCTTTGAGCCCTGCAAATCTGAAACTTATTACATATTAATGTTTTTTGGCTTACCACCCCCTCTCCAGAAAAAGCATCTTAGTGTTTCTAAACACCTGCAAATCATTTTCCCCCACATAAAAACTGGTGGAGTGTTGCCCCTATGGAGAATATCCCGTGGTAATGATACATATCATGTGTATGTAAAAATGTAGTAGAACATTTAAAGCTGCAATACCCTGATCTCCCCTACTGTCTGCTGCAGCACTGAAATAACACCCAAAAACATTAAAGAACACCCCCAGCACCAAGGCTACTACAGCCATACCAAGAGTGCCCTGGAAATCTCCCAATATCAAACCATTTGGGAACAGTTTAACAACTTACTTTGGGCCACTGGGCAAACATCACCTTTTCTGTTGCTGAAAAGGAGCTTCCCTTATCTCCTCTAAGCTAGGTCCTGCTACACAAAAGATGATTGATGGATAGGGGACACCCACTAAATGTTCATTTTATTTACAGATCAAGTGACAGCCGACCAATATAGGGAAAAAGGGGACGAGCAGTAAAATGATCTTTTCTTCCAAGCAGGCCCTCTGGCAGCCCATTCTTGAACATTTTGTTGGATTTTATTTCAGGGACATGTCAAAACAGCAGGCCAACAAAGTCACCCATGGGTTGGCAGTTCCTTGATAAGCATGATATCATTCCTTTGTTATTCGCTTTCAGCAGGAACATAGTCTTATTACATTCCATTCCTACTATTGAAGGAGCAGTTGTCTATGACTATAGGTTAGTGGATGCATTTTACAACAGATTTATGGAGTGATCTTAGTGACCATGATCCCCTCTTTTCTGTGACTCAGCATAGTGGTGGTAGTGGACGAGGTGTAAACTTAGCAGCATGTCAGGCTAGAAGTTGATCTGTAGGGAGGCAGAGTTATCAACGTCTCCTGCTACATGCTGAATTGACGCATGAAAATCACACTTCAGCCAAATGGTGTCAAATTGGCTGGGAGAGCAGGCTTGCACCAATTTGCACAATGGGCTCATGATCAGAGACAGAGCTGCTAACATGACTAAAAGCTCTGTGACTTTTCGTAAAGTGACAAACTTTAAGCCACAGTAATATCGGTTTGGGACAGGTCATCCCCTTTTTCACCTACTTCATTAACAAGATGGATGCATTCCTGGAAAACAGAAATGTCTACTCAATGCTAGTCAGACCGAGCAAATTGCTAATTGCCCATAACTAGTAATAGGGGGAAAGTAGCAATCCGATTTGACAGATTGACATATTAATGGGCAAAAAATATTAGCAAGGCGTGTGATTTAAAAAGAAAGAGAGACATGTTGGCTGAGGCAGATGTGCAAATTGAGCCATATTTGCTGTCATTGCCTACTACTCCCATCAGCAGTGGTGGCAGCATAACCCCAACATAGCAGAGCAGAGGATCTGTGGTGTGGGCTGAGGCTGTTCGAATTTCCAGTTGAGAAAGGGATTTAGCAGGCAGCCAAAAATGTAATGCCTCTAAAATTGTCAGAGCATATCTGTGCAAAAGTGATTTGTATCCTAGTGAGGACCATCTGTGTACTGCTATTGTCATGTCAATCGACCAATATCCAAAATGGCCAATATACCCACAACATATTGACCCCCAAAGGCTTTTTCATTTTCTTTTCACTTTTTTAATGTGGTTGCTGACTTGCAAGTGATGGTCTTCTGCCACATAGTTGACCGTCGCACCACAGGTTTTTTTTGTTTTTTTTTAAAGAATTGGCATTAGTAATATGAGATTTCACATTCTGGTAGAAATTTGTCCTTTCTCAGCAAAATGTTTTAATTTGGACAAACATATTAGTTTATTTAATAACCCATTTAGTGTTACATGAAGTGTGTGGCTAAACAGGCCTTTCTGCCAGTATTAATTTTGTCGACTAACAATTTTAGTAAACTTTTAGTCAACTAAACTTTTTGAGATTTAGTAGATTAAAACTAGATTAAAACTAATACAATTCAGATGACTAAAATACAACTAAAATGTATTTTTATTTAAATACTATGACTAAATCTAAATTTAAATTTGCTTCCAAATTAACACTGCACAGAAGGGCTGTGGAAAGGGGCAAAAGGGCTTGGCGTGGAGACACCTGAATGGACTAGGAGGACACAAAGAGACATAGAGTGGCTGGGGAAGGGGAAAAAGAGACAGATAGAGGCTTTAATTAAACCCATTATATTTTAGTTGCGCCAACTAAAATTACTGGAGGTTTAGTCGACTAAAACTAAAACAATTCAGATGACTAAAATACGACTAAAACTAAAATGGCTTTTTAGTCAAAGACTATGACTAAAACTACATTGAAATTACCCGCCAAAATTAACACTGCTTGCTGCATATCTATTTTGTCTTTACATCTTTTCCCTGCCTAAACACAGGATTAAACTGGATAGATGAGAAGTTGCTAAACATGAAACTTAGGTTGCTTCTTCTCAGTATGGTTGAAGAGGCCATATTCCTATGCTCAGATATTCTCAGTTATAATCTCCTGTATCCATGGTCCAATATCAGATTATGTTTTACTTAGTTTTTCCTTTGAGCCAGCAAGCATTACAATGACGTTTCACACACATAAACAAATGTAGCTTGTGGAGCAAACATTAAAGTCAGAAAGAAAACATTGTATCAAATAGTAAATACGATGAAAATGACACAAATACACCTTCTCTGTCATTTTAATTGCAAGCCACACACCACTCTCATCCCACTCACGGACACTCCCAAATCAATTCCCAAATTATTAGACGCTGATACATGTTTATGAATATGTGTGTAGTCAATTCTTTTTATTTGTGCTACAGCTTGAAATACACAAAGTTCATTTCAAACTTAAAGGACCACTATAGTGCCAGGAAAACATACTCGTTTTCCTGGCACTATAGTGCCCTGAGGGTGCCCCCACCCTCAGGGACCCCCTCCCGCTGGGCTCTGGGGAGAGGAAGGGGTTAAACTTACCTCTTTCTCCAGCACCGGGCAGGGAGCTCTCCTCCTCCTCTCCAACACCGCTCCTCCTCTTCGGCTGAATGCGCATGCGCGGCAGGAGCTGCGCGCGCATTCAGCCAGTCTCATAGGAAACAAAAAGATATGGAAGGGCTGCCCAAATAAGGGTAGATAGTCCAGTAAAGTATTGCTAGGGTGCCAATAGATGGTCTAGGATACTTGATAGAGTTCCTCTGTGGATGCGTCTGGTGTAGACCGTTCCATATATGTAAATACAAGAGAGGTAGAGGCGACTAATGGTATAGTATGAAAGTTCAGGGTGTGATAGGTAACAAAAAGTAAAGAACTCACATTCAAGAGAGCTATGGCCAGCTCTGGTGTGGATTGCGTACAGAGGTATAATCCCCGCTTATGGGATATGTAGGGAGGGGGTCTCCGTCAACACCGTCTGGTAGTCCAGAACTCGGGAAAGAAAGACAGAAAGCAACAATAGTGCTCTCAATTTTGATGTGGTTCAATGTGCAGATAAGAAGAGGTAAAAAACTCACATTTGAGGGAGCTATGGCCAGCTCTGGTGTGGATAGCGTACAGCGGTATAATCCCCGCTTATAGGATATGTAGCGGCGATACGTCCGTCAGCACCGTCTGGTGATCCAAGGCTCCAATATAGAAGAATAAAAAGCAGCAATAGTGCTCTCAATTGTGATAGGTTAAGAGAGTAGTAGAGAAAATAAAATAATACTCACAAAGATAGAGCAGAGGTACTGCTCTATGGATAGGCGCCGGTGGTATGATCCCCACCTAGGATTTCTTGGAGTACTGGAACTTTAAAATTGCCAGTGGAAGTAAAAGTAACCAGGAAAGGTTAAAATGCCAGGAATAGGTAAAAAAAAGTTGTTTAAAGTGCATAAAGAGTGCAATAAAAAGGATTGGTACAATAAAGTAGCCAAAAAACTTTTATTGATCTAAAATACACAGTAAAATACAGAATTAATAACCATAAACGTGTTTCACCATAAGTGGCTTCTTCAGAATGGGATAAAAGTAGTAACCTGGCAGGGGTTGTTTAAATAGGGCTATGTTAATTAGAAAATTGTGCCAAAAGTATAATTGGCCAATCAGAGACAATTTTTAAAAACACTTTTCAAAATTAGGATTCAAGAGTATGGGAGTGATGTTATAAAGGTGATGAGTCCATTTAAATTATTTAAATGTGAAAAAGAGGGTGAGAAAGTTGTTTTTTAAAGAGAAAGAAAGAAAAAAAAAAAGTTGTTTGATTAAAGTTCGTTAAAAAATTGTTTGATTAAAGTTCGTTAAAAAAAAAAGTTGTTTGATTAAAGTTCGTTAAAAAAAAAAAAGTTGTTTGATTAAAGTTAAAAAAAAAGAGTTGTTTGATTAAAGTTCATTAAAAAAAAAAAGTTGTTTGATTAAAGTTCATTTAAAAAAAAAATAAGTAGATGGTTTAAAGGTACAGAGATACAGAGATATATGTAAATGGAGTATGCATGAAAAGGGGGTAATATAATCCCAAACATAATGATTTAAATAGGGGTTATATTATACCCCAGAGTAATAATATATTACAGATGTTAAATGAAAATAATAGATAAAATAAAAATAAAATTAAATAAAAGATAACACAGAATACAAGATACATAAATGGAAAGGCATAGATGAAAAATTAAAACTTAAAAGATTATTATAATGAGGGTTGGTTAGGTCCAGACATAAAGAATAAAAGCATGTAGATAAGGGTTGTATATAGGAATTTAAATAAAATTAAACAGGTCAAAATCAACATTTAAACCAGATGGGGTAAGAGTTTTGAGATTAAAAACCCATTCCATCTCAGCTTTACCTAATATGTTCTTAATGTTAAAACCTCTCCATGGTATTATACATTTTTTTATGCCGATGCATTTAAGGTGTCTTATGTCGTTATGTGTACAAAAGTGTTTGGAGACTGAGTGATTCAGGTAGCCTTTTTTTTATATTTCTACAGTGTTCACTCAGTCTCACTTTAAGACTTCTTGTGGTCATCCCTACATACTGGAGACCACAAGGGCACTCCAACAAGTAGATGACATTTTTGGTATCGCAACTGATAAAATCTTTAATTTTATAGGTTTTGTTGGTGATATTAGATTTAAAACTGGTGGTTTTGGAAGGGACGGAGGGGTCTGTGTTTTTGCATACAATGCATCTTTTACATTTATAAAAGCCACTGGCATTGGGCATAAAAGAATTAAAAGTAGGTTTGGTTTCTTTTGTAAAATTGGTGGTTAAAATGGATTTGAAGTTTGGGGCACCTCTAAAGACAACATTAGGCTTGTCAGGTATAATATTTTTAAGTATTTCGTCTTCTTTTAAGAGGTGCCAATGTTTTTTGATAATTTTTTTGACATGGCCACTTTTGTTATTAAAATTGAAAATAACAGGAAGGGGCATGGTGTTGGTGGTGGGTTGGGTATTGTAAGTTAGGAGGTCTGCTCTATCTTTTTTGGTGATGGTATTTATAGTGGTGTTGAGGCGGGTTGGTGAGTAATTTTTCTCAATAAATTTTTCTTTTAGATAATCTGATTGTTTGTTAAAATCTTCTATTTGGGAGCAATTCCTTCTGAGACGAAGGAATTGGCTTTGAGGGGCACTTTCCAACCAAGGTTTGTAATGGCAGCTAGATCTTTCGATAGCTGTGTTGACGCAGACTTTTTAAAAAATGTTTTGGTGTGGATGGTATTGTCTGTAATGAAGATGTTGAGGTCTAACAAATTAATAGATTCCTTACTTGTTTCGTGGGTTAGGGTAATGCCTCTATTGTTGATGTTGAGGTGGTGGATAAAAGAGTTAAAAAGAGCTTCTGTGCCATCCCAGATAAAAAACAAATCGTCTATATATCTAAAATATGTTACAAGGTTCGTACACCAAGCGTGCCTTCCCCATATGGCTGTGGATTCCCAGTCGGCCATAAAGAGGTTGGCATAGCTTGGCGCGAACCTTGTACCCATCGCAGTGCCTTGTTTTTGTAGGTAAAAGGAGTCAAAAAAACAAAAATAATTGTTGGTTAAAATGATATTAATACCTTCTAAAATAAAATTTATTTGGGCAGGGGGGGATTCTGTTTTCTTTAGTTAAAATTTCTCTGATTGCCTGGCATCCTATATGGTGGGGTATAATCGTGTATAGGGATTGGACATCACAAGTAGCTAAAATGTAATTAGTTTGCCATTTGAATTTGTCTAAAAAACGTAGTAGTGACATAAAGTCTTTTAGGTAAGAGCGCATTAATTTAACGGATGGTTGGAGGAGTATGTCAATGTATTCTGACAGATTGCAGAGTAGGGAATTTATCCCTGACACGATGGGTCTGCCAGGGGGGTTATTAATATTTTTATGTATCTTTGGTAAAAAGTATATGACAGGGAGTTTAGGGTATTTGATGTTAAGATAGTTGTATTCGTTTTTGGTTAGGATGCCAGAATCCAAGCCTTTTTGTAAAAAAGTGGATAGGGTGATTTGGATGGTAGGGGTGGGGTCAGAGGGTAGTTTGTTATATGTTTCTGTATCATGTAGTTGTCTATGTGCCTCATCTATGTACATCTTGCTAGATAGGATAACGATCCCACCTCCTTTATCTGCCGGCTTTATGACAATATCTTTGTCTTCTTGTAGTTGTTTCAGTGTGTTGCGCTCGGCATGGGTGAGGTTGTGTGAGTCATATTTGTTATATTTAATTTTTTCAAAGTCTTTTAACACAAGTTTTTCGAACATGATGAGGGGTGCAGATTTGCAGTAGGAAGGGTAAAATTTGGATTTTTCTTTCAAATGAGTGTTGATGTTATTGGGGTTTTTGATACTAGGCGTGGGGGGTGGAGAATTGGTTGTGGTGGGTAATTTGTCGTTAAAAAATCTCTTTAGGGTAGCTTTGCGAACAAATTTGTTGATGTCTAAAAAGGCTTCGAAAGATTTAAAAGGGTTAGTCGGTGCAAATTTCATACCTTTATTAAGGACGGTTATTTGGGTGGCGGATAAGATTTTGTTGGACAGATTAAAAATACCGTTGTAGGAAGTGTTTGAAGGGTTTACGGTCTGTCTAGCCTTTCTCTTTTGTCCTCTTCCGCTGCTGCGTTTACCTCTGGGCTTAAAATTCTTTTTTTTGTTCGTGGAGGGTAAGGTGTATTGGCTGTTAAATTTGGGTGGGTGCGAATCTCTAAAAAATGATCTTCGTTTTCTATTTCTGAGTCAAGTGACAGTAATTGGAAACGATTAGGGTGATTGGGAATAGTAGGTGATTGGGTGAAATTGGAATATTGTTGGTGACTATTTGCGTATTGGGGTCTTTGGGGTTTGGGTGAGTGTTCAGGTACATTGTAATAGTGGGGTGATCGTGGTGGTTTATATGAAGTTTTGCGATATCTTTGGGGTGCTGGTAAGTGTTGGGGAGGGTGAGAGTAGGATGGCTTGGAGGTAGGTTGGTGGTGGTAGTGGTTAGTTCTATAAGTGTGTGGTTTGAAGGGAGACCGGTAGGGGGTCTGTGTCCTTGGTAGTGGTGTTGTGGTGGTCGGTATGAGGGTTTGGGTGCAATTTGTTGGTGATGAGATCTGTCATATTTGTATGGTTCAGAGGAGTATTCAATGTGAGGAGGGTTGTCAGAAATGTATTTTTTGTTTAAGTGATATGTCCTCACTTGTTTGTTTGCATAGTCGTGTTTGTCTCTAATATATTTCTTGATTTTGAGGTGTTTGGTGTCCATTTCTATTTTTTCTATTTTGCTTTGAATAAGGATAGAGTTTTGTCTGTATACACGTGTATCCATAAATGGCATTAGTTTCTCTTTTAAGTCATTAATTTCTATGTCTAGTAGTGACAATCTTTTACTTTTTTTAGTGACTAGAGTTTCCATGAGTCCGAATGTGCATAGTTCAAGTTTACTGTACCACTCGTCCGTGAATTCTAAGTCATCTTGATCTGAGGCAGGGAGTTTGAGCAATCTTAGGCCTCGGGGAGTGATTTGCTCTTCTATGTATTTTTTCATGGTGGCTATTTCCCATTTTAGTTTGATTTCAGATGTTAATGCTTTTTCTAATTTTATGAAAAGTTCTTGTTGGCTTAAAGTGTGGTGTCTGATGGGTACAGGGCTAATGGGTCTTGTAGGTTCAGAATCATATACATTGTTAACATCAATAACATAATTATTCCTAAAGTCAAAGATGGACATAATTGAGGAGAACAAGCAGCTAAAGACGAGGGGAATAGATATAGATAAACACAAAAATAATTCAGCGCTAGTAATCACAAAATTAGTCAAGGTAGGCAGCAACCCAAATGAAGGAAAGCCCCTCGGGTCCTTCGGTGGATAGATACAAAAAGATATGGAAGGGCTGCGCCAAATAAGGGTAGATAGTCCAGTAAAGTATTGCTAGGGTGCCAATAGATGGTCTAGGATACTTGATAGAGTTCCTCTGTGGATGCGTCTGGTGTAGACCGTTCCATATATGTAAATACAAGAGAGGTAGAGGCGACTAATGGTCGCCTCTACCTCTCTTGTATTTACATATACGGAACATTTAACCCAGATGGGGTAAGAGTTTTGAGATTAAAAACCCATTCCATCTCAGCTTTACCTAATATGTTCTTAATGTTACCACCTCTCCATGGTATTATACGTTTTTTTTATGCCGATGCATTTAAGGTGATTCATGATGCTTTCCTATGGACGCTTGCGTCTTCTCACTGTGATTTTCACAGTGAGAAGCACGCAAGCGCCTCTAGCGGCTGTCAATGAGACAGCCACTAGAGGCTTTAGAGGCTGGATTAACCCATTTATAAACATAGCAGTTTCTCTGAAACTGCTATGTTTATAAAAAAAAGGGTTAACCCTAGCTGGACATGGCACCCAGACCACTTCATTAAGCTGAAGTGGACTGGGTGCCTATAGTGGTCCTTTAACCCCTTAAGGACCAAACTTCTGGAATAAATGGGAATCATGACATGTCACACATGTCATGTGTCCTTAAGGGGTTAAGGCAACATAGCCAAAAATGAAAAAAAAGTTCTCCAAATAAATTTTGCTTAAAGTTTGGCTACATTTGGCTTAAAAATAAATTTCACTATAAATTATCTATGAATTCCTGTACTATTCCCACTTTAGTGAATAACAGTGCTAACAAATAATTTTATTTACACTCACATTGTTTGCAAGTTTAACCCAAACAGATCAATTAACTCATTGTTTAATAATCCTAAAAGTATCAATGCTCTATGTATATTCTTGTTTTAATATGCCTATTAGTTTAACCATCAACTGTGGCATTGACAGTGATTTGCACGATAACATAGACCATATTATTCAGCTGGAAAATTCACCCATTGCCTCAGTTGGATGTTTTTCCTAACCTGGCTATCATGGCTTACATTTTACAAACCAAATGTCAACATACCATAAATGTGCTGCCTTTAGCATATGGAATCAGTAATCACAGCAAGGTGTCTAAGCATTTTATCCTTAACGGAGTTTGTCAAGACAATGCTTGATTCTTAAAACACATTTTTCATTAAATAGGGAATTGATTGCACTGTTCAGATGATGACTTATTGCTAGAAACATTATTAGGTAATACAAGTTAGCAATCAAAATCGACACTTTCATTTACATAATTAGAGTTACAAGTATATATGCACAATATACCAAATCTGTATATAATTGTATATATTAAGAAAATGGTGGTCTATACAAATTCTATTTAAAAAGGAAATATATGAACATATATCAACATATAATTATATTATAAATCAAAATATGACTTGTTTCATGACTTATATGACTTATATATGACCCAGGACACAATTTATCATAAATATTATGTAGAGATCCTAAATTATATAACAACCTATGAGATCAAGTACCAATGACTTTGTGGACTCCTGCACATAATATTGTAATCATATGAATAACTCTGTCACTTTATTGTGAAGTTTAACAAATGCAAAGGTTCTCAATGTACAGTGTGAAATTCTTAATACAGATATATAGCCTGTCCTTAATTTTACTTTTATAGGGCATAGATGATTTAGAATATATAGTGACATAAGCTATGTGTCTGTCTGTCAGCCTGTCCCCAAACTGGGATAGAGCAGAGTGCAGGAGGGACATCTGAGATCTGTGTCCAGAAGAGTGGACACAGATCTCAGATGTCCCTCCTGCACTCTGCTCTAGGAACAGTTAAGAAAATGTGCAGTAGCCACAGAATGACAAATACACACCAGGAAAAAAAAAATAACTCTATTTGTGAGAAAGTCAAATCTATCTATCTATATATCTATCTATCTATCTATCTATCTATCTATCTATCTATCTATCTATCTATCTTTCTAAATATATATACAATTTCTATTATAATATACATACAAATACCCCACTTATCAAGGATTGACCTTAATTATATCAATATTTTTATACATAAATACATTTAAGAGGATTACATATCATTATACCTGATATTATTAAATACAAAATGTAAATAAAAATCACCAAAATTAATTGAAATCAATTAAAAAATATATAATTCATTTCTGACTTTTCTTTTTATTAATTTATATTATTGATTTGATACGCTAGAGGCAGCGCATTTCCTTGCACACTCTGGACTATTAGCTACCAAGTTGACAGCCTACATTTATTGTCACCATGAAGAACACTGGTTATAATGTGCTATATAAATTTCTAGGTACATCCCTGTATACAGTGGACCGCTTCCTTGCTGGAACAGAGGAAAACCTTAGCACTGCTGCCCCACACTCCTTGGACCGACTGGAGCCTCTCTGTCCTGGAACAGTATAGGGGACAGGATGACACACAGTCCTGGGAGCATAAGTCCTTCCAAGGACTCTCCCCATCGAATCCTCCATGCAGCTGGAACAAGGTGCAGAGCAGTGATTATAGCCCTTCCCCTCCAAGTAACTAGATGACACATAATTCTGGGAGTACAATTGATTTTAATGAGCCAAACTCTGCCTTTTATGCACAGACCCTAGCAGGGGGGTCTCCACTGTATTCAGCACAAGTCCCTTCCAGGAATCTCTGGGCCTGGGAGATAGTTGTGTTAAAGACCGGTAAGCTAATTATCTCCCAGGAACAAGAGGCACACACACAAACATAACACATAAAAATAACCCAAAACATCATAAAAACATTAAGTAACCCTATAAATAATACATACCTAAATCTGAGCACCCAAGTTCTCCAAATAGCGCTCAGATCCATGATAGCGCTCAGAAGATGCCACTGTGTTAAAAGTCTGACCGGCCACACGCATGGTCCTATGCCCCAAATAGTTCCAGGGCGTTTGGTGCTTTTGCCTGTCAATTTTCTGGAGGTCCTGCGGCTAAAATACGGGGTGCTTCATCTGGCTCTCAGACAGTGTTTGTTCCCCTTAATCTCAGGCACCTTCCCTCCAAAAAGCGCTATCCTGGTGGATTTCAAAGTGGTTCAAAACAGCGAACCAAGTTGTCCGGGAACCGCACTGTCACCTCATGCCGAAAACAGTTCCATAACATTCCCGGCTAAGTCCCGCTGAGGTGACCTGGAATCCACAAAGTCCTCATACCGAAATTAGTTCCATAGCGGTCACGATTAAGTACTGCTGAGGACTATTCATTTGTTTCATGCTTACGGCCACCAGAGAGCTAGTGTCCGGTTCCATTTGCATAAAGAGAAAGTACCGAACCAGGGGGACCCAGGGAAAGCTACTAATGGCGGCTTGGCAGGGTAACTCCCAAACAGTGTCCCAGACCTAGACCATAGTCAGTGGGCAGGAGGCCGGCTTCCACACTCTTCCAGGAGTCCGTGGCAAATGTACATGGGAGGGAGCATTTGTCACAATACTATTCAAACATCTACTGGATTTAGGGAGGATCTGCAATCTATTCAGCGGTTACTCATAAACTAAGAGAGAAATTGCAAACTTGCCCCTGGACAATCATTCAACACCAGCTTTAGCATCAACCTTGTGGGTGTATTGCACTATTCAATCTTGTGACCAGATATATTGCTTAGATTATTGCTTAGATTATTGCACATTTATTGAATCTATTTTATTGTATTGCTTTTACACACACACACACACATATATATATATATATATATATATATATATATATATATATATATATATGTGTGTGTGTGTGTTCTATATGTAGATAGCATGTATAATGTTTACAGTGCTTCTCCATTTTTTTCAGTTTGCTTAGTTGTTTATATTGTAGAGAGTCACACATCTTTGGAGAACATGCATTGCAAAAGGAGTCTATATTTAGTTTTTATAAAAAAATGTTTTGCTCCCTCGTGGCTATATACTATATTTACTTGTCTCTCTTGTAATTATGGATAAAAAAAAATTAAAGAGCCAACACATTTCTTAGTATTGTCCAGCATAGTTTCTTTGGAACTAAACAAGTTAGAAGGAATGTGAAAATTGGCTATTTGAAAAACTGTCCTGAATTTAAAGCAGTATAAATGTATTCATCATTGAATAATGTGTTTTGTATATATACTGGAGTGCTATTTCCTTTCACTTTAATCTGCTTAAGTTTTTTTTTCAAGGTTAATAAAATAGGTTGTACATTATAGAAAACTGCATATACCATAGAATATTTGTCTTCATGCCATTCCCAGATTGCGTCGTTATGTAACAATTTCAGTTCTCATTGTGTTCATCTTTCTTTTTCAAGAATCAAGGGCAGTTTACTAAAGCTATTTAGTCCCATAGTCAGTTCAATGTCAATACCAGCTCTATAAAAAAAACTGTTGCCTCTGCAGAATCTCTTAAAAAGCCCACATTGAAATAGTTTTTCTACCATTAATTTAAACATTAAAAGCAATAATATGGTTACAAACTTGATTTAAAAAAAAAAAAAAAAAACTAGAAAATCACATTTGACTATACCTGTTCTCAGAAATTACCAGCCTTGCACTGTAAGGTTTAGCTCAATCCAGGAGCTTGATTTGGCAAAAGGGGGCAGCAGTTGTCAACCTTTTAATAAGCTGAGCTCCTGGGAGTACATTCCTGGCACCTTAACAACTACAATAGGTAGTTGTTCTTGGGGTGTTCCTTTAATATAAAATTTTAAAAAGCATCCATTGGACCCCAATATTTCTGTCTAGAGTCTAGACTTGCAGCAAGAAAATTAATAATTGGGCACAGGAGATGGTCCTTCTCAAGAGACCCTTTAATTATTATGAACCTCATAAAACCCAAGGAATGCTCAATCTCATTGGTCTATAATAAAAATATGGGGCTTCTGTTTGCTGCTAGGGTCTCAAGTGGAGTGAAGATGGGGCCTCCACTTGAGACCCTACCAAATATTATTAGGGCCCATATAAACTACTTTATATTATAACTATAGATTTAATAATTTAATAATGTTGAGTGAGAGAAAGCTCTGTGTATGAATGTGTCAGTATATCAATAGAAAAGGTTAATTCTTATTTAAATATATAGGTGATAAGCAGATGTTAAGCTGCCAGAAATGCAGTTCTTCAATTATGAAGCATAGCAGCTGCTGCTAATCTATATTGACAAAGTGGTAAACCAGGCAATAATCAATCATTAAATATCAGTTAATGGCAACTTCTATACTCTATTAGAGTAGATAACTATAAAGGCAGCCAGTAATTCCCTAAGTGGGGCACTACAAGCCTGTATACTACAATATTTGGTTATTTTATGAAGGAGGCAATTGTAAGAAAATATGTATTAACCTTTTCTATTGACCTGTTCATGGTGATGTTGTAGTCTTCTGCTAGCATTTTCACAGAAGCATTCCTGATATAACCAATATGGTCAGGTGTGAAATGAACCCTTCTGAAAATGCACGGTAATCGCATGCAAGGCCTGGGGGATACAGACACATTTGAAAAGAAGAGAAAACAACAAAAGGGCATCTTAAAGCACTTAAACTGAATTGTTTTGTAAGTCTACAGAATAGTAAATTACTTTTAAAATGTATTTCTGCCTTGGTATTTCTTCCTATATCTACATGTTTACCCAAGACCCCCTAAAAAATACAGTTTTTAGTAACTGATCTATCCTATTTATTTTTCGGTTTGCCTGTCTGTCTATTTGTCCATATATCCTTTCATCTATTGATCCATGCATCTTTCTTTTTGCTTATCTATACAGTATCAGTCTGAATTCTGGATGTACATTCTTGAAACTAAGTTGTTCAGATGTCTATGATTTTAGCTGTAATAATATAATTGTAATGTATTTGAATTAATATTTAAACTATATTAACATATAAAGAAAACCAAATTAACTTTGTGGCAGCCTTATTTACAAACTAGTTCATAAAGAATATTCCATTTTGTCAAAACATGTGTCTAATTATAGAAGTCTATAGACACTAAAAAATATGTCACATCTCACATCACTTGTCACTTATCTTTTTGTGCTTCCCGATTCCTACCTGCCTATTTTAGTAGGTCAGTCCTTATCCCACCAGTTTTCTTTGTGACTCTTTGGCACAATACCATCCTTTTGTGATGGTCTAACTCCCAGAATACTTAGGTTGTTATCCTTTCCTGTCCCATTTACCCATAGTACATTCTCTTCTTGTCAGATGTCTAATCTTACACAAATTGGAGACAGAGGGCCTTAGGAAATAAACCATTACAGGCTCATTCGAATCAACCTGAGGCCTGTGACACACATAACTTGTAATATGTATCTTCATGAGGGATCAAGTGTGACTTGTTCTGTTGTATTGTCACTGTAGAAATACTTTTATAGCATCAAATTCACCTTGTGTAGTCCTGGGATTTCTAGTCCAGTCATAGTTTGCATATTGTATGGAATGTTAACTGTCCAGCTGAGCCCAGTTTAAATGTTTGACTGTAGACTACCCAAGACTGTACTTCATTCCAGTTCTATCATGCCTTCTTTATTTATTTTTTAACATTACCTACTATAGTCTTCCTACTTTATATCACTACTGAGACTTAACCTCCACTGCACATTGCAAATAATGTGTGACTATACATTAATTTATGATATCAGAAACCTGTGCAATTTTTTATCATGGCCCATGCCTTGTTGCATTAAAATTATGTATTTGTTCTTGCATATTCTAGAAATACCAATTAGCTTTCCCTGTATAAACCTTACTTTTGACATGGAGAAATCCTTTTGTGGCATTAGTGCTTTTTCAAGTATTTTTTATGATTCTTTGGTTTTAGTTGGACTTTTCCAGTAGTTATCTCTCTCTGAGGTTTCTCAATGTGGTAACCTCCGATTTCTGTGTATTCAAGTCAATTTCCTGTTCTAGACCACATAGTCCAGTTTGGTCCTGCCTCAAATATTCTTATAATGGATGGTTCCACCCACCTTTAGCTATTGATGTTTTGAGATATTTTTGATGTACCTTTGTGAAGAAGATTTTAACTGCAATCAGATTCACCTGGGGACATTTTTTGTTTTCCTTCATTTATTTCTTTTTGAAAAACTTGAGAGAATAAATTGTGTTATCTTGTTATTTTAGTAAATGTATAACAATTTACTTTAATTAGCCTTGGTACTATATTCCTTTAATACTATACCAAAAGGTCATTGCTAGTTAGCAAGCATATTCATTTAATATATTGATTTTACATACATACATTAATAAATAAATAAATAAATAAATATGAATTAAAGTCTAATTAAGAATACTTTATGTGGAATATTTATAAGTCTGCTAAATTTTATGTACGATTTATATTGGTATAACACTCATGTTATTAAATCATACATTACTGAAACTGTATGATTGTGTATGACAAACTACTGGAGTTACTAGAGAGATTGTGGTCACTGAAAAAAAAATATTCTGAATTATGGATGAAAAAGTCTTTATTCTTTCTTCCTTGCCAATATAGATATTTCATTGAAACCAATTTACGAGAAGGCAAAGAATTTGAAATAGACACAAATAATGGAGCAATAAGGACAGCAACACACCTTGATCGAGAAGAAAACCCATGGTATAACATTACAGTAACTGCTGCTGAGACAGGTAGATATGCATTATATGAATGTATGAATAATGTTTTATTACATCTACAGTTAAGGCTAAATATGATTACAATAACTCAATACTGAATTTTGTCTCTTTTCACTTCCTTTTTAATCCTGTAATAAGCAATGTATGCTTCTGAATCGACAGATCTTTTTGTATTAGAGACCCTTGGTATGATGCCTAGGATTTACACTTGAAAGAGAATATGCTTACATAAAGATAAGGAACAACAAAGTATGAAAAACACACATCTGTTAATAGCTTTATATAAAGTAGTAATAATCCGAGCTTGATTAAAGGCAAAACATACTCTTAATGTTTGCTCTTCAGCACAATGTGTCATTTGATGAAAGAGATTAATATAATATTAAAAATAGTCAGTGCATGTCACCCTAAATAAGACATTGCAGAATATGCAGATGATATAACAGAACCAAAACAAAAACTAGAATGTGCTTGTTGTAATTTAAAGGAACACTATAGAGTCAGGAGCACAAACATGTATTCCTGATCCTTTTGTTTTAAAACCACGAACTAGCCCCCCTGACACCCCCTTGCCTTCCTAAATATAGTAAAATTGTGCTTGTATTCAAGTCTGTAGCTACTGGCTCTGCCCCTGTCTGCCTCTGACCTGCCCCGTCTGCTGGCATCATTAGAAGTGGTGGCCTAAACCAATCACAATGACTCCCCATAGGATTGGCTGAAACTGTCAAGGAGGCAGATCAGGGGTAGAGGAGTAAGCACAAGTCAAACACAGCCCTGGCCAATCAGAATCTCCTCATAGAGATGAATTAAATCAATGCATCTCTATGAGGAAAGTTCAGTGTCTGCATGCAGAGGGTAGATACACTGAATGGCAGTGCTACTTACTCTGTAGCACTTCCCAAGGAAGCACCTCTAGCAGCCATTTGAGAAGTGGCCAGTGAAGTTATCACTAGGCTGTAATGTAAACACTGCATTTTCTCTGAAAAGACAGTGTTTACAGAAAAAAAAGCCTGAAGGGAATGATTATACTCTAAGCTGTCGTTGTTCTGGTGACTATAGTGTCCCTTTAAGGGTTTCCCTTTATGTGTCTTTAAATGTATATCAAATATAGCATATCAGGTCAACAAAAAGGGAACAAAAATGCACCAATCAGTCTACTGCAGTCTACATGCATTTCCCCACCATTTGGTTCAGAGATCAAGTGAGAAAAGTAACTAATATCAGGAAACATATTATATATATAGAACCTCTTGCACTCCTACTAAAAATAAGTTTTAAGTACCCGGTGCCAAGTCACAATAATATAATAATATCAAAAAACTACCGGCACTCTAGGCTTTGTTCATCCGATTTATTTGTGGTTAATCCAGAGATGTCAACGTTCCGATCGGGAGCTGAAACGTTGACATCTCTGGATTAACCACAAATAAATCAGATGAACAAAGCCTAGAGTTCCAGTATTTTTTTGATATTATATATATGTATATATATATATATTTCGCTCCATAAGATGCACCTGACCATAAGACGCACCTAGTTATTAGAGGAAGAAAACAAGAAAAAAAATATTCTGAATCAAATGGTGTACTAAACTATTTAATAAACTATATCAGAATAATATTTCAAACATGTAAAGTGAACACCAGTCAACAGTGGCATTAAGAACACTGGCATAGTTTACACACAGATACAAACACACACATATACTCACAGGTACACATGGACACTCACAACTACACACACAGATACACATACCTACACATACACACACTGGCACACACAGATACACATACCTACACAGATACACACACACACACACACACACACAATATTGGCACACAGATACAGACACACATACATACACATTGGCAAACACACACTGAAACACACACACAGATACATACACACACTGGCACACACACACACACACACCTAAACATATACGCTGAC
Organism: Pelobates cultripes; assembly: GCA_933207985.1. Classification (NCBI taxonomy): domain Eukaryota; kingdom Metazoa; phylum Chordata; class Amphibia; order Anura; family Pelobatidae; genus Pelobates; species Pelobates cultripes. The sequence goes on along the minus strand of OW240915.1, from coordinate 167,928,000 downwards.
ACATACATTGCAGTTGAGATATAATTAACCACCCCCTGTTTCAATACCTTTTGCTGTTGGGAGGTGAATTCCTGGGGCTGGCTGAGGCTGATGGGATGGGAGTCGGCCTGCAGAGCTTTTTCTCTTCCCACCTCCTCTCTCAGCCTGCCTTCAGTCCTCCCAGCCTGCGCAGTCAGTAAGCTGGAAGGAAGTAACAGAGAGATAGTCATTTCCTCTCAGCACTCTCTGCTTGGGAGGGGCTCAGTATCGGCTCTCTGCAGCCTTCCCTCCTTCATGCCACTCGATCTCAGTATGCATTCACTCCATAAGACGCACAGACATTTCCCTTTTCTTTTGAGGAGGAAAAAAGTGTGTCTTATGGAGCGAAAAATATGGTATACAGATATATATATATTTGCATGAGTCATTTATTTTATGATTAGTCTATATGGGGGCTCGGAAATCGAAAATTCAGAAAATCACCCACTTGGCCCACATTTTAACAGTTTGCAATTCAGAGCAAAATTAATCTCTAAGTCTATCTGAAACCAACTGAGAGATTTTCCTACTAAAACAGTAGATATCGTTCAGTGATGATCAAGTAGTCTGAGAATTCCCCCAGCTGAGTATGATTGCTTAGCCTTGCTAATATAAAGGAATTTAAAGAGCTTTATGCAGTGCTCATTTTTATTACTGCATACTGCTCATCTATCAGTATGGGACAGTAAATATTACCCCAGCTGACAGAGGAGAGTCATGGATACCAGGTTTTCCTTCGGATTTAACCATGTGCACACCAGGTTCCAGCTGTGAGGATGTAAAGAGATTTAAAGGCTGTAAGCAGCACTTACTTTAAGCTCTGCATACAGCTCAACTGTTTGTTTGGGGCAGTGGTGGATCCAGAACCTGATCTCGGGAGGGGCTATGTGTAGTGGTTATGGAGCAAGGAGTGCCAGGACCCCCTCCCAGAGTAAGTAGTCAAACCATTAAAGAACAGTTTTGGCAACTTACCTGGGGTCTGCTGGGATATGGGGCTGTAGTAGGGGAGAGGAGCAGTGGTGTGTGTGAGTGGTGCAATGTGTGAGGGGTGCAGTATGTGTGAAAGGTTCAGTGTGTGTGTATGGCCTGAGGTGCAAGAGATGAGCCCCAGTGCTCACCTCAAAATGCTAGTTCATCCTATGCTGTTCTAATGGCAATTAAGCCCACTTTGTAAAAGATGGCATGGTATATCCTAATGTTTTTAAGACGTTAAGTACTAATGACAGCCTATACCAGGCATAGGCAACCTTCGGCACCCCAGATGTTTTGGACTATACCTCCCATGATGTTTTGCCAGCATTATGGGTGTAAGAGCATTATGTGGGATGTAGTCCACAACATCTGGATTGTAGGCTGCCTACTGTCAGGATTATATTGATCCAGCACGCAGAATAGTATCACACCCTAGAACTAAAGGTAACGTCTTACCAGGCCTTAGAATGGCCGGACTTAACGTACCCAAGAATAGTCAGAAAACTAGCCGAGGTCTGGGACACAGAATGAGACACAGCAATAAGGAAAAGCCAAAAGTCAAGTGTACCAGAAATCAGGGAAGTCAAAACGAAGCTGTAACGGATGACCTGGCACACCGACAGGGTACCTCCGTTGAAGGATGCTCCTAGCGCTTACAGAGGGCTTCAAGCGCTCCGCCACATACCACAACCACCGCAGACCCCAGAAACCGCCGCAGCTTGGTTGAGGTCTCGCCGTCTCCTACCCACCCTGGACCTACGACAAGGCTCCAGGTTTCAGTGGGTGAACCTCTCCTCCAAGAGAGTGAATCAGGAACAAGCTCTTAAAAGAGCTTAGTAGTGATTAGCTAAAGGAGTATGCAGAGCATAGCAATCCCTTGTAGTGATATAACAATTCCCCCAATAAGAGACAGGACTCTAGATTGAGGGTGAAGAAGAACTGACTCCAATGAGCATTTATTCCTGCTTATATACAACTTTCCCATCAAGGTTACCACCCACGTGGACCTTGTGGGGCACTGGAACTGTAAATTTAACAACCTATAAAATAAAGGCACATGGACAAGCACACTCACTTTTTGCAATGAGACTCCTCCCCTCTGCTTGGGAGATAATTGAGGTAATTACTGTATCAACTCAATTATCTCCAAGCTAAAAAAAAAACATACTTTTATGCCATTTTTGAAACTTTTTGAGTTTACATGCAATATCAATAAAACTTATATTTTTATAACCAGCTTATTTTGGGGACAAACATATCCAAAATTCACTTGAATCGGTTAAGTGGTTCGGGAGATAGGTAGAAGTCATATTTTGACCAAGAAGGAACAAAACAGCCAGTTCCAACTGGTTTGGCAGTGTCCCTGGGACAAAGCCCTGCTGGAGAACAATGGAAAAGGGGGAGGGAAAGAGGCACACCTTCCTATGGGTTCAAAGGGGCAGAAAAAGTGTCCCAAAAGTTTCAATATGTCCATACACTGTTTTTAAAGGGCCAGCACTAGTCCAAATAAAAGTCCATGAGACCAAGTAATGGTATTAAAGGGCCATAACCTCAGGGCCATAGTCATGTGGCAAGAGGCTGGCAAGCAGGCTTCTCCATAAGCCAGGGGAGCAGAGCAATTTGTCACATAAAATACCAGTTACAAAAGGCAATTTGTAACAGAAGCCAAGGTCGAAAACCAGAAAAACACGATCAGGAACACACTCTTGGATAACCATCTAAGGGAAACCACCAAAGGGCAATGAGCTAATGAATATGTGAGTTTAAATAACCATCTTGCAGATCTGATTGGCTGTACCCAGCCCTTCACCCCAAAACGTGTGTGTGCATCTTTTGCGTGACGTCACCTGCACTTCGATGTTGTCTTTACCATGGATGGACGTGGGGCGATATAATTGTGTGGGTTTGCAGCGGGCAACGTACACTGACATGCCACAAAAGTCAGGCATCATGGCAGAAGACCGCTGAGCGGCACTCCCCTCGATCTTTGGAAAGTAATTATCTCTGTTTTTGCCACATGGAGATGAAGGATACGTGACACCTACCCTATGCTTATACTATTTTTTTTTTTATATATAATTCTTTGTTAGTTGTGCCAGTTAGAAAAACATGCTTGTAAAGCCATGACAGCTGTATCAAGTTCAATAATAACAGTATACAACATCAACATGGCAAAAATTAAGAGTATGAATCAGGCTAATTATGTGTGTCCAGACTACGTTCACCATAAATTTAATAATCTGTTAACTTGTCTTAGTCACAAAGGCTATGAAATTTAGAACACTCCAGTGGCCCCCTGAGACAGTAATCAGGAGTCAGGAGTCCCCAACATACCAAATTAAAGTAGAATGGGGCAATACAGGCACAGTGAGAGTTAAGTCATAAAGGTTAGTGCAGGGAAACCGCGTCTCAACACTACGGTAAATGTTACCCTATGATAGTTGGGAAGGAGATTAATGTGTGAAGATTAAAAAAAACAAAAAAAAAACGATTGATACAGAGGGCATGAGGAAACCAGTTAGGATGGGTTGAATTTCACAGCTCTAAGAGGTTTATGTGGGTCAAGATCCGAGTGTTGTAAGGAGCTGGGTTGCTTCTATGGTCCGTAAGAGTGAGTCCCTCCCAGAGACACCACAGTAGGCAATTAAAAAAAAGTGGGACAGCAATACTTTAGGCAGAGTAAAGAAACAGAGAGGTACACTTAAGTGAATTTGGCCTTGAGTAGTAGTAGTAGTAAACATGTTTAGGCAATAAACACGCTGAAACAAATGTATTAGACTTGCATATGGTTATCAGAGAGTCAGAATGAGTGTCTGCTCAGCCGATTTTAGCCAGTGGTTTAGCATGGGTTCGCTGTGATCTTGCTCTCCATAGGCGTTGTGGCCCCTTCGTGGCAATCGGGGAGGTACTGCAGGCCAGGCTGGGATGCTGGAGCGATGTTTCATGTCAGGACCCATCCTCTTGAGTAGACGCGAGGGTAGGTGTGTAAAGGCTGCTCACCTTTGGTTGCTTCAGTGTTGCATGTGCCGGTTTGATGTGTATCTCCGGCTCCTCTGCTCATCCAGGACCGGAACCCGTGCTCCATGTTGGTCCATGTGTGGTAAGTGCAGGGCTGAGGATTTATGTTGCTTCTTTATAGCAACCTTTCACATGTATCGAGCCAGCTTGTGCCAGCTATCTGCTTGTGGTGACTTGATTGAGGAGGGAGCTTCAGTCTTCGCTCTAGCATAGGTAACTTGACACTTGGTCGCCGCCATTTTAGATTCGGTTCCTAAGCTTTAGCTGTCCCGGCTGTATTTTGGAGTCCTGGCATCACCAGATTAATAGGGGCCTTAGGGTGTGGACCGGGATCACCCCCACCGGTTCAGGGGGTGAGAACGGGGCCAGGTCCACCCAGCCTCATGCTTCTGATATGGCCCTGTTAGGCAGGATAGTAGGCGGCGGCCGTCCACTCCACTCACCGCCCGAGTAGGCCTCATCTTAGGTAATGAGGATCACCTCACCAAGGGACTAAAACAAACTCTGCAAGCCTCACCTCAGAACAGGTATGCCTCCCTGCAATGTACCGCAGCTGCCAGTCGTCAGATTGGTACAAAATCTGTATTTATAGGCTTTAATTGTGAAAGGTTGCAGTAGCTGCTCTCTTGTGCGACTGTTCAGCATGGCGGTCCAGCCCCGCCCCCGCCTATACTATTTTAACAATCTCTACTTGTACTTTACATATTAAAATATAATCATTACATCTTTCTTGTAGAACTGTAAGCAAATATATAGATTAAAATATGTTGTACTTACATGAAGTGCTTATGTGTCAACCATACATTTTGTGAATAAGAGGTCCACTAAATGGGCAATATTTTATTTGAAAACTCTTTGGGCATTGCTAATAGCTCTGCCCTTAACCCATGATTAATGATGTAAAATATTTTTTAACAATCCTCCAATCTTTTTACTGTGTCTAAAATATTTGCAGAGGGCGACTAGACACATTTCCACCAGTTCCTTCTTCCAGGGCATCTCCAATTTCTTGGCTTATTTTATGATCTAACTATTTTTACTTAGTTTGGTGCCAAGATGATAGGGCACTAGACTATAGTCCCAGAGTTTGACTCTACCCACTTAACACCATGTAATTAACCCCTGACCCAAAGAAACATAATTCCCTGTTCAACACCATAAGACTGTAGACACATGTATTTTTAACCCTGCTCACACCCGTTTTGCAACATTGCTGATGGAAATCCCCATTTAAATGTTTGTTTGCAGAGCTTACTTTGAGCTCTGCAAACAGGGCATTGCTCAGGCAGGGGCCAGTAATTATGGCCCCTATCTGACAGATGGGAATCCCAGGAATCATGTGATACCAAAATTATCTTTTCAATGTTTTTCATTTTTATAATGTGTGGCATAACTCACTTTAAAGTTTCAATATAAGCATAATATATAAAAATAAATAAAACATGTACTTTAAAAGGTAAATCATATGTTAAAGCTAAACAAATAAGCAGTAATTGTATGTAAAATGATTAATTAAAATGCTTTCTTTTTGTTTTCTAGATAATCCTTCACTTGCAAGTTATGTTTCGGTTCTCATCAAAGTTTTAGATGTCAATGACAACCCCCCACACATCGTAATTGAAGATATTGTTGCTTGTGAAAATGGCAGACCTGGTCAGGTAGAAGATACATTATTTCTGTTTCACATTTGTATGCAGCAGCATAATCTCAAGGCACAGGTGGTTCTTTCATAAGCACAGAAGGAAGTGTCAAATTGACATAGGTGCTAAATGACTCATGTTCATGTGAAGTGTCCAAAATTGCCTAATTGGAAAATCCTGAATATCAGCTTTGAAAATAAATTCATTATAACAGTGTGTAATAACAGATTAGTAGAACGACTGTATTATCTATATTTGCTGTAGATATGATGATAAGCTACAACTTGATTTTAAATTGATTTTCCAAAAGTGTGCCTTGTTTGCCAAAATGTGATGAATGTAAACATAACTTATATTATATTTTGTGTTTTATCGTCCTGGGGTATAAGTTGGTACATTGGATTTCAAAATTTAAACAGCATGGGCTTTAATGACGTTAGGAAGTAAGGACATGTCATAATGTCAATGCCCCCCGAATCCTCCTGAATTATATTTACCTTGCTGGATCCAATCAGGAGAAGGACTGTCTGACAACTGCAGCCAATCCCACCTATTCGAGTCATGTGATTGTGATAATACTGTGATCATATTACTTGGATCAGCTTGATTGCAAGATTAGATGCAGGGTACTGACTTGGTTGCCAGGCACATCACCAAACATATAAATTATAAACTAACATAATAAAATAATTTTAAAAAATGTTGCATTTATTAACAAGTGTGCTATGTTTCTATACATTATTTACAATATATTGATATCTATTTATATCAATATATATTAATTAATTATAATATATATATATATATATATATATATATATATATATATAATTTCATTAATTATATATCTGGGGACATGCCTGACAATCCAGGCAGGAGTACCAGAGAATTGAATTAGCAATTTGCTATATCTTGTAGCGTTCAGATACCCTTTGAAACTTATACATGGGGGATACTGTTGTGTTTGTAAGATATCACTGAACAATAATTGAGTTTTTTCAATGATATCCTCAGTGAAAGTGCAGTTTTCGTGTAAAAAATGCAAAAAACACATATGTTTTGTTTAGTGGCTACTGGGTTGTCTACTTTTGCGAATGATAAGCCCTGATGGGCTTAATTTTAATTTCTGAACTGCCATGAGGTCTAAAAGATACCATAAACTCTGTACATGGGGGACAGGCCCAGACTGGCCATTGGGCAAACCGAGCAAATGCCCGGTGGGCCGTGATGGCCATGGGCCGAGGCCAGCAGGAGATATTAAGGAATCTCCCCTGCTGGCCTATTCAGGGCAGCACCAGCTCTAAGAGGGAATTCTGTCCCCTCACGGGTCAGTGGAAGCAATATTGCACAGTGCATGCAGTGTAAGCAGCCTGTCTTCTTGTGAGCGACAATTTTTCAGAGCGTTGCCATGTGTCTGCGAGAGGCAGCGACATGGTCTGTACTCTGTGGGGTACAGACTATATAACCTGCCGACTGGACCACCAGGGATTACCTTGCGGCGTACCCACTCTCACTGGACCACCAGTGATCTGCCTCTCCCTCTCCCCCTGCAAGGTAATAAGGGGAAGGAGGAGAAAATGTATTTTTCTTTAGTTTTATTGTTTTTGTATAATTATTAAATTAATTATTTAAGCCTCTCTCCTACTAACTATATCCACACACTATACACACTCTAAACCTAGATACACATATTACAGCCCCTGCACTACCACACAAATACTTCACACACTCTGTAGACTTATGCACAAACTGCAGCCAGTGGTGTACTTTGGATTTGTGCTGCCTTAGGCACAATTAAATTCCTGCACCCCCAAAATCTAAATATGACCCCCTAATTCGTGTCAAGGCCACTTTTTTGACTGACAGACATATGCTCTCATTGATGCATGCACTGATATACACTCACTGACAGATACACAGTCATTGGCACACACATACAGCCATAAGCACACATTGTCTAACCAACACACACTTTCACTGACAGACACACACTGACACACCCCCTCACTGACAGGCATACACTCTCAGATACACATAAAATGACATACACACACTGACACACACTCACAGGCACACCCATTCTCACTGAAAGACACACACACACTTTCACTCACTCACAGACACACACTGACCGCTACGCTCACTCACAGTAAGGTGGACAGCCCCAGAACACAAGGCAAGCAAGGCATTTGTCTGGGAGCTTGGGATGGCATTTTTTGGCACCCCCCATGAATGTGCCACCCTAGGCAAATGCCTTGTGTGCCTTCTGATAAATACATCCCTGACTGCAGCCCCTGCACTAACTCACTACACACACTCTGTACCACTATATACACACACTACAGCCCCTGCACTAACACACAATCACACTTTCTACCCATATATATGCACACTATATCCCCTGCACTAACGCACAAACACACCCTATATCCCAATATGCAAACTACTCCACCCACACTCACACACAAATACTACACACACTACACCCCTGACACTCACATATACACACACACACACACTAAACACTAGCCACACATAGTACGCCACAAACAGACCCCTTTACACTCACAAAACAACACAAATAGTCTGAGCTATACATATACAATTTTAAAATCAGCCTTCAAACACATACAACACCACAGGGAACATCTCCACACATGCACAACACACTTTGACAGCACTGTTCCACTTTTTTTTCTCTGGTATCCCACTATTGAGAACACCAGAGACAAGTCATCATCAAAGGCAGCGTATGATGACATTGCACAATGCCCCCCAAAAACAAGACATTTACTTCACTCAAGAACACTGGATGCTCTGGAGGGGCATTACACTAACACACTCATTTTGTAGGAGGGGGCGTGCTTGTCAATGGTCATTGAAAAAACATGCCCCCAATCCGGCCTCGCCCCTCCTAGTGGGCTGCTCTGTCTTTAAGTGCCAGTGTCAAATTTTTGTCCCAGTCCGGCCCTGATGGGGGACATTGTTGTACTTGTGGGCATTAAGACATTCGCAGTTAAAATGTCATGCAGTATTTGAAAAATAACATTTATTAATTTCTAGATTCTATTCATAATAAATTTTGTTTCGTACATAAATATTTGATGTAAAGTAAAAGCCCTATTTCTTCTGAGCAAAATTGTATATAATAAGCAACAGTTTATTATGGTTGATAAAAAAAAAAAGAGTAAATTATGGTTAAACAAATATATAGCTCAAATTCAAAGTTTTATTTTGATCCAGGTCTTGGACAATTGCCTCCTTCCTTAAATAGTTAATAATTAGTGATGTCCCGAACTGTTCGATGGCGAATAGTTCCCGGCGAACATCGGTTATTCGCGTTCGCCACGGATGGCGAACATATGCGCTGTTCGGTCCTCCCCCTATTCGTCATCATTGAGTAAACTTTGACCCTGTACCTCACAGTCAGCAGACACATTCCAGCCAATCAGCAGCAGACCCAGCCTCCCAGAACTTCCCACCTCCTGGACAGCATCCATTTTACATTCATTGTGAAGCTGCATTCTTAGTGATAGGAGGGACAGTGTAGCTGCTGCTGATTTGATAGGGAAATTGATAGCTAGGGTAATGTATTCAGTGTCCACTACAGTCCTGAAAGACTCATCTGATCTCTGCTGTAAGGACAGCACCCCAAAAAGCCCTTTTTAGGGCTAGAACATCAGTCTGCTTTTTTTTTCTGTGTAATGTAATTGCAGTTGCCTGCCTGCCAGCCTGTGTGTCAGGCTCACAGCATATACTGTGCCCACTTGCCCAGTGCCACCACTCACTCACTGGTGTCACAATAGCTTGCATTTAAAAAAAACAAAACTTTTTTCACTGTAATATAATAGCAGTCAGTTTCCTTCACTAGTGTGCGTTTCAGGGCCTGCCCAGTGCCACCACTCACTCACTGGTGTCCCAACAGCTTGCATTTAAAAAAAACTAAAACTTTTTGGACTGTAATATAATAGCAGTCAGTTTCCTTCACGAGTGTGCGTTTCAGGGCCTGCCCAGTGCCACCACTCACTCACTGGTGTCCCAATAGCTTGCATTTAAAAAAACTAAACTTTTTTGACTGTAATATAATAGCAGTCAGTTTCCTTCACGAGTGTGCGTTTCAGGGCCTGCCCAGTGCCACCACTCACTCACTGGTGTCACAATAGCTTGCATTTAAAAAAAAAAAAACTTTTTGGACTGTTATATAATAGCAGTCAGTTTCCTTCACGAGTGTGCATTTCAGGGCCTGCCCAGTGCCACCACTCACTCACTGGTGTCCCAATAGCCTGCATTTAAAAAAAACAAAACTTTTTGGACTGTAATATAATAGTAGTCAGTTTCCTTCACGCGTGTGCGTTTCAGGGCCTGCCAGGGCACAGTGTCACACCAGTGCAACTCATATCTGGTGTAACGGTAGTGTACATTTAAAAAAAATAATAAAATTTTGACTGTAATAGATTGAATAGCAGTTAGTTGTCTGCCAGCGTGTGTGTCAGGCTCACAGCGTATACTGTGCCCACTTGCCCAGTGCCACCACTCATATCCAGTGGCACATTAGATTGCACGCGCAGTGCCCCAAATTTGAAGAAGGAGGACCGACCAAGCATCTTTTTCCATCTCCTGGTTCCTAAAATTGATGCCATATACACGTCCCCTGATAGGGGACATAACAGGGATTAAACTGATAAGAATAGTACTACTTAACACACCACTCCTATCTGGTGGCACATTAGATTGCATGCGCAGTGCCCCAAATTTGAAGTAGGAGGACCGACCAAGCATCTTTTTCCATCTTCCGGTTCCTAAAATCGATGCCATATACACGTCCCCTGATAGGGGACGTAACAGGGATTAAACTGATAAGAATAGTACTACTTAACACACCACTCCTATCTGGTGGCACATTAGATTGAGAGGCAACGCAGAGAGAGGACTCTGAAGAAGAGGAGTCAGAGGAGGAAGGTGGCTTTGAGGAGGTGGAAGACCAAACACAGCAGGCGTCCCACGGGGCTTGTTGTCACCTTTTGGGGACCCTTGGTGTTGTACTTGGCTGGGTGGAGGAAGAGACCTTCAATGACATCAGTGAGGACAAGGAATGGGACATGGCTAGCTTGGTATCCAACCTTGTGCAAATGGGGAGTTTGCGGTTGTGCAAATGGGGAGTTTGCGGTTGTGCAAATGGACTGTTTGCGTTTTTTTGCGGTGCGTTAAACGGGGAGTTTGGTCTGTCACTGTGAAGCGGGCATAACCCTTACACTACCTGATCGATACAACATCATACCTGATGTTTTAAAGCACGTTATTCCAAACAATTTAGGAATGTTAGGTGATTTATGCCCTTTATGGATTAAAACCAGCCTCTGCATCAACTATGTAATTTTCCATGGGAGTTTTGCCACGGATCCCCCTCCGGCATACCACAGTCCAGGTGTTAGTCCCCTTGAAACAACTTTTCCATCACTATTGTGGCCAGAAAGTCCGCCTGCCTATTGAAGTCTATGGCGGTTCGCCCGGTTCGCCGTTTCGCGAACATTTGCGGAAGTTCGCGTTCGCTGTTCGCGAACCGAAAATTTTATGTTCGCGACATCACTATTAATAATACCAGATTAGGATACTGTTTAGCAGATAGCTCCCTTATTTAGCAAATGGTATCCCTTTGTCAATCCCAAGTATAGAGTGCAACTTAGGTTGTTATCCATAAGCAGCTGAAAGAACAAAATTAAGAAAAATACATTTTTTAATACAGATTTTTCAGCAGTTTCACAGATAAATAAATAACCTGACTTGGTAGTTTCTAACTTTGTGATTGCCATCTTAATTTTTTTCACCATTGAGATCAAAAGACTCCTAAATTTCAGAAATTTGGTTAATCCAAATTGATATGTTTAGAATTTCAGATGAACTGAATTCTGAAATGTAATGAATTGAAATTAAATTAAACACATTTTCACCCATGTACATCCCAATTAGTGATGGAATCAATAAAAAATGGATTAGTCAGATTATCATGGGAAAAATAAAGAATTAGAGAAAAATACACTTCTGCTTCTCTTCAAAAGGCATTTGTGGCACATTTGTACACATTTAATTTATGAAATTAAATGGAACCATAGGGTATTTTTTCAAAGAATAAGTACATTAACAAATAAAAAGTTACATTTTCAAAGCATTCAAAAGCTTTAATAACATTTTGAATGGTAAAGAAATTCTAATATACCTAAAAGAGAAATGGTAATGCACTAAATATTAACACAAAGATGGTTAATTGTCCAAATCCCCATGATTTAGTAAAAGAGTAATAATTAATCACATTTGTTTTGTTTAGTTGAAGATAGACCACGCTGATTTTTTTCTGATATTTTTTTGATAACCAAGTTGTTTTCTGCCAGTTGCCCATGCAGGTGTACCTCTCCACATTAAGACATATTAACATCTTTATGTCAATGTCAGTCTGCTGCCAACCTTTATATTTCTTGCCAGCATTGTTCAAGTGACTGAACTGACTCTTACTGTGGAAGATGTAAATGCAGTCTATCCTGTTTTAAATTTGTTGCATGTTGCTAAAGTTAATTCATTTGAAATTAGCATACATTTTATCCAATCAACCCGAGGCATTAAAATAAATATGCCAGCAAATATCTGTTGCTGATGGTTATCCGACTCTATAGCTTTGTACGGCTTAGATATGAGTTTATTATAAGAAGAAATTATTGGACACCACATGAAATACAGTAAAGTACAGATTGAATAATTGGAACACAATTGGTGATCACTTTTTTGCTCATTTAAAAAAATAATAACCATGTTGTAGATATTCTCTTAACACAATGGTTAAAACATAAGCTGATGCCAGTCTAATTTGTCATCCTCATCATGTTTACCCTGCATGTAAAATGTTGGAAACAAAGTACAGAATAGAGAGGCTGAACAAAATAAGAGGTTTCTATAGAATAATTTATATGACTAATTATAAATCGTCTGGCAATTAATGCCCAATATATGCACACAATTAGCACATCTCTAGATAAAATAATGGAGGTGAAAACAATTATCTGGTTGAGTGGAAAAGTTTTCCAACAATTGAACAATTAAAAGTTTTCTGACAATGGAAGTAAAATATAACAATTCAGTTGTGAATGTGCCCTACCATTTGAAATCTAACTGTTCTAATTTATATTTTTCTGATTTAATCTATACTTTTCTTTTTGATTTCAGCATTGTTACAAAACTTTAAATATATCATATTTTTTTTATGTTAGTGATATCTTTCTGCAATAAATAGTTTTATATTTAATAAAGCGAAGCAAGTATTGGTAAGGTTTGTTTTCTTATGCCTAACTATATAGCATATTTGTTTAAAAAAAAATGTATTACTGAATTATCATTTTCATACCTTTTCCTATTCAATTTATTATGATTATTAATGATCTCACATTTATGCTCATGTGTTCCCTAACTCCAATTGTTCATATCATATCTGAGTTTAAATAGAAAAAGAATGAGGCGAAGACAATCTGTGTACAAAGTGGGATATAACATAAATGTAATTAAGAATTTTGTTTTATCACAAACAGAAACGTAATCAATAATATCTGAACAGATCTTTACATCATGTCTCAAAAAAACCCCATAAAAAATAGAAATTATAGTGCAATAGATTTATTACATATTAATGTGAAAATAACACAGCACAAAACGTTATAATCAAAACATATTATGAAATATGCAGCCTCACTGGCCCAATTAAGGTCTTCAGCGAGATACATACATAGCATACAAGAAATGTGCACTGTTTTCTTTTACATTCTAAACCAGAGTGGGAAACCTTTGGAACTCCAGATGTGTTAGACTACATCTCCCATGATGCTTTGCATACATTATGGCTGTAAGAACATTATGAGAGATGAAGTCCACAGCATCAGGAGTGCCAAAGTTTGCTTATCCCTATTCTAGATGGTCCCCGCTTTCTCCAACTCCATGCTTTTTCATAACTTTTTCTTTCAAATTTTGTTTAACCCTTATTTTCATTGACTGTTTAACACTGAGTGATTTTTTTGGTCTTTAAATTAGGTATCCTCTTAGTTATGTCTTTAATAATTAATTCATTCATTCATTATTTTAAATTACTCTGGAAAATCAAGGGGAACAAATGAAAGACTGAGAGTGCCAGCTGAGCATTCTCAGCCTTTTACATTGTATTACCAAAACACTGACATGAATTAATATGGCTAAGGCAGAATGTAACTTCCATCTTAGCTACTTCAAGTGGAGACTTGTCTACAGGCAGCCGGGGTTTCCTACAGTGTTAAACATATGAAATACTGAATGCAGAGATGATGCCGATAAAGTCTAGGCACTGCAACCACTTCAATGAGATGAAGTTGGTAGAATGCTTAGATCATCATTATATATTGCTGGAGCCCTAGTCAAATCTCCATAGGCACTCATATGGCTCGTCTACACAGTACATGAAAAAACTGTTAATTTGGATCCTATCTCACTTTTAATCAGTACACGCATAATGTTACTCATCAGTGTGAGTATTCAAAGTAAATTCAAAGTGAATGTCAAATTTAAGTGCAAATTAGCCAAACTGAAATTATAGCTGACAAGATTTAGAGACCCATATTTTACAACCTATTCCAGCACAATTTGAGCAGGAGGTGGATTAACTTTGTTTCAGAACTTACTATTTTTTTTTAAAAGCTTTTAAAGTTATTAATTATTTTTGAATATACTTTTGAAAATATTGTTTTCAAAATATTACAATATAAAAAATATATTATAAATGAATAATATATCAATAAACAAAAACAAAATCTTAAAATGTTTAAAAATATTAAATAGTTTATCCAAAATGATTAACTCATTTGCGAAGCTTATCCAAAAATATTAAATTAAGGCCTAAGATTCAAACACGAATAAATGCATATTTTTAAAATGCCTTATTCAAGTGCATTCACAAATATACATTTTAATCTAGACCTTTACTTCAAGAGTACACTTTTACAGCATCACACCTTTAAGACCCAGTAAAATTTTGCTCTCCCTCCTGTGATTTAGAACTAGTTCTCTCTCTCTGGCTCAACCCTACAATTGGTAACAGGCCTCTTTTATTGGACCTAAGCTGTCCCACTCTTCAGTGAACTGTCTGACTCTTCCTGTCTTCTTGAACCCTTAAGTGTTCTACAAGGTGAAGGCTCCTCTACCAATTGACAGTATTACCTCCAATACTGTGCTCCATGTCTCTCCTTTCCATCACACCTTTATTTTCTTTCTCAATGCAGACCTGTCCACATGGTGCTTCTCTTCCATCCCCCTATATGTAAATCTCCCAATATCATTTATTCCTATTGGTGTCCCTAAATTGTATACACTAACGATGCAATATATTCCACAACTTATACAAAAACTAACCTAAGCATTCTTGTAGTAATTACTTGTCAATCTCATCTACTCCCCTACATCTCATTTGAATAAATTCATAAATAGACAAACTGCAGTCTTTTCAAAATTACTCATAGGTAATATTTATATATGTATACTAAAAAATATGAGATAAAATAATGTAAAAGGATAAACAAAACTAACACAATAATGTAATATAGTATATATAATTCAGTGTAGTGGTGTTATACCAGCCACGAAAGTACTTTTGAACACATCTTGTACTTGGTAAAGCTGCTATTATTTAATGGGTAACCTTTATTGGCAACTTTGGGGTAATTCAACAGATAAACATGCAGATAGATATATAGATAGATAGATAGATAGATAGATAGATAGATAGATAATTTGAAACCAAATGGTCTTGTATAATGCTGCCAAGAATATTATATATTGTGCTTACATATCTTCCTACTTTGCTGTATAGACCACAGGTTATATCTTACAAAACTCGTCAGTTATTGATAGTAATGTACCTCTCTTTGAAGGTTGTCACCTTGATTGTATTTTACTGGAACATCGAGAATTTTACGCTGTCTGGCTAAACCCACATTGATAAAAAAAAAAAAAAAATTGGCAATGCCAATACCAGTATTTTTTACTGGTCAGACTCAGTGACCACTGTGTTCTATCTAAAGGAGCCAAATATCTGCATGGCCCTGCTTCCTCAAACATTCAATACTCCTTGCAGTCCCTTCACTCATTGCATAATTACAGAATGCTCCGCCCACAGGTGAAGGGGCTATGAGCACTCAGGAGGGTAAACACAACAGTCCAGTCTCATCAAACTACAATACAATGCCTCTATGTATAGAATGTAATTTTTAATGAAAGTGGGTGCATTCATTCTCTCTTATCTACTATCTACCCTCTCGCTCTCTTTTTCCTCTTTTTAGCTTAATGTGGTTATTACTGGTTATTGATTAGTATAAATAAAACCTCAGAAATATTCAAAAAGACATTTGAATTTCTTAGTAGTAATATGTTTATTCTATGGGCCTGATGCTATTTTACAAAATTTTATCTACATCCCTTATCTATGCAGCAATATCTCTGCTAACACAAGACTTACATAGCTACTGCAAGGATTAATTACTTGCAATATTGAACTGTTCTTTGCTGATTAATAGACTCTTTAGTCTATACTAAGTGAACTACAGACACACATTCTTTTAAGCCAATGTATTACTTGCAGACCCTCCTCTCCTCATCGTATCCTTGTTAATAAGCTCTAAATGTTGTTGGGATTTATTTTTGTTAGTTTTTTTGGTGTGGGTTACATTTATTCTAATTATTTTAAAGATTCCTCAGTGCTGTTTAAGACAGAAATCCTTTTGATTTCTAAACACTTCTTATGTATCTTTTACCAAAGCATTTAAATCTCTATACATTTCTAAATGTCTTCCACATTTCAGTAAAATCTTTAATTAGATATTCGATGATGGATCGGTGAGTAAGAAATTAGAAACATGTGCTGATGAACAATGTTAAGATGAAGACTGATTGTTATAAAACATCTCGCTAAACACATTCATTTGATTTTCATACAGTAGAAAATCATTGAACCATTTTATTCTTGGCCAACTTTTAGTAAGAGGGCATTTAGTCAACAATTGACTTGTCATCTACTGGCTGTATGCCAGTGAAAACTTGGCCGGGGGCAGTGAGAACTTGGGAAGAGTGTTGTGTGTGTGTGTGCATGTATGCATATAAATACATAGTTGTGTGAGTAGCTGTTATTGGATATGTGAAGGTAGAATGATTAAGTGGGTAGTTTAGTGTGTATGAGAATTTGCAGATAGGTTTATAGATTTTTATATTTTGAGGTATGTTACATAAAGGACTAAAAGGTCTAAAGGGGGCTGAGATTGCATGTGTCCAAGGTCTTGGAGGAGATTTTGGTTTGGACTGCAGCTTCAGGTGTATTTGGTACTTAGCAACACATGTGATGAAACAGTTAGTGTCACTTTAGTAAAAAAGTATGAGTAAGGAGTGAACTAGGAGCTAGATTTGTGCAGGCAAAGCACTTTGGTCAAAAAAACAAAACATTAAAAAAAAACATTTGAGATGGACAAATTATGGCAAAATGCTGGTTTAGCTCATCCAAATTGCATCAACAAAATCAATTTGGGAAATTGAATAAGACAAACCAAACGGTTGTGAAAATGTAAATGTACTGCAAAATATATACATATAAATATATAAATATTGTGTATATATTTTCAAGTACACTGAAAAGAGCATTTTTCTGCCATTTGGTTTTTAAATTAGCATGAATCAGAATTAAAATGTTCAAATATTTTTGTTTTATACTTTTCTTGTTTTGCAATATTGTATTCATACTATAAATAACCTATGTGCACTTCACCTTCAATAGTCTGAGCAAGTAGCTCTTATAGCAGGTGTTTATTCACTATAGAGAAAAGTCTTGTCTCATGGGGACCAGGCCTGTTAAATGCTGGGGGAGAACTGCCTTCACCTATGGCCAGTGAGTAGGAGGACTACTACCCCGCCACCCTCCCCAGCCACAAGAACTTTAAATCCAAATGAAAATATAGCCTGCAACTTTTGTTTCCCCAAAACAAGCTCAGGCATTTCAAATCCAAGAATAGTTTAACCACTCGGTGCAAAAACAGATAAACAGGGAGAAAGGGCAAGAAAAACATTTTGGACCTATAGGTCCTTAACATAGGCTTCTTTCTCCCTGCTTATCTGTTTTGTAACTGAGTGGATTATACTATTCTTATATTTGGAGCACTTGTTCTGATAATTTTTTTAAAAAATTTTTTTTTGGTGGGGGGGGGATAGGTTTGCCTGTCAAAGTGCTCTAATTGATTGGCTTATAAATCCTGGTTGGTGGGGGCATAAGGGAATTATTATACCTCCCTTATACTAATATGGAGGTCAAAATGACCCTTATAGCCTTTTTCAAAAATATTTTTTGTTTACATTTTACTATGTCAGCTGGCTAGCAAGTGTTGGCAAAATACCACATAATAAAAAGGTAATGCCGTTGTGGTGTTTTTTTTTTAACTATTTGTCCACTGGCTTTTTAAATTTTAAATCCCAAAACAAATTAAAAGGCTCATCCATTGGCTATTTCATTTATTTTGTGATACAGCTATTGGCTGTTTTGGCTTTGGGAATTTTGGATGAATCACAAGTCTATTTAACATGTCTGATCTTACCTACCTTACATCAGCAATTACGTTGTATGGGTGTAAACATATCAATGTAACAAGTAAATTTAATACGGAATGTCCATATAGCTACATAAAGTGGCCTATTTAAGTTGTTCATTTAAAAAAAATATATATATACTTCACAAACATAAAAAATACTAAAAGACTTACAAAATAAAAAGTAGTTTAAACTTAAAGATATCTGGCATTTAAGATCGGAAACACAGATTGCACTCCTGCTGTTAAGCAGTTTAATAGCTCCTGTTAGAGAGCTTAAAATTATACTGACATCCAAAATAGTAGCCAGAAAAATTGAAGCAATAGTAGCAGCCATCAAATGAATGTGTAATCACAATCTCAAATGTAACTTCTGGCAAATGGTAATATATAAGCTTCAGCACAGAACACAGAAAATTCACAAAGAGCAATGGTCTAGCCAAAATCTCTGCCTAAGAGCAAATCAGGATACCTTCAGCAAGGTGTAATTAATGGGTTTTATGTTTCTTTACATCAAAATGGTGTTCCCCTGAAAAAGATGGTAATATATGTTCACTATATTCAATAAATGTAAACATAAATGTTAATGTCACATTAAAAATGTCCCTGCCTGATACTTATACTTAATAACTAAAATTTTATGTTAAAAGCTAATTCACTTATTTTTCTTATTTGAATAGTGTAAAGCATGACATAATTTGTAAATTTAGAAAAGAAATTGAAAGCTTACTAAATGAAATATTTGTCATGTAATATTGAACTGTACATCATTTACATTCTGTGTCACAATTTCACAAAGTATACTAAAATACATTTGTTTTAATATTAACCCCTCAAGGACAGAGGCAGTTGTACAAGTTCTGATGAAAACAAAATTAAAACTAAAGACAAAAAAAAAAAGAAAATACTAATTCACCAACACAAATGCCCAAATGGGTATTGTGCCAGGCAAAAGACATACAACCCTGTAGGAATGTGCTTGATGACTAAAAAAGATATTTACAGCATAATTTATTAATAAAGCTAAAACACTTAGTCTCCTACCTAATAGGTACTCAAGTGGGGTGGGTATAAATGCCCATATCAAAGCTAAAGGTAACTATCAGGGATAATCCAAAAAGGAAAACTACGATAGAGGTATAATGCCTAGTCTGAGTAGGTAAAGAGGGTGTCAAAAAAGACACATAGTAGGTATCTGGCAGGTATAAAAGCACTCCATCTATACACTACACAACCATAGGTAATCTAAAGACCTCTCTATCCATTACTACATACTGACCACTAAGTGCTACCTTAGAGGAATCCCTGTTACCTCTGCATAGCATAAAGCTAATGCCTACCAACACTGCTAGTCCTATAGAGGGACTAAATAAACGAACAAGTGCTACTAACACCCACAACCCAAGTGCATGGTGAGAAGATTAAAATAAAAAAACTAAACCTGGATTTGGACTATATGTCTCTTCAACCATAATTTATCTCTTTAAAATTAAGTGCACCCACACTTATTAACCCCTTAAGGACCGCGGAGGTACTAGGTACATCCGACAAAAATCCAACCGCGGATGTCCTTTTTGCTTACCCAATTGCCGCCGTTCCTCCTCCGGCGATCGGAGTTGCACTCACGGTCTTTTTCTAATATAAAAGTTTTCTTTCTTTATTCCATATTTCTTAAAACATACTTTCCAATAGAATCAACGTTTCAGCCATCACCCGTGGCTTTCATTAGGATCAGTTCAGCAAATATATATAATGTTATACTAAATGTATTTTTATATCAACATGCCCCATATTGAATACCCTGGGTAGTGTACCTTAAAATATTATGTACTTGTGAGGTGTGATTCAGAGATTTATGACAGATAACAGTGTTACAATGTCACTATTGATACATTTAAAAAATATATATTTTGAAACAGCAATGTCCTATTTGTACTTATAGCCATATAACTTGCCAAAACAAGTACATGTTAACATTGGATATTTCTAAACTCAGGACAAAATTTCAAAACAATGTAGTATGGGTGTTTTTTTTGGCAATTGTAGATGCGTAACAGATTTTGGAGGTCATGGTTAGAAAAAGTGTGTTTTTTAACAAATTTCATCATATTTTATAATTGTTTTTAGAGTAAATTATATGATATGTTTAAAATAATGGTATCTTTAGAAAGACCATTTAATGGCGAGAAAAACTGTATATAATATGTGTGGGTACAGTAAATGAGTAAGAGGAAAATTACAGCTAAACACAAACACCGCAGAAATGTAAAAACAACCCTGGTCCCAAATGGTAAGAAAATTTAAAAATGGTCTGGTCACAAAGGGGTTAAATATAATTTTTTCAGGAGAAACAAGACTTTTATTTCACATCAAATATTTATATATGAAACATAATTTAATATGAATACAATCTAAAAGAAGTGTGAGAAATTAAGACATTTTGTTATTTCCAGGTTCTGCATGACATTTTAACTGTGAATGCCAGGCTTTATAGGTTTTGGAAATGAGTGCAAATATAAGACATCCCTTTCCCAGTTTTTACACATTTAAATTTGCCAGATTGGTTATGTTGCCTTTGAGACTGAATGGCAGTTTAGGAATGAAAATGACCCGCATCGTGGCATACAATTTGAAAAAGTAGACAACACATGGTATTCAAATATAGGGCTACGTCAGCTATATATCCCATGTTTCAAGCAAATGTTAAATAACTTTCCTAAAGGGAATAACAATCAGACAGCATTAAATGGGCAGTTAGGGTCATTTAAAGATGGCTTCAAAGCAGTAGATTTCAAAGCAAGGTGGGGTCTCTCATTTTTCATACAAATTCTACATAAGTCCATGCCAGCTTGAAGCAAACTGGTTAGAATAAACTTTAACTATATTTCTACACTTATCTTCTTTTAAAATTTGGTTTTAAAGTTGGTTCTTTGAGTATACTTCATTTGGTCATATTGAGAAGGCTTATTTTATTGGTCTGTAATTAAACTGATATATACTTTACTTTGAAGAACTTTTTCCATCTATTAAATGGCCTCATGTTTAATAAATTGGCTACAATGTTTATTTAAATGGTTGACCTTGCATTTTGAAACAATATATTATAAAGTGAAAACAGTAGTGTGCATTGCAAAATAAAGTAATTAGATTGTATTGATCCCATTTGCACACACTTCTAGAACAAGACATTAAAATACTTATTCTACATCTAATTAATGTCTATTATCATTGCAGCTACAGTACTCTATGAATAAATTACCGAAATTTGAAAATGTAGCCAGAGCATTACTTGACTTTTTAAGTGTAGTTAAATCAGTTTCATTCACTAGAAAAATTATAAGGTAAGTCAAGTAATAGCCATTAAAACAGCAGTTATGCAGCTGTGTAAACAATTGCCCTGTTTCAAGAGCAATTAAAACAGTATATAAGATAATACATTATTTAAGCTGTACATCTTATCAGTTATGTTGGATTTAGTTGCTCACCTACATTTAATGGAATCTTTCAATCTTTCTAGTTAACAGGTGATATGAAATGCAATTTAGCCAGCTGCAAACACAAACTACACAGGTGCAAATTACCAAAGGACCAAAAGTGTCTCAATTTAGGCATAAGACAAATTATCCATTCCTTGCTTCATAGCATTATGTTTTATTTATTTATTTAATTCTTACAATTTATTTTTTTTACTGATGAAAATATCCTCTTCTGTAAACGTATGCATTGCATATTTAGACATTTTAAATGAATTATTGTAAGAGATCATCAGCTGGAGTTGCATATTGTTTTTTTTTTTTTTTTTTTTTTTTTTTTTTATATATATATATATAAGCCACAGGGACAAATATCACATATTAAAGTTAGCAATTGATTATCTCAAATTAAAG
The DNA here is from genome assembly GCA_933207985.1 of Pelobates cultripes. Lineage (NCBI taxonomy): Eukaryota > Metazoa > Chordata > Amphibia > Anura > Pelobatidae > Pelobates > Pelobates cultripes. The sequence goes on along the minus strand of OW240915.1, from coordinate 167,905,842 downwards.
TTAGCATTTATTATTTACGAACTTGCTCTTAATGATTACAAATAAGACATTGTAATATGTAAACATTACAATCTAAAATCTAACTAACAAACTAACTATGATATAATGTTCTTCAACATTTTCTGTTTTTTTGTTTTTATTTATTTGACATAGAAACATAGAATGTGATGGCAAATAAGAACCATTTGGCCCATCTAGTCTGCCCATTTTCAAAAATCCTTCCATTAGTCCCTGGCCTCATCTTATAGTTAGGATAGCCTTCTGCATATCCCACGCATGCTTAATCTCATTTACTTTGTTAACCTCTACCACTTCAGCTGGAAGACTATTCCATGCATCCACCATCCTCTCAGTAAAGTAATACTTCCTGTTTTTTAAAGCCAAACTGTATGTTGGAAATAATATTTTTTTACATGGGTTGTTCGGTAAAATAATAAATAAATAGTGAATAAGGAACATATTGAAGAACTCTGTTCACATGTATTGAATATGTATATTCAAATAATTGTAGCTCAATAATGATATGACCCATCAGTATTCACAGTGCACATTATTATATTTTAGAAATAAATGGAGTTGGAACCCAAAGGAAAACTCCATGATCCCTACAATATATATATTAGATAGCTGCTTCAAGTAGCACCTATATGATGTAAAAAAAATTAGACAAAAATAAGTAAAAACACTAATATCCCCCTGTCCATCAGCTGTAAAGAAGTGAGACTTCAGAGACCCACATCTGAGTACTTTAATTTAATAAAATCCCACTCCCACAATGCCCATGGGTTCACATTATGCATCATCCCTCTGTCATATGACTATAATTCTAATCATTGTGATAGGATGACAAACCTAAACTGGCTTGGAGTCAGATGCACCTTTTTATTTTTATTTCCTTGTTCATAAATTAGAAAACTACAATGCTACCAGAGCAATTGACTTATTCTACTTACTCACCCCTCACTAACTTCAATTGAGAAAGGTGGCCCACTTTATTCACCAGCATTCCACAGTGGAAAAAGTGTCATGCAGCCTTCCTACAAAAAATATACACAACCATGGAATAATTTTAAAACTGGTACTAACTATTTTACTGTTTATGATCTCTGAAAAAACTCTGTTCAGTAAAAAAAAAATGTACCAATTATAATGTATCTAATCTACATAAACAAAAACTGCACACTAAAGAAATGTTTTCTCGTTTTGATGTTCCATCGCTTCATAATTATATAACATTATATTAAATATAAAATCACACATGAAATTACTGAACGTATACTAATTAAAAAACATTAGTAGAAAATATGAGTATAACAGTATCTTTATAATAACACAATTTACATTCACCAGCACCAATCTCCTTCCACTGATATTTGCTAACATTATGAGCAGCAATTTATCGTAAGTAAAATATACAGCCACACTACATAATAAAAACTAAAGAAATTAAAATAAAATTGCAATACACATTACTTGCACTGCTCAAATTGTTGCACAAAAAGATACATGAAAATAATAATTTAGGAACAAGTCCAAAACATACATAATACATATTTACAGAATTTCATCTCTCTATAGATAGTCAATATGACAGCATTCTGTAGTTCGCTTGACAGCATTAAATACATCTGAAAGCTCTTTGCCTGTCAAGAAAATCTAAAATGTGCTTAATGTTAATGTCTTCCACTTAAACTCTTATTTCACTTTGTACTTTTCTTTGCAATAGGTTGTAAGTCATTTCCGAGTGTACTTCTTTCAATTCCTGTTACATTTTACTGAATGGTCTCATTCTCATTGTTACTTAACCATAGTATGTAATTTCAGTGATTGCTACTATATACGTGGTGATATGCGAAAGTGCTACATACACAGTTGATGCAATTTCATATATTCATGGAATGCAACTGTGTTGTTGTACATTTTTTTCCTGAGGGCTTTTCTTTTAAAGTATATTTTCAAAACAACCAACTCTAAAATAGATATTTGTGTGATTTTAAACAGAGTTCTTTTTTATAAATGTTTGCCTTGAGGGTCCTTTAGGAAACATAAATATATGATTCATTCTTTTTTGTGAATTTGAAAACTATCCAAATGAGCAGGGTTAGCATCAAACATCATAGGATGTGGCGCCTTGCTGAAGTTATAAATACTTCCGTCTGATATATATTTTTTATTTAATACTAGAAATAATAATCTGCAAATTAAAATGAATACATTTACATGATTTGAAGGATTTTGGATTTGTTATTGACAACAAATTAGGCAACCATGTGTAATGTCATTGAGTAGCTGCTAAGACCAGTAAGGTATAAAAAAGGGGCATTCATAAAAATATAATTTTGCTTCTTTATAAATCACTGGTGAGACCACATCTTAAATATGCTGTGCAATTTTTGAGCATTTTCTAAAAAAGGATAGTATAGAAAAAGTGCAGAGGCGAGCTGCAAAATTAATGAAAAAGATAAAATATTTTAGTTACGAAGAAAGGTTAACAAATCAAAGTATTCAGTTAAAATAAACGCCACTTCAGAGGGGATGTACAAAGTGCTTTTATTAGTATATTCAATAAATAAATAACATATAATATTCATTTAAAAAAAAAAGAGTATATACTAATAAAATGACTTTGAACATCTGAAGGAAGATTGGGAGTCCAGGTTCCTGTTATTTGATCTTCCGGGTACTGTTACCCCACAACCCCACAACGTGGCATGCATACCATCTCTACACTTTAGAGCCTGAGAGTGGAAGGCCCTAAATCAGGTGAGCAGTATACAATCTCTTTTTGTACTACTAGAAAATCCTGAGAAGGATTATACTATTGGTTTCCTATGTTTGCTTTCTGAGGGAGAGGTTACCCTATTAGAAGATGGAATGGCACATCTGCTTATTGTGTGAGCCTAATTATTCAGACTCCACTACATGTGAGTGTGCCTATTTCCACTTATTTATTGTATTTCACTCTGTACCATCTGCACTATATTTTGCTTTTATTCTCTTTTTTATGTCATTGGGGATTTTAATTTCCTGAAATTGTTTATACAGGAGGGTAAGATACCTTTTTAATATTCAAACCACTCCACTTGTGTTTATGTTTTAACTTATAGATCACTTTTATGAGTTTTATAAACATATAACTAGTCTTGTTCATGTTTTATATTGGTGAGGTTTATGAGGTTATTCTGCACAAGTGTTTTTTTTAGCTGTTTTTTGTTATTGTTGTTTTTTACTACACACTATTTTTCATTTTAACTATAATATATATTTGAATTTGATTTATTTGACTGGCAGTTTACTGATATGGAGATCCATCACTGCACTAATTCTTAGTCTGTATATTCCATGAGTGCAGTACTCCACTCTTATTTGCACTGCAGTCTGTCATTGTGTGAACATATGCTAGTATGATACACTCTTTAATATGACATTTAAAATCAACAATCATGCCAACTGCCACCTTACTTTTCGTCTTCATACCTCCCAATGTTGGTGTTTAGATATAGACCTCCCCCCGAACACATGACTGCTGCCACTATGGGTACTTTGTTGTGTACCTTACCTGATTGAGGAATATTGGAAACTGGTCAGACAGCACCTGGACACTGCTGGCAGATCTATTTTGTACTTTTCTTGTGCTAGGTGTACAAAGACAAATGCTGAGTGAATTATATCAGCAGCTAGCAATTTGGTGGTGTCCATTAAGGCCCAAAGATAATGTCTGGGATAAACAACAGGGTGGAGAGATAGCTTGCTTCAGCAGTGTTAATTTTTCTCTTCTGCTGAGACTGCCATGTTGTCATGGCTGGGTGTTAAGACATTGCTCCACCCTCTCTTGGGGCATGTACAGGATGTCTTGACATCCTGCCACAGTGGCATAATAGGGCCTTGGCACATACCTTATCACTTTTGGTTGTCGACATCACAGAGACACCAGAGGACAGCTCTATTTAGGATCCCAGATCCATTTTGGAGGGGGCTGGAAGGGTCTCTAATTAGCAGAATCAGCTTCATAGATACTCCAATTCAGAGAAGGAGGTCTAGAAGACTGGTGCTGGTTCAAATTTTAGTTTGGTGTAGTGTGGCTTGCATTCAGTTCTCCATTAGTAAGGGAAAGAGCAATTTAGTGCAGCTTTTGAGCCTCTGCTATTCCTTCTTCCAATTCTGTAGTAATGTATTTATTTATTTATATATTGAGATTTCTCTTTTCTCTTTTCAAGTATCTCCTAGGACCACAAACATTGCATTGTTACAATATGGTATGGCATAACAGTAAAAATACAAAGTAATATTAAAATAAACAGTCTTTGCCCTAATGTGCTTAGGTCTGTAGAGTTGGGGCCTTCTCCTTTTGTTTTTACTTTAAATCATGTTTATGAAATTGCTCCTAGGACTCCATGTACCTTTGGAGACTAGTTAAGCTTTTAAATGAGGAATACGTGGATTTCCTGAAGTTGATTCCCATGGATAGGAAAATGGTAGATAAGCACCTTACTTTCCATCTACCATTCACCTATCCATGGGAATTAACTTCCCATGGATGGGGGAATTGTTGTCATGGGTGAGAAGGGTGAACACCTAAATATTGAATAATTAATAATTTTGGCTAATTCATTCATTTTTTCCTATCTAGAACCTCAGTTAATGGTGGTATTGTCAGGGAGGAATTTGGGGTTCACTATGCAACTATGCCTCCTTCAATAGGGCTTTGGAGTTGATTTGGTCAACTAGTCAGGGAGCACTGATGACTAAGTTTGACATTCAGTCTGCCTTTTGGATCCCTCCACGTCCTTGTCCTTCCTGACCAGTAATATTTTTAATTTGCCTGCAGATAAATTGTTGATGCTTGTGATTTTGGTGGACCAGGTAAATAGAAATAATAAATTTCACCTGCACCAGATGCAATCTCTCCTGGGACATATGCAGTTTGTAAGTAGGGTAGTGTCCATGGGGTGGATCTTTTTACATGGGTTGTCTTTGCCGACTGTGATAATTTGTTAGTCTTTCCATTTTGTTTGAATTTAGAAATGGATGAAGGCAGAATTTGAGGTTTGGAGATCCTTTCTGCCTAGCTACCATATTGATAGTTATAGGCAGAGGGTTGAAAAATTAAATTTGTTTATTAATGCTTCAGGGTTGGCGTGTTTTGGGGTTCGGAATTGAAGAATCGGATGGTGGTATTTCACATAAATAATAAAAAAAAAATAAAGCTTCAATGCCTGGAGTGCAACATTTAGTTTAGAATAGTTCATGTTCTGTGGTTAATAACATCAATGATTAAATACTTTCAAGGGAGTAATTTTGGGGGGGTCTGTCCTATACATAGCAGTTCATGGACTGTCATGCACTGAATTCTAAATGACGCTTGATTTGAGCATCTGAGGTCTACTTTCTGCTCTTCCTTGGCTCCAAGTTCCTGTAGGATGTATTTCGTTGTTCTATTTGAAAGAGAGGCACATGTCACTATCTTTGGCAGAGTGCAGTTTGTATGCTCTTTCCTTTCACTGTAATTTGAAGAGGTGGGAGGATATGTCCAAGGGTTTGTAAAGGGCTGATGGCTCCTAATATATATGCCTGTAAGCATAATGTAATCTTTCTTTGTTTAGCAATCTCCTCCTTGAATGGTCTGAGGTAATTCAATGACCTATATGGACATCACTTCCTAATGCAAAGGTGATCAAACGGAGTAAGTGCCATTTGACCAAGTTGCTAGATATATTTTTGGGATTACTGGCTTGGTAACTTGCAATGCAGAGCTGAAAAGACATTGTTCTGTTTAGAAGGTATGGGGTACATTTAAACTTATTTGGTCTCCAATCAGGGGTGGGGTTGGCACAGTTTCAAGGCAGTGCAGAGTTGCCCCTCTTTGAGTAGGAGGTGTGACTCAGTGGTGGTGGTGTAACCTCATCAGCTCGATAAGTATATTGCTGTCCTTAATAAGATTGTGGAGTTGCAGCCTGCTTTTGGTTGAAGATGAGATGCAGTTTATATAAGACTCTTGAAAATTCATTGAGGTAAGCTGTGTGCTAAGCGTTGACAGTTGTTAGTATATATATATATATATATATATATATATATATATATACTGCTGACATTAAATTGACAATAAATTGACAATAAATGCCCTACCCTGTTGTTTAGAAGAAGGGATAAGCGTATCAGAAAGAATGTGATGATTAGTCAGCAGTCATGTGCATGGCAAAGTTTAAATAATGTACTGGATATGATCACACAATTTTAGTTGATATTCTGCTGTTGTTGCTTTGCATCTCAAAATATATAATTACTGGATAAATATGGTTGTACTAAATAGATTAATATTAAGCTTGACAGATAGTTCAGGTTTTCAGACTAATAACAAATACTTAAACATACCATTTTAATCTATAATTAATTATAGATTAGTTATAGATATTTGAATGTATTGGTATTCCAGTGGATATCTAACCTTGATTTGATGAAGTGCTATACAGAGAATATCTCTGCAAAACAATCAAATAAATTCTGCTGCGGTTGAATAAATTGTTTTCAGCGAAAATTTATCTTCGTCGAATTACCATTTATTCTGAGCCTTGGTACATTTGGATGCCATTTCCCTTTAAAGTTAAAACACAGAATACAAATGCTTCTTCTTTACAAATAAATTTACTTTATCCTTGTCTGCATTTATACATCTAACAAAAGCAGGAATATCCTGGCTGAGCTGTCTGTGTTTAACATATCATACAGATTGAAGCCTAAAATAAAATTAAAGATATGGGACAAGATTAGCCATCATGAAATATATGACCTATTCATTTTTAAAAAGTGTGCACTTATGCATAGAGTTAAAAAACATACTAAGCCCTTCCGTTCAAAATATAAACGTATACAACTTATCTTCACATGCAAGGTATCAATAAAAGATGCATATTTATCAAATTATTAAAATACATTCTAACATGGTGAAGTACCAACAAACTCATATTTTCTCTATTTTAAAACACACAATGCTCAGCCAACATTGTATGGAGAGTTCACAAATGCATAGCATATTACAGTTATCTTGAAATTATTTACATAGTTACATAGCTGAAATGAGACTTGCATCCATCAAGTTCAGCCTTCCTCACACATGTGTTTGCTGTTGATCCAAAAGAAGGCAAAAAACCTAGTCTGAAGCGCTTCCAATTTTGCAGCAAACTAGGAAAAAAATTCCTTCTTGACCCCAAAATATGTCTCCTTGGATCAAGCAGCTATTACCCCACTAATTAGAAATTATATCCCTGTATGTTATGTTTTTGCAAGTATGTATCCAATTGCATTTTAAACATCTGTATGGACTAAATGTGTGACCTTGTGTCCTATGTATAGCCCTGTTTATGAATTCCAGATAATGATTTGTATTGGCCCCGAATACATTTACATAGTTACATAGCTGAAAAGAGACTTGAGACTATCAAGTTCAGCCTTCCTCACATTTGTTTTTTGCTGTTGATCCAGAAGAAGGCAAAAAAAAAAACAGTTTGAAGCAAAATTTGTATAATGTTATCCTATCCCCTCTGAGGCACTGTTTTTCCAAACTAAAGAGATTTAAATTTTTTAACCTTTCTTCGTAACTAAATTGCTCCATTCCTTTTATCAATTTTGAAGCTCGTCTCTGCACTTTTTCTAGTGCCATGATATCCTTCTTTAGAACAGGTGCCCAAAATTGCACAGCAAGGTGTGGTCTAACCAGCAATTTATAAAGAGGCAAAATTATTTTTTCATCTCGAGAATTTATGCCCCTATTTATACATGACAAAACCTTATTGGCCTTAGCAACTGTAGATTGACATTGTGCATTGCTGCCTAATTTGTTGTCTATAACAATTCCCAAATCCTTTTCATGTGTGGTTATCCCTAATTCACTACCATTTAGGGTGTAACTTGCTTGTACATTCTCGACTGCGAAGTGCATAACTTTTCATTTCTCTACGTTAAATTTAATCTGCTGTTTTAGTGCCCAGTCCTCAAATGTATCCAAACCCTTCTTACAAGAAGGTACAGTTAATTTCACTATTAAACCCTTCATGACTGTACCTTTTCCAAATCCCATGCATTTCTGACTGAGGACTTTTGTACTTTTGCCAAGGGTTTTATCCAACATAATGTTATGCTTTCTTTTTTTCTTTTTTCTTTTTACAAATACGATTTGTATTGGTCGTCAAGTAGAACAGTAAATGCAACATTCATGGACTATGCTTTCTTTTTAACTGCATCCATAATTATTAAATATATTTTTAAAGTGCAGATAGGTTATTCCCTATAGTGAGAATTCAAAGTGAATTTCAAATTCAAAGTCAAAAATTGTCTATGCTTCCAATTCGGCTACTTTCACCTTAGATTTGATATAAAAGAAAATATGGACTCTCTTATGTATATTCTCTAACATACAAAATATACAATCCAGCGCACTCGCTCATTCACTAAACAATTATTTCAAATCTCACAGATTGTGATAGTTTTATTTAAGAACACCTCACGTAGGCAAAAAAATAATGGGGGTTTGGTTACAATATATGATCCTATATTGCATAAGCCTGCCACAACGTTCATGTACCCCATTTTTGGCAGGTCCAACTTTAACAGCATAATGCCTGCCCTTATGAGATCAATCCACTTACTTGGGAACTACTTCCTCCTAGGACTCACTGCAGGTCAAAGCCTCCCTGTCGCATGTGCTTCATTCCAGGATTCGATGTAGTCTTGACCTGCAGAGCGTCCCAGAAGGAAATAGTTTCCAAGTAAACTGCCTGTTACCCATACAACCAAGCAGGTTGAATCTGTTAAAAAGGTACAACCTATAAATATCCATATACTGCACCAACACTAATTGCAGATTGTGGGCTTTAATAATAAACTATGGCACAATAATCAAAGTATATTGAGGGCTTGCACAGAATGGTAGATTTTCCTCCTGCAAGCAGTTCATTTTTCCTTATAAATAAAATTCGTTGTGTAGTTTAAACAAACTGTTATTCTTTTAAACATTAAAGGTATACTATAGTTAACAAAAAAAACATTAGCCTAATAAAGCATTTTTTTTTGTGTGTAGATCATACATATTAAGTTTTACCACTCAATTCTCTGCCACTTAGGAATGAAATCCTTTTGTTTTTGTCCATGCAGCACTAGCCACACTTTCCATGGCGGTGACTGACACTGTTTGCATACAAATTGTTTTATTTGCAATCAGATGTTAACTTGCTTTAGAAGTTTTAATCTTCTGCTCTGTAAATTGAAATTCAATCACACACAGGAAGCTCCTGCAAGTTCTAGTAAGCTGTTAACAATATTAACTAAATTAAACAGACTGTGCAATAAGTGTAAACATTAGATCTCACTTTACAGGTAGTGTGTAAGAAGGCAATGCATGTTATATGCTCAGAGGTGTGACTAGATCTGTATAAACATAGTGATTTAACTCCTAACCGGCAGAGTATTGAGCATTGAGACTACAGGACATGATCTATGCACCAAAAACTACTTTATTAAGCAAAAGTTGCTTTGGTAACTATAGTGTTCCTTTAAGGGCTGAATTTTCTTAGCAGAGTAAGGGTCTACTCTTTTTTTTTTGTATAGCAGTAAGTAGAGTAAGCACAGGTAATACTTAGTTTGCTAAGAGAATCTGGCACCACATGCTCTTCCTAGTAACATTAGATAAGGCTTGGGGTGGTGTTTGTGTTTTCACTACGTATATAAAAACACATTTGCACAATAAATGTGATCTGATATCCCCTAACAAGCAAAACAAATGTTTTAGTAGTTCAAAAAATGTTAGATGGACAACTTCAAATTTAAGGGTAATTAATAAAAATAAATAGCATATTTGTGTATTTTAAAAATACATATTATGTCAGAACCATGGATTGGGAAGTACCATCATGTATGTATTGTAATAAATAGAATATATAGTCATGGGGAAAATGATCAAATATGATTAAGTAGCTCCAGATGTTTCCCAGTTTCTTTGGTTTCAGTGCTGAATATTAAGTACAAAAACACACCTTTGTTAAAAATACAATTAATTTAATGTAAATACTGTATAAAATATAGTCCTTTTCAGAGCTAAAAAGACATCACCAGAATCTATATAGATTGGCCAACATATTGATAACAGTGATGCAATGCCCAACACAAATATGGTTATTAATGAAACTTTAAACTGCCCCAAATTATCCAGTAAATGGCACATACAGTATAAGGCCAAAATTGCAGAGCCAGAAACTTGGCTTACTGGATAATCTTTCCAACTCACCTATTTTGGCTTCCAATTTGCAATTTTATTGAATTCCAACAATTTCAGAGTTCCATTAATTTCAAATAATGAACCCAAACAACATTTTCAGATATTACACCAATAACATATAGTCCAACCAACCTCTTACCGCTTAATACATTTTATAGAATATGAATTTAAAGGATCAATCCATGCTGCTTAAAGGACCACTCTAGGCACCCAGACCACTTCAGCTTAATGAAGTGGTCTGGGTGCCAGGTCCAGCTAGGGTTAACCCATTTTTTCATATAGCAGTTTCAGAGAAACTATATTATGAATGGGTTAAGCCTTCTCAAAGCCTCTAGTGGCTGTCTCATTGACAGCCACTAGAGGCGCTTGCGTGCTTCTCACTGTGATTTTCACAGTGAGAGCACGCAAGCGTCCATAGGAAAGCATTGAAAATGCTTTCCTATGCGACGGGCTGAATGCGCGCGCAGCTCTTGCCGCGCGTGCGCATTCAGCCAGCGGGGCGGAGAGGAGGAGGAGAGAAGGAGGAGAGCTCTCCGCCCAGCGCTGGAAAAAGGTAAGTTTAAACCCCTTTCCCCCTTCCAGAGCCGGGCGGGAGGGGGTCCCTGAGGGTGGGGGCACCCTCAGGGCACTATAGTGCCAGGAAAACGAGTATGTTTTCCTGGCACTATAGTGGTCCTTTAATCAATACAGCATGCTGTAGTGGTCCATGACTAAGGACCAACAGGTATGAAACTCGTTAGGAATTTAGTTAAATTTAGTTAATTGGCCTCTGATCTCCCACCTCTATTGTGGACTATGGTGCTTCCATTACACTTTTTCTGTATTTTCCTTTGTGAGTGCTTGTTTTATGGTTTTTGTATTATCTCTCATTTTTCAAAGGGTTTATTTAAATGTAGAGTTACATTATTTTCTATTTTGCTCAATTTGATTTAGAGCTGTCCTTATATTTATTTTTTGTTTTCATAATTCCAATTTTCTTGTAGAGATGAATCTTATTGTACCTTAGATTATTTCAGTCTAATTAATAGAAGACTGGTAGCACAAATACATACTATTAAATATACAGTTGTGCTGAAAAGTTTTCATACCCTGGCAGAAACTGTGAAATGTTGGCATTGATTTTGAAAATATGACTGGTCATGCAAAAATAAAATATTTTATTGAAGGATAGTGATCATATGAATCAATTTAAATCATAATGATCACAGAAATCACCCAAAATCACCCAAAATCAAATCAAAAGTTTACATACCCTTGAATGTTTGGCCTTGTTACAGACAAACAATCTTACACACACAGGTTAAAATGGCAATTAGAGCTTAATTTCACATGACTGGGGCTTTTTAAATTACAATTAGTGTCTGTGTATAAATGAGCCAATGAGTTTGTTAGCTCTCATGTGAATGCACTAAGCAGGGTAGATACTGAGCCATGGGTAGCAGAAAAGAACTGTCAAAAGACCTGCGTAACAAGGTAATGAAACTTTATAAAGGTAAAAAAAGGATATAAAAAGATATCCAAAGCCTTGAAAATGCCAGTCAGTACTGTTCAATAATTTATTAAGAAGTGGAAAATTCAGAGATGTCTTAAGGTCAGGTAGAACAAGAAAGATTTCAGCCACAACTGCAGAAAAATTGCTGGGATACAAATAAAAAACCCCACAGGTAACCTCAGGAGAAATACAGGCTGCTCTGGAAACAGACAGAGTTGTTGTTTCAAGGAGCACAATACGACAATACTTGAACAAAAATAAGCTGCATGGTTGAGTTGCCAGAAATAATCTTTTACTGCACCAATGCCACAATAAAAGACTGGCTACATTAGCACCTTGACATGCCTCGCAGCTTCTGGCACACTGTAATTTGGAGTGACGAGACCAAAATAGAACTTTATGGTCATAACCATAAGCACTATGTTTGGAGGTTTGGAGATGTCAACAAGGCCTATAGTGAAAATAATACAATCCCCACTGTGAAGTATGGTAGTGGCTCACTGGTGCTTTGGGGGGTGTGAGCTCTAAAGGCACAGGGAATCTTGTGAAAATTGATGGCAATTTGAATGCATCATGTTATCAGAAAATACTGGCAGACAATTTGCATTCTTCTGCACAAAGGCTGTACATGGGACACAATTAGACTTTCCAGCATGACAATAACCATATGCACAAGGCCAAGTTGACCCTCCAGTGGTTACAGCAGAAAAAGGTGAAGGTTATGGAGTGGCCATCACAGTCTCCTGACCTTAATATCATCAAGCCATTCTGGGGAGATTTCAAACGTGCTGTTCATGCAAGACGACCAAAGACTTTGCATGAACTGGAGGCAATTTGCCAAGATGAATGGGCAGCTATACCACCTGCAAGAATTAGGGGCCTCATAGACAACTGTTACAAAAGACTGCATGTTGTCATTGATGCTAAAGTGGGTAATACACAGTATTAATAACTAAGGGAATGCAGACTTTTAAATAGGGGTCATTTTGTTTTTTTCTTTGTTGCCATGTTTTGTTTTATGATTGTGCCATTCTGTTATAACTTACAGTTGAATATGAGTTCCATAAAAAAATAAAAGAAATGTGTTTTGCCTGCTCACTCATGTTTTCTTTAAAAATGGTACATATATTACCAATTCTCCAAGGGTATGCAAACTTTTGAGCACACCTGTACATATTCATCAAATAACAAATAAAAGAAAACATTATATACAGGGCCAGCCCAAGACATTGTGCTGCCTGGATTCAAGTAGGAAATGCTGCCCCACCAAAAAAAACATATATGCTTCTGCAATGGTAGTGTCTCTATGTGGGTGTGCTGGGGATGTAGTGTGTCTGTGTGTTGTGGTGGGGATGAAGTGTGTCTGTGTGTGCTGGGGATGTAGTATGTTTCTGTGTGCGTAATGGGGATGTAGTATATGTCTGTATGTGCTGGAGATGTAGCATGTGTCTGTGTGTATGCTGGGGATGTAGTTTGTGTCTGTGTGTGCACTGCAGTCAATACACTTACCTATACACTGTACCTGTGTTTATGCATGTGTGTCAGTGTTTGTATCTGTGTGTCTGTATCTGTATGTGTGTCAGTGATTGTATCTGTTTGTCTATGTATCTGCATGTGTGGCAGTGTTTGTGAGTCTGTATATCTGTATGTGTATCAGTGTGTCTGTGCAACTGTATGTGTGTCAGTATATGTATTAAAATCTGACACACATGCAGATACTGTCACACATACAGATGTACAGACACACTGATACGCCTGCCGTTACATAGACATACAGGCATACACACAGACACTGACACATATAGATACACACACTGCCACACATGCAGATACACAGACATACAGATACACACACTTCACACACAGATACAAATTACACACATACAGTATACACAAACTACACACATACAGACACACACATACACAGATACACACTACACACACAAACACACACACAATACACACACTACACATACACAGAGACACACATACAAACACACACTACAAACATTACACACCTACAAACACACAGACCCAAACTACACAGAGATACACACACTACACATACATATATACACACACATTACACTCATACAAACAGATACACACACTACACATACATACACACACACAGATACACACACTACACACATACAAACACACAGATACACACACACAGATAGCCACACTACATACATATACACACATATTACACACATACAAACAGATACACACACACACAAACACACCCATTAAAAAAATTAATCCACCCAGCAGGTTCTTACCTTCTGCTGGCTGTGGCTGGTGGGAGTTAAGGGCCTGCTCTCCCTATCCAGCCCCACCCTCATGGTTTCCTCCTCCTCCCACACAGCTGTGTAAGCTAGCTGGGAGGAAGTGATATGCTGTCACTTCCACCCAGCTCTCCATGCAGATAGGAAGTGGCCCAGCAGTGCTGTTAAAACGTCGCAGTGCACGACCGGGCCCCTCATTGCATATGTCCATCGGGTGGCCCTAAGGACCCTCACACAGGTTCACAGCCGCCAAGAAATCCTGTTTTAGATTACAACAGGGGCGGCAAAATGCTGCCCCTGTCAGAGTGCCGCCAAGAGCCGTGGCTCCAGCGCAGTCTATGGATGGGCCGGCCCTGATTATACATTACCAAAAATTGTTTTGTTTCAAGAGACAATGTGTGTTCTGCATTCTTGTGAAGTCCTGAATTGTTTTTACATGGCCTATTATTCTTGAGCATCTCTTGAGACGTAATTACAACATTTCTAGAAAACTCCCAACTTATGTTGGGACAATTGTTAAATACAGGCATTATAATTATTGTATTTGTTTATTTCTGATAAACTTTGAAATTCTATTTTACATGATAAATGCATAACTGTATTTCACAGTAAATCATTCATACACTTGTTCAGTGATATCATGTTTATGTATAAAACAATGAAAAATGTATATAATGAATATGAAACCATCAAAAACTACTTAGCATATTGTCCTTTCTCTAGGTTATTCATACCATTAGAGCTACAGACCAAGACGACACTGCTAACGGGCCAAGGTTCTACTTTTCACTTCCAGAGGGTCACACCATGAATCCAAATTTTACCATAAAGAACAATGAAGGTACTAAATATATATAATTAATTATCTCCATGTCCATTATGTGAATCATAAAAATGTGCCAATAAAGACTCTGTTTATAGGGAATTCACCCTGGGATAACTGACAGATTACAATAAATATTCCATGCATTTATTCATTAACCAGTTAGTCCTATGAGTGTATATATACAATGAACTAATGAAGCCCAGATATATAGTGAACATGTTGATATATGCATTTAGTATATGTAAATGATTATTGTAATCAGGTAAAGTAACATCAAATGCACATCTCTGTATCCTTAAGACACAAAACTTTATTTGCATGACTTGTGCCGGAAGGGAAGACATCAAACAGGTGCATTCATGCCTGAAGGGAAGACATTACACAGTGGGCTGTGAGCCAAATAGATGGGGCTTTTAACATGCAATCTGTAAATTTGACAGCAAATCTGCTAAAATAGTGTTTGAATTGTGTCTGATAGTTTATGTGCTGACATAAAATTGATTTTGGAAGACAGGGTGAGTTAATATAACGCTTCAACTAGTCCACGTGTAATATGTACATAATCTTTGTTTAAAAAGCATTTAGCGCAAATGCATATTTTTATATCATCAGTGTAGGCTTTTCACTGGAATCTGATTTAATTTGATTTAATTATATATTTTTTTTATATTTAGACAGTCATTGTAAAATATCAGGAAGCCTACAACTCTGTTAAAAATTATTCACATATAATTCTCTACAATATTCTAATCAATTAATGAAGCATTTTTTCTATTGCACAAACACTGCAGCATTTTCTTCTTGTGTTCTATTTTAGTTAATGTGTATGACATATTTTATTGAATGCAAGGGATAATTCAAGTCAATTAAGTAAAAAAATAAAGCTTGCCCGTATAATACTATGTCACAATGCATGTCATTGTTTATTAACTATTGATTTCAAGACATATTTGCACTGAAATGTTACATGTAACCTTTTAAGCATAGGAAATTGACAATAATTTTATATGATTGCTTTCATTTCATTTATAAGAAAATAAGGGTTTGGCTGCACTCACCTACACATGCTAAATTAGGGTGCTGCTGGGGGCCAATAAGTACAGTTAAACATTTTAAAGCTTTTATTTCATTACTTTACATAATATGACAAATATATTCTAATTATGCTGCACTTTCTAGGTTTGTATTATATTTGTGGGAAACCATAAGCATTTCTAGGTAATTTAGGCAATTATGTAGGCAATTTAGATGTGTTGGACGCTGGCTGATTAATATTTCACATTTCACAAATAACTTAGTGTTTCACTAAGTTATTTGTGAAATGTGAAATATTAATCATCCAACGTCCAACACATCTAAATTGCCTACATAATTGCCTAAATTACCTAGAAATGCTTATGGTTTCCCACAAATAATATATTTGTGCTTTAAAATAAGTCCACATATAGCATTAGTATAATGTGTTTCCTGAAACACATTTCATGACATGTAAAATCATAGCAGGTGTGTAAGGAAAATGCATGTAGGTCATGGTTGGATAGTTCCAAAGTGTTTTGTTCATGGACTCTGTTCAATGAAATCATCCTTATTGCACTGTGCTGCCCTTCAGATTCTGTGTAGTGTATACATTCTATACCATTGTCTAGCAGTGTTGTGGATATGCAATATGTCCATTCCATAATTCTTACTTGTTCAATATAGCCAATAAATGTGACATGTTAACAAAGGTACATTTTAACAGCATTTTAAAACAGATACAAACCTCTCAACTGTTTATAACCAGTAGTTTACGCAATTTAAAAGACTTCTTAATTGTAATCATTGATTTATGTGTGTGCACTATATCAGGTTTTGGATAGCATGGTGATTGGAACAGGTATGCACCAATCTGACCTAGATTAGTGGGAGTTATCATCCTGGGCAGTAGATGTTATTTGCAGAAGCCTCCTTTCATTCAGTTCTTCTTCTGTTAAAGAAGCACTCCAAGTACCAAAACCATTACAGTCCAGGGTAGTGTTTATGTTACCATTAGTGCTCCGGCACCCACAGAAATCTGTCAAGCTATTTCAGAAAGGTTTGTCAACTTGCTTTGGTCATGTCAGGCATATTTAGCTTTACCAGCAGGAGAAGACTAGGTGTGTGCCCCCAGTTGGGCCAGCTAAGTTGTCAAACCATTCGAAAAGGGTTTGTCGTATTAATCTGAGAGGAAACCAGGGCATTCCTGGCACCATAACCACTGTACTTCAATTATATATAAGGAGAAATGGTGCAGATGAAGGAAACCCTAGTCCTAACCATAACCTTTTAAGTGATTTAGAACAATCCTTGCAGTCTAAAGCATTACAGTACAATAGGAAAAAACAATACCATCTCATGATCCTGGAGACATTAGAAAACACATAACCTTCAATCTCATGTTTACTTTCATTTTTTTTTGTAATTATCCATAACTTCTTAATGACATTATTTTGCCTCAATACACACTTTACTCTTAATAATGTTAGATTGTTTTATTTAGGATAAATTGTTCAAGATTATGCTAAAATATTAATTATTGTGTATGTAAATACTAAAACACTGATTTAAAGGTATTCGTCAGTGAATCTCCACATTTTGATTTCCCAGTAAAAGGTGCCATGGTGGTAGGTGTTTTTGTTAACATTTTGAAAATGGTTTGACATCACAATAATAAGCCATAGTTGCTGTGGTGCTTGGTGAGTATCAATAAAATCTAAATGAGTAAAACAATCTGATATAGTTGGTTTTGAGATCTGTGACAACAAGCTAACATTCTGTTTGGGAAAATTACTGAAATGACTGGTAATAATTTCACAACTTTTTTTTTTCTTAGATAACACCGCCAGCATTATAACACGACGTCGAAGATTTAGTAGAACTTCTCAAGATGAATACTATCTGCCTGTCGTTGTTGCTGATAGTGGTATTCCATCGTTAAGCAGCACCAGCACCCTTTCAATTAGAGTGTGTGCTTGTGAAAGAGATGGGCGAGTAAGGACATGCCATGCTGAGGCATTTCTTTCTTCTGCTGGACTCAGTACTGGAGCCTTAATTGCCATTCTACTTTGTGTGGTTATTCTGCTAGGTATGTTTTAGTAATATTTTGAGCATACTGAAGTAGGGTTTTATTATGCAGATGTTTTTGGTCCTAAAATTAAAGGGACACTTTAGGAATACTTTTTATTGGAATACTGCTTCTGTGTTCGTCCAGTGTTTTTCAACGCAAAAAATAATGTGCGACAAAGAGCTGAAAAGTTTTATTCCACTGCATAATAGATTCTCTTTAAAGTCCCAGCGGAAGTTTTATAAATGCACATCATGAATGCAAATATATATATTAATTTATGTAATTAAATCAAAAGTGGTAAATGTTAAGGGAAAAATAGGGACTGATTTGGATTTCTGGGATGAAACATTTTTAAAAGTGAATATTTTTCTTCATTATCTGTACTTTAGAATCAGACAGGCAATACATTACTTTATAGTACAGTACAAATAATAAATTATGCACTTAAAATAAATAAATCTATCTATATATTTCTAGATTTCCTTTGTTAAATTAGGTTTTTAGTATAGGTCATAATTAGAAATTAAAAAAGAATCAATGTCTGTTATTTGGAAATCAACCTTTCATGCATGAAGGACATAATGAATATAAGATATTTCTTTGATTATATAACACAAACTATAGTAAGTGAATTAAATGGTGCTGTGAATATATTTAATGTAGCAGCAACCTAATTAATGTGATAACCCAAAATACTAAGTAAAAAGTATAAATTTATATATATAAGATTTGCGGTGCCTTTAAATGTAGGCATGACTTTTAAACATGTAGAAAATTGTAAAAAAAAAAATCTTTAGAAAGACATTTTATGTTATTAAAGTTCTTTGTGCAAATGTGATCACTGTGGTTCTCCAGACAACATACTTTTCAAGTAAACTTTTATTTGCTGGATGATTTCTAAGCATATCTTACTACTTTCCACAAACACCAGGAAAATATGGTTGAAATTACCACTTATAGACACAAATGGTGAAATATCTAACAAATACACTTTGCATTGACTATGGATCTTCTAGTCCATATCTACTTGGAGTGGTCTGTGTGCCAACTCCCACTACCCTTAGCCCTGCAACTGTAATTATTGCAGTTTTCATAAACTGCAATAATTACTTTGCAGGGTTAAGTCCTCCCCTAGTGGCTGTCTACTAGACACCCACTAGAGGGCACTTCCTGGTCCATAGCACAGGTTTTCTGTGCTATAGCGTCGCTGGATGTCCTCACGCTGTGTGAGGACCTCCAGCGTCGCTAAAATCCCCATAGGAAAGCATTGAAAAGCATTTTCAATGCTTTCCTATGGAGAGGTCTAATGCGCGTGCGCGGCATTGCCACGCATGCGCATTAGGTTTCCCCAGCCGACAGGCGAGATCAGTCTCCCCCGCCGGCTGATGTAATGAAGGGGAGGAGCGGCGGCGGAGGAAGAAGCAGTGATGAGGGACATCGTCGCTTTTACCCCTTCAGCAACCGGGGATGGGAGGTGGGAGGGAGAGGGGACCTGCAGTGCCAGGAAAACTGATTTAACTACAGCAATCCTATTACCCATAAAAGCAATAATTTAAACTTGAAAATGAAAGGTGTATTAAAATTAAAAGCCTTTGTTAATTATTTTTGTATTAATAAATATGCAATGCATAACTATTTTCTATTTTAGAATAAATTATAAAATATTTCTAATTATTAAATATTATGCTTTTCTTTTTATTTACTAATGTATACAATTTCACATTCTATCCAGTATAGATCAGTTAAAACTATTTGTGACAGGTTTGCATGGAAATATACTTGAAAATTCCCTCCTTAAAACAGAGTCTTGATAATCAATTAAAGGACAGATAAATTTGCATTATTTTAATCACAGGCTGTTTCACTGCACCATCTGTGAAATATTAAGAATCATCTCCTGCAATGTTTTCCCTGAAGGAACACAGTCTGAAAAGTCTATACAGAGTTTTTCAGTACTATGTTCTTACTAAATAAAATAAATGTGCATTCCCTACACTATACTGCAATAATATTTCCATATATTTCCATATTCCATATTCCATATATAAATATATATTTTTATTTTATTTTTAATAGTAATGTCATATTATTTCTAACCTTGTCCCATTAACAACATATCGAGCCTGAAAATATTGTCTTGTAATTATAATAGAGAAATAAAATTAAATAAATATTCCCAACAAATAATTTATGAAATATTAGATGTTATTAAAATATTAAAATGAAAAACGCATGATGCCATATGTCTTGTCAAGAAAACTAAAAATCATTTCAAATATGCCGATTTCTACATTTGCGTAAATTTTGTTATATTGAACACAAACTGAAAAAATACACACATGGATTTTTCAGTATCCTAATTTAAATCTTCCTTTAAAAAATGGTCAATGATATTTCCCTTAAAAAATAATATCCTTTTAAGTATTACAAGCAGAGTATAAACATAGATTATAATTCACTTTATGCAATATGCCTCTTCAACTGTTTCAGAATTGCAAACCTTGTAATTATTATCACTGCAATAATTTTTTTTTAAATAATATATTTTGATAAATGTTTTCCTCTGACATCATAGAATGTTAATATGTTTTTAATAATAAAATGTGAATAATACATTTTTCTGCTGCGTCTTTGCTTAGTTAGTTTAGTTAGTTAGATTAGTTAATCAAAATAACAAGTTTAGAGTTTATTAATATTTCACAAACATGTTGATGAAGATTAACAGACTGATATGGAAAAGTTTATTTATAAAAAAATTATAAAACATTTAGAATTTAACTAATCCAATTTAACTTTCCTTATTTTGTAGCTATTGTAGTTCTCTTCATTACCTTACGCAGAGGAAAAAAGGAACCTTTGATTTTTTCTGAGGAAGATATTCGTGAAAATGTAGTAACATATGATGATGAGGGGGGTGGAGAAGAAGATACTGAAGCTTTTGATATATCTGCTCTTCGAAACCCTTCTGCTGCTGAAGATCTAAAATATAGAAGAGACATTAGACCTGATGTAATGTGTACACCGAGACACCAAGATCTCTCAGCCATAGAGAGCATCAATGTTCAAGAATTCATCAAACAAAGACTTGCTGAGGCTGACCATGACCCAAGTGTGCCACCCTATGACTCTTTACAGACATATGCATATGAGGGTCAAAGATCTGAAGCAGGATCTATCAGTTCTATAGATTCAATTGGAACACAATCTGACCAGGATTATACTTATCTTGATGACTGGGGACCAGAGTTTAAAAGGTTAGCAGAACTCTATGGAGAAAAGGAACAAGAAAGAACAACTTAGTCTATTTTTTCAAAAACTCTGTTTTATTTACAAAACAACTGGAAGCATAACCACAAGATTTAAAATAAATTAATACTTGGAACTCAGCAAGTTGTTCACTTTTACTGTAGAAACAAGTGCCATTTTCATATTAAAAGTGGGGGTTTCAGATTTTCAAAAGAAGCTAAACTATTTTCCCTTGTGTATATTTTTTAATTGCTTAATAAAGTTGGTGGTGCCACATTCATATAGAGTATTCATAGCAAACAAAGCATTTATATTTTGCTATATATTTTAAAAACATTGCATTGCAATACAGACTTCCTTTTTTGGCCATGTACAGTTCATTATGGAATTATGATTGTGTTCTTTAGTTTCCCCTTACAACATTTTAATTTTGACTTGTGATATTTTTTACCCATACCACAGTGGTAAGAAACCGAAGTGTTAATTGCACTACATCATTATTTTAAGGTTGACTCAAACCTATAACATTTGTGTAGAATTTTTAATGAGACATTTATGAGACATACATTTCCTAAGTCCACAAATGTTGAGTTCAACTAGCTAATGTTACTACTATTTGTGAGAATCTACAGGGTTCAAATAACATCTCAATGCTTATTGACTGATGAAAACTGTTCTAAGCTGAGAAATCAATTTGATAATTAGAAGGTAAGTAGCTAACATAGAGTGTATATCAGAATAATATTTTCATAAAAAATATTTTCAGTTATATAAAAATGTAAGCACAATCCTATTAACTCTAAGGCTCAAATTTTATTATATTAGTTCATATTTTCATACAAATTAAACAGTTGAAAGCAAAATACATAAAAAATGACTACTATATCCAATGATATTTAGGAGCAGATGGTGTAGAAAATATATACTTAATGAAAGGAAAACTCCAAGTATTATACCTACTACATTTCATCCAATGTAGCACTATTATTATTAATAATATTTAAGAATAATAAGACTATAACATGAGTACTTGAGTAATAATAGGGGGAATTCATGAACTAGTTGGAAAATAAATGGTATGTTTTAATAGGAAACAAATTTAAGAAGACATCCATCCCATGCAATATATATTTAGGTCAATGGGTAGAGGTGTATAAATTGAGTAGTGCTAGATTAAGAGAAGATTGATGGGAACACTCTGGAACTGGAAGTTTTTAGGATCAATCCAATTGCCATTAATGTGTATCAAAGCAAAACCTTAGGTGAGTCCTACACTAATATTTCAACGTGCATCTTTAAAATAACACTATAGTCACCTAGACCACTTTACCTCATTGAAGTGGTCTGTTACAGTCTCCCAGTCTTACTTAGTCCTGCGATGTAAATCATTGCAGTTTCTAAGAAACTGCAATACTTACATTGAAGGACTAAGACTGCCTCTAGTGGCCGTCAATCAGACAGCCACTAAAGGGAACTTGTTGATTGCTAAATTACTTTAGGCCACCTAACTAAGATTGGATGTCCTCACGCGCTGCATAAGGACATCCAATGTTAGTTAAATCCCTATAGGAAAGCATTGGGGATTTAGGGATCACCAAGTTGTAACTAAGGTATTTATATAAAAAAAGCACACCTTAGACACAACTGGGTAATTACTAAATCCTGGATTGGTAGGGGTGCCTTGAGGACTGATTTGGGAACCACTGGTGTAAGGAATACAAATTTGTATTCCTAAAATTATAATAATAATTATTTGTGATTTTTATAGCGCTTTTCTCCCTGTGAGACTCAAAGCACCTTACAAATATACAAACATAAAGATATAAAAGTTAGGAGTTTGTGAAGGTCAGATAAGTGGACTGAATGCCTGATGGAAGAAGTGGGTCTTTAGCTTTTTTAAAAGTCTTTAAGGACGGTGCCTTTCTGTGCATGGTAAAGAGTTCCAGAAGGTAGGAGCAGCATGGCTGAATGCTCTGGAACCTGAGTCTGTCTTTATTCTTGGCACTGACGGGAGGGTTTTACTGACGGAACGAAGTTAACTGGATACAGGGTGTCAGGAGCGCTGTCAGGTACTGTGGGCCTTGATTGTTTAAGGCTTTGAAGGTTAGCAGGCCAATTTTAAAATATGTTCACCATTTAATTGGAATTATAGAATCCCTTTAAGCTGAAAGGTAAAATTATTGATGAGACAGAGAGGGGTATTTTTCTAAACCCTTACACACTTAGTAACCCTTAATAGAGAACACATGGGGTGGATGGCAACACTGTAACATGGCTGTGTGATACAAAAGCAAATAGAAACATTCAAAATAAATCCCTGCACACAAACTTCCAGTATTCCTGGGTGGCAGCAATGACTATAGTACACATTAGCCCTCATATATACAATAAAGAACAAAAAAGTTACTTGCACGCTATCCCAAATCTCTCTGCACATTTAAATAATAGCCATCAAAGTGTACGCTCACCTGCCACATCAAGGTAAAACCACTTAGTTGAGTCATATGCTAACAATTCATCTTGCTTCTTTGAGCCATAAGGTAAAACTTCTAATGAGACCAAGAGTGGTATTGTTCTAAACCCCTACACACGTTTTAACTCTTAATAGGGAAGAAATGCTGTGGACAGTAGCCCTGTGACATAGCTAAAATAAATAATAAAAAAAGCAAATACAAACATACAACATTAAGCCCAGTGCTTAAACTCTCACTACTCTTGGGTGGCAGGAAAGACCATAGTATACATCAGCCACAAAACACACAATAAAAAACAAACAAAAAAGTAACACTTTTTTGGTGTTTATTGCATGTATTGGGAGAGATGTGTACTGTA
Source organism: Pelobates cultripes (assembly GCA_933207985.1). Lineage (NCBI taxonomy): Eukaryota > Metazoa > Chordata > Amphibia > Anura > Pelobatidae > Pelobates > Pelobates cultripes. The sequence continues at coordinate 167,881,803 of OW240915.1, read as the reverse complement.
GTCATTGCTGCCATAGGTGAAGTTTGAGGGCAGGGCTTAATTTTGTATGATTGGATAGATTTTCTTTTTTGCTCTTCCACTTTTTCCCTCTGTTGGTTCCTTTTTTTTTTCAAACACTAAATGTTGATTTAATTCACAGCTCAAATGTAGAGTGAACAATAGATGGATAAAAAAAAAAAGTATATATATATATATATATATGAAAACAAGGGGCTGGCTGCACTCACCTGAACATGCCATAATAGGGTGCTGCTGGTGGCCAATAAGTACAGTAAAAATGAAAATCCAGCACACTCCCTTATCTACTAAACAGCTACTTTGGTGCTGACAGATTTTGCTAGTTTTATTAAAAACACCTAATCTAGGCAACAAAATTATGGGGTTTTAGTTACATTATATGATCATACATTGCATAAGCCTGCCACAATATCAATGTACCCCATCTTTGGCAGGTCCTACACTAACAACCAACTGTCTACTAAATTAGTTACTCACTTGGGGAAATCATTCCATCTTGAGTTCTCTGCAGTACAAGGCTAAATAGGGTCCTGAGATGAAAATAGAGAGAAAAGGGGGGAAAGTTGGTAGTGGTGTGCCAATACCAACATACAGGTAGGCCTGTAATAAATAGGGCCATCAGAGGTAATCTAATGATGATAGTAAAATTATTAGAGGGAGTGGTGGGAGGGGTCACTCTTACAGGAACCAGCATAGGTAAGAAGGAGGGTAGAGCTTTTATAGGGAAAGCTCCTCCCACAAATTCAGGCCTATGGCCTTTTACTTGCAGTCAGAACTTAATTGTATGTGAAAATAGAGATGAGGGGGAAAGTTGGTAGTGGTGTGCCGATACCAATGTACGGGTAGGCCTGTAATAAAGAGGGCAAAAGATATTGCAGAAAACACACTTTATTCAAAATTTATTACAATGCTAGACATTTAGGTTTTCCTGAGTTCTTCTCAGGAGGTGAAGTAACGTGCTGTAAACAGAGGATTCTATCAGCCCGATTTGAAGTTTAGGTGGTAGACAGAAGTAGTGGATAGGATTAAGTCGAGTATATTTAACAGGGGCAACAGAGGTTCTCTGTATAAACAGAGGAATTGTAGTTGGGTAGTTGTATGGTTGGTTTGGATGAGAGTCGAGACATAACGTAGTGGTTACCGTGTATGGTTCTGACAGATAGTATTAAACAGGAGCTGACATCCATAAATGGACCACAGTGAACTCTCGGTGTCTGTGGGAGCCATAAAGTGCAATGTAAATGGCTGCTAGATTGCCAAGTTATATGTGCTAATTTTAAGTGTAGGTGGCCAAAAAGAAGAGGCAAAAGCAACCATGGTCTTGAAGGAGTTATTGTCATGAACTTGAAATTCCCTGCCCAATACATGTAACTCAGTTACAGCCCTGTAGTAGGCTCTTTTGGTGTTGAGAGACAGAGTGTATCATGAGAGAAACCGTGCGTAGGTCAATAATCTAGTTAATCCATAATTAACTCTGGAAAAGTAGGTATTCTGGATGGGAGCTGGTTGGCAAAGGGGTGCACTTTGTAGAAAGCCTGAAAGTTTGATAGGGACATCATGTCAGCTGCCATATTATGGATGCCTGGGATGTGTTCACAAACTAGATAAAATTGTAGTTTGGCGACCAGCCATGTCAATCTCTGTATTAACCGCATAATGGTCAAGGAGGAAGAGCGCCCTTTATTTATGATATTGCAAGCCGCCAAATTGTCTGAGAAACACTTGACTGCCTTACTGGCCCACAGATGACCCCAAGTATGTGCTGCTCCTACAATGGGATAGACCTCGAAAAGGGCTGAAGTTTCCACTGTAAGGCAAGTGCCTCTTGAGACCACACATCCCTGAACCAGTGGTTACCAAAGATTGCAGCGAACCCCGAGTGGGCTGCTGCATCAGTCCAAATAACAGGAGTGTGCTCGGTCAGTGGGGAAATGAACATAGAGATGCCGTTCCACTCTGCTAGGAAGTGCTTCCACATAATTAAATCAGCTAAGAGGTTAAGGACTATGGTGCCATCATCAGGCACGCCTGGTAGGAGGCAGAGTAGCCTGGATATGAAGGATCTCCCTTGTTGAATGATACGCATCGCAAAATTAAGGATATCCAGCAGAGACTGGAGATCTCTCTGAGAACCAGTACTTTTCTGGAGGAACTGGTCCAATTCCAGTCTAATGCGTACCAATTTCACATTGGGGAGATGCCTGCATGGACACTGAGTCGAGTGAGATCCCCAGGAATACCAACTGTGTTGTGGGGGCTTTTGTCTTGTCAGGGGACAGTGGGACACCTAGTGCAGGTGAGGGAGACACCTGCATGGACACTGAGTCGAGTGAGATCCCCAGGAATACCAACTGTGTTGTGGGGGCTTTTGTTTTGTCATGGGACAGTGGGACACCTAGTGCAGGTGAGGGATCCTGCCTCGACCAGTAAAAAATCATCTAAATAGCGTATGACCGTGGGGCATCTGACTGTATTCAGGAGCAGTCAACAAAGTGTTTCTGCAAATATATCGACAAGCTTCGGGCTGTTCCTGGAGCCAAAAGTGAGCCTGATGGCGAAGTAATAATTATCCCTCCATTTGATGCCGCGGATGTGCCAGAGAGATGGATGGATTGGTAGTAATTTGAAAGCGTTAGTTATGTACGTCTTACTGAGCCAGGCTTGCTTGCTGGCCAGTAGTATAGCTTGTGTGGCATGATCCACGGAGGCATAATGAAGAGAGAATTCTTCAGCCGGTATTAATGAATTTAAACTAGGGTTTTTTGAAGAATGAGGTGCTGACAAATTGATAATCAAACGTTTTTTATTAGATGTGTTGTTGGTAACCACTCCGATAGTGTTCGTGCGCCATGAAGAAAAAGTAGGGTGTGAAAAAGAACCGATCATGAAGCCTGATGTGGTCTCTTTCTATAGTAATTCGTCAACAGTGGATGGGTCGTTGGTAGCAGAGAGTAAGTTAGGACATTTCAGTGTACCTGTTGGGAGTGCTACTAACCCTGTGTGAAAATCCTCAGAAAACCCAGAAATCAAATATTGAACCAGGTGAGGAGAGGGGTGGGTGCGTAAATGGTAAGCCAAGGTGTCTATGTTTACTTCTGTCAGTGATTTCCTAGGGGAAAGCTTGGAAAGACACCTGTCCTTTGTATGTGACCTGAAGCAGATGGCGCAAATATGCAACAACCTGCATGCATTGTAGTTACATGCTCCAGTGTTGAAGTCATTGCATATCTGTGCTTTGCCCAGGAATACTACTGGTCTGCCCAGTTTATCTCTCTGTCCCCTGCACTGACTGATGGAGAGGTTGGAGGATGAGTAGGAAGTGGAGGGCTGAAATATAGGGTGTTCTGGTACGTATGGACATAAGTTGGAGGAATGTGAGGTAGCGGAGCATACTGCACAAGATGGAGGTCTCAAGCCAGCAAAATGCCTGCAGAACAGCTCTGTGCCCAACTGACTCCAATCGATGCAAGTGTTGGACTGGGCCAGAGCTGCTGCTGCCTTAGATGAAATTGCTCTGTGGTAATCATAAAAGGTGAGACCCCCGTACTTCTGCCCCAAGTCCACCACCTTGTGTAGATATAGGTCGAATTAATCTCGCCTCTGAGGGTATACTGAGCATATGATGTCCCTCTATAGTCTGAAACTGAGAATGAATTTGGGGATGGGTAGCTTTATACTGAGGCGTGAGTCCCTAGATATGAGGAACTCTGATCTATCTTCAAACCAACAGCTTTATTCTCTAGAGTATCCTGTGAAGCTATAAGAAGGGCAACTAGGCTAACATCCCTGCCATCCAGAAAGTCCTCCCTAATGGAAGCTGGAACAGTATATGCAGGATTGATATGGAGTGGAGGGAATGATAGTATTCCCCCTAGCATATCTGTGAAGGTGCAGGTGCTGTGCTTGGAGTGAGAGGTGAGCTGGTAACTGTAGAAATTATGGTTTCTATATTGGTCATCCTCTTGTTTAGTGACTGAAGGGTGGACAAGATGGATGACAAAGTGTCTTGAAACTGTCCCGAAGGGCTGACATTAGGATCCTGAGAACATGTGCTGGGCCTGGGATCGTTTGACTGAACCATTAATAACTTAAAGAGTTCTGCTTTCCTTGCTGTGGCCAGGAAAGGAATGTTTCTACGGTGTAGTTCTGCTGCCAATTTAGGGACGGTCCAAGATCTCAGAGACCCAGGGGTAGTGGTAACGAGAGATACGGTTGGTGAGATAGGTCTGATAGGTGTACTGGGCCATGGGGGAGAGCCATGTAGAGACACGTTGTCTTCATGGGGTGAAACTTCCCATGAAGAGATTGGTAAACATAGAATTTTGAGCCAAAGGTGAAATACTGTATAGAACTGGCTTGCTAGCTAGTATGAAATGGCGAAGAACTTAACTAACCTTGATAGGTGAATCTCTGCTAGTTGCCAAGTGGCGCGGAGAGGCTCTACCTATGATTTGGCCCGTGGGGAACTGTGGCCACCGAACGATGTGGCGGGATGTTGCCCTCTCGGTGACAGAATAGAGTAAAGCATTTGGCCATGGCATGTGACATTCTAAACCAACCCCTGCAGAAGGGGATATGAGGCAATTATATTAACATGGGCCGTGTGGGCGATACCTCTGTGTGAGGTGGGTGGGGAGGCCTCATGGGAACTAGAACCTAAAAGTATTATGGGCAGGTCCTGTCCCTTGCAGCCAGTTCTCTATCCCTGGCTGTGGCTTGTCTTATAGGAAACCAGCGTAAACGTAACCGTACGTACCTAATAACAGGATGAGAAAGACCCTGAGTGGAAGCTAGAGGGATGATACAGGATAAAAGATGCCTATTTTGAAAAAGGATCAATTAATTAACTAATGATAAGTGAAGTAATGTTAATCCCAGTGAATTATATATATATAAAACGTACCCTTAACTGAGCCCAAGAGATAACTCTCACGGGATAGGATTCTCTTATATGCACCTGAAAGAAAATTGGGGATATGTGTAATAAGTAAAATAGTAAAACGGAACAAAATAAGAGATTTTTTTTTTTTTTTGGTGTGTAGAAATTCTATGTGTCTAAAGTTTGTCAATGGTATTGCTAGCCTAGGTTGGAAACGGATAGCGCAACAGGAGATTAGTAAAATCGTGTATGGAGGTTCCTGAACGTAGGATGATTAAGTCAAGCCCCTTAACTGAGCATTAACGTGTAAACATACAAGGCAATACAAGACCTTGATGTAACGGTTATGATAGAATATGATCGTAAGAAAATGAGCGTACGGAAATGGAAATACCTGAAACACAATTGGCCGGAAGAAAAATTCTGTCCCAATTTAATCAAGAAACTTGCTAATCCTATAAATAGGCACCTACGATACACATTTGATACGAGGACAATATAAGTACCGTGCAAAGGAACTCCATATATACAGATTAGTATGTAATTACGTATGGGCTATCTAACCGACGTTAGAAATAGTGGCAGACGTAATAGAAATAGTATCCCGTGAGTTAAAACCCCAGACCCTTGCATTAACTGATTATGTAATAAACTGTTTTATATGTATATTTCAAGTTAAATAACCGTGTAGCAGGGGATAGTGAGGGAAGTAATGTGACTGGCCCTTAGGATCAAGGGAATTAACCTGCAGATATGTGCAATAACGTACTGAAGTGTCTATGGTATTTTAAATAATGTCTAGGAAATGCTTAGCCCGAATCAGTTTAATTTGTACAAATAGGTGAATTTACTCAACGTAATTGTGAATTATGCAAATTCCAACAAACAGTAGAAAACCAATAACAGTGGTAGTCTTTATATATATTTAGGTTTTTTATGGGCATATGGTATAGTTAACGTATGAATGATATAGTGCAACCATGCGGCTTAATAGGAGACAGAGGAATGGATACCAGTGGTTTAAATGAAATATATAATGAACAGTATTTAAATGAATGGATTTAAACTGGATTTAAACTAAATGAATTTAAATGAATGGAATCAATGAAATGCATTTAAACATGAATTTAAACAAAATGACTTTAAACGAAAATGACTTTAAACGAAATGCATTTAAACTAAATGAATTTAAATAAATGCATTTAAACTAAATTGATTGGTTTTAAACGAAGAGTTTTAGACGAATGCTTTAACAAAATGATATAAACGAAATGATTCATACGAATGGATTTAAACAAATGCATTTAACCCCTTAACGCCGTTACGGCGTTCTATGCCGTCCCGCATTAAAAGGGCTTTAATGCTGTTGTGGCGGCATAGAACGTTGCAGCCCCAGGAGATCGGAGGTACTTACTTACGATCCTCTTCTGGAGGGCTGCCTGACAGCCCAGACAGCCCTCCCCGGCAAATGAGGCCCCCGGGGGCCATGTGATAACTCTCAAAGAGCGATCACATGGCCCCCTATAGCTGGCTGTGGATCTGCCAGCAGGGGGACGGTCTGAAATGTCAGACAGTCCCCCTGCTGGTGGGAAGTGTAAAATAAATTAATTAAACATGTTTAAAAATAAAATTTATGTGTATATATGTATATATAAAATATATATATTATATATCTAATATATATACATTTTATATATATGTAACATCATACATAGTGTATTTTAATATTAATATAAGTACATATATTAGTATTAAAATACACTTAGAATGATGTTACATATATATAAAATGTATATATATTAAATATATAATAGGTATATACACATATATTATATATATATATATATATACACGTATAATTACAATAATTAATAAATAAAATAATACAATAAATAAATAAAATATTGAAACAAAATTTTATATAAATTATATATTCATATGTAATTTCATTCTAACTGTGTTTTGTTATTAATATATATATATATATATATATATATATATATATATTGGTAACAAAATACACTTAGAATGACATTCTATATATATATCTATCTATATATAAAATACAAATAACCGCAAATATATATATATAGATAAATACATATAATTACATAAAAGATTACATTAGTATACACGTAGAATTTAAATACCTATAAATGCATATATATTAAAATTCTACATGTATATTTAAGTAATTTTTTAACATAATTATGTGATTTTATTAATTAAAATTTGATTGACATGCCTGACAACACAGGGAGAAAGTGCAGAGAATTTAATTTGCAAGCACTATATTTGACCCTGTAATAAGTGTGGGTGCACTTAATGTGACAGCGGTGAATTACGGTTGAACAGACATATAGCGCAAATTCCAGTTTTTGTTTACATTCTGTTTTGATCAGAACGTGCACTATTGACTCCGTCCTGAAGGGGTTAAACGAAAGTGATTACATGAATGGTTTTAAACGAAGAGTTTTAGATGAATGCTTTAACGAAATGATATAAACAAAATGATTCATACGAATGGATTTAAAGGAATGCATTTAAACAAAAGTGATTACATGAATGCAAAGTAAACAAACGGAATTTCGGGTGGTGGGTTTTTAATGATTTTTTGAAGGAGTGGAGACTGGGTGAGCATCTAACGGAGGAGGGAAGTGAGTTCCACAGGAACGGTGCAGCCCTCGAGAAGACTTGAAGGCAAGCATCAGAGGTGGGAATACAGACAGAAGATAGACGTAAGTCTTAAGCAGATCATACGGGCCTAGACGGGACATACTTGTGTATTAGGAAGGATAGATAGGTGGGAGCAGCATTATGTAGAGATTTGAAAGCAAGAACCAGAATTTTAAATTGAGCCCTATATCTTACAGGAAGCCAATGTAGGGACTGACAGAAGGGTGAGGCGTGGGAGGTGCATGCGGACAGGAAGATGAGCCTCGCCGCCGCATTCATTATGGACAGTAATGGCACAAGTTGAGAGCACATAAGACCACTGAGAAGCAGATTACAGTAGTCAAGGTGAGAAAGGACAGTGGAATGGACCAGCACCTTAGTCGCATCTGGCGTTAAGTAGGGTCGGATGCGCGCAATGCTTTTGAGATGGAAACGACAGGATTTGGTGATAGACTGAACATGAGGCTTGAAGGAGAGGTCGGAGTCAAAAAGAACACCTAGGCAGTGAGCCTGCTTATATTAAATGTATGAGACAGAAAAACTGAAATATCACTGTTTTCAAACCCTTAACACAGTACTTAGTTAAAGCTTTGCACACCTGAATGTGGGTAGTTTCTGCCATTCATCTCTACAGATCCTCTCAAACTCTATCAGATATAATGGGAACCATTTTTGGATAGCCACTTTCAGGTCTCTAGAGATGTTCCATTAGGTTTAACCCAGGTTCTGGCTTGGCCACTCAAGGACATTTGCAGAGTGGCCCTTTAGCCACTGTTGCCTTGTCTTTGCTGTGTGTTCAAAGTCATTGACCTGCTCGGAGGTGATCCTTCAGCTCAGTCTGAGGTCCTGAGCTCTCTAGGTTTCATTAAGGCTATCTCTGTATTTTCTCTGCATTTTATTGCATTTCGCTTTTTACTCAAAACCAAACCAGTATCCCAGTTCCTTCCACTGAAAAAAACATCAAAGCATGATATCAGTACTGTGCTTCACTTTTGCAATAGTGCTACCACTACCATGCTTCACTGTTTGGGTAGTGAGTGTATACTGATGTGAAAAAAATAATAATTCAAACATTTGAAGCATATGACTGTATTATAAAATGAGTAGACATTTTTTTTTTTTTTTTACCAGTATGTGGTTATTCTCTTTCAATAGAAATCTGACTACCCAGAACTACAATAGTAGTATTTCATATTTTGGATGTATCTCATTGGTATGGTAACACAATGGATATATGTTAATTAAAACTATGTTATCAACAACTTAACAGCAAGAGGAACACATCTCTGGTTAAGAATTTAATTTTAACTCTTTGTTTCTGATGTTAATTTAACCCCTTAAGGACCAAACTTATGTAATAAAAGGGAATCATGACATGTCACACACGTCATGTGTCCTTAACCCCTTAAGGACCAAACCTCTGGAATAAAAGGGAATCATGACATGTCATGTGTCCTTAAGGGGTTAAGGGGTTAAAGGTAAAATTTGTAATTTAAATAAATATATATATATATATGTATATATATTTGTTATATTGATTTTTTTTTTTTGTTCTTGATTGTTAAGCAAAACCACATACTCTTATAGAAACAACTTACAGCAACAGGGGAAATACAAATCAATTGGCACACTTCAAGCCACGACAATTTATCAGTGACAACCAGCCTCTGACATACCTAACAACATTACTTTGTCCATTAAAAAAAATAAGAATGACACACCCAACAAATGTAAATGTTATACGAAATGCCACATTTCCAATATAGCCCTTGATTTTTTTTTAATCTTTTGGATAGCTTGTCAAATTATATCATATTTTTGGATAAACTTTTAAAATATTTTTTATATTTTTTCTTCATAATAAATATACAAAAATATTATATATATATATATATATATATATATATAAAATAGCATTAAAATATAAGGTAATTTTAAATAAAAATGTTTTTCATAATATTAAATATTTTTAAAATAGATCAAAAATTGTTAAATGATTGAAAAAGTGTATTCAACAATATTACATTGAGGCCATTGTTTAGCCTATATAGGCCAAATAATGGCCTCAATGAGATATTGTTGGATAAACTTTTTCAATCATTTTACATTTTTGGATCTATTTTAAAATTATTCTAAATCTATACTAGTAATTTTATGGAACTACTCTAAAACAAGCATAATTATTTTTATGAAGTGTGTATTCATTATTCATACCATTCAGTCAAATATAAAGATTATTTTTGCCACCTTGCTAACATAATTGAACCTCATTATGCTGCCACTTTTGTTATCATTGTACAAAAAGATCATTAATATGCTTGGCCAATCAGAATATCCTTGACAGAGTTTTCCTCTCTTGTTGGAAAATGCGGTCTGTGTTCTAGTTAGTTCTAGTTTTCTTTAACACTCATTTTTTTCCTTTCAGTATATTACAGAGTATAAACGTGTGCCTTGTTTCAAGATTTTCTTGCAGTTTACAACTATAGAAATATAGAAACTGTGCCGGTTTGGTAAAATCCTATGCAGATACATTATTTTTTGACTTCCAAAACAGACAATAGTTAGGGGCACTGAGAGAGGTAACAAACCTGCTATGTAAAGTAATTTGTATCATTTTCAAGAAATTGTACCTGGAACAATACAATTTCCTCGATGTTGCAAATAAAACAATATATTTCCAGCAAAATATACAATTAACTTTAAAAAAATTACTTTGCAAATTAGTTATTTTAAGATTTTTATAAAATAATGAAGCTGCTCGATCATTGCTGATAAATTATTTACTTAAAAACATCTAAAAAGTGCCAGTTCTGTCTCATATTATAAATAAATATATTAATGAAAATAGATAAATCTAGATACATTCAAGACAAACATACAATAAACATTTCTATTCCTGACACTTATTAATGTATTAAAAATAGGAAAATTAAAATCATTAGGTTTCTTCAAATCCATGATATTTCTTGATATATTTTTAGATATCTTTTATAGATATCTATATATATATATTCCTCATTTGAAAAATTACTTTTCTTCGGTGGTTTATTTGTTTTGTTGTGGGTTATCCCGAAGGAATCACATTAAGTGTGGCAGTAAAGAATATACCTATAAGTTAAATAAACTAGTCTAAATGATGTCCTGTCATTGTTTACAAAATCATGTGGGCTAGTAATGCAATTAGGAGAATATTGCCCAAACATGATTGGAACATCATTCTTTGTGACTCAATTATCAGTGAATATATTGGCAACGGACTACAATGTCTTTTTTTTTCTGCATGTGGGCCTGTGGATTTCTAAAGACAGCTAATGTACCTGTTAGGATGTATCCTAGTAGCTCAGCAGTTAATAAAGATTATTTTTCCATGCAGTCATATAGAAAAGGATTTCTTGTTTTTCAGATTTGTCATCAGCTTCTTTTTGTTGTTATTTCAGCCTGCATAGATGCTTATTATTTTGATGAAGTCCACCAAATAAAAGGGCAATTCTTTTACAGTCATGTTAAAATAAATAGTAATAATAATAATAATAATAATAATACACTTACATTATATATATATATATATATATATTCACTCACAAAGCACAAAAATGAACCTTAACCCCTTAGTGACACAGCATTATTGAACTTGTTTGTAGTTATTAACCACAGCAATTATGTAATTTTTGTGTGTTTGTTCAACCATAACTTTCATCTTTCTTACTTATTGCATCCCCTCACATAACAGAGCTCTAATCTGATGTGGTATATGTATATGTATATATATACATATTCTTCACTAAATGATTTTATTTCTTGCAGTATGTTTTCAGATTTTTTACATGTAGTTGAAATTTCAAAATGGGCTTTATAAAAAAACAAACAAACAAAAATTCAACTGTGCTCAGCTATATTGTATGAGTACAACTGAACCCCCTATGTATACCTTTGTATAGGTTTTGTGAAGATGCATTCCAAAAATATAAGATATATTCCATAAACATAACACACTTTAACAATAGACACCACATGGCATCTCCTATGGTTTAATTTTAACCTTGTTGTGAGGATATATTTTCACAGATATGACATATGGTAGGACAGTGTACCTAAATGCTGTTAGCCCTGTGTTATTACAACAAGAATAGGGGTTTAATGTTATGGAGTAGAATAACGGGCTTAGAATTATGGGAGTATTGTCCACAGCATTTAGGATATTTCCTAACTCTAAATCACCCTCCAATATAAAGCCAAAACATACTTATCTCAGTTGTCAACACTAACTCTAATACAAACCTCAATGCTGACCCTAATACTAATCCTAAACCTAACATTAACACTGACTGCTATTAGAGGGACTCCTACTGATATCACTGCTGACATCGTATGAGGAATTTTGATACAGTGGAGAGCACACACTGAGCACTAATTTTATCACATGACAGGAGGCTTCGTATTTTGCATAATCTTTCTTTACTATCTCCATAGCAGCAAAGAAATGAGTGACAAAACTTTTAACCAATCACAACGTAGAATAGGGTATAAGAGGTGAGACCTATGACATCATTTCCTCTTTCTTTGCTGCTCCATCACAAGTTAAGTACCAAATTTTGTATTATCTATTCTACATACACTTTTCATTTACATGCCTTTTGTTTTCACTGTACCTTTATATATTTACCCTATTAATGCTCTTAACCCCTGTATACCAGGGGACCCTGTCTGGCTCCCTAACTGTCTTTCACGGCTTTCCCGCCGTCTGTACTTTCTCTGCATTTTCTCTGTTTCTCTTTAACAGTTTTTCTGTTCTTTTTACCGAACGCGATATTCGGTAGTTTTGCGCATTCGCCTGTTTTATTCGAATGCCCGCGCGACCGCACATTGACTATTCGTTTCTAACTACCGAACGCTTCGTTCGGCAGTTTGACGCGATCGCCTTTTTAAACGTTCGCATCTATTTCTATTCGCACGTTCGGCAGTTCGCATAGATCTTCTATTCACGTTCGGCAGTTTTATGCGAATGGCAAGCTTACAGTTTGCCGCCCAAACTGGGGGAGGTACTATTCTCCACACACTGAGCCTGTCAGTCCGGCGGCCATCTTAAAGAGATAGACACTGCCTGATTTTCTGCTCCTGCTATTCCAACAAGCAATTGAAAAGCCTTACCATTTTCACTCAGTGGGACCAGGTTAGTGCCTTACACTTGGGGTTGGTTTAGCCAGTTGGTCTGCACCTTATTCTGGCCGGGGTGAGCCCCCATTTTATGCTGCTAAACGGTCCTGTTTATGCAGGTTCCGATCACCTGGGTGAGCCCCAGTGAATCAGCCCTCTCCTCTACGACCTACCGGTCTCTAACCACAGGTTATTTAGTCCTGATACCATACCACCCCGGTCCCAGGCCTCTCCATTAATCGTGCCTAGTGCCCTCACGCAATTTACCGGGTGAGCTCCGAATCCTCACTCCTCATAATGGAGGAATCACAAACCCCAGACCTCCAGGCCATGATAACAGCAGCCGTGGCTGCAGCCATGGAACAAGCCGCTTCCAAGTCGCTCCAAACAAACCCTGAGGTTCCCAGGCCCACCTCTAAACGGGTTCATTATAAGGCGGACTCCGAAGACTCTGACTCTTCCAGGGAACACTCCCAACGGCGAAAACGCCATTGGAAGGGCAATGTAACCCCACGCAAGGCTAAAGGGAAAGCCCCTGCTGATCGCAGGAAAGCCACGGTTCGTGCTACCCACGATGCCACACAACTTTCCTCAGGTGAGGAAGATGTAGAACCCACTCAGGCACTGGCTGTGCTGGATGAATGGCAGGCGGCAGCCTCTGACCAGGGGGACTCCGACAGGGATTCCACGGCCAACTCTGACCCTTACTTCATAAGGGAACAGGGTCTGGGTGAGCCCCAGGACTCCATGGCAACATCCATTGATAACCCACAGGAGGGCTCGGAGATTTTCCTCGACAATTCGGGCCTCCAAATGTTCGACCCAAGAAACATCCGGCACCCCCGTTCGGAAGAATGGTCACCACCTGAGCATTTGGCAAGGTTTATGCACTTCTGGCTCAGAAAACCGCTAGACAAGGAAGTAAGAAACCGGATGAGATCCGAATGCCCTCGCCCTAGTCTACCGGACAAAGTGACGCACACCCCCGAGTTTGACCCGCTCATGACTACGTTCATGTCCCGAGGGGGTCGGGATCCGCGCAAGGGCATAGAGCGCGGCTTTAAAGGAGCGCAAGATAAGCTGCTAGATGCCATTGGGCCACTAGCCAGAATCATGGATATGGCGGATGAAGCCTATGAGAGGGCTGACACTTTTACCCCAGATACGGTGCGTGAATGGGCACGAGATACCCGTGAATGGGCACAAAGGTGTTTCTGTTTCTTAGGGAACACCAACGTAGCCCTCTCTTCGGAGAGGCGCCGAGCAGCACTTTACCGTATCGACGAAAAACTGGTCGAACTGGGGGATAAGGAATTAGGACCCTTAGCACAGGGTAAATTATTTGGAGAGGCCTTCCTTAAGGAATTAAATAAAAGGGTCAACATATTCACGTCCCTTAACAAGGCACAATCTTCAATGCGGAAAGTCTTCCGCGGTTCCCACACCCGTGGTGTTTTTGGAAGGGCTGGACGGCAGAGGGGCCGTGCCGCCAGCCGTTTTTGGCCATCCGGCCCCCGTACAACAAGGACTCAGATGTTCTACCCAGACTCATCTAGTCGAAATAGATTCGGCCACTTCAGGGGATCTGATCGTGGCCGAGGCACCCGAGGACGCTCACGAGCAAGATTCTCCAACGGTAAGTCGGAATCTTACTCTTCCTCTAACCCCCTGTCATATCGCAGGTCGTGTTTCTCTTTTTTCCAGAACTGGAAAGAACTATCTTCAGATGCGTGGATAATCCAAACGGTGCAGGGCTATCGAATAGAGTTCGACTCGACCCCGCTCCAGCTGACCCCTCCACGTCCAATCCAGACTACACGAGCAGATGCCTGCCTCATAGACGCGGAACTCCGAGAACTCCGCTCCAAGGGTGCCATTCAACCGGCTCCGGATGCCACCGGTTTCTACAGCAATATCTTCCTGGTCAGGAAGAAAACAGGCGAATTTCGCCCCGTTATCAATCTCAGGGAGCTCAATTCGCACGTAGTATATCGACACTTCAAAATGGAAGGTATACATCTCCTCCGGGACTTGCTTCGACGCGACGACTGGTTCACTCGTCTGGACCTCAAAGATGCGTACCTTACCATTCCGGTACACAGAAGCAGCCGTCCCTACCTCCGCTTCTTCTGGCACGGGATCCCTTGGCAGTTCACCTGTCTCCCGTTTGGCCTCAGCTCGGCCCCGTGGTGTTTTACCAAGATTATGAAGCCGGTAGTGGCAAAAATCAGATCCCAAGGTATAAGATGCATCATCTACCTCGACGATATCCTGATCTTCGACGAGGATGCAGACACTCTGCGGAGACATACGGCATACGCACTACACCTTTTGGACTCTCTGGGTTTCGTCGTCAACCGTCCCAAGTCCGCATTGACCCCGGCTCAATCAGTTCAATTCCTCGGATTCGTAATAGACTCCACATCATGCACTCTTCACCTCCCGGCTACCAAAATTACGGCAATCCGCAGGGAGATCCGGAAAGTCCTTCGTCGGACTACCATACCCCTACGATTACTGGCACGGATCGTAGGCCTTCTCTCCGCGTCCATCCAGGCCATTTTTCCCGGGCCCCTGCACTACAGGGCCATGCAACGCCTCAAGGCAAGTTTCCTTCGCAGACAACCGACATACGACCAACCGGTTCCAATGTCGGTCGAAGTTCGGGAAGAACTACACTGGTGGCTGAATTGCATGCAGGCTTGGAACGGCAGGGCCATATTCGGGAACCAGCCAGACTTCGTGCTGGAATCGGATGCCAGCCGTTCAGGCTGGGGGGCAACAGACGGAACCACGTCCACAGGAGGAGTCTGGACTTCCGAAGAGCTCTCGATGCACATAAATTGCCTGGAACTCTTGGCCGGGTCCTTCGCCATTCGCAGCCTGGCAAAGGACCGATCCAACTGCTGCATCCTACTCCGCATGGACAACGTCTCAGCGGTCAGATACATCAACCGCCTTGGAGGCACTCGTTCTCGAACACTGGCGGATCTCACGAAAGAGATCTTCGACTACTGCCTACCACGCAACATCACCTTGCTGGCAGAGCACTTACCAGGAGACTCCAATACGACGGCGGATTGGTACTCACGCCACTGGCGGGACGCCAGCGATTGGCAGCTAGACCCTCACATTTTCGCACTACTGGATGCACAGAGGGGACCTCTCTACCTAGACCTTTTCGCGTCCCGCAACAATCGACAGACAGAAGTTTTCTTCAGCTGGCTCCCAGACCCGGAGAGCCTCGCAACGGACGCTTTTCTCCAACAATGGCCAAGGGACGGCGCCTACGCATTCCCTCCTTTCGCAATGATAACGAGGGTCCTTCACCGGATCCGTCTACAGGGAGTGAGAATAATTCTCATCACGCCGCTCTGGCAGAGCCAGCCATGGTTTCCGGACCTTCTGGAACTCTCTATCAACGACCCCCTCCTCCTACCAGATGCCCCAACCATCCTCAGGAATCCATTGGGCCTTCCTCACCCACTAGTCCTGCAGGAACGCTTGCCCCTTGTGGCCTGGACTCTTTCCGGGGTTCCTGGAGAACCGAAGAATTATCGCAGGAAACTAAGGACCTGCTATGGGATTCATGGGCACCAGGAACTAGGAGGTGCTACTTATCAGCATGGCACTCCTGGACAAGTTGGTGTGTGGGACGGGACCTCAATCCCTTTACTGCACCTACTCACTCCATCATGAATTTCTTAACTTCACTTTTCACCGCAGGAAAGTCATACCGTTCCATCAATGTGGTACGGTCAGCCATCTCAGCGGCTCATACTCCGATACAGGGGATTCCTGTTGGTAAGGACCCGCTCATCTGCAGACTTCTCCGCGGTATGCGCCTACGGCGCCCCCCGGAACCTAAATATTCTAGTCTCTGGGACGTTGGCGTGGTCCTTCAATTTTTACGTAATTGGCCTCCCAACGAGAAACTATCACTCCGCCAGCTTACCGCAAAATTCACCCTCCTGCTCTGTCTGGTTTCCTTTCGACGGGTAGCGGACGTACGCGCCTTTGATGCCAACGCGTTTACTTTCTGTCCGGCGGGTGTCACCTTTCAGATCTCACGTCGCACTAAGTCCAACTCTCTCTCGGTCTTCTACCCTTTCTTCCCTTCTGACCCTCAACTCTGCGTGGTCTCAACCCTCCGTCACTACGTGGAAGCCACCGCGACGTTGCGGCAACCTTCCACTCATCAACTTCTCATCTCTTACGTCCGCCCTTATGGTCCGGTCTCGGTTACTACACTGGCCAGATGGGTTAGGTGGCTACTATCCCTTGCCGGTATTGACCAAACTTTTGGAGCACACTCCGTTCGTGGGGCAGCGGCCTCTTCCGCTTATGCGGCAGGCGCGTCCCTCTCGGACATTTTACGAGCAGCGGACTGGACCAGAGAATCTACCTTTAGGACATTCTACTTTCGTCCTCTTGATAATCCGGCATTTGCTTTTCTTTCTCAGCGTTGAAATTGCAAAATACGAAGCCTCCTGTCATGTGATAAAATTGAAGATTATGCTAGCTTTAGTGTACAGATAATCTTAATTTTAATAATGACAGGAGGCGAGTATTTTCCCTCCCTGTTCTCTTTCGTTCTTCCCTCCCTTTTATTTTCACTTCTAGCTACTACACTTTGCTCTCTCATATGTTGGTATAATACCTGACACGATAGCTCTTGTTTAACTGTCTTATTTACATCTTAGAGATATATATATATTGTTTGGGTGGGATACTTATTTAACACCGCTAGGGAGGACGTTTAGTTTATTTTATTCTCATGTTACTAGACGATATTAAACTTGAATTACGGGACAGACATCCTTTGTTTTATACAATCACTTCTGGACTCTAACGCACCTTATACTCTCGTTTCAGCTTAACCAGGAGCTACACGGAATCATTAAAGTCTCCATGCAAGATGTCGTCATCATCGCATCAGGAGATTCATCATCAGGTCTTCGTAGACCATCGTTTGACAAGGACACGTCTTCATCTGCATTCTACCTGTTCCGGTTCAGTTTATTCTGATTAAGTTTCCAGTTTCTTGTTCTATGGACTTCTCAGCTGTTCGGTTATTTTTTTCTACTTTTATGGTCTTGTGATGTCGCAAGTTTAAAAGAGGAAATGATGTCATAGGTCTCACCTCTTATACCCTATTCTACGTTGTGATTGGTTAAAAGTTTTGTCACTCATTTCTTTGCTGCTATGGAGATAGTAAAGAAAGATTATGCAAAATACTCGCCTCCTGTCATTATTAAAATTAAGATTATCTGTACACTAAAGCTAGCATAATCTTCAATTATAGTTTAAGCTCTCTCACACATTGAACCACAAAAATAATCTTGCACACTTCATTCATATTTATGGGCTTTATTCTGACCACCATAGGGTAACCTGGCAATGTATTAACTCCTAATGAGTCCCATGCATTTGCTGCATGCCTTAGAATAATTACGGTGCAAATCTCTGCTGAGTTTATGGTAATGCCTCTCAGCATTTTGATTGGACACAGTGATCAGCATGGGGCAGCTTGCACAGCTCAGGTACTATCAACATGTGCAGTTTGTGATAGGCTGCAGTTTGAGACCCAATCAACTTAAAAGTTTATGTGCTGCATTTACTTTTTCATCACATAACAAAGAGGCTCACTTGAGATCTGGTAACTGAAAAAATATTGATGTACAGATGAGATGAAAGCAGACTGTGGCAATAGAGGATACACATGGTCATAAACAGTGATACGTAACTGGAATTAAGGAATTAAGGGGTTTAACATGCACCAAGAAAGGCCATTCCATTTTTAGCATCAAAACAAGCTTGATCCATTGACAAGGCTTGATAAATATGTGAATTTAGTTGTATGCACCAGATTCTGACTTTACCATTTACAGGTTGCAGCTAAAACCAGTTTCATCAGACCACACAAAGTGCAGTGCGTTTAAAAATTATGGCCGCAACTAGTGCTGGGAGGATGCAGCGACCCAGGCCACCACTTCCTCCCAGCTTACTCCATGCAGTAGGGAGGAGGCGGAGAAGGGAGAGCCAGACCAACCGAAGGGAGGAGAGGAGAGCCAAGCAGACTCCCAAAAGCCCCAGCCATCCTCCTGCACCCAAAAGTTAAGAAACAGAAGGCTGGCTGAAAAATTAGCTGTGTGTATATGTATTTATGTATGTCTGTCTGTATATGTGTGTGTGTGTGTACAGGGAGTGCAGAATTATTAGGCAAGTTGTATTTTTGAGGATTAATTTTATTATTGAACAACAACCATGTTTCAATACATTGAATAAATGGAGATAAAAAGTAACATTATAGGCAATGAAACATATTTCCATAAATAAACAAAAACAAATCATTGTTATTATATGCCACCTTTCTTATTGCTCACTCAAAAAGCCTGCCTGCATCCATGGATTCTGTCAGTGTTTTAGGTCTGTTCACCATCAACATTGCGTGCAGCAGCAACCACAGCCTCCCAGACACTGTTCAGAGAGGTGTACGGTTTTCCCTCCTTGTAAATCTCACATTTGATAATGGACCACAGGTTCTCAATGGGGGTTCAGATCAGGTGAACAAGGAGGCCATGTCATTAGATTTTCTTCTTTTATACCCTTTCTTGCCAGCCACGCTGTGGAGTACTTGGACGCGTGTGATGGAGCATTGTCCTGCATGAAAATCATGTTTTTCTTGAAGGATGCAGACTTCTTCTGTACCACTGCTTGAAGAAGGTGTCTTCCAGGAACTGGCAGTAGGACTGGGAGTTGAGCTTGACTCCATCCTCAACCCGAAAAGGCCCCACAAGCTCATCTTTGATGATACCAGCCCAAACCAGTACTCCACCTCCACCTTGCTGGCGTCTGAGTGGGACTGGAGCTCTCTGCCCTTTACCAATCCAGCCACGGGCCCATCCATCTGGCCCATCAAGACTCACTCTCATTTCATCAGTCCATAAAACCTTAGAAAAATCAGTCTTGAGATATTTCTTGGCCCAGTCTTGACGTTTCAGCTTGTGTGTCTTGTTCAATGGTGGTCGTCTTTCAGCCTTTCTTACCTTGGCCATGTCTCTGAGTATTGCACACCTTGTGCTTTTGGGCACTCAGTGATGTTGCAGCTCTGAAATATGGCCAAACTGGTGGCAAGTGGCATCGTGGCAGCTGCACGCTTGACTTTTCTCAGTTCATGGGCAGTTATTTTGCGCCTTGGTTTTTCCACACGCTTCTTGCGACCCTGTTGACTATTTTGAATGAAACGCTTGATTGTTCGATGATCACGCTTCAGAAGCTTTGCAATTTTAAAAGTGCTGCATCCCTCTGCAAGATATCTCACTATTTTTGACTTTTCTGAGCCTGTCAAGTCCTTCTTTTGACCCATTTTGCCAAAGGAAAGGAAGTTGCCTAATAATTATACACACCTGATATAGGGTGTTGATGTCATTAGACCACACCCCTTCTCTTTACAGAGATGCACATCACCTAATATGCTTAATTGGTAGTAGGCTTTCGAGCCTATACAGCTTGGAGTAAGACAACATGCATAAAGAGGATGATGTGGTCAAAATACTCATTTGCCTAATAATTCTGCACTCCCTATATGTATGTTAGTATGTTTGTGTGTTTGTCTGCATGTAGGTCAGTATGTATGTATGTGTGTGTATGTATGTATGTATGTATGTGTCTTGGTACTCAAGATGTTTAAGCCGCAGGCAGTTTTAATAGAACAGAAAAGAGCAGCAACGTTTCAACCTTCTAAGAGGTCTTTGTCAAGCCTTAGCAAAGTTTCATCAGGACCTGATGAAAGATTACTAGCCAAACTAAAACATACATGATGTAACTACATCACAAACTACATGATGTAAAGTTTTTTTTTCTCTCTTATTGTGGATTACAAATAAAGAAGATAAAGAAATATAGAGTGCTGGCCCTGTTTTCACTATTATACAATTATATACAAGCATGGAGGTGGGCCCTGTGGGTGGACTTCGAGGTGGGCCTGTTAATTAGCATCCCATTATTACGTCTACTGTAGGTTGTTTTCTGTCATTAAGTGTCAAGTGGAATTCAGTGAGATTTTCTGCTGCTGCAACCCAACCATAGAGTTAATTTCTTTTTATGCATTTAGAGGTAATTCTCTTCTTATCACAGTTTTATGCATGGTTATTTCACTTGCTATTGTCTTCCTTTCAGCTTACAGTTATATATGTCAATTCTCTACTGAGCACTCTTATTTACAAGTCATGTTTACTCAGAGAACTGCTACTTAATGCAAATTTTTAACACCATTGGCTGTATACTTTAGAGTAGTGGCTCCCATCTTGTTAGGTCAAAGGCGCGCTTCAATAACACATATATATAGTTATAATTAAAATTATTCAACCCTTCAACTCCCATTGAAAATCAGTTTTATTGATCAAATGTACTGACTCTCAGCTGTTGCAATGAACAAATCAAACGGTCCTGATAAAAGTCCTGAATAAGGACTGAAACGTTGATCCCTTGATCTCATTTTTAATCTTGCAAATAAAGAAGATTTTTTACTGAAGACCGTGAGAGCTGCCATTCCTTCTTCTATTTGCATAACCAAAGTCTCAGGCTTAGCACTTGTCAAGTATACCACATTATAGCCTTTATGCAAGGATTTTCCTATTATAAATATATATATATATATATATATATATATATATATATATATATATGGGCAGGACAATGCAAGAATGATGCGGATGACTCGGGAATGGCTGCATATTAAGCTCCACCATCCCCAAATTCAGACAAATGTCTGGTTTACACTCGTTCAAAGAATGCACAAAAATAGTTAGGAAATGCACTCATAAATATACCCAAATGCACACTAGGATCATCACGAATGTTTCATGGCCAAAACCATTTAATCGATATGTGCTTACTTTCAAGACCACTTATGATACTTCATCATTGTTTTCAATTGTAAATGTATGCTATCAACTGAAATAAATAGCAATTTTCTTTTCTTTTTTAGTGTATCTTTTGAGGAGCAATATCATCCATCATGGAAAGTTATAGAATGTATATATATTAGTATGAAACACAGTTTATCCATATTTTATCATGATTCTAGTTATGACAGATGATCCTGGTTTAATTGAATGCTTTTCTTACCAGTAACATTGAATGTCATGCATTTATTTGAATCGTACAAAAGCTCTTCCTGCAAGTATTATTAACAAATCTCTGTTTATGGATAAATTGTGTCGTCGTCTGCAATATTAATAGAGCACTAATATATTATGATATGGGAGATACATATGGGTATTTTTCTTTAGAATTTAATTGTTTTTTTTGTTTGTTTTTTAAACTGTCGTTAAAGCAGTCTCAGTAAACTTTATTGGTAATCCTTATAGAAAAAGACCTTATAGCAAACCTTAAAGCTATTGTTTAATACATACCATGAAAATTATGCTAAACCCTATGATGCCTTGCATTGTACTTTGGAAGAAATGCCAAAGCACACATACACTTGTATGGCAATTCTCCGCAGGTGTCCAAGCGTGCATGTGCCCGGAGCATTATGGGGAATTCATGTTGTAAGTCTGTTTTATACTTACCATTTAAAAAGAATGCAACGAGTCTCCATTTACTATTTATTTATTAATTGATCTATTTATTTGGCCATAGTGAATCTGAAGATAAATTACATTTTTAACAAACTCAAATTTGAAAATAGAAACCAAACATTCTTCAAGTGTTAATTAAGATTTTTTAAATTGTTATACTAGGCCTCCTTATGTTGTCCAGTTTGCCCTTGTATACCTAGAATTTATTCTTGAATTATATTCTTATATCTTTCATGATAATATAT
>OW240915.1:167844483-167859144 GCA_933207985.1 Pelobates cultripes | reverse complement strand
TACTGCACAAGATGGAGGTCTCAAGCCAGCAAAATGCCTGCAGAACAGCTCTGTGCCCAACTGACTCCAATCGATGCAAGTGTTGGACTGGGCCAGAGCTGCTGCTGCCTTAGATGAAATTGCTCTGTGGTAATCATAAAAGGTAAGACCCCCGTACTTCTGCCCCAAGTCCACCACCTTGTGTAGATATAGGTCGAATTAATCTCGCCTCTGAGGGTATACTGAGCATATGATGTCCCTCTATAGTCTGAAACTGAGAATGAATTTGGGGATGGGTAGCTTTATACTGAGGCGTGAGTCCCTAGATATGAGGAACTCTGATCTATCTTCAAACCAACAGCTTTATTCTCTAGAGTATCCTGTGAAGCTATAAGAAGGGCAACTAGGCTAACATCCCTGCCATCCAGAAAGTCCTCCCTAATGGAAGCTGGAACAGTATATGCAGGATTGATATGGAGTGGAGGGAATGATAGTATTCCCCCTAGCATATCTGTGAAGGTGCAGGTGCTGTGCTTGGAGTGAGAGGTGAGCTGGTAACTGTAGAAATTATGGTTTCTATATTGGTCATCCTCTTGTTTAGTGACTGAAGGGTGGACAAGATGGATGACAAAGTGTCTTGAAACTGTCCCGAAGGGCTGACATTAGGATCCTGAGAACATGTGCTGGGCCTGGGATCGTTTGACTGAACCATTAATAACTTAAAGAGTTCTGCTTTCCTTGCTGTGGCCAGGAAAGGAATGTTTCTACGGTGTAGTTCTGCTGCCAATTTAGGGACGGTCCAAGATCTCAGAGACCCAGGGGTAGTGGTAACGAGAGATACGGTTGGTGAGATAGGTCTGATAGGTGTACTGGGCCATGGGGGAGAGCCATGTAGAGACACGTTGTCTTCATGGGGTGAAACTTCCCATGAAGAGATTGGTAAACATAGAATTTTGAGCCAAAGGTGAAATACTGTATAGAACTGGCTTGCTAGCTAGTATGAAATGGCGAAGAACTTAACTAACCTTGATAGGTGAATCTCTGCTAGTTGCCAAGTGGCGCGGAGAGGCTCTACCTATGATTTGGCCCGTGGGGAACTGTGGCCACCGAACGATGTGGCGGGATGTTGCCCTCTCGGTGACAGAATAGAGTAAAGCATTTGGCCATGGCATGTGACATTCTAAACCAACCCCTGCAGAAGGGGATATGAGGCAATTATATTAACATGGGCCGTGTGGGCGATACCTCTGTGTGAGGTGGGTGGGGAGGCCTCATGGGAACTAGAACCTAAAAGTATTATGGGCAGGTCCTGTCCCTTGCAGCCAGTTCTCTATCCCTGGCTGTGGCTTGTCTTATAGGAAACCAGCGTAAACGTAACCGTACGTACCTAATAACAGGATGAGAAAGACCCTGAGTGGAAGCTAGAGGGATGATACAGGATAAAAGATGCCTATTTTGAAAAAGGATCAATTAATTAACTAATGATAAGTGAAGTAATGTTAATCCCAGTGAATTATATATATATAAAACGTACCCTTAACTGAGCCCAAGAGATAACTCTCACGGGATAGGATTCTCTTATATGCACCTGAAAGAAAATTGGGGATATGTGTAATAAGTAAAATAGTAAAACGGAACAAAATAAGAGATTTTTTTTTTTTTTTGGTGTGTAGAAATTCTATGTGTCTAAAGTTTGTCAATGGTATTGCTAGCCTAGGTTGGAAACGGATAGCGCAACAGGAGATTAGTAAAATCGTGTATGGAGGTTCCTGAACGTAGGATGATTAAGTCAAGCCCCTTAACTGAGCATTAACGTGTAAACATACAAGGCAATACAAGACCTTGATGTAACGGTTATGATAGAATATGATCGTAAGAAAATGAGCGTACGGAAATGGAAATACCTGAAACACAATTGGCCGGAAGAAAAATTCTGTCCCAATTTAATCAAGAAACTTGCTAATCCTATAAATAGGCACCTACGATACACATTTGATACGAGGACAATATAAGTACCGTGCAAAGGAACTCCATATATACAGATTAGTATGTAATTACGTATGGGCTATCTAACCGACGTTAGAAATAGTGGCAGACGTAATAGAAATAGTATCCCGTGAGTTAAAACCCCAGACCCTTGCATTAACTGATTATGTAATAAACTGTTTTATATGTATATTTCAAGTTAAATAACCGTGTAGCAGGGGATAGTGAGGGAAGTAATGTGACTGGCCCTTAGGATCAAGGGAATTAACCTGCAGATATGTGCAATAACGTACTGAAGTGTCTATGGTATTTTAAATAATGTCTAGGAAATGCTTAGCCCGAATCAGTTTAATTTGTACAAATAGGTGAATTTACTCAACGTAATTGTGAATTATGCAAATTCCAACAAACAGTAGAAAACCAATAACAGTGGTAGTCTTTATATATATTTAGGTTTTTTATGGGCATATGGTATAGTTAACGTATGAATGATATAGTGCAACCATGCGGCTTAATAGGAGACAGAGGAATGGATACCAGTGGTTTAAATGAAATATATAATGAACAGTATTTAAATGAATGGATTTAAACTGGATTTAAACTAAATGAATTTAAATGAATGGAATCAATGAAATGCATTTAAACATGAATTTAAACAAAATGACTTTAAACGAAAATGACTTTAAACGAAATGCATTTAAACTAAATGAATTTAAATAAATGCATTTAAACTAAATTGATTGGTTTTAAACGAAGAGTTTTAGACGAATGCTTTAACAAAATGATATAAACGAAATGATTCATACGAATGGATTTAAACAAATGCATTTAACCCCTTAACGCCGTTACGGCGTTCTATGCCGTCCCGCATTAAAAGGGCTTTAATGCTGTTGTGGCGGCATAGAACGTTGCAGCCCCAGGAGATCGGAGGTACTTACTTACGATCCTCTTCTGGAGGGCTGCCTGACAGCCCAGACAGCCCTCCCCGGCAAATGAGGCCCCCGGGGGCCATGTGATAACTCTCAAAGAGCGATCACATGGCCCCCTATAGCTGGCTGTGGATCTGCCAGCAGGGGGACGGTCTGAAATGTCAGACAGTCCCCCTGCTGGTGGGAAGTGTAAAATAAATTAATTAAACATGTTTAAAAATAAAATTTATGTGTATATATGTATATATAAAATATATATATTATATATCTAATATATATACATTTTATATATATGTAACATCATACATAGTGTATTTTAATATTAATATAAGTACATATATTAGTATTAAAATACACTTAGAATGATGTTACATATATATAAAATGTATATATATTAAATATATAATAGGTATATACACATATATTATATATATATATATATATACACGTATAATTACAATAATTAATAAATAAAATAATACAATAAATAAATAAAATATTGAAACAAAATTTTATATAAATTATATATTCATATGTAATTTCATTCTAACTGTGTTTTGTTATTAATATATATATATATATATATATATATATATATATATTGGTAACAAAATACACTTAGAATGACATTCTATATATATATCTATCTATATATAAAATACAAATAACCGCAAATATATATATATAGATAAATACATATAATTACATAAAAGATTACATTAGTATACACGTAGAATTTAAATACCTATAAATGCATATATATTAAAATTCTACATGTATATTTAAGTAATTTTTTAACATAATTATGTGATTTTATTAATTAAAATTTGATTGACATGCCTGACAACACAGGGAGAAAGTGCAGAGAATTTAATTTGCAAGCACTATATTTGACCCTGTAATAAGTGTGGGTGCACTTAATGTGACAGCGGTGAATTACGGTTGAACAGACATATAGCGCAAATTCCAGTTTTTGTTTACATTCTGTTTTGATCAGAACGTGCACTATTGACTCCGTCCTGAAGGGGTTAAACGAAAGTGATTACATGAATGGTTTTAAACGAAGAGTTTTAGATGAATGCTTTAACGAAATGATATAAACAAAATGATTCATACGAATGGATTTAAAGGAATGCATTTAAACAAAAGTGATTACATGAATGCAAAGTAAACAAACGGAATTTCGGGTGGTGGGTTTTTAATGATTTTTTGAAGGAGTGGAGACTGGGTGAGCATCTAACGGAGGAGGGAAGTGAGTTCCACAGGAACGGTGCAGCCCTCGAGAAGACTTGAAGGCAAGCATCAGAGGTGGGAATACAGACAGAAGATAGACGTAAGTCTTAAGCAGATCATACGGGCCTAGACGGGACATACTTGTGTATTAGGAAGGATAGATAGGTGGGAGCAGCATTATGTAGAGATTTGAAAGCAAGAACCAGAATTTTAAATTGAGCCCTATATCTTACAGGAAGCCAATGTAGGGACTGACAGAAGGGTGAGGCGTGGGAGGTGCATGCGGACAGGAAGATGAGCCTCGCCGCCGCATTCATTATGGACAGTAATGGCACAAGTTGAGAGCACATAAGACCACTGAGAAGCAGATTACAGTAGTCAAGGTGAGAAAGGACAGTGGAATGGACCAGCACCTTAGTCGCATCTGGCGTTAAGTAGGGTCGGATGCGCGCAATGCTTTTGAGATGGAAACGACAGGATTTGGTGATAGACTGAACATGAGGCTTGAAGGAGAGGTCGGAGTCAAAAAGAACACCTAGGCAGTGAGCCTGCTTATATTAAATGTATGAGACAGAAAAACTGAAATATCACTGTTTTCAAACCCTTAACACAGTACTTAGTTAAAGCTTTGCACACCTGAATGTGGGTAGTTTCTGCCATTCATCTCTACAGATCCTCTCAAACTCTATCAGATATAATGGGAACCATTTTTGGATAGCCACTTTCAGGTCTCTAGAGATGTTCCATTAGGTTTAACCCAGGTTCTGGCTTGGCCACTCAAGGACATTTGCAGAGTGGCCCTTTAGCCACTGTTGCCTTGTCTTTGCTGTGTGTTCAAAGTCATTGACCTGCTCGGAGGTGATCCTTCAGCTCAGTCTGAGGTCCTGAGCTCTCTAGGTTTCATTAAGGCTATCTCTGTATTTTCTCTGCATTTTATTGCATTTAGCTTTTTACTCAAAACCAAACCAGTATCCCAGTTCCTTCCACTGAAAAAAACATCAAAGCATGATATCAGTACTGTGCTTCACTTTTGCAATAGTGCTACCACTACCATGCTTCACTGTTTGGGTAGTGAGTGTATACTGATGTGAAAAAAATAATAATTCAAACATTTGAAGCATATGACTGTATTATAAAATGAGTAGACATTTTTTTTTTTTTTTTTTACCAGTATGTGGTTATTCTCTTTCAATAGAAATCTGACTACCCAGAACTACAATAGTAGTATTTCATATTTTGGATGTATCTCATTGGTATGGTAACACAATGGATATATGTTAATTAAAACTATGTTATCAACAACTTAACAGCAAGAGGAACACATCTCTGGTTAAGAATTTAATTTTAACTCTTTGTTTCTGATGTTAATTTAACCCCTTAAGGACCAAACTTATGTAATAAAAGGGAATCATGACATGTCACACACGTCATGTGTCCTTAACCCCTTAAGGACCAAACCTCTGGAATAAAAGGGAATCATGACATGTCATGTGTCCTTAAGGGGTTAAGGGGTTAAAGGTAAAATGTGTAATTTAAATAAATATATATATATATATGTATATATATTTGTTATATTGATTTTTTTTTTTGTTCTTGATTGTTAAGCAAAACCACATACTCTTATAGAAACAACTTACAGCAACAGGGGAAATACAAATCAATTGGCACACTTCAAGCCACGACAATTTATCAGTGACAACCAGCCTCTGACATACCTAACAACATTACTTTGTCCATTAAAAAAAATAAGAATGACACACCCAACAAATGTAAATGTTATACGAAATGCCACATTTCCAATATAGCCCTTGATTTTTATTTAATCTTTTGGATAGCTTGTGAAATTATATCATATTTTTGGATAAACTTTTAAAATATTTTTTATATTTTTTCTTCATAATAAATATACAAAAATATTATATATATATATATATATATATATATATAAAATAGCATTAAAATATAAGGTAATTTTAAATAAAAATGTTTTTCATAATATTAAATATTTTTAAAATAGATCAAAAATTGTTAAATGATTGAAAAAGTGTATTCAACAATATTACATTGAGGCCATTGTTTAGCCTATATAGGCCAAATAATGGCCTCAATGAGATATTGTTGGATAAACTTTTTCAATCATTTTACATTTTTGGATCTATTTTAAAATTATTCTAAATCTATACTAGTAATTTTATGGAACTACTCTAAAACAAGCATAATTATTTTTATGAAGTGTGTATTCATTATTCATACCATTCAGTCAAATATAAAGATTATTTTTGCCACCTTGCTAACATAATTGAACCTCATTATGCTGCCACTTTTGTTATCATTGTACAAAAAGATCATTAATATGCTTGGCCAATCAGAATATCCTTGACAGAGTTTTCCTCTCTTGTTGGAAAATGCGGTCTGTGTTCTAGTTAGTTCTAGTTTTCTTTAACACTCATTTTTTTCCTTTCAGTATATTACAGAGTATAAACGTGTGCCTTGTTTCAAGATTTTCTTGCAGTTTACAACTATAGAAATATAGAAACTGTGCCGGTTTGGTAAAATCCTATGCAGATACATTATTTTTTGACTTCCAAAAAAGACAATAGTTAGGGGCACTGAGAGAGGTAACAAACCTGCTATGTAAAGTAATTTGTATCATTTTCAAGAAATTGTACCTGGAACAATACAATTTCCTCGATGTTGCAAATAAAACAATATATTTCCAGCAAAATATACAATTAACTTTAAAAAAATTACTTTGCAAATTAGTTATTTTAAGATTTTTATAAAATAATGAAGCTGCTCGATCATTGCTGATAAATTATTTACTTAAAAACATCTAAAAAGTGCCAGTTCTGTCTCATATTATAAATAAATATATTAATGAAAATAGATAAATCTAGATACATTCAAGACAAACATACAATAAACATTTCTATTCCTGACACTTATTAATGTATTAAAAATAGGAAAATTAAAATCATTAGGTTTCTTCAAATCCATGATATTTCTTGATATATTTTTAGATATCTTTTATAGATATCTATATATATATATTCCTCATTTGAAAAATTACTTTTCTTCGGTGGTTTATTTGTTTTGTTGTGGGTTATCCCGAAGGAATCACATTAAGTGTGGCAGTAAAGAATATACCTATAAGTTAAATAAACTAGTCTAAATGATGTCCTGTCATTGTTTACAAAATCATGTGGGCTAGTAATGCAATTAGGAGAATATTGCCCAAACATGATTGGAACATCATTCTTTGTGACTCAATTATCAGTGAATATATTGGCAACGGACTACAATGTCTTTTTTTTTCTGCATGTGGGCCTGTGGATTTCTAAAGACAGCTAATGTACCTGTTAGGATGTATCCTAGTAGCTCAGCAGTTAATAAAGATTATTTTTCCATGCAGTCATATAGAAAAGGATTTCTTGTTTTTCAGATTTGTCATCAGCTTCTTTTTGTTGTTATTTCAGCCTGCATAGATGCTTATTATTTTGATGAAGTCCACCAAATAAAAGGGCAATTCTTTTACAGTCATGTTAAAATAAATAGTAATAATAATAATAATAATAATAATACACTTACATTATATATATATATATATATATATTCACTCACAAAGCACAAAAATGAACCTTAACCCCTTAGTGACACAGCATTATTGAACTTGTTTGTAGTTATTAACCACAGCAATTATGTAATTTTTGTGTGTTTGTTCAACCATAACTTTCATCTTTCTTACTTATTGCATCCCCTCACATAACAGAGCTCTAATCTGATGTGGTATATGTATATGTATATATATACATATTCTTCACTAAATGATTTTATTTCTTGCAGTATGTTTTCAGATTTTTTACATGTAGTTGAAATTTCAAAATGGGCTTTATAAAAAAACAAACAAACAAAAATTCAACTGTGCTCAGCTATATTGTATGAGTACAACTGAACCCCCTATGTATACCTTTGTATAGGTTTTGTGAAGATGCATTCCAAAAATATAAGATATATTCCATAAACATAACACACTTTAACAATAGACACCACATGGCATCTCCTATGGTTTAATTTTAACCTTGTTGTGAGGATATATTTTCACAGATATGACATATGGTAGGACAGTGTACCTAAATGCTGTTAGCCCTGTGTTATTACAACAAGAATAGGGGTTTAATGTTATGGAGTAGAATAACGGGCTTAGAATTATGGGAGTATTGTCCACAGCATTTAGGATATTTCCTAACTCTAAATCACCCTCCAATATAAAGCCAAAACATACTTATCTCAGTTGTCAACACTAACTCTAATACAAACCTCAATGCTGACCCTAATACTAATCCTAAACCTAACATTAACACTGACTGCTATTAGAGGGACTCCTACTGATATCACTGCTGACATCGTATGAGGAATTTTGATACAGTGGAGAGCACACACTGAGCACTAATTATAGTTTAAGCTCTCTCACACATTGAACCACAAAAATAATCTTGCACACTTCATTCATATTTATGGGCTTTATTCTGACCACCATAGGGTAACCTGGCAATGTATTAACTCCTAATGAGTCCCATGCATTTGCTGCATGCCTTAGAATAATTACGGTGCAAATCTCTGCTGAGTTTATGGTAATGCCTCTCAGCATTTTGATTGGACACAGTGATCAGCATGGGGCAGCTTGCACAGCTCAGGTACTATCAACATGTGCAGTTTGTGATAGGCTGCAGTTTGAGACCCAATCAACTTAAAAGTTTATGTGCTGCATTTACTTTTTCATCACATAACAAAGAGGCTCACTTGAGATCTGGTAACTGAAAAAATATTGATGTACAGATGAGATGAAAGCAGACTGTGGCAATAGAGGATACACATGGTCAGAAACAGTGATACGTAACTGGAATTAAGGAATTAAGGGGTTTAACATGCACCAAGAAATGCCATTCCATTTTTAGCATCAAAACAAGCTTGATCCATTGACAAGGCTTGATAAATATGTGAATTTAGTTGTATGCACCAGATTCTGACTTTACCATTTACAGGTTGCAGCTAAAACCAGTTTCATCAGACCACACAAAGTGCAGTGCGTTTAAAAATTATGGCCGCAACTAGTGCTGGGAGGATGCAGCGACCCAGGCCACCACTTCCTCCCAGCTTACTCCATGCAGTAGGGAGGAGGCGGAGAAGGGAGAGCCAGACCAACCGAAGGGAGGAGAGGAGAGCCAAGCAGACTCCCAAAAGCCCCAGCCATCCTCCTGCACCCAAAAGTTAAGAAACAGAAGGCTGGCTGAAAAATTAGCTGTGTGTATATGTATTTATGTATGTCTGTCTGTATATGTGTGTGTGTGTGTACAGGGAGTGCAGAATTATTAGGCAAGTTGTATTTTTGAGGATTAATTTTATTATTGAACAACAACCATGTTCTCAATGAACCCAAAAAACTCATTAATATCAAAGCTGAATATTTTTGGAAGTAGTTTTTAGTTTGTTTTTAGTTTTAGCTATGTTAGGGGATATCTGTGTGTGCAGGTGACTATTACTGTGCATAATTATTAGGCAACTTAACAAAAAACAAATATATACCCATTTCAATTATTTATTATTACCAGTGAAACCAATATAACATCTCAACATTCACAAATATACATTTCTGACATTCAAAAACAAAACAAAAACAAATCAGTGACCAATATAGCCACCTTTCTTTGCAAGGACACTCAAAAGCCTGCCATCCATGGATTCTGTCAGTGTTTTGATCTGTTCACCATCAACATTGCGTGCAGCAGCAACCACAGCCTCCCAGACACTGTTCAGAGAGGTGTACTGTTTTCCCTCCTTGTAAATCTCACATTTGATGATGGACCACAGGTTCTCAATGGGGTTCAGATCAGGTGAACAAGGAGGCCATGTCATTAGATTTTCTTCTTTTATACCCTTTCTTGCCAGCCACGCTGTGGAGTACTTGGACGCGTGTGATGGAGCATTGTCCTGCATGAAAATCATGTTTTTCTTGAAGGATGCAGACTTCTTCCTGTACCACTGCTTGAAGAAGGTGTCTTCCAGGAACTGGCAGTAGGACTGGGAGTTGAGCTTGACTCCATCCTCAACCCGAAAAGGCCCCACAAGCTCATCTTTGATGATACCAGCCCAAACCAGTACTCCACCTCCACCTTGCTGGCGTCTGAGTCGGACTGGAGCTCTCTGCCCTTTACCAATCCAGCCACGGGCCCATCCATCTGGCCCATGAAGACTCACTCTCATTTCATCAGTCCATAAAACCTTAGAAAAATCAGTCTTGAGATATTTCTTGGCCCAGTCTTGACGTTTCAGCTTGTGTGTCTTGTTCAGTGGTGGTCGTCTTTCAGCCTTTCTTACCTTGGCCATGTCTCTGAGTATTGCACACCTTGTGCTTTTGGGCACTCCAGTGATGTTGCAGCTCTGAAATATGGCCAAACTGGTGGCAAGTGGCATCGTGGCAGCTGCACGCTTGACTTTTCTCAGTTCATGGGCAGTTATTTTGCGCCTTGGTTTTTCCACACGCTTCTTGCGACCCTGTTGACTATTTTGAATGAAACGCTTGATTGTTCGATGATCACGCTTCAGAAGCTTTGCAATTTTAAGAGTGCTGCATCCCTCTGCAAGATATCTCACTATTTTTGACTTTTCTGAGCCTGTCAAGTCCTTCTTTTGACCCATTTTGCCAAAGGAAAGGAAGTTGCCTAATAATTATGCACACCTGATATAGGGTGTTGATGTCATTAGACCACACCCCTTCTCATTACAGAGATGCACATCACCTAATATGCTTAATTGGTAGTAGGCTTTCGAGCCTATACAGCTTGGAGTAAGACAACATGCATAAAGAGGATGATGTGGTCAAAATACTCATTTGCCTAATAATTCTGCACTCCCTATATGTATGTTAGTATGTTTGTGTGTTTGTCTGCATGTAGGTCAGTATGTATGTATGTGTGTGTATGTATGTATGTATGTATGTGTCTTGGTACTCAAGATGTTTAAGCCGCAGGCAGTTTTAATAGAACAGAAAAGAGCAGCAACGTTTCAACCTTCTAAGAGGTCTTTGTCAAGCCTTAGCAAAGTTTCATCAGGACCTGATGAAAGATTACTAGCCAAACTAAAACATACATGATGTAACTACATCACAAACTACATGATGTAAAGTTTTTTTTTCTCTCTTATTGTGGATTACAAATAAAGAAGATAAAGAAATATAGAGTGCTGGCCCTGTTTTCACTATTATACAATTATATACAAGCATGGAGGTGGGCCCTGTGGGTGGACTTCGAGGTGGGCCTGTTAATTAGCATCCCATTATTACGTCTACTGTAGGTTGTTTTCTGTCATTAAGTGTCAAGTGGAATTCAGTGAGATTTTCTGCTGCTGCAACCCAACCATAGAGTTAATTTCTTTTTATGCATTTAGAGGTAATTCTCTTCTTATCACAGTTTTATGCATGGTTATTTCACTTGCTATTGTCTTCCTTTCAGCTTACAGTTATATATGTCAATTCTCTACTGAGCACTCTTATTTACAAGTCATGTTTACTCAGAGAACTGCTACTTAATGCAAATTTTTAACACCATTGGCTGTATACTTTAGAGTAGTGGCTCCCATCTTGTTAGGTCAAAGGCGCGCTTCAATAACACATATATATAGTTATAATTAAAATTATTCAACCCTTCAACTCCCATTGAAAATCAGTTTTATTGATCAAATGTACTGACTCTCAGCTGTTGCAATGAACAAATCAAACGGTCCTGATAAAAGTCCTGAATAAGGACTGAAACGTTGATCCCTTGATCTCATTTTTAATCTTGCAAATAAAGAAGATTTTTTACTGAAGACCGTGAGAGCTGCCATTCCTTCTTCTATTTGGATAACCAAAGTCTCAGGCTTAGCACTTGTCAAGTATACCACATTATAGCCTTTATGCAAGGATTTTCCTATTATAAATATATATATATATATATATATATATATATATATATATATATATATTGATATATAGTTATAATTAAAATTCTTCAACCCCCATTGAAAATCAGGTTTATTGATCAAATGTACAGACTTTCAGCTGTTTGCAATGAACAAATCAAATAAATTAAGTGGGCGGGAACATGCTATGCCACCCCCTCGAATTTAGAGCTGGGTCACCAAGGATGGCATAGCACGCCTGCCGTCCTTAGGGGGTTAATGGCTGCAACCAGATTTTTGAGAAGGGAAAGTGTGAAAAACCCTCAAGTGGTGCAAGACTTGGTGGATATGCGGAAAATAACACTCTGTCTACAGTTAAGCATGGTGGTGGCTCAGTAATGCACTGGGGCTGCTTTGCATCCTCTGGCACTGCATACGTGCAGCAGGTCAAAAGCAAGATGATTTAATTGAAGTATCAGGAAATACCAGGAGAGAATGTCATGCTGTCTGTGAGGAAGCCAAAGCTTAGGCATCATTGGACCTTCCAACATATGTCCAAAGCATACCTAAAATTCCACCAAGGCTTGATTGCAGAGGAAGTCCTGGAAAATTCTACAGTGGCCATCACAGTCACCTGACTTAAACACCATGGTGGGCTTTGAAGAAGGTGGTTGCAGCACGCAAACCGAAGAATATTACTGAACTGGAACCCATTGATAATGAGCAATAGACTAAGATTTCTCAGGAACGCTGCCAGTAACTGGTGTCTGGCTATGCATTTGCAGCAGGTCATAACAACAAAAGGGTGCTCTACTAAGTACTAAAGATGATTCCCATAAAGGGGTTGAATAATTTTGAGACTGGAGAAGTCATTATAAGTTGCATTTGCAGTTGAATTTGGGTAAACTACTTGAAGCATTAGTTGTGTTGAGCTATTTCAATTGCATTTGCTTGATTTGTTCATTGCAAACCGCTGAAAGTCTGTACATTTTGACAATAAAACTGATTTTCAATGTGGGTTGAATAATTTTGATTGCACCTTTTTATGTATATATATCTTGAGACTCTACCTTAATGAGACAACCAACAATTAGCTGACCGTCTTGACAATTATGCATGCTTTTATGTATCAAGTTGCAGAGTAACCAGGGGGCACAATGTACATGGGGACTGTCAATAGGGCTTCTGTCACTCACTTCATGTTGCATGGCCGAGCAGACAGCGGTAGCAGATTTTCTGTATCTTCTACCCGATCTGACAGGAAGTTGTTTGGAGTGCTAAGCAAGAATATCCTCTACTGCTGCCCACCTGGCCATGCTACATGATGGTAAGCAGGCAGGCACAGCAGGAGACCACCTAGGGGTAGGGTGTGAAAATCACACACAAAAAGGACTGGGTGGAGCAGACAAAGAAAAGAGGCTGGGGAATATAGAGACACATAAAGGTTCTAGTATAAACACACAGAGGGGCTGAGGGAGGAAGAGACAAACAGATGGGCACAGAAGGGAGAAGGGGAGAAAGAGACACACAAAGGTGTTGGGGTGGATAGATACCGAAAATGGTCTGGGAGAGAAAGAGAAACACACAGAAGTGCTTGGGAAGAGGGAGGTGAGACACACAGAAGGGCTGGGGAAGAGAGAAATAGATACACAAAAGGGGCTACTTAGGATGAGACAAAAAAAAGGGCAGGGGGGGTAAGACACAAAAGTAACTGTGAGAGGGGCGTGGCCAACCGCCGATCTTAATGGACGCACATTAACTTTGCTCCTCCGGACCCACTTACAATCCACGACAATCGGAGATAATAGAAGGTTATGGGCAACCCCAAGAAGCACCCGCACACCCAGGGGCAATCGGGGAGAACGCCAGGTACGAAATCGGGTTCTCTAACCCGTTATTTTAAAGAAAATACTGACCGGGAGATGGAGGCCACGGCCGCGGCCTCGAGTTTGGAGGGGGCGGTTTCCCAATCGGGATCTCAACCTCCCAGCCCTTACTACTCAGAGAGCTCCCAATCAGCAGACAAAAATGAAGATTTAGACATTAAACAGCTGCTTAAGAACTTACCCTCTAAATCTGATATCCAACACATGCTGGGCAAACTTGAAGTTTCCTTCCAATCCAAAATGGAGGAGATGGGCTCGGACGTCCAGCAGCTTAACCTGCGGGTTGCTGACCTGGAAGAAGAAAGGGATGTTCTACAAGCTCAAATGACCAACATATCAACTACCTTAGACTCCCACATTCAAAACTGGGCATCAACACAGCGCCACATAGACGACCTCGATAACAGGGGCCGCAGGAACAACCTGCGAGTCAGGGGGATACCTGAGACCCCGGGAGAGGACGTCTTCGCACTAATTATAGAGCTATTCAACTTACTCTTGGGAGACCCTGCTGAAAATTTAATTCTCTTGGACAGAGCACATAGGTCACTTCGCCCCAAAGGCCTGACTCAAGAAGCCCCAAGAGACATCATCTGCAGGCTTCATTACTTTACTGAAAAAGAAAAGGTAGTGAAAGCCCTAAGGGACACCACACAACCACTGCTCTTCCACGGCAACCCAATACAAATATTTCCAGATCTCTCATGGTACAC
>OW240915.1:167783380-167844383 GCA_933207985.1 Pelobates cultripes | reverse complement strand
CCTCCAGGCGAGGAGAGCTCTCAAACCAATAACAGAACTCCTGAGAAACCGTAACATAAGATACAGATGGGGATTCCCCTTCGCGCTATCGGTGAACTCCAAAGGTTCAGTGCACGTTATCACATCGATCCTAGACGTTCCTCCTTTCCTCAGAGCACTAGACCTGCCAGACACGGCAGTCATGGACTGGAACTCTCCTCCGCCAAATCAAGACACGCTGCACCTCCCACAACGACAGAAATGGACCACTCCAGCTAAAAAGAGGCGCACAGACCAGAGGCTCATCTCACCGAACCGTAGGAATACGAATATCCCTCTCACTCACACTCCAAGACGTATGCAGTACAAAATCCGCCCTCAGGATCACCCGACACAGAACTAACCCAAAGCGACCCACTGGACTTATCTGCACTATCAACATCACAGCTGCGACAACTCCATAAACACCTGGGCCATACTAGCAAACGCCTATTCCTCACTAATCGGACAAAGCAGCCAACATCGATATGCTCCAACTAACGCCCCAATCCAACATCTCCCTCCAGCGAACTATTTACAGTGGTCTAGTGCCACAGGGACTTGTATTGGACTTACCTCGCGGGGAGGGCTGAGAGTAACAGAAGCGCCAGGTTGTATACCTCTACACATTAGTCGTATAGGCTGGTTTTGTATGCGCAGATTTGTCTCTATGGTGTTAAGGCTTTTAAGCTGTTACTATACTGTTACTGTGGTAAACTTTGCCACAATGGCGGTGATTATATTGTAGAAGCTAACTGTGGCACTGAGACCCAGTTAACTACGCCCCTCTCCCTCCTCTACGTTAGTAAATAGAGATGGTGTGAAATACAGAAGAAGCGGTTGACTGCTTATTAGTGCCTGCCCTACTCAACACGAGATCCGAGCTAGAGCTCTAAATATAACTTAACTCTCACCGCTATGACTTACTTATCTATGCGGCAGATTAGCTCTGGTCTATTAGGCTCGCCCACCCCCCACACAACCTATCGAACAAAACAAAAAAAGGAAAACACAAATTGGTTTCCCACATCTGACAGAGCCGCACCGCGCTAGTACTACCTTACAAGTGTCCCTACTGCCGCAGTCGCCCACAATTTATTTCACCATTTAGAGATATAAGTTGCCACACCTTGTAACCTTAAACGAAAGTAAACTCCAAGAAACACATTTCTCCGTTAAGACATTCTAAACTATAGGATTGTAACTTGAGGGTCCCAGACCCATGAGCAAATCCACGACCCCATCTATCTGTTGGTTCTCTCTCCTGCGTCGAGACAGAATCATAACCCCCTTGGGGAAGACCCCTGCCTACCTTTGCAATAACTCACCCACCTCTCCTCTTCATCCACTTGACCCACTATCCTCCCTTCTCTTCCCCCTCCCCTACTTCCCCTTCTCCCCTTCCTCCCTAATCCCTTTCCTTCCTATAACTAGGTACCTGGTACCGCATAGACCCTATCTAGCGAGACATTCAGCTACACCATAAACCATTCAGCTGAGCTGCAAGTTCCTGAAGCTGAGAGACAATCTCAGCCCAGGATACGCTAAAGAGAAAGATTATCAAAAAAAAAAAAAAAAAAGGGACCTTACTGTGATTTATAGACTTTTACAAGTTGCAATTATTCTGTTTTATTGTTTAATTGTGTATTGAAGTTTTCAGTTACTTGTTGACTATTTACAAAAGAGGTGACTTGAATATCGTGGGACCAAGTTCTCAATACCAGGGATCAAGCCACTTAACTACACGCTTGGGACACGCACAGACTTTACACTATCAGTAATGACCGCAAGTAGCGAATTATCACTCTTACACGATTCAAGAGGACTTTAGGTGTGTGTTAGCCAGGACTAGCCTTCACTAACACAAGTTGCGGCTTCACACGGACCTCACTCATCCTTTTACTTATCGACCTTAATTCTCACCTACAATATTAGTGATACAAACAGGGACCTTCCGAAACTCTCTGCAAGTACCCGGGAGAGCCCAAATATATATATCAATACTCTGCTCCAGACTCCACGGCATCCAATATGTCTGACATTATCATTCATACACAAAACGCTAAGGGGTTAAACACTCCTGAAAAAAGATCGATAGCCCTCACAGACTTCAAGAGACATAAAGCACATATCGTGTTCATACAGGAAACCCACTTCCGCAAAGACTCCCCTCCCAATTTACGAAATAAGGACTACCCGCATGGATACTTCAGTCACTACACCGAAGCTAAAGCTAGAGGCGTAGCGATCCTCATAGGACAACATACTCAATTCACATTCCAAGACCAACAAATAGATGACTCAGGTAGATTCATCTTCCTGAAAGGTAAAATAGGGAACACCCAGATCACCTTAGCAAATGTCTATCTACCAAACAAGAAACAGAACCATGCCCTTAATAAGATTTTACAAAAACTATCCTCCTTCCAAGAAGGAATTCTCATTATGGGGGGTGACCTCAACACTGCCCTCGATGGACACCTAGACACTACCTCGTTATCTCAAAACTACCAAACACAGACACGGATACTTATCAAAAACACACTGTACGAAGCTAGGCTCTATGACAGTTGGAGGGCTATTCACCCCACAAAAAAAGACTACTCCTTTTATTCCACAGCCTCTGGCACCTATTCACGCATAGACACTTTCCTAATTCCACACAGGTTTTTACCCTTACTACGCTCAGCAAGCTATGGCCCGATCACTTGGTCAGACCATGCACCACTGACTATGACTCTCTCAATTCCGACCCTACCCACTCAATTTACTCAGTGGAAATTAAACGACTTGCTACTCAACGATAGAGGAACCCTGGCCAAAGTAAGGGAGACAGCGTCTAACTATTTCAAAGAAAATTCCAATCTAGACACAACGCCTATTATGACATGGGAGGCCCACAAAGCGGTACTCAGGGGAGAACTAATTAAAGCAGCCGCAGCCCTGAAAAAGACCAGGGAACAGAAAATATCTCAACTCACTAAAGACATTAAAGACATGGAAAGTAAACACCAAGCCAAACCATCCTTAGACGATTACAAACGCATCTCGCATATGAGAACAGAGCTCACATCCATTTTACACTTACATGCCAAGCGCAAAATATCCCTGACAAAAAATACCTATTACTCGCAAGGGGGCAAAGCGGGTAGACTCCTGGCGAAGTCCATTCAGCAGGAAAGACAATCGTCTTTCATTTCGGAAATCAAGAAAGAGGACGGAACTCTAACATGCCACATGCCAGACATACTTGAGTCTTTCCATAAATTTTATTCTCAATTATATAACCTGACGAACTCTAAGCCTTCGGCTGAAGCTATCTTAGAATTTTTAGAGCCAAGGGTTCAACACACTATTCCCCCTAACGAATCAGCATTTCTTGACAGCCCCATAACACTTGAAGAATTCCACAACACAGTCAAATCACTGCCTCTGGGGAAAAGCCCCGGCCCAGATGGATACACCGGGAAATACTATAAAGAACTATCACACATCCTAGCCCAACCGTTCATAGACGCTTATAATGACAGTAATATCTCTTCCCACATCCCGGCCTCAGCCCTAGAAGCTACGATTACATTGATACCAAAACCAGGGAAAGATACTACTGTATGTGGGAACTTTAGACCTATCTCTCTTATAAACATCGATTTAAAGATCCTTACCAAGATAATGGCCACTAGACTCAAGCCATTCATGCCGAGCCTGGTCCATCAATACCAGGCAGGATTTTTCATAGGTAGGGAAGCCAAGAATAACACTACCAAGGTCATCAATCTCATCCAGTGGGCCCAGACACACAAGACCCAAAGCACGTTATTGGCACGTTATTGTCCTCTGTCGCCCCTTCTATTTATTCTGGTCCTAGAATCTTTTCTCCAGGGTATTAGGGACAATGCACACATACAAGGACTCCAAATCGGAGGACAGAATTACAAAATCACAGCCTTTGCAGATGACCTCCTCTTTAGCATATCGAGCCCACTCACAACTATCCCCAATATCATATCAGAAATGGAGGCCTATGGCAAACTTTCATACTTCCAAGCTAATTTAACAAAATGCGACCTAATGCCAATTTTTACGACAAACGCCCTAGACACCCAACTTCGCTCTAGCTTTAACTTCAACTGGGCCGCTAAGGCGATTAAATACCTGGGAATTCACATTCCCAATAACCTAAGGTCTTTATACGCCACCAACTTTATCCCATTAGTTGACTCCATCGCCAGGGACCTACAAAGATGGCAAAAACCGTGCCATGGGTGGATATGTTGTATTAACATTATCAAAATGAACGTCCTGCCCCGGATATTGTACTTATTGCAGACGATCCCGGTCATGATCCCGAATAAATTTTTCAACACAATTAGATCTTTATTCCTGAAATACATATGGGCTCACACACCCTCCCGCCTAGCTTATCAAACACTGATGAGACAGCAAGATCAAGGGGGACTGAATCTTCCAGACATAGACACATACCACAAAGCCATACACCTTCAAAGAATTTACGAATGGACTAAGACTTCAGGTATCCAACAATGGGTCCACCTAGAAAATAACTTTGCAATTTCACCACTAAGTACCTACCCCTGGCTCCACCAAGCCATTCAACACACAGGTCTGACAGGCAAGCACCCCACGATATCCACAACGCTAAACATCTGGTTCAAACTTCGGGCAAAAACAGATATTTCACCCTTCCCATCCCCTTTATACCCCTTAACTCTTAACTCCAATCTACACCAGGGAACATCAGGGAAACAACTCGGCCTACAATATGAAGGCCCGTTCCTAAAACTTATGGACGCACTAAGCGATGGCAAACTAAAATCACTGCAAGAACTTACCTCCTCCAAATCCCACACAGGGAACCA
This sequence comes from Pelobates cultripes, assembly GCA_933207985.1. Lineage (NCBI taxonomy): Eukaryota > Metazoa > Chordata > Amphibia > Anura > Pelobatidae > Pelobates > Pelobates cultripes. Next base: position 167,839,485 of record OW240915.1, on the reverse strand, counting down.
GCATTTCTACTACAATCAGATGAAACACTTCATTAACACTCAGACACTACTTCCAAAAGGCAACAGACCCCTTACCGAGTTTGAACAAATATGCACTACACTATCGCCAAAAAAGAAAATCCTCTCCTCTCTCCACTCCACGCTCAGGGATACGTCCCTGCAAAACCCCCCTAGTTACACCCTGAAGTGGTCAGACGAACTGAAACTCGATTTTACCAAACAACAGTGGCGTGAAATCTTCACCACTACGCACAAATCCTCTGTCTCAGTCCACGCTCAAGAGTGTAACTTTAAACGTTTGACTCGATGGCACAACACACCCACTAAACTCCATCAATTCTACGACACATCACCGGACATATGTTGGAGGTGCGCGGCTCCGGCTGCCCACCACTCACATATTTGGTGGCAATGCCCAATTATTTCCAAATTCTGGAACAGGATACACTCGCTCATCCAGATGATATTCCGCAAATCCTTCCCATGTACGCCAGACCAATACATTTTCCTCCTCTCCCCACCAACTTTCACGAAACAAGAGACGACTTTGTTCCGCCACCTTGCTATGGCGGCATCACAATTGATACCCAAATACTGGAAACAGGCTTCCCCCCCCGCACTTAGAGAATGGATATCGAGAGCTGAATCCATTAAATTAATGGAAGAAATCACACTAGCAAAGCAGGGGAAAAAGGGACAATTTGTCACCATCTGGGAGCCATGGAACAACTTTATACTCAACAAAACCTCTCAGTCCTAGACTAACATATATTTTCATCGTTTCACCCCATGGCAAAGCCCCTCCTCCAGGCAACACGGGTGGGAATCACACCTTAGTCGAGCTATCCGACAAGACAATCAGTTCCCTCCACCTTCAGAGTGATGGTCATACTTACGGTCCTATCCCCCCCCCCCCCAACCCACTTACACTCCCCCTTCAATATTTCGAGACTTGGTCCTACAACGGAACGGCCAAATAACCACAGATATTCACAATGATATTGAAGTCTAGTTCCTCGAACGACACTTGAGGTTTAATATATACCGTAGTTAGTAATGTGTTACATTCACGAAAATAGAAAAGAATTGTCCTGATGTTTTTCTTTCTCTCTCTTTGCCACCAGTCTTAGACGGCGACTCACGCCGACTATATTTTCCTTGCCTCTTTAACATCCTCATTGTGAGGAGTTGCTACTCACTTCATAGTCCAACTGTAAATTGTTATTCGGGAAACAACTCCACTGTTACATCATACTGTACTGTTTAAATTGTAGTATACCATGTTTGTAAACTCGCTACACCAATTGCTTTTGTACAATTCTGAAAAATGAATAAAACAAAAATTTAAAAAAAAAAATTAAATAAAAAAAAAAAAAAAAGTAACTGTGAAGTGGAAAAACAATTAGAGGCGGGTGAAGGAGACTAAAAGACACACAAAAGGACTTGGGGAAGAGCTACACAAAGGGGTTGGGGGAAGAGACACACAGAATTGCTGGGGAAAGAGAGAAATAAAAACACAAATGAGATGGTGGGAAGAGGCAAACACGTGCTGGGTGAAAGAAACACAAATGTACTGGGGAAAAAGACACAGAGAATGGCTGAGTGAAGAAAGAGAAACACAAAAGAGCTGTGGAGGAAAAAGACACACAAAGAGCCTGGTGGAGAAAGAGAATCACAGAGGAACTGGGCGGAGTATGAAACACAAAGGGACTAGGAGGAGATATTCAAAAGAGGGGATAAACACAGAAGGTGGTAAGAAAATCAATAGAGTGGTTAGGAGACACACAGGTGAAGATGCATTTTTTTTTTTGAGGTGGCAAAATGCATTTTCGTCTGTGTAGCCAAAAATCCTTGCAATGACCCTGCGGAGTTGCTGCTACATGATGGACTGTTTAGGTATTTGTATTTATTACCACGAGTACAGTTGTAACTAATAAAGTAACCACTAAGTACAGATAGAATAACAAGAATGTCTCCGGAGCCATAGTTAATTCTGAGGTATCTGCTTGATTGCCTCCCTATCTCCTCTTAAAGGGGCACTATGGTCACCAAAACAGCTTTAAATTAATGAAGCAGTTTTTGTGTATAGATCATACCCATGAAATCTCACTGCTCAATTCTCTGCCAGTTAGAGTTAAAGAGTTAAATCACTTTTTTTATACAGCTCTAGTCAACCTCCCTGCATGTGACTTGCATAGCTTTTCTAAACACTTCCTGTAAGTGGAGATCTAATGTTTGCATTTCCGTTATTGAAATTTCTATTTAATGTATCATTTCTTGTCTCCTGTTAATAGCTTACTAGACTCTGCAGTAGCCACCTGCATGTTAAAGTTATATTTACAAAGCAGGATCTAAAACTATTATAAATCAAATTAACATCTGATTGAAAATGTAACTCTTTTTTTCTGCAGGCTGTATCAATCACAGCCAGGGGAGGTGTGGCTAGTGCTGCATAAACAGAAACAAAAGTGATTCAACTCCTAAATGACAGAGGATTGAGCATTGAAACTGTTGGGGCTATGCACTAAAATTGATTTATTAAGCTAAGATGTTATGGGACTATATGTCTTTAAAGATTAGAAATAGGCAGTTCCAGAGAAGATCAAATGGAGGAGGAATGAACACCACTGAAACCCATTAACTACTTCATGTGCAATGGGATACATGTAATAGAAAAAAAGAAAGAGGAGGCTAGGGATTTAATATAATTGTATGGGCTTACAAACATATCAAATATTCCATAAACCAGAAGACTTTGTACTATTGCCACCCCTGTGGTAATGGGTTCCAAAGCACCTAGCCCAATGTAGTGTCAGGAGCCTCCACATTTGAGTACTAACTTCTATCTTGTAGCAACCTCCTGTAATAGGTAACTAGAGTTTTCCTAACATAATACTAATAAAAAAAAATTGAAAACTACTTTGAAGAGGATAAAGGAGGGGAAAAAATAATTAATGTTTAGTCCATGTTAGAGATTTTGTCATTTTTACTTTTTATAAAAACATTCCTCCGTTTGGAAAGGTGATACTCGAAAAATTAGAATATCGTGCAAAAGTTCATTTATTTCAGTAATGCAACATAAAAGGGGAAACTAATATATGAGATAGACGCAATACATGCAAAGCAAGATAGTTCAAGCCGTGATTTGTCATAAGTGCTATGATTATGACTTACAGCTCATGAAAACCCTAAGTCCACAATCTCAGTAAATTAGAATATTACATGCAATCAATAAAACAAGGAGTGTACATAGAACATGATCATACTTTTTAATGGTTAATCATTTCTTGACACTGTCTCTTCAAGCTATTCTTCTCAGTAAAGTCGTTCATATAGCATTTGGCACCCAAGGTGGAATAATCTGTTGGCACTCTTTTTCTGGAATATTACAATTGTTTGTGTGTTTCTGCACCACCCATGTGCCGGCTTCAGCATGAAGTTAGATTTAATATCCTCTCCTACATTTTATCCTTTTACATTTGAAGGCCTGGCCAAGCTGCACCCAATATCATACCAAAGCTCAAATTGTTTGTCTTTAACAAGTTGCTCCAGACATCATAACCTCCTGCTGCAGTGGTTATAATGTGAGGAGTACCCTGGCCACATTCACTGGTAGTGGGGTAAGCTATCTTTCAACAGTTTGCCCTCTTATGCCAAGCGCCAATGTTCCTGTCCTTCAGCTGGCTTCTGTAGAGCTCTCAGGCAATCAATGACCATATGAACATAGAAATATGCACATAATTGACATTAGCCTGCCAGGAACTCTTGTTTCGGGTTGGCTCATAATACTGTAATGACAGTAGTAGTAGCAGCAAAGGTGTTAAGCTATGTATGCTCAGCTTTTCATGAAATTAGAAATGTTGCACATGGTATTAATATTTCTATCTCAATATTATTTAATATTGAGAGAGAAATAACACCTCCACACTTTACCCTTTTTACAGACCCTCTTCATATGCCAAATCCTTGCACCAGGGCCATCTCTTAATTAGTTCCACCACTGCTGGAACTTCAGTGAGGATTAGGAAAATGTGTGCATAGCCCCAAGTCTTCAGCCAGCCCTAAAACTTGAGACTCCAGACTGATAATTGTAAAATCCATTTGGAGACCCGGGCCTTATAAAGGACTCACTCAGGGGCTAGCACAGGTCAGTCCCACCATCCCACCAACGCCCCCTGCTTAAACCTCTCTACTTGCAAGATAGCTTTCAATAATCTCCCTGTTCGATCTTTCCAAGATCTATTTTTTCTTTTAAATTATATTTATTCAGATTTGAAAAGAGAAGGATAAAAAAATTCAAAGGGATAAAAATATTAAATGGAGATGAGAAACCAATACATACAGCTATAATCAATATAAATAAAATAAGGTTTTCAAAAATTATGTGAAAAATACAGAACACCACCCATCCATAAGATCAAATTCCGTTGATATATTTATAATGTACTTTTCTTCCAACAATCTAACCAGCCTAAACTCACCTTATTTTCACCAGTTTATTAAGAATTGCTTTAGCTCTGTATGTTCTCTCATAGGCTTAACATTGTTCCAGAGGGGATATACAGAGAGTATACCAAACTTAATTAAAATCTTCCTGTTGATTAAAACCTAGTAAACTCTAAAATCTAGATAGGACAGTAACTGTTTGAAAACGAGTGTTCCTACAATTATTAACTCAGCAGTAACACGCTGTACTTTAGTAACAAGTGAATACACAGACACATGCATTTGAAAAGTAATTTGCCTCTAGTCTTCTTAAATGAACATTTTATTGATTAAACATCTGCAGTTTATTTCCACTAACAGTGAACTACAAACAATCATTTGCACATTTTGAAATTTGTTTAGTTCCTTTTTTAAAACCCAGCATCTTGAAAATAGATAAGATAATATTGATTTTGGATCTTATGTGCTTTGTTCATTGGTTTCCTTTATTTTATTTTTTTATATTTCCCATGTCTTTGCTGTGGTAGCTGACATTTCCCTGATTCTATTTATTGATCTAGAAAAATATACGCTTCTTTATGCGTGCACACAGCTTGTTTCCAGATTATAAAAGGTCACTTTAAATCCCCAGGACCTTAAATCCAAAAAAATAAAAAGTTAACCTTGTAAAAAATATAAAAAGCTGTGCTCGGAACTTCAAATGTATTGTAATTGTTTACAGGTTACTGAAATATTTCATTATTTCAGTGATGTATGTAGGTATCCATTCTGTTTCTATAGCATGTATTTGTCTTTAAATCATAAAAATCACACTCAAGTGACACTTTTTCCTAATTGAGTACATTGATTTATAAAACATGTCGATATCATCTTGAAAACTCTCCACTAGATAATGTTCTAGTGGATTATATTATAGGTTGTATGTTATACACTAGTGTGAAATTAAACTCAAGCAAGAAGTGCTGTGGATGGCTAAAGAGATATGGACTGTAATGTTATCTAAACACATTTTATTTTTACAGAAATACTTTACAAATTCATTCTCTAAATAGTACCAACTAAATGAAAGAATAATAAAGAAATGCAACATGCTTCAAATCAAAATGCTGTTTTTAAATATAACCACAATGCTGTTATAAGCTAAGGATAAGGTCACAAAAACAATACTGAGGCATATTCAGCCCTTCTCTAAATACGATAATAGATCTCTTTGTTAATTCTCCCTATTCTATAAGCTGGCCAGTACACTAACTAATCACTTAAAAATAAATTGTAAGTGAATACAAATCATACACCTTACTTACAATAACTAAGAAAAGAAAGAACAGTGCATTATATACAAATGGTTCACTCACAAGATCTAAAGCTGTGCTTTCCAATATTTTTTACTATAATAAAAGGGACATGTTCGAGGCACTGCTTCCTTTTTTTTCTTTTTCTCTTCATAAGCATTGTATAAATGTCACATTTACTTGATGCTTTACTAAAGACATATGCATGCTTCTAGCTAAATCACTGACTCAGTGATGCAATTTTCCTGTGATACTAATACCTTAATGGGATTCATAAAATCGAGAAGAAGTGCACTTTCAACACACCTATCCATGAGGGCTTACCATGAGAAAGAGTGGATACTCAAGACAGCACCCACTTGTGTTGGTAATCCTTCTTGGATAGAATATATGATTGAGCTCTATTTGTGTAGCTTTGAGATATTTTCATTAATTCATTCATGGATGCATGCATTTCAGCTTATGCCATCCATGTGGGACATGCCACCGCTGCAATTTATGAGTCCTGGAGATCACGGCAGATTGATGCAGGCTGAGGAACTCCCGAGGGTGTGACAATGGTGTGAAGGCACCATTCTAAAATGGAGGGGCAGCACAATCGGTGTCCAGACTTCAGGCAATGAGGCCCCTGCCATTGCCTCCTCCTTTGTGGTTGACTTTTCTTGAATGTGACAGTGTGCAGAGGAATTGAGGTGAGTGGCCTGGTGTTGCGGCCAGGGTCGGTGTCTGCCTTTGCATTCTGTGACTCAGGTCAGCCCAAAATGTCACACACAAACACTCAAAGGCCATTGACAGCCTCTCTTCATAAAGCAATTGGGTCATGTGGGCTTAAGGAGGTGCAGATCCCTGAGCATCAGCCAGCTTGGTAAGTATGCCTCAGAAGGACAGCTTTGTTTAGAGTGAGAAACACTCTACTAAATTTAATATGGAGTTACAGTGAGGATCAGGATATCCCCCACCAATCCAAAAGAGGCAAAACAAGGCCTACAGAAAACCAGGAACAATTCAGGACACAATATCAGTCGCTTCTACTCCCCCAAGTGTGCCAGCAGGCCAACAAGAAACAAACAATCCAAACACCAGCATTTGATTTTAGCCCTATTGGATCTAGCAATAGACTATGTCTTACCCCATGTATCTAGTGTGTTTCTTAGAGTGCTTGCTGAGTTTGTAAAAAGTATTGAAAATCTGGTATTCTTCGAGGAGCGCTATCTAGTGTGTCTGCCTCGATCAGTAGTCATGCCCCCAGCTGTGAATCATTTTTTAAATTTCAGATAAATTAAGTCAGGTGAACCTAATTTTTCTCCCATGAACAAGAACTATAAATAATGTTAGCTTCTTTTTTTATATAATTTATGCATTTGGATTATTATTTTTGTTGTATAACATACAGTTGCAAGAAAAAGTATGTGAACCCTTTGAAATGATATGGATTTCTGCACAAATTGGTCATAAAATGTGATCTGATCATCATCTAAGTCACAACAATAGACAATCACAGTCTGCTTAAACTAATAACACACAAAGAATGAAATGTTGCCATGTTTTTATTGAACACACCATGTAAACATTCACAGTGCAGATGGAAAAAGTATGTGAACCCCTAGACTAATGACATCTCCAAGAGCTTATTGGAGTGAGATGTCAGCCAACTGGAGTCCAATCAATGAGATGAAATTGGAGGTGTTGGTTACAGCTGCCCTGCCCTATAAATACACACACGAGTTATGGGTTTGCTTTTCACAAGTAGCATTGCCTGATGTGAATGATGCCTCGCACAAAAGAGCTTTCAGAAGACCTACGATTAAGAATTGTTGACTTGCATAAAGCTGGAAAGGGTTATTAAAGTATCTCCAAAAGCCTTGCTGTTCATCAGTCCCGGTAAGACAAATTGTCTATAAATGGAGAAAGTTCAGCACTGCTGCTACTCTCCCTAGGAGTGGCCGTCCTGTAAAGATGACTGCAAGAGCACAGCGCAGACTGCTCAATGAGGTGAAGAAGAATCCTAGAGTGTCAGCTAAAGACTTACAAAAGTCACTGGCAAATGCTAACATCCCTGTTAGTGAATCTACAATACGTAAAACACTAAACAAGAATGGATTTCATGGGAGGATACCACAGAGGAAGCCACTGCTGTCCAAACAAAACATTGCTGCACATTTACAGTTTGCACAAGAGCACTTGGATGTTCCACAGCAGTACTGGCAAAATATTCTGTGGACAGATGAAACCAAAGTTGAGTTGTTTGGAAGAAACACACAACACTATGTGTGGTGAAAAAAAGGCACAGCACACCAACATCAAAACCTCATCCCAACTGTGAAGTATGGTGGTGGGGGCATCATGGTTTGGGGCTGCTTTGCTGCGTCAGGGCCTGGACGGATTGCTATCATCGAAGGAAAAATGAATTCCCAAGTTTATCAAGACATTTTGCAGGAGACCTTAAGGCCATCTGTCTACCAGCTGAAGCTCAACAGAAGATGGGTGTTGCAACAGGACAATGACCCAAAGCATAGAAGTAAATCAACAACAGAATGGCTTAAACAGAAGAAATACGCCTTCTGAAGTGGCCCTGTCAGAGTCCTGACCTCAACCAGATTGAGATGCTGTGGCATGACCTCAAGAAAGCGATTCACACCAGACATCCCAAGAATATTACTGAACTGAAACAGTTCTGTAAAGAGGAATGGTCAAGAATTACTCCTGACCGTTGTGCACGTCTGATCTGCAACTGCAGGAAACGTTTGGTTGAAGTTATTGCTGCCAAAGGAGGTTCAATCAGTTATTAAATCCAAGGGTTCACATAATTTTTCCACCTGCACTGTGAATGTTTACATGGTGTGTTCAATAAAAACATGGCAACATTTAATTTTTTGTGTGTTATTAGTTTAAGCAGACTATGAGTGTCTATTGTTGTGACTTAGATGATGATCAGATCACATTTTATGACCAATTTGTGCAGAAATCCATATCATTCCAAAGGGTTCACATACTTTTTCTTGCAACTGTAGATGTGCACATAGGAATATCTGTCCATTTATTGAATAGTTTTGGGCAGGTAGTATTATATGTGCCTATTATTATGTATGTCTGCTTAATAGATTTTAAAGGGCTATTTCATCCTTTATGTAGGTGTGATTTTTCAAGATGCTTTGCTATTTTATTTATAATTTTATATTTATTCTAAGCAGTAAAGTTTGTATTTATTATTTTAAACATTTATTCTTGAATTACACTCAAAGTAAATTTGGCCTACTACCTACCATCCACTTTGGGTCCAGATTCTGTTATAGCAGATAAGTATATCTCTGATAATTTAAAAGCAACCAGTCAAAGAAATTCTGCCTCAAAACTATAGGGGCTGATAAATGCTCTTAGTAGCTCTAAAATGTTAGACCCTCCTTTCATCTGCCTGGAGGGTAAGGATCAATTAATTTTTGTTGACATAATTGTTGTTAGTGCTTATGGTATGAGTTCCACATCAGGCCCTTATAGTTTATCTTTTGGCCTTTTTTAATGGGTCAAATATAAGGCCCCCCCTCAATAGTCTCTCCTAAGAAATGCACCTTAGTGGAATGTGCTGGAGTTGGCTAAGTGTGATTGTGTTTTATTGTCTGAGTGTTATTGTTTGAGGAAGTTGTGTGTTATTTTTTGTTTTATGTTTTGTTTTATTTTATTTTCCAGGGATGGGGATGATCCTTGGTGGTTCTGTTGTGTTACGGACCACATTCCTGGTGGTCCAGTGGAGCAGCATTTGGTCTGCACCACTGGTGGGAGCAGAACACATAAATGCTATTTCATCCAGTGCTCAGTAAATGAGCATTGACACACTAACCTGGAGGCACTGGAACAGTGTGTGAGTTCTTAAATCAGTCTCTAATCATAACTATTTATGCATCTCACAAGCTATAGTGCATTTGCATATATCCCCTGATGGCTAGCCATTGCTTCATATACCTCCTGCAACCTTCTGTTTCAACTATCCATTATTGCATTTAGGTTGTAAGCTCACAAAACACTTTCTATAAATGTACTGTATTTGTTGATTGTAAGCTCATGGGCAGGATTGTCTGTTGTATCAGTATGTGTTCATCATTTGTCAGTATTCCTTATTTTGTGCAGTGCTGCAGAATATGTTGGCGCTTTACAAATACCAAATTAAATAATAATAGGGTGCTCCCTGCGCTAGCTTGTTATTGAGTATACTGCTGAATTGGCATTATACTAAATAATGGTTCTCCGGGGGGGTGTCCCTTAACAAGCATAACTCCGAGCGACCCTAATAGCCTAGCAACTGGCCGTGACTTGTTAACAACCCATCAATAAATGCATCACAATGTAAGTTGTCTAACTTTTGTTTTAATTTATGATAATGTATTTTACATTGCATCGGCCGTTATAATGTTTTTTTATTAAGGTCACAGGGCTTGGTGACCATCTGGCCTTACCAGTATTTGGACCAGATCTGGTTGCAACAGATTGCAAGTGAGTTATATCCTTAGTAATGGATAAGTAGTCTATTTATATATCCCTTCCAATAAATGAGTCTTGAAAATAAAATGATAGATAGTATAGCTAAACACATAAATAAAAATCTCTCATTAGTGTATGCAGTATAATTATTAATAGGGCATTTTCAAACTATCAGAACCTCTTAAAATCACAGCATACATCATATTTATTGAGGTCAATCATTGCTATTTTTCAAGACAGAGTATAACACAAGACAAATTAATTCATGAGTTTTAATATAACAAATCAATGACATAAATAAAATTTCCACTTGCTAATATATTTTAATGAGTATTAATCATTACAAGCTGATTTTGAAATAATAATTAGTAATGAAGCATCTTTAAAGAAAATGATTAGAGAGTTATTTGCATTTTCAGTACATAGCCCAGGAGCAAATGATGTACACACAGCAATTTCTAATATGAATTAATAGTGTTGCCAATCTTTCCAGAGACCCCAAGCTAAAACCAAGTTTATCAGCATCCCCAAGCAACTAACTCTAGTTCCTGGGACAGCAATGCAAAAAGCAGCCCTATATCAGTTATATCAGAATTATATTAAAGAAATTAAGCATAAAATCATGGATCTTGCAGTTTGATTAAGGAAACTGCTTTAAAGAAGCTGGATATACACTACTTAAAAAAGGGATTAAGTCTCTTCTTTTATTCGATGCATTTTCACCATATGGAAAATACAGTATCACGGGTGTGTGTTCTAAACTCTATGTCAGCAAATAAAAAAACTGCAAGTGCACATTTTATATAGGTTAAGTGGAGGTCAAGAGTGAGAGAACATAAACCTTGAAGTTAGATATTTGCCTTGAAATAACTGATAGAAAATTATGTTGGAGTAAAAGGCAATTGCTAAATTCACTTCCTACTAGTTTAAAGGGTCAAGCAGTCAGCGATACCCCAGTTTAGATGAATTTTTTACTGTAGCCTTTGCTCAGTTAATGAAATTACTTTCAATTCAATTGTCCTATATTGAAAAGACTAATACTATAGAGTCTTTAACATTTGTCATAATGGTTCCTTTTGTATAAGCCTTGCATTTTATGTGCTGCCATTTAAAGGATTACGCCAACATTAAAATACATATGTATTTATTTCTAACGTTGAAGGTTTTTCTATTGGGGTGTAGACCTAGCTCCCCTCCCCGCCCCACCCAACCACTGCTATTTCATTAAAAAAAATTGTTACTTTTTTAATGGACAGGTTCACTCTAACCCTGTGAGATTATTAGAATGATCAATTGAACAATCCAATGCTTCTTACATCGCAGGCATTCTGAATGAAAGACACATGCGTTTTAATCACAGTGCTCAACTAATAAAATGCTTCACATAAGAAAGCATTGAATCATGTGTTTCTCTATAAGAAGCACACACTATGGCTTTTAATACTCATTCAAAGCAAGCATTGCACTTGAAATCAGCACTTTTATAAAACAAATCAGAAGGGACAGCCAGTAAACCCAAGCTGAAGTGCTTTAAAGGAACCTATAATAATATTATTTTTGGGGGACTGTAAGTTCCCTTCCATTACAGCAATCTCTGACAGCACCCCATTTCTGTTGAAAAATGCAAGCTTTGTATATTTAACTAACCTTGTTTCCAGCACCAAGACACCACCTTCACAATTGCCTGCTTTTACTCCTTCTTTTACAGCAAGCATGCGTACGTATTCCGTCTTCTCATCTGATCCAATGCTTCTCAAAGAGAAAATACAGGTTTGATAGATTTTTATTAGAGGACATGTTATTTGAATATTTTCTTAAATCCGAGTCAGCTGAAAGATAAGCTAAAATACTTTGAAATTTATATGCCAGCTCATTTTGACTTTTTTTCTGACCTCCAGAACAGATTAATTGGTTTTCAATGCATTCCTATGGGAAACCACGTTTCGGTTTACAAATTTTTCGCAATAAGAAACATCCCGGAGAACGCATTACATTCATAAACCGAGGTCCCACTGTATATATATATATATATGTATACACATATATATATATACATACATATACAATAAAATTGGCAAACAACCGAATAAAAATACAATATGAAGAAAGTAAGATTTATACCCCACTACCTTGCTGATTAATATGGTATATAGAATATAGAATATATTATATGTTGTAAATCAGCAGGCAAATCCCTAAAAAGGGGTAATGATGTTTAAAAAAGAAACAGACGCTGACAGGTAATGGGTAATATTATAATGAAAAAAATGCCTTCAAGGGCACCTCACTTAGGTGAAACAACTAAACCCGCCCTTAATATGATAATATATACTACACTATATTACACTTGCCTCTTGATTGCAGCACACGGTTAAGACCATAGGAGATGAAAGGCTCTGTTAATGCACTCCTGTCTTGAAGGCAGCACCCCATCTGAGGTCCACTGTGTCTTTTGCTTCTTAGGGTAGGCATGAGCGGTGGCTGGTTTATCTTGTAAGTCAGCAGGTGAATCCCTAAAACGGGTTTATGATGTGATAACAGAAAGAGATAGAGAAATAACTAGATCCTAAGGGGTACCAAGCCATCATAAGGAATTTAGCTTGGAGGGTAATCTAACTGTAAAAGTTGCTGACTGAAAACAGTAACAAAGTTGCAAAACTTTGCAACCTGCAGTGAGAATGTATTGGCTAAAATTTGTAACTGTTTTATTTGGCTTGGTAACTTCAGTAAAAAACAATAATATACTTATCATGTAACCCAAAGATCCTAGTGTGCCTTTCAATGTGCTTCACTAAGGTGTACAAGCAAAATCCCCCTAACAAACAACAAAATATTAATCAGTGCTACGGAATTTGCTGGTGCTATATAAATAATAAAATAATAATAACAACAAAGGGAGGTAGTGAAATGTGGTAGTTATCCTGCACAGTGCACTACTACCTTTCAAATTGATATTATTGAGGTCAGACTATATTTGCTATCAGCACTAGTGATTTTGTTAAAATATGCAGCTTAAAATAGACGCTGACAGGTAATGGGTAATATTATAATGAAAAAAATTCCTTCAAGGGCACCTCACTTAGGTGTAAAAACTCATCCCTCCCCCCCCTTTAATATGATAATATATGCTAAACTATAGGGTAAATAGAAAAAAATTGAAAAATCGCAAAAAAGTTATTTGTAATAAATCCTAATAAGGTGTTCAAGACACAGTTTCACTTGTCCGTTCATTCGTCTGTCAGTTCCAGCAGTCTAGACAGAATCTCGGTACCCTTCTGTGTGTAGTTGGCATCGTCGCTGAGCATAAAGTACCCGGGGTTGTGAGCCATGCCTGAGTATACATCCCCGTGTAGACTGAGGTCTAGGAGGGTGTTGGCAGCTCTTGGAATGGTGTCTGTGCCGCCGAGGTGCTGTCCGCTTCCTCCCACCTCTCCATTTAGCTGACAGCACTGGGGCTTTGCAGATCGGAGCAGGGCACGTTTCAAGAGCCTGACTTGCAGCGGACCATCAAGGTACATTTCACGCCGCTTCCCTTTTGATTGCAGTACATGGTTGAGGCCATAGGAGATGAAAGACTCTGTTAATGCACTCCTATCTGGAAGGCAGCACCCCGTCCAAGGTCCACTGTGTCTTTTACTTCTTAGGGTAGGTGTGAGCGGTGGCTGGTCACCTGACAGCTGTGGCCCCAGTATGTTGGGGAACAGCAGGCAAGTATTGCGGTGTGCTTCTGCGGTGCCTTGTCCTGGTTTTAGGGTGACATGCTCGGCCCACCTTTAGCCAGAAGTCCGCAAATATTTGGTTGAATCACGCCAAGCTGACCCAGCAGACCCAGTCTACTAGGAGAATGCAGATAGGTCACCATCTTGGCAGAAGTAGTATTGAAGTCTGCGTGTCATTGTAGTGTCAGGACTCAGATGTCTTCAGCAGCTGGTGAACCAAGCTGTTTAGCTGGTGCCGGGATATCCCTCACTGGCGGGGGGGAAGCAAGAGCACTTCTGGGGTCTGCAGTCTCAAATGCAATACTAGCAGGGAGAATGGCCACCTCTCCACCACCTGCACCTCCAGGTAGGCCGCAGGGTTCCTTCAGGTTCTGGTCTGCGCTCGTGTGCCCAAAAACAGCAGGATTCGTCTTAGAAGTATCTGGTTTGTCTCAGGCACAGATTACTGTAATCTGCTTCTCAGTGGTCTTACATGTTCCCAACTTGCCCCGTTACAGTCTATAATGAATGCGGTGGCAAGGCTCATCTTCCTGTCTGCTTGCACCTCCCACGCTTCCCCCCTCTGTCAGTCCCTACATTGACTTCCAAAAAGATATAGGGCTCAATTCATGATCCTGGTAATTGCTTACAAATCTCTACACAATGCTGCTCCAACTAATACACAAATATGTCCTGTCTAGGCTGCTCCGCTCTGTGGAGACCTACTTCTAACTGCTGTTAGGAGTTCTACCACTGATGCTCACCTTAAAGACTTCTCTATGGCAGCACCATTCCTATAGAAGACCCTTCCTCTCTGATAGACTTTGAGCTAGTCTCCACTTCTTCAGGAAAACATATCAATTAAACTGTGAAAATCTTTCTCTCCCACACCCTGATTCCTCACCTGCAACTGTCATCAAAACAAAACACTAAGCCTTCAGTTAATACTATCCTAGCAACCTACTTTCCTACCCTACCCTTACCTTTGTGTCAGTATACGGCACTACCTCTAGCATGTCAGCTCATTGAGCAGGGCCCTCAATCACTCTCCTTCTGTGCGTCCAACTTGTCTGGTTACAAATACGTGTCTGTTAATCCACCAATTGTATAGCACTGCAGAATTTGTTGGCACTTTATAAATACTAATAATTCCTCAGCTAATTACTCTTCTCTGAACACAAAGTTTTGACTGGCAGCTGCTTCTTCTTTTAGTAATATTTTAGTGATATATGTATTATTGCTAACACAATTTCACAAAATGTTTGAAATGTTTCATAGATTACCAGCATTAACATTACAAAATCTGTGGTTCAGATACTTCTACAGTCAGGTTTATTTGTATCTGCACTTTATTAATGCTTTGTAAAATAGTTTAGTTTTGTTGATCATAATCTATCCATTTATGTTTTTGGAAGTGGTAGTTGATAGATAACAATGTGACAATTAGACTTGGAGATTAATTTTGGCCCAAACTGTAGTTTATCCACATCAGGTGATTGATCGAATTTTCAAACTCAAATCCGAAATTTAGTTGAATCAGTAACCAGTGGCCAAGCAAGTGTGTTTTAATTAGTGATTCTGAATCCCTCCATGCTGCAAAAAAAGGAAAATGTTGTTGACTGATATGGAAAAAAAGATGTTTAAAGGACCACTATAGGCACCCAGACCACTCCAGCTCAATGAAGTGGTCTGGGTGCCAGGTTCATCTAGGGTTAACCCTGCCTGCTGTAAACATAGCAGTTTCAGAGAAACTGCTATGTTTACATTAGGGTTAATCCAGTCTCTAGTGGCTGTCTCATTGACAGCCACTAGAGGCGCTTCCGTGCTTCTCACTGTGATTTTCACAGTGAGAAAACGCCAGCGTCCATAGGAAATCATTAAGAATGCTTTCCTATGGACTGACTGAATGCGTGGAAGGGTCCTGCCGCGCATGCGCATTCGGCGGAAGAGAGAGGAGAGTCCCCAGTGCCGAGGGAGCCTGGCGCTGCAGAAAGGTAAGCCTTTAACCCCTTCCTCCCGCTAGAGCCCGGCACTATAGTGGTCCTGTAATGGCTAAAGGGAAGTCACCAATTGTTTATTCTCAGAAAAGTGAAAAAACAGGAACAGTAAAAAAAAAAAAAAACAGCTACATTTACTGTATATATATTTTTCTTACTGCGCTTTCTCTTTTTCCCTGTGTTGGTTACTTTTTCTTATTTGATCTGTAAACCAAATGGCAGAAAATTTTTCCTATCAGTATACTGTAATATCTAAATAGACTGGGTTTATATACATTATATAACACTGATAATATTTATCTCAGTTATTTATTTTGCAGTTTTCAGTTTTAAATCTGTCTTTATTAGTGTCTCAACATCAAATAGGTTTCCCACGCAGGAGATCAAATGCAAAGGTAGGGGACAAAGGAACCATATCCCCAGTTGCCGCACCATCCTGCCATGTGGTCCACTCTGAACTTGCCCAAACCCGATGTTTCGTCCATTTTTGTGCCCTTTTGTTCAACTGATATAATTTCCAAATCAGTTTTTTGATACTGAAATTCTGCTAAGTCGAACTGACGTATGGCTGAAATTAGACCATCTTCAAAGATATTTTACTTTCTGGAAAATTGGTTCATTTGAACCAATATTTGTAAAGCACAAGTCTAGTGATAATTGGGTTGCACATTAAAGACCTTTTTTTCTGTTGGATAAAATGCATGATAAAAAAGACAAAGTTTTGCTTTTTACCATTCAATTACAATAGTAAAAAAAAGTAATATCTCATTTAAAATTCCCATGGAAATATGTGAAGTATGATAAACTGAGCAACCTTATGGTCAGTCATCATGTTTATTGCATGAAGTAAAACGTAACTCAATGCACATTACTTTACAGGTGATTCGGTAAAAAATAGTCATACATACCTGTAACATAATGTGCTTCCATTTAAGTAAATGCATGCTAACTTTATGAGCAGCCATCAGACAAAATGGTGTTGCTCACTTCACAGTCTAGTCATATACTAATTACAATTATTTCCTTAGTGTTTGGATAGGGGTTTATATATGAAATTGACAGGTATGAACCTATCAGTGGTGCAACTCCACTCCCTCACATTGTCTGTTGGAAGGTGGTTAAGTAACTAAACAGGTTAGTATCTAGTGGATACTAGATTAAAAAGAAAATGCCATCTATTCTTCCCTATACTTACAACATGCGTGGTGGGTTGAGATTTTTAACGACAGCATTTGTTTGCATAATAAATCCTAATTCACAATACTTAGCACTAGTGTGAAAAACTATATATTAGTTCTAAGACTAGCCAAAAGTCAGGTCAGAATATCAGAAGACCGAATAGTCAAGCAACAAAACCAAGGTCAAAATCTTGATAAAAAACAAGGCAATAGATATAAATAAATGGACACTGTAAGGCAGATCCGAAGGTTTCTAAGGTACCTAAGAATAACATTATCAACTTTAGGATGTTGGTGCTGCCAAAAAATGCACATGAGCACATTTCATACATGAGTAAATGTGACCATCGAGTGGACAGAGATCTCCAATGACACTGCAACTTAGAGCTGACACCGCACATTGATGAGTATTTCATGTACTGTTACACCCTTAGATTAATGTAGTTATAATGAAGTTCTCTTTCATTACCATTAAATGGGGTTGCAGAATGGAGAATTTCCTTAGCTAAAGTAAAACTACAACTAATGCTTAGCCAGTCAGTCAAACTCAGCTTTAAAAGGGAAAAATACATTAAAGGGACACTATAGTCACCAAAACTAATTGAGCTTAATGAAGCAGTTTATGTGTATAGATTATTTCCCTGGAGTCTCACTGCTCAATTCTCTACCATTTAGGAGTTAAATCACTTTGTTTATGCAGCCCTTGTCACACCTCCCTGCATGTGACTATATAGTGTCCATTTAATCACAAAAGCCAACAATGTTTTCTTCCCTTTAAAATGGGCCATCCATGAAAAGAACACAAGGCAAAGCTGAGGGTACCAAATAGAATACAGTCAGCTCAATGGCTTACTTCAAAATAAACAATGTCTTTCATTATTTTCTTCAACCCATTTTTTAGCAGAGTGCTTAAAATCAAAGCTATTGTTAACTCGAATAGTGCAGACATCCAAGGAGATAGAAGGATTTGTCATTCAGCATTTAAAGATTATGGAAGAAACCTCCCTATAATGAGATATATCATTAGGTAGGCAAATGTCTATTACCTAACCCACATCCACTAGGCATGGTCAAGGGGATTAAGGAGGGAATGCTGTCAGATCCCAAACCCCTTTTGAAATAATACCCTATTCCACTAATCCTAATTGGATTGCGGTAGAAATTGAGGATTTTTTTAAAACTCCCAGTCAACTATGGGAGAGTTGTGGAAAGACATCTATCCTACTATTTAGGCCGGATGGGAATTAACAGATTTTAAAGGCTGAGCATCGGCAGACTACTTACCTGTTATTCTGACAAATATCCACCTACAGCATACTGGGTGGGGGATCAGAGAAGGACAAAGTCCTTCCTTCTAAAATACAGGAATTATTTTGTTTCCCATATTCATTGTTTTTCCATTTTTCTACAGTGCATTGCACAAAATGAAAACACCACCCAAGACAGAATGTGTGTTTTATGGAGCCAGATATAGGACATGGGGGTAGATAAGAAGGCTATATGAAATGAAAAAATAAAAACAATGATTGTATTGCTTCTTAAGTGTTTTGTTTGCTTTGTTCAGCAGTATATTTATGTAGACAAAAATATAGAGAGAAAGCATGTGTGCAAACTACATTTCTTCAATACATTCCAAAATGCTTTATTGATTAATAACATATTCTGTTTCATTTTCATGGGAAGCATGGTAATACATATTTTTGTTTTGCATTCTGAAGGTTAGATATAGGCATGGGTACTTCAGTGATGAATAGCAAGCTGTTGCAAGTGTAGAGACTTTGTGCTCTTTACCTGAAAGGCTAAGCTAGAGAGGGAAGTGTGAGTGATTACACCCATATGTATGAGTAACTGGGGACATCTTCACAACTGTGCTGTGCAGTCAGGCGCGTGTTTATAATTCATGTACAGAGTAGAATATTTCATTCTATTAAGCTGCAGCAGCAACCATGAAATTTCGCCCTGACAATATATCATAAGATGAAGGAACAATACAGTCTAAGAGAATTGTATTCATGATTTTTTTTCCCTTCCCACTTTAAGGCTGCTTTTTATCACTGACTACAAAATTACACAATACACAACTCACAATAAAATCACTATCAAACTTAACTTAAACTTAACGTTAATTGGGGAACTGGTTAAATCAATTCACATTACTCAATTTTCAGCATTAGCAAGCTTCAGTTCTTGTGAAGACTATACTTTTTATATCTATGTGATAAATAAGAATGCAATTATTGTTGCTTCTAAAATATAACAAATAAGACTATTTTTTAAATATTAAATGTTCCAATAAAACTGCTTCATAAGTGATCTTGAGTGCCTGGACTAAATTTTCGTTTGACTAAATATAATAACTTGCTTACGGATTGGAAGGCCTAAAGTCCTATTAACCTCTAACGGTCTGGGGATTGGACATTTCCTGGCGCTAATAAACTATGTTGAGCAATATGGCTGGACACCCTCTGACCCATATATTTTTGTGCTTCACAGAACAGCTCAACATGGTGAAGAAAGGATAGGGGTTACACTGTGACATTACTCAGTATGGCTCACTTTGTCCCCAAACATGGAGTGAAGGAAAAAGAAGATCAGATGTGTAGAAACATTTATTTCTTTTTTTGTGATGTGCATTTTGGCATAAATCGGGGTAAGGGATAAAATAGTTTATAAGTAAAACAGTCAAAATGAAACATAATAAACAGAGTCTTTAAATAACAATAAAAGGTATACCCAATGGTAATGTCAGTAGTCCAAAATAAAGTCTTAGTAATGATTATATGTGATGGCCTGATTAGACTTTCTTGTACCTTAGACTTGTAACCACCAAGATGTTCAGGATCTGGGAATATATAAAAATAATAATAAAATAAAAAAAAGATTAAAAGGACTCCACTAGTGTAATTAGTTCAAAATAAAATATAGTGGTATAAAAGAATTCCAACTGGCCTACTCACATTGAATAGAGCTAAAACCAGCTCTAGTATAGTGTGCCTGCTGTGGATTTGATCCCCCACTTCAGGGATATCGGTGGAAGGTGCAATCAGCAGAATTTGTAGCAGCAGGGTATATAAAAAAGACAGAAAATAAAAGGGTGTGACAATAGTGCTCTCTGTATAAAACATAATAAACCAGGAGTAAAAATAAATAGAATGTACTCACACTTTTCTAAACAGTGTTAATATCTATATATTGTTAATATCTATATATGGCTTTAAAGGCATAACTATGTAGAATCACAACCATGACCTCAATATGGGTGACTTCAGTGGCCATGTCAGCTACAATTAGGCTTATGGCAAGAGAAGAATTGTCATAGAAAGAGCTGTAAAAGGCAGGGACTCCCTCACCATTCTTGTACCTGAAGGATTATACAGAGGAAGTAAGAGGAGTTTGCAGACAGGAATACTTTCTATCATTATTTATCACTGTATATTTGTATATTTATAGATTGATATGATTATTGCATAACTGCACTCAGACATATTATTTTTTGTGGAACTCAGGGATGATTAAAATCTCCTCTGCATCCAGGTAATGTAATGCTGGAGATTACCTCTATATTTACAATAACAGAATTTGACCAGAAATATATTAATATATTAATGTTTACAGCTTTATTGGAGGTCAAATTGGGAAATCTGAAAGTTGACACATCATAACTTAACACAATAGCCACATTCCACACCATCACCCCCTGTAGGCATGAATAAAGTCACTAGTTAATCACCCATACATGACATCCACTTATGTTTCATATTTTTGTCTCTTTTTCCGAAGTGATGTAGTACATATTGAAGTAATAGAGCACAAGTATTAGCAGACACAAATTGAAAAATATATATCCTCATGCAAGTAATAAATCAGTTTGGAACATTTTAGACATTTTACTGGTCCCTACATTACTAATCTTATAGAAATCGTTTATATGTTAGAATGATGAGGGTTGAAGCAAAAAGTATTTTTTATACTATACCAAAACCAACAATTATTAGCTTACAATTATAGATGACACAGACATTTTCCACAGGTCAACACTTTTATTGATGACTAAATGTATCAATTGACTGGACATGATTTGGGAAAAAACATATCTGTCTATCTAAGGTCTTACAGCTGTAAATACACATCAGATCAAAAACCAAGTCATAAGGTTAAAGGAAATGCCTTCAGAGCTCAAATACAGAATTGTGTTGAATCACAGATTTAGGAAAAAGAAAATAAAGTGGTGCAAATACTAACATCATAAAACTCCCCTTTAGTGTAAATATAATTTAAAATGCTCATGAACCAATTGTAGTGCAACATTATGTAAATAAGCATAAACATAGCAAGCAACAAAAACTAAAATCTGTGAATATTGCACTTAAGATCCTATAGTTATTGTGAATAAGTATTTACATTACTGGACAATAATAACAGAATAGTTCTCTGTCTTTGCTCATTAACACTATCTGTTAGCTCTAGAACAGTGATGGCGAACCTATGGCATGCGTGCCACAGGTGGCACGCCGAGCCCCCTCTGTGGGCACGCAGCCATAGGTCGCCGGAGGGAGAGTGCGCTCCGCCGGCGCATCCATAAGGCGGCACAAGTGGCCGCCTTAGGGCGCACCGGCCTAGCGGGCGCAAAGCCGGAGTGAACGGCAGGAGGTGAGCGCATAGCGCATAGCGCTCCGTCCTGCCAGGCACTCTGTCTAGTGTGGCCAAGCGCGCCGCGGTATGTTTCGTGTACCCGGGCGGACAGAAATGAAGTGCTCACAGAGAGCACTTCCTGTCAGCCGGGTACAGGAAACTGAGCTCCGCGGTGCGCTCGGCCACGCTACAAGGTAGGAGCTCAAGGAGGGAGGGGGATGAAAACTGAGGGAGAGATATATGGGCGGGGGGGAACTGAGGGAGAGATATATGGGGGGGAACTGAAGGAGAGATATATGAGGGGGGAACTGAAGGAGAGATGGGGGGAAACTGAAAGAGAGATGGGGAACTGAAGGAGATGGGGAAATGGAAACTGAAGGAGAGATGGGGGGGAACTGAAGGAGAGATGGGGGAACTGAAGGAGAGATGGGGGGGAACTGAAGGAGAGATGGGGGGAAACTGAAGGTGAGATGGGGGGAAACTGAAGGAGAGATGGGGGAAACTGAAGGAGAGATGGGGGGGAAACTGAAGGAGAGATGGGTGGGGGGAACTGAATGAGATATGGGGGGAACTGAAGAAGAGATGGGGCGGGAAACTGAAGGAGAGATGGGGGAACTGAAGGAGAGATGGGATGAATATGAAAGAAAGGGAGGGGGGGGGAACTCACACCCCTCCCACACACACACCCCCCCAGACACATACACATCAACCCACCCACACATCACCGCACACACACATCACCCCACACAAACACATCACCCCACACACACACAAACACATACACTGTACCCCTCAATGCAGTGTGTGTACACTCAGCAGTCTGTGTGTGTGTACACTCAGCAGTCTGTGTGTGTGTACACTCAGCAGTCTGTGTGTGTGTGTACTCAGCAGTATGTGTGTGTGTGTGTGTGTGTGTGTGTGTGTACTCAGCAGTGTGTGTGTATTTAGGAGTCTGTGTGTGTGTGTGTGTATTTAGCAGTGTGTGTGTGTGTGTGTGTACTCGGCAGTCTGTGTGTGTGTGTGTGTGTGTGTGTGTGTGTATTTAGCAGTCTGTGTGTGTATTCATCAGACTGTGTACTCAGCAGTCTGTGTGTGTGTATTCAGCAGTCTGCTAAATACAGACAGACTGCTAAATACACACAGACAGACTGTTAAATACACACAGACAGACTGCCGAGCACACACACAAACTGCTTAATACACACACAGAGATTTTAATTAGTTCGGACAACTGTATGAGTTGTTTTTTCTAAACTTAAACCTCAGTATTCAGGTTTAATTGGCGTTTTGGCACTTTGAGGGAAAAAAAATTGGCATGTATTACGGTTTGGGCACTCGGGCTCAAAAAGGTTCGCCATCACTGCTCTAGAATATGTATTCAAATTACTGTAATCACTTCCAAAAGGTGTTTCAACAAAGTACTGGGTTAAGGGTCTGAATACTTGTGTCTATGTGATATTTCAGTATTTTCTTTTTAATATATTTGATATAGTGTCAAAAATATTTTTGTTTGTTTGTTTTTGCACTGTTATAAGTGTAGATCCAATTGAAAAAAAAATGTAATTTAAATCATTGTACAATAAGGAGCAACAACAAAAAATAATTGAAAAAATGAAGGGGTCGGAAAACTTTCTGTATGCTCTGTATACATTTCAAAGAGGACATGTCATGCCGATTATTTTAGCACAATCTAATAGGCAACTAAATGTTAGCTATAGATTGTTAAAAATTATTTTAAATTAGTCATTTCTTTTATTTTAGTTTACATTCTTTGCCAGCCAAAGAACAATAAAATGTGTAAATGAGTTAACTCATGCATTGCTATTTGCATGGTGCATACATGCATATGGCCCTGCTTTAGAAACTGCAGAATGCATGCGCTTGTAATTTCTCCATTAAATGCCCAATGTCATATGTGCACACTTGAGTCATTATAGGCTGGCAAATTACCACAATACAAAAGTGTTGCAGAGGTAAGTGTTTGACTTTTTTTTTATTAATGCCTGCTGAATTATCCACCCCAGTTAATACAGAAATTAGCATTTGATTAAAGGAGCAAGGAGTTGACACTACTCTGTCAGTTTGCCTTTAACAATGGCATTTAATATTATGGAAAATAAAAATGAGGAGAAAAGGGAAATTAAAAACAAAACAAAAACTAATATCAAAATAAGAATTTGGTTGGTACAGTTTTGAGATTGTGGCAAAGTTTACATTAGGGGAGTATCCATACAAATAGGGCACAGTTTTATACAAAAACATTAAGTTATAATGATTTATACAGTATCTCACAAAAGTGAGCACACCCCTCACATTTTTAAAAATATTTTATTATATATTTTCATGTGACAATACTGAAGAAATTACACTCTGCTACAATGTAAAGTAGTAATTGTACAGTCTGTATAACAGGGTAAATTTGTTGTCCCCTCAAAACAACTCAACACACAGCCATTAATGTCTAAACCATTGGCAACAAAAGTGAGCAGTGTCAACTACTGACCTAAACATTTTGGCAATGGTTTAGGAAATAACCTGTGATATGTAATTATATATAAATCATAGCTTTGTGGATGATGTGTCCAAATTTTTAAGGTGATCAGCAATTTGTCCAAAATTCTTAACACCGAAACGGAATATATACAAATTATGAAACAAACTAAACAGACAATGGACAAACAGTTTTGATGCCATAAAAAAGATAAAAAGGTAAAAGATGATGGACAGATCAAGTGACAATAGAGAGAAAAAAGCAGGAACAAGAAAAAAAAAAACTATGTTTATATATTTAATAAATATAACAAAATAGATCTCTGTCAAGCAAATTGTTAAGGTAAGGAAAGAATTCTCACCACCTTGCCCCTCACTTTCTCAACCGCACCTGGATCATGCCTTTCCTACCCTTCAGACTTTCTCCCAGGCTACTGAGCAAGAGGTGGCTACGCTTCTCCTTTCCTATTTTTTAAAATTCTTTTTATTAAATTGTTTTCTTTATATGACATGTACAAATAACATACAATTCAGTTAATTTGAATTACACTATATTAGTCTATAAGTCTATAAGTTAAACATATATCAGACATATAAGTACAAACATTTATCAAACAACATATATCGCATTGAGTGTATCTCACAGTGAATCGGCGGGTTCTTAATCAGATCTTTCATCTCTACATTATCTTGTTCATTAATATTGGAGTGTTCATTAATTGGCAGCTCCATTTGTAATTGAAATAATTGATTTATTATATTTTTCCATGTTGGAATGTATTTAGTTTTCCAGTTTCTGGATATTAGAATTTTAAAAGCTAAAAAAACAATGGATAATGACATTTCTTTCCATCTACTTTTAACTTAGGCCATATCAAATTTAATAAACCTACCCCTCTGGCACAATCTTAGGTCTATATTCTATCATATTATATCTAAGAACAAATATACTTTTCCATTGCATCTTTATTTCAGTACAACTCCACCGGATATGTATGTATGAACCTCTACTCTTTTCACATCTCCAACATTAATCATTTGACAAAGTAAATATTCTAGCTATCCTTGAAGGTACCAGATACCACTTGTTAATATGTTTATATTAGGTTTCCTGCAAGCTTATACAATGAATAGATTTCCTTGTCTCTATTAATGATTTATACCATTCTATATTTGTGATTTGAATATTTAATTCATTTTCCTGTTTTACTAAAGCATTAATTTGATCCTCATTTTTATTCATTTTGAGCATACTCAGTGCTTTGGAGATAACTTTATAAACTTTATTTTGGTTAAAAATACTAAGTAAATCCTCATTTATTCCAGTTTTATTAAACCTTAAATGTTGCTTCAATGTATACTTTACTCTTAGGTAGTTAAAAAGCTCAGATGAATGGAGATTAAACTCTATTTTTAAATCCGAAAATGCTTTTATTTTAGTACTTTCTATTAGGTGATCTATAGTTGTAATATTACATCTTTTACAGTTTGTTAAGGCTCAATTTTCCAAGTTGGCCTCCAGTACATCCAATGGCATAAAGCTAAAAACTCTTTCCCTTAATATCTAGGAATTCTTTAACAGCATCCCAAGTCTCATTCAAATGTTTTAAAATATAAATTTCAATATTAGGTAGAGGTTTATGATAACAATTCCATATTATTTAAAATACATTAGATTTATTCAGACTATTCGTTTCCATCACATACCAGTTTTCCTTAAGTTCTGTATCCAGCTGAAGGTTATATATATATGAGTAACTATACTTGCAAAGTAGTTATTCTCAATACTAGGGAAAATTAGACCACCTTTCTCTTTTTTTCTAGAAACTAATAGAAGATTTAATCTTGGTTGTTTCCCCTTCCAAATACATTGATTAAAACTCCTTTGTATCATCTTCAACCAACTATCTGGGCTTTTGAGAGGGACCATTTGAAATGAATATAGTCATTTCGGTAATAGATATGCATTAATTATATTAGCTCTACCTAGCCACGATTCTTCCACATATTTACAGTCTTTCAGGGTATGATTTGTGGCTTTTAATAATTTCAAAAACTTAATTTCCATACAAGTTTGAATAGTTTATTAAATTTTTAGACCACACAAAGCCATATTTGGTTTTAATTGCATTGTTTTATCTCTGTTGTTAAATTACAGCCCATAATAATTGATTTCTATATGTTAATCGCAAAATTAGAAGCTTCAGAATATTCAGTGAACTCTACCATTAAATATCCAAATTACTTAATTTAAACTGTTCGTGTGATCCATGTATCATCCGCATATTGGTTTATTTTTGATTCTAGTGATTGTAATAACTCCTTTAATATTTTTATTTTCCCTAATTCTAAATTCAAATGGTTCTAAATAAATTATATAGAGCAACAGGGAAAGTGGACACCCTTGAGGTGTTCCATTCAATAGTGGGAACCAGTCAGAACAGATGTTTTGTCCTACAACTCTGTCTGAAGGTGATTTATAAAGGCTAATTATACCCTTGTGCATCCACCCATCTATGCCTACTCTTTTTAAAGTCAGACTCAAATATTCCCAGCCGACCTGGTCGAAGGCCTTCAAAGCATCCACTGACAGGGTCAGCATGGGAAGGCGAGTTCTATTTACTAGATCCAAAATGTTCAAAATCTTTCTAGAGTTCATATTAGCTGTTCTATTTGGGAAACAAAAAACAACCTGATCAGGATGTATAATGTTGTCTATGACCTTCTTAAGTCTATCTGCCAGTATTGATGCATATAGCTTCAGGTCATTATTCAAGAGTGAGATGGGCCTATAATTTTCCATTTTAGTAGGACACTTGCTCTGCTTCAATATTGGTATTATATTGGTTCCTAATAATTCCTCTGGAAATGTTCCTGTTTGTGTTACTTCATTAAACATTACTACCAAATGAGGAAGAAAAAGATTGCTAAAGTTCTTATAAAAAAGACCAGTATATCTGTCTAGTCCCAGAGTTTTTTGTCTTTCCAATCTACGAATTGCTCTAGCTAATTCCTTTTCAGTAATGCTCTTATTTAATTTTTTGTTTTAATTTTGGACAGTTTTGGGAGTGTACTAGCCCAAAGATATTTTTCTATTAATTCTTTATCTCCATTTTCTAAATTATATAATGAGCTATAAAAGGATTTAAAGGCTTTTGCTATTAAAGTTGGATTATATATTGGTCTATTATTTTCTATAATTTTTGAAATTCGATTATTAGCCATTTGAATTTTTAGCCTGTTTGAAAGAAGTCTGTTCGCCTTATTATTATTATTGTTATAATAGCTCATTTTTAATTTAGACAAATCAATCACAATTTTTTCTCTAAGTTTTAGATTTATTTTTTCTTGTATTTTAATTAGATCAGATAATTTATCATAAGAGGGATTATTTTTATTTCCTTTAGAAATACCATAAAATTTAATATACTGTTCAGATTGTGATAAGCCACTTTTTAAAAATAATTTCCACTTTCAATTTAATAAAATAGTCCCTTATAATTGATCTAAATGTGCACCAATTATTGGTTCATGATGTATCCTCTGGTTTATTCGTTTCAAATACATTTTTAATCCATTTAGCCACTATTTCTTTACTTTTCTGATTTTTAACTTAAAATCATTTAATTTCCAGGTCGATCTTTTGCCTTTTCGATATTCATCCTTCAATTCCAGATATACTATATTATGATCCCACCATGTATTATCCTTAATTCAGGTTTTACTAATTTTCCCTAATACGGAATATCTATCCTAGAGTAGGCGAGGTGAATACGAGAAAGGTGGGTATATTCACTATACTCATCATTGGATGAGTTATTCTCCATAGGTCAAAAAGATCATATTTACAAATACTTCTATTACATTTTTTGCTTGTTTAATTGCTCTTGGATCTAGTTTTATATGTGATAGAATTTTCGTTTCCGGTGGGTTTCTTGCAATAAAGCAATGTCAATATGCTATTTTATCAAAAAGTTTTGAACTATGGATCTCTTTCGTGGGGAGTTTAATCCATGTACATTGATCCATGCTAATTTAACCATTATTTAATAAGGAATCCTGTCGATCCACCGTGACCCTCAATGAGACAACACAAAGACATAATACAACAAAAACAACATGTATTTCCACCTCTCCATGGAGATGAAAGTGGGAAAAAAAACAGAACATAAGGAAAAAGGAACTCAGCACCCTTTGCTGGTTCCATCTAAATGAACTTTAACCCCTTAAGGGCAGAGCTTCAGAAGCTTGTCTTTCACTTAATGACAACAGCATTTTTTGCATTTTTTGCTGTTTGCGTTCAACTGCAATTTACATTTTACTAATTTATTTCACTGACACATATTATATACCGTTTTTTTAAAGGACAGAAAGGGCTTTAATTTGATGTAACATATATATATATGCTTATTTATTATAAAAATAATACAGAAAAATGCAAACAAAATGAAAAAAATTGTGTTTTTTTAGTTTTTGCAATAATAATGTGTGCATAACTAGTGCAGGTTAAGGAAAGTAATTAAAAAAAATTAATTTAGTTGTTCTGATTTGCAGAATAAAATAATGTGTGTGGGATTTTAAGGTTTTTTTTGGTAGTTACAGGTCACAAAGCACAAGGAGTAAAATAAACTTTTAATGTGGGGCGATTTTAGAATTTGGTATGTTTGTCTTGTAAGCTTAATTGCCGTAAAAGAAAACAAAATTGCCACACAAAAGTATATATTTATATAAAGTAGACATCAAGGCTATTTACCTAAGGTTGTTTTGACACTTTCTACATAGCCATTTCACCGCCAACCTATGCTAAATATTGGAGTGAAATTGTTAGGGGGGGGGAGGTTGGCACACAAACTTATAACAGAACGTCTCATGTGTATTTTGTAAAGTTGGTGTGTGCTATTCCTGTACAAAGTTTTATTTTGTGTTCAGTTACATCTGCTCAGTAAAATGACACCCCCATTGTATGTCTTTGGCACTATTTCGTGAAGCTACAGTGCCATATAGGAGACCTGTCCTTTTCAGTATTCACAGTAGAATTTTGAGAGACGGATTTAATGAGCCTGTGCTTCCATTTGGGGTATTATAGTAGTTTCTCTGTTCAAAAAAACCCCACAAAGGCCTACCATTTGTAAAAGTAGACACTCAAAAGTATCTCATAATGTGCATATTGTGCCTTAACATGCCCCCATTTTTTCACCAATATATGCCAAAATATGTGGTAAAAAAATAATTTTGTGCATTTTTTACATACGGATTGCATTTTTGCTGGGCATTTTGTATATTTCATATGTGCCACTAAGTTCAAACCCCCCAAATTATGCTCAGCTAAGTCTTTTGAGTAAAAGGACACCCTCATTGTATGTCTTTGGCACTATTTTGTGAAGCCACAGTGCCATATAAGAGACCTGTCCTTTTCAGTATTCACAGTAGAGTTTTGAGAGACGGATTTAATGAGCCTATGCTTCCATTTGGGGTATTATAATAGTTGGACTGTTCAAAAAAAAACCCACAAAGGCCTACCATTTGTAAAAGTAGACACTCCAGGGTATCTCATAAGGTGCATATTCTGCCTTAGCATGCCCCCATTTTTTCACAATATATGGCAAAGTATGTGGTAAAAAATAATTTTGTGCATTTTTTACATACGGATTGCATTTTTGCTTGGCATTTTGTATATTTCATATGTGCCACTAAGTTCAAAACCCCCAAATTATGCTCAGCTAAGTCTTCTGAGTAAAAAGACACCCCCAATGAATGTCTTTGGCACTATTTAGTGAAGCTACAGTGCCATATAGACCAAGCCATATCAGTTTTTACCGAACTTTGAATTTTGACGCTGGGCCTATGTGCAATTTCCAAGCATCTTAGCAGGTTTTAAATTCAATCTACCCCACAAAGGCCTACCATTTCTTAAAGTATACACCCCAGGGTATTTCAAAAGGTATATTTTGAACCTTAGCGTGGGATCATTTTTCCGCTCGCTTGTACCAGATGTAGTGTTAATAAGCGTTTTTTTCTGCCTTTTTGACAAACAAAGTGAGTTTGCACAGTATATTTTGCCAATCTTATGTGTGCTACCACTGTATAATACTTCATATATTGATCAGCCATGTCGTCTGAGTACAGCAATACCCCCGTATGTACCTTTGCCAGGTATATGTGGATGTTGAAGGGGCACATTTGAGACGCAGCCATTCAGGTTTTTTCTAACTTTGAAGTTTTACACTGTGTCCATGTTCCAATTTGGAGTAGTTTAGATGGTTACATAGTTACATAGCTGAAAAGAGACTTGCGTCCATCAAGTTCAGCCTACCTCACATTTGTTTTTTGCTGTTGATCCAAAAGAAGGCAAAGCTAGGGAAAAAATGGTTGGTTATTGAAACTTCCCTACAAACACATACTATTTAGTAAAGAATACACCCTAGTGTAATTCAAAAGACATATTTTGAACCTTAGCGTAGGATCATTTCTAGTTTGTTCAAGGTGTAGTGGTAATGAGCATTTTTAAATGTATTTATTTATTTTTTTAAACTTTTTTTACTTTTTAAAACTAGTATTTAAACTTTTATTTTGCTTATTATTTTTTTTAAACTTTCCTAAACTTTCTTAAAACTTTTTTACAGAATTAACATTTTTCTAACCTTTTTTTTTACCGTTAACCCCTAACTTGCAGTAAGCAGCACCACCATTTTCCCCATTTTCCCATAACTCCCACCCACCCCAGCTTGCAAAATATATAATTATAAAATATTTAAATTAGTTAATTAAATAAATTGAACCCCTGAGGGTTAAAAAAATAAATAAAAGTTAATCCTCAGGGGTTAAAAAAAATTAGATCACAGTATAATACTAAAATTGAACCCCTGAGGGTTAAAAAAAATAAATAAAAGTTAATCCTCAGGGGTTAAAAAAAATTAGATCACAGTATAATACTGTGATCTGTATTTTGATTACTGTAGGCAGTGATCGACTGTCAGGGAAGGGGTTAATTTTTATTTGGATTGGGTAAAGAGGGGTGTTTTTTATTTTTTACTTAAACGTTATTAAAACTTTTTGAACTTAATTTTTAACTTTTTAAAGCTTATTTTAAAACTTTTTTTACGTTAACCCCTAGTTAGCCTAACACCAAATCCCCCAATTCCCCACTAACTTCCACCCACCCCAGTTAGCTAAATATATAATTTTAAAATACTTAAATTAATTAATAAAACAAATTTAACCCCTGAGGATTAAAAAAAAAGAATTAAAAAAAAATCAGATCATAGTAAAATGTAATCCCTGCCTATTGATCATGTAGACAATCATTAATTGGCAGGGAAGGGGTTAATTTTTTATTAAAATGGGTAAAGGGGGGTGGGATTTTATTTTAACTTTATTTATTTTTTACACAGGGGGCAGGATCAGCACTGTTCCATCTCCCTGCACTTCACACAGAACCAGGAAGTGCATGGAGGTGGAAGGTAGCAGCCTGTCAGAGCGAGCACCGGTGCTGGGGCAGCCTGATTGGGTGCTCCCGGTCTGCCTCTAATACAGATACAGACCGGAGCACCATTAACCCCGCAATCGCGGCGATCTGGGGTTAATTTTACCTCGTCCGTCATGCGTCATTAAGGGGTTAAATAACCCAATTTTGTTATACATCATTTATAGTAACATTCAGAGGGTGGTTCTTACTAAAAAAAAATTGAGATCTATTTCAATTACCAATTTCATCTAAGTCTAGTCTTGTTCTAAGCTCGTAATTATATTCCTTTTATCCAGATTTAATTTAAGCATAGAGAAAATAAATAAATAATTAAGTAATATAATTGCTTAAATGCCCCCTCCATCCATCCTCCCCCACTGTCCCAGATGTGCTTACTCAAAGTGGGAGGGAGAGGAAGAAGAGAGAGGGGGGCATTCCAAAAAAAGGAAAACACTCCTCATTTAGTAATAGCAAACTATGAGTACAGTATACTACAATAACAATCTTACTTTACTTTTTAATTTAAATGCATTGCCACTCTTATGTTGATTATATTTCCCCCTCTCTTCCTTTTCCCCTTTCTCCTCCTCTCTTCCCTGTGTTACTTTTATAATTTCAAAATTTGTATAAGAAAAAATATAAATAAATAAAAATAAAAAAAGTCTAATGTGGAGGACCATACATAATAGATGATTTATTCTAGTGTATAATATCTTCTATTCCACTTTTACAACCATCTAAAGCAGGCTTCCCCAAACTCTGGCCCTCCAGATGTTGCTGAACTACAACTCCCATATCTATTTCTCAGCCTATCTATTTCATTCATAGAATCACGTGAGTTGTAGTTCAGCAACATCTGTAGGGCCGGAGTTTGGGGAAGCCTGATCTAACGTGTTTATGTGCAATATCAATCATGCATCATTGATCATTTATTACAGTGACATTTTTATATCCTTAGAAATTAGTGTATTCTTAAAAATTGGTGTGTCCTCCTACCATCATCCCCCACCCTCTCAGCGCCTCGTTCCCCATCTAGTGACAAGTTATTAGTACAATATAATTTCAGAAGACCATATTTTGCAATTTAATTATTTAAGTTCATTGCCTCTCTTGTATCTTTCGTTACTTATTTTTCTT
Organism: Pelobates cultripes; assembly: GCA_933207985.1. Lineage (NCBI taxonomy): Eukaryota > Metazoa > Chordata > Amphibia > Anura > Pelobatidae > Pelobates > Pelobates cultripes. The sequence goes on along the minus strand of OW240915.1, from coordinate 167,806,677 downwards.
TTCTTTCTTTCTCCCTTCACTTTCCTGTGTCAATTTTATAATTTCAAAATGTATATATTCCCCCTAAAAAAGTGTCTAAGTGTAATTTATTCTAGTGTTTAATAATATCTATTGCACTTTTACAACCACTTAAATTGTTTATGTGTTTTACTAATCATGACTTATTATTTATTATTGTATCACTTTTATGTCCCCAAAATCCTTGGTGTCTCATCCTCACACCTCCCCCCACCATCCCAGCACATCGCACCAGGAGAGACATGGGAGAGAGAGAAAGAACACACCAAAATCATCTAAGTACTTCAAAAAAGTGTGCAGATGCAAAAAAAACATTTTTTTAATCATTCTTCTTGAATTCCAGGGCCCAGAAATAAAAAGAAAAAAATAATAATACATTAAATTAAATTAATTTTTCAGCTTTCATCCATCTAGCAAGACTTTCAACAGAATCCAAACATGATTTCCCATTCCAGAAAACTCTTAAAGAGTCCAGGAAGCCCCATCTGAATTTGAGATTGTTCTGTTTCAATATGGGGATTTTTGCAGAAAAAGTATTACGCCATCTTCTTGTTTGATAGGAGAGATCTTGCAATATTATAATGTGCTTAAATTCTGAGCTTTTTGTTGGGTGCTCTCTATACACTTTTAATCAATTCTCTTTAATCCCTTAAGGACACATGACGGAAATATTCTGTCATGATTCCATTTTATTTCAGAAGTTGTGTCCTTAAGGGGTTAAAGGAATGGACCAAAATCTTCACCATTACATCTCTTGGTTTTGATTCATCTATATCTTTTGGGTTTTTTTTAAACAATGTATTCTCTCAATTTTTGATTCAAACGTATCTGTATGAAGTGAGAGATATTTAAGAAGTTTATAACAAAGGCCTCTAAATTGTAGGGTTCAATTTCCTCTGGTATATTTTTTAATCCTTATATTTGATCATCTTGATCTGTTTTCTAAATCATTTATTTTCAGAGCCATATTTTTAACTCTCACCTCTAGCTGTAATATCTTTTCTGCCACTTCTTTATGATCTTACTCAAACTTAGTAACACTAACAAGTCCCATGACACTGGGGAGGGAAAATGGCTAATTGGGCCCAGTTTGGACATTTCCACTTAGGAGTTGTACTCTCTTTTGTTGCCAGCAGTTTAGACATTAATGGCTGTGTGTTGAGTTATTTTAAGGGGACAGAAAATGTACACTGTTATACAGGCTGTACACTTACTACTTTACACTGTAGCAGAGTCTCATTTCTTCAGTGTTGTCACATGAAAAGATATACAATATTTACAAAAATGTGAGGGGTGTACTCACTTTTGTGAGATACTGTTTATCTTTGAAGTTGGAAAGGTGGTACAAAATCAATTTTTTTTCAATAGTATCAACTAGTGACCTACACATTTTGGCACTGGATGAGGAAATACACTGTTATATGTAATTATATATAAATATTAGTTTTGTGGATGATGTGTCTACATTTTTAATGGGGTTAAGCAATTTGTCCAAAATTCTCAACACCGAAACAAAATATATACAAATCATGAAACAAACTAAACAAACAATGGACAAACAGTTTTGATGCCAAAAAAATATAAAAGGATAAAAGATGATGGACAGATCAAGTGACAATAGAGAGCAAAAAGCAGGAACAAGAAAAAAAAATCTATGTTTATATATTTAATAAATATAACAAAATAGATCTCTGTTAAGCAAATTGTTAAGGTAAGGAAAGAATTCTCACCACCTTGCCCCTCACTTTCGCAACCATACCTGGATCACGCATTTCCTACCCTTCAGACTTTCTCACAGGCTACTGAACAAGAGGTGGCTGTGCTTCTCCTTTCCTCTCACCTCACCACTTGCCGGCTTGATCCTGTCCCATCTCACCTTCTCAGATCTCTCTTCTCTTGTCTTGTGCCTTCCTTAACACACATCTTCATCTGCTTTCTCTCTTCTAGTGTTGTCCCTGCTGCCCTTAAACATGCTAATGTAGTACTCATCTTAAAAAAAATGTCCTCCCCCTCTAACTATCGTCCCATATCCCTGCTCCCTTTTTCCTCAAATCTTCTGGAAAGACTTGTTTTTATGCGTCTGACTTGTTTCCTCAATTCAAACTCTCTCATTGATTGGGTGTCCTCCTGCTTTTTGAAACTCAGTCTCTCTAAAGCTAAACTCCTTGACTTTCATCCTCCTGATACTGATCCTCCTCTTTCGCTCTCCCTTCAAGTGAGTGGTACCCACATCATTTCAGCCTTGCAAGCACACTGTCTTGGCATTATACGTGATTCTAGCCTCACATTTGAGCCTCACATGCAGTCTGTTACCAAATCCTGTAGATTCTACCTTAAAAACATAGCCCACATCCACCCCTTTCTTACACAAGATGCTACTAAGGAGCTTTTCCATGCTCTAGTAATCTCTCACATGGATTATTGTAACCCTCTCTCCTAACAAGTCTTTAGACAAGCCCTATTGCCCTGCTACAGTCTGTACTGAATGCTGCAGCTAGACTGATAGACTGAGAAACTTTACTACTGAAGTATTTAACAGCACCAGTAAGTATTAAGAATGCTCTTGGCACCAATTTCAAGTGTTTGATGCATTTCTGCTGTATTCCTTTGTATAGAAGCTCTTAAATCATTTCTGTTACCAGTTTCTGCTTAGGCATATATTGTAAAGTTAAGAATTGTATATCTGTTTTATTTATTTACATATTTATATATATATTTTTTTAGTTAGCCCATTATGACCCCTCCAGTTAAAAACCCTGCTGTCTCTTTCTGGGTCTAGGTAAGTGAACTTTATTCAGTTCTGGATTAAAGTTATTAATCCTATTATTTTATAGTAATAAAGTAACGCACGGTTGCTTCCCCAACTAGGCAGAGAAGGGAAAAGTCCAATCCCTGCTCAAGTTGCAATGGGAAGGCTATGGAGGGAAAACAACTATGCATAAACTATCTACAGAAAGTAGAAGTTTCGTCATCTGCAGCCCCTGCTCCTTCAGCTGATTTGCTATTCTGTATAAAGAAGGAGGTAACCCAGGGCATTTTGGAAGAGGTACCCTAGAGGTAAAAAAGAGGTCTCAGAAGAGGCCCAGACAGAGGCAAGACTCTTTGCAGTCCTATGACTATGGGGGAGTTTGAGATCCTGGATCAAGTAGAACCCAAAGCAGAGGGTTCAGACAAACACTTTGCTGATCTCAATAAGCAAAGACTATCCTTCCCTCTCCACAGGTCCATAAAAGAATTAATAATATCTGAATGGAGGAAACCTGAATAGAAAGTTGCTTTACAAGGTAAGTTGGCTAGATTATACCCTCTGGAAGAGAATACTTCTAAGTTGTGGACTACACCTCTCAAGGTAGATGCTCCAGTATCTACAGTAGCTAGAAAAAACATGCTTCCCTTAGATAGCTATCCGTGAACCAATGGACTGCAAGCTGGATTTGGCTCTATCTACGATTTATATAGTGGCCAGAGCTGGATGTCATCTTGCAGTTGCTCTCACCGCAGTGTCAAGAGCCATGAAGAACTGGATCAAGTAACTAGATTCAGAGGTGGAAAGAGGGGTTAAAAGAACCAACCTATGTGACTCAGGTTACTCGGGTGACTACGGGACCTTAAGATGGCAACTGAATTCATTGCAGAGGCATCCCTTGACGTGACCAGAATTTTCTTCTGCACCATGGTCTTATTGGTGGCGGCCAGACGTGCACTATGGCTTCGGTATTGGGGAGCAGATTTCTTTTCAAAATCCAACCCCTGTAATATCACCTTTAAAGGAGAGCTTCTCTTTAGCAACACCCTAGAAGACTATTAGAAAGATGGAAAAGGGACATAAGGTATTCCTACCACAGGATAAAAGAGCTAAGTAGCCTAATACCTCTTGGTCAGATAGGAGACCTCCCAAGGATCAAAACTTTTGTGATTCAAAAACTACAGACCTGGTAGAGAATATCCTAAGAGCAGCTAGTGGAGAGGCGAACTGTCCTCATACCCACGTTCAAACTGCCCCAGGAATCGGCTCTTTTGACCTTAAGGTAAATACGTCTGACTGTCCAAGGGAAGTAAGAGCCAGACTAATGTTTTTCAAGAAGGTCTGGACTTTAAGATTCAAGATGCCCGGGTACTAAACATCATAGAAGCAGGCTACAGTCTAGAGTTTCTCCATAGGTCAAGAAGAAACTACTTTATTGCTACTCGCATTTCTTCCAACAAAGCCAAAGAAAAGGCATTGAAGGATTATGTGGAAAGTCTGCTAAGGGAGAAGTCATACTTCCAGTACACCTCATCAAAAAATTCAAGGGATGTTATTCTCCTCTCTTCCTGATCAAAAAAAGTAGAAACAAATGGAAACCTATTTTAGATCTCAGAAAGGTCAAAGCAAGAGTAAACGTCAGGAGCTTCAGAAAGGAGTCCATCAAGACGATTGCTCTGGTTGTCCAATGAGAGACTTCTTAGTCTCAATTGATCTCAGGGACGTATACTTCCACATCCCCATTGCGCCAGACAATTAGGAATGTCTCAGGTTTGCATGGAAGGGACAACACTCCACCACCGATAGCTACAATACTTAGCTTGCTCCAGTCAGCACTTGAAAATGGTCCAAGTTACAACACCCTAAAAGTCCAAGTTTCTGCATTGTCAGCATTGATGATTATTCCTTTGGTAATCAGGTTCATGAGGACTGTCATTAAAATGTGACCTTGTCTGAAAGTTTTCATGCCAACATGTGATCTCCCATTGGTGTTACAAGCCTTAACCAAGGCACCTATTTTAAAAAGCTTACAACAGGATAATGTAGTTCTCCGAACTGTACCAAGTTCTTGCCTAAGGTGGTTTCTAAGTTCCACCTCAATCAGGATATCATTTTGCCTTCAATTTATCCATCTCCTGCTCACCTAAAGAAGAGAGGTGGCAAATGCATTACGTAGTGAGAGCTCTCTCTATTATATTGAGAGAACAAGTTCATTCGGGAAGTCCCCCAGACTCTTCATATTACCAGTGGGTCACAGAAGGGATGAAGCAACTTCTACCACCACATTGAGGCAGTGGGCAATAACGGCTATTTCAAATGCATACCAATTCCAATCCCTACCAATACCTTAGGATATTAGGGCACATTCCACATGTCCTGTGGCGGCATCATAGGCTTCTGTGGCAAACACTCGATTGGCAAAGCTGGCAATTTGTTGGCAGTTTGGATGTAACATTCTTCAAGCTGTCCATTCCTCTTGTTAAAATTATTTGCTCATCATCGTTTATTAAATATATTTTGCATTTTAAATTATTCTGGTCCCCCCTTTCTTTGAAACTTAGGTATTCCCATCTAAGTATAGGCTGCCATGATTAGCCAGGAAAGGGGAAAATGTATTCAAAATGTATTCATACTTACTGTAATTTTTGCTACGGTTGTTAATGGCATTACATAGTTACATGTAAAAAGACTTGCGTCCATCAAGTTCAGCCCTCCTCACAAATTTTGTTGCTGTTGATCCAAAAGAAGGCAAAAAACCTGGTCTGAAGCGCTTCCAATTTTGCCACAAACTAGGAAAAAATTCCTTTTTGACCCCAAAATAGCAGTCAGATGTCTCCTTGGATCAAGCAGCTATTACCCCACTAATTAGAAATTATATCCCTGTATGTTATGTTTTTGTAGGAATTTATCCAATTTCAGTTTAAACATCTGTATGGACTCTGACAAAACCACCTCTTCAGGCAGAGAATTCCATATCCTTATTGTTCTTACTGGAAAAAAACCTTTTCTTTGCCTAAGATGAAATCTCCTTTCTTCCAGCCTAAATGTGTGACCTCGTGTCCTATGTATAGCCCTGTTTATGAATAGATTTCCAGATAAAGGTTTGTACTGGCCCTGAATATATTTGTATAAAGTTATCATATCCCCTCTCAGGCTCTGTTTTTCCAAACTAAACAGATTTCATTTTTTAACCTTTCTTCATAACTAAAATGCTCCATTCCTTTTATCAATTTTGTAGCTCGTCTCTGGACCCTCTCCAGTGCCATGATATCCTTCTTTAGAACAGGCGCCCAAAATTGCACAGCATATTCAAGGTGTGGTCTTACCAGCGATTCTATAGTGCCCCCACATTAATCTGTCTCTATTTCTACTTTAGTGATTGTTACTGACTGAAGAGTCTCCTTTTAAGTCTTTGGTATTTTTCCTGTCCTATCATCTGTAAGAGGCAGTGCAAACCCATCTAAGTATAGGCTGCCATGAATAAAAGCCAAGAAAAGAAAATTACAGTAAGTATGAATACATTTTCCTATATATATATATACTATATATATATATATATATATATATATATAGATTTTTGTTTAACATTGTATTAACTAAAGTTCACAGACTTCAGGTGGAAGGGGTTTTTCAATCACAATTTTTCCCCACCATAACCTATTTGGATTTTGCTTCCCAAGCACTACCAAGCCTCAATAAGCAAACCAGTAACCAACCTCATGCTGATGAGTTGCATTAACAACGAAACAGCTGTCCATGAGTTGTTCACTGGTTTTGCATCTTTTCCTATATTGTGTTTCAAACTGTTGTATACAGCAAACACAGATTAAAAGGAATCCATGTTTAAAATGGAATGAGGCAAAAATGTGATTCATTGTTAAACTAACTTGCATATGCCCACCCAGAATCCTTTGTGGTTGTAACATCGCTGCAGTTTTGGGATTTCTGTGGGAAAAGCAAGTCTTATGGGTTGACTGGTGTGCAGATTTTTGTTTAACATTGTATTAACTTGTGTATTGTATATATATATATATATATATATATATATATATGTATATATATATGGGAAAATGTATTCATACTTACTGTAATATATATATATATATATATAGCTATAAAAAGAAAGAAAGAAAGAAAGAAAGAAAAAAAAAGAAAGAAAAAAAATCTGAAACTTTTCTTTTCTCCCATTTCAAATAAGTATTCATTGGATAAGGACATACTGGATAACTCTATAACAATGACAGAAGGAGATCTAGATAAAGAGCAAAGTCCAGAAAGCAATAAAGACAAACCCAAGACAATCTGCTTCAAGCACTAATGCAAGAAATAAATGAAAATTAATTAAATATTAAGCAAGAAATAAACAATGTAGAAGATAGATGAACTATTTTAGCAGAAAAAAATCCATATTGAGCAAGAGAATGTAAAGGCTACTGACAAAACAACTTAAGATAAAAAAAAAAACAACACATTCCAAAATAAATGATCTAGAAAATATATCAAGAAGATGAAGTGTTAGATTTAGAACATTACAGAAGATATACATGATGCTAATTTAGAATCTTATGTTAAAAGTTTTTTGAAAGGTTTTCATTGGAGACAGATACGTTTGAAGCTAAGGTTGAAAGAATACATCGTTTACAGAAACCTAAAGGAATAGAAGAAACAAAGCTGAAAAATATAATGGTAAAATGACTTGCATACACTTTTAATGAGAAAGCCAACAGAGAATACTGATCAACAAATCCTAAATTCAAGATCTTCTTTTCAATCAAGACAACGGTGTAAATGTTTTTCTACAGGTATATTTCCTTTAAAACAACACAATATCAAATGTAAATGGGGATTCCCACACTCTCTTAAAGTCTTCTGGATAAATTGAATTCTTTGACTCTTCTTACATCTTGACGTTGAATTTAATCAATAAAGTTCATTCTGGAGTTTTTTTGTTTTTTTAATTAACAAGTTATCACTACAATTTAACATAATTCGTACATTAAAACTATGGTCACTATCATAGTCCTTGATAAGGATATTTCACAAAAATGTGGTTTTATAGAAATTATGTGCACTTTTAAATTTTAGCTCTGATTGGTATAATTCTTTGAAAGGGGTATATCATGTAATATTTAAAAGAAGATTTAATCTATCAGTGTATCACATTGTTGAGATTTGGTGGTGTTTTTTTGTTGTTTTTTTGTTTTTTTAAAGCTCTAGATTAGGTCTTGTGGTATATTAGAAATTAATAATATTGTTAAAACTATATCCCAACTATTAAAAATACTCTATATGGGAATATAATCACACAATATTACCAAAGATCTCTTATATGAATGATAAGGTATACACAGTAATTGATGTGCTTTTTAATTAAATACTATAACATATAACCTACAAAGGCCCCAGCCCTTGACTGGGATTAAGGAGTCAGAGCTCATCAGTCTACATCCTGGGCAGTCAAGAGAGAGAGCCTGAATCTCTATTACATCTGGGTTTTATACACAGTGGGATGCTTTCTGGGAGGTAACTTCCCTAGCTGGCCTGTAATGTCACTGCCTGAAAATTAATTAATATGCTTTAATATGCTTTATTTGTGGCATAAATCATGATTTAAAATCATTACAGGCAGTGAAAGTTAATTTCAAAAGAGGTGCTTTATTTCTGCCCTTCGTCCCACACAATCTTAATTTCAACCGAGAGGCACTTTATTTCTCCCCTTCATCCCACACAATCCTTCCACAGACAGAAGGATCCATTTTCAGTTGCTCAAATTTGTTTATTAGCACCTTTGCCTCCCCACCGTACGTTATTACAAGTGATGTTATTAACAAAATTGAGTGAATTAAATTTTGTTTGGTCAAACCCAGAAATAAGGGCTGGATTTTGTCCTTAAGATTTAAACATAGAAACATAGAATGTGACGGCAGATAAGAACCATTCGGCTCATCTAGTCTGCCCAATTTTCTGCCTTATCTTATAGTTAGGATAGCCTTATGCCTATCCCACGCATGCTTAAACTCCTTTACTGTATTAACCTCTACCACTTCTGCTGCAAGGCTATTCCATGCATCCACTACCCTCTCAGTAAAGTAATACTTCCTGATATTATTTTTAAACCTTTGCCCTTCTAATTTAAGACTATGTCCTCTTGTTGTGGTAGTTTTTCTTCTTTTACATATGGTCTCCTCATTTACTGTGTTGATTCCCTTTATGTATTTAAATGTTTCTATCATATCCCCTCAGTCTCGTATTTCCTCCAAGCTATACATGTTAAGATCCTTTAACCTTTCCTGGTAAATTTTATCTTGCAATCCATGAACCAGTTTAGTAGCCCTTCTCTGAATGCTCGCTAAAGTATCAATATCCTTCTAAAGATATGGTCTCCAGTATTGCGTACAATACTCCAAGTGAGGGCTCACCAGTGTTCTGTGCAATGGCATGAGCACTTCCCTCTTTCTACTGCTAATACCTCTCCCTATACAACCAAGCATTCTGCTAGCATTTCCTGCTGCTCTATTACATTGTCTGCCTACTTTTAAGTCATCAGAAATAATCACCCCTAAATCCCTTTCCTCATATGTTGAGGTTAGGACTCTATCAAATATTCTGTACTCTTCCCTTGGGTTTTTACGTCCAAGATGCGTTATCTTGCACTTATCCACATTAAATGTCAGTTGCCACAACTCTGACCATTTTTCTAGCTTACCTAAATCATTTGCCATTTGGTTTATCCCTCCTGGAACATCAACCCTGTTACATATCTTAGTATCATCAGAAAAAAGACATACCTTACCATCAAGACCTTTTGCAATATCACTAATAAAAATATTAAAGAGAATGGGTCCAAGTACAGATCCATGAGGTACCCCATTGGTGACAAGCCCAAGCTTTGAATATACTTCATTGACTACAACCCTCTGTTGCCTGTCACTCAACCACTGCCTTACTCATTCAACAATATTGAAATCCAAACTTAAATATTGCAATTTATTGATGAGCCTTCTATGTGCAACAGTGTCAAAAGCCTTACTGAAATCTAGGTAAGCAATGTCTACTGCACCACCCTGATTTATTATTTTAGTTAGCCAATAAAAAAAATCAATAAGATTAGTTTGGCATGATCTCCCTGAAGTAAACCCATGTTGTCTCTGATCTTGAAATCTATGTGTTTTTAGATGTTCAAGAATCCTATCCTTTTGTAGCGGTACTTACCCTCTCCAGGGGCCGGGTCCTGCCGCACACGGTCCTGCAACTGGACAACGGGAAGGCGTGCACTGACCACGAGAAGCGGCCACGTGAGGCGCTTGGCACAGGGAGCTGCAGGCGCGCTTTTAAAGGGACAGTGGGAGCAAAAAATAAAAATGGTCTCCCATTGGCCCATGTCATTCCACATTCCCCATACACTCATGTTTTTTATTCTTGAAGTTGATGCTTCGGATATTGGGGTGGGTGCTATATTGTCTCAAAGAGACTCTCCAGAGAGGCCTTTACATCCGTGCGGTTTCTTTTCCAAGCAGATGTCCAAAGCCGAAAAGAATTATGACATAGGCAATCGGGAACTCCTTGCCATTATTTTAGCACTTAAGGAATGGAGACATCTTTTGGAAGGCACTAAGGATCCTATCCTCATACTTACAGATCATAAAAACCTTTCCTACCTTATTGAAGCCAAGAGATTGTCTTCTAGACAGGCAAGGTGGTCTCTGTTTTATCTCGTTTCAATTATATCATCACCTACAGACCGGGTGATCATAACACTAAAGCTGACGCTCTGTCCAGACAGTTCGAAACAAATGACAAACAGGAGCTTGATGATACCACTGTCATTCCCCCGAACAGGATCATCGCAACTACTGTTCTTTCTATTTCTTCGTCCATCTTGCAAGTCATACAGGCTAAACAAAACATTGCACCTAGAAATAAACCTGTTGATAAATTGTTTGTCGATGTTCCTGAAAGACAGTAAATCATGTCACTCTGTCATGACACCAGAACCGCTGGTCACCCGGGTATCGCTTAAACCTTTACAGCAGTGTCTAGATATTTCTGGTGGGCCTCCTTGCGCAAGGACGTCACCGATTACATATGGGCATGTGCCAGTATGAAGTCTTCGCATAGAGTTCCTTGTGGGTTGTTGCATCCATTACCCATACCCGAGAAACCTTGGTCTAATCTGTCCATGGATTTTATTGTTGAGTTGCCCCCTTCGAATGGTAAAACAGTCATCCTGATGATCGTGGATAGATTTTCTAAGATGGCTCATTTTGTCTCTCTTGTCAAATTGCCCTAATCCAAGGAACTCGCCTGTCTTCGCCAGGGAGGTGTTTAGGTTACACGGTATACCAGAGTCTATAGTGTCCGATAGGGGTAGCCAGTTTATTTCTAGATTCTGGAAGGCCTTTTGTTCAGAGATGGGTATTTCTCTCTCATTTTCCTCAGCTTACCTCCCCCAGTCCAATGGATCTGCTGAACATGCCATCCAATCACTAGAGCAGTATCTTCGCTGTTTCGTATCCCACCATCAGAACAATTGGGCTGACCTGCTTCCTTGGGCTGAGTGTGCTCATAATATCGCTACTCAAGAATCTTCTGGTAATAGTCCTTTCTACGTTGTTTATGGCTGGCATCCTGTGGTTCTTCCATCTCCATTCACCTAGGGGGGCATGCCAGTTCTGGATGAGCATTTGGCCGGTTTACGTACTACCTGGGAGCAGGTTCAGCGTTCTTTGGTGGATTCTGCTGCTCGTCAAAAGGTTCAGGCTGACAAACATTGCAGAGCTGCTCCATCCTATGTTGTGGGGGAAAAGGTTTGGCTTTCTACTCATTACATCCGCCTTCGTGTGCCTGCTATGAAGCTGGCTCCCTGTTTTATCAGTCTTTTTTGTGTCTTGCATAAAGTTAATCCTGTTTCTTATACCTTGGATCTTCCCAATAACCTGCATATTCCTAATGTCTTTCACACCTCCTTGTTGAAGCCTCTCCTGTGTAACCATTATACCCGATATGTTCCTCCTCCTCCTCCTGTTTTTGTGGAGGGTCATGAGGAATTTGAGGTGGCTACCGTGCTTGACTCTCATTTTCTCTGGGGTCTCCTCCAGTACCTGGTGCATTGGAAGGGATATGGGCCGGAGGAAAGCAGTTGGATCGCCACTGACGCTGTTCACGCTCCTCGCCTTCTGCGCTCCTTCCATTCTCGTTTTATGGACAGGCCGGGCCCTCCCTGCCCGGTGGGCATTTCTTCAGGGGGGGGTACTGTAGCGGTACTTACCGTCTCCAGGGGCCGGACGAGGTCCTCCTTCCCCGCCGCACATGGTCCTGCAACTGGACGAGAAGGGAAGGCGTGCACTGATCACAAGAAGCGGCCACGTGACGTGCCTGGCACTGGGAGCGCATAGCGAGCGCACTTTTAAATATACAGTGGGAGCAAAAAACAAAAAAGGTCTCCCATTGGCCCATGTCATTCCACATTCCCCATACACTCATGTTTTGGGGGCGTGGATATGACAAGGGCCAATCAAATTAAACTAATAGGTATTTATACTCACCTTTCCCTTAACTCCCTGCCCTATCGTGGTTTCTGATTCAGTTCCCTTTAGTGCTTGCTTCATGTAGTGTGGTTTTTTTGTACTTGACCTTGGCTTTGTACCTGACTCCGTTTATCTCTTTATCCCTGCTTTGTCTTGTTCGCCAGTTTCCTGACTACTGTGTACCAGACCTTGGCTAGTTCTTGTTTACACTGTCTCTCTGTTCCTTTGACCTGGGCTCGTTTTTGACTCTGTCTTTTCCTGTCCACGTCAAAGTCTGGACATTCTAAGGTCCGGTAAGATGTATATTGTTTTCTTGGTATACTACTGTGACACCTTTAACATGGTTTCCATTACTTTCCCTACTACTGAAGTAAGGCTTACTGGCCTATAATTGCCTGACTCCTCCCTACTACCTTTCTTGTGAATGGGCACAACATTTGATAACTTCCAATCTTCTGGGACTACTCCTTTTAACAATGATTGGTTAAAAAAATCTGTTAATGGTTTTGCTTGTACACCATTAAGCTACTTTGGGTGTATTCCATCAGGTCCCATTGACTTATTTGTCTTTACTTTTGAAATAGAACCTCTTCCTCTGTAAACTCACATGTAACAAATGACTAATTTGTCCTTTTTCCTAACTGAGGTCCCTTTCCTTCATTTTCATCTGTAAATACTGAACCAAAATATTAATTGAGGCAGTAAGCTAGACCTTTATTCTCTTCTACATACCTTCCTTCTTTTGTTTTTAATCTAACTAATCCTTGTTTTTCTTTCCTTTTCTCATTTATGTATCTAAAACATGTTTTGTCCCCTTTTTAAACTGACTTTGCTATTTTCTAATCTGTGTGTGATTTGGAAACTCTTATAACTTGCTTAGCCTCTTTCTGCCTAATCTTACAGATAATTCTGTCTTCCTCACTCTGTTTTTTTTTATAATTACTAAATTTAAAGTATGTCTACCCCTATTTTTTGGACGTCTGGATATATGTTTTTATGTAGTCTATCTTTTTCTTTTGTTGTGTTTTTAGGGTGTTATGGCAGATCAATGTGAGTTCTCCTAAGAACAATTGTTAGGGTTGTGTCAATTAATGTACAGGGGTTAAATTCTCCCCAAAAGAGGGCACTAGTTAATGGTTTCTTAGTTAAAGAATATGTAGATATAGCTTTTCTACAAGAAACTCATTAGATACAATCTCAAAAAATAAGATGAGGTTATATTCATTCCCCCCTAATTTTGTGTGTGTTTAATTTGAATAAGAAAACAAAACAGTGTTGCAATATTATTTGCTTGTTCTTTACAGATAGAGACCTTGCACCGGTACTTAGACACGCTATGCTGGTATCTTATTCTCATATGTAAGATTGTTGAGGTGATGCATACATTAAATGGACACTGCAGGCACCCGGACCATTTCTGCCCACTGGCGTGGTCTGGAGTGCCCATTGGAGTGCCAACTCCGACTATCCTTAACCCTGCAAGGTAATTATTGCAGTTTTTATAAACTGCAATAATTACCTTGCAGAGTTAAGTCCTCCTCTAGTGGCTGTCTATCAGCCACTAGAGGGACTTCTGTGTGCTTAGAACACAAAAAATGTTTTAAGCGATGCTGGACGTCCTCACGCTATGTGAGGACCTCCAGCGTTGCCGAAATCCCCATAGGAAAGCATTGCCAGCTGATGTCGGCGGGGGAGGAGAGTAGGTGGAGCCTGACCCAGCACCGAGGGACATCGACACTGGACTCCAGTAAGTCACTGAATGGGTTTTAACCCCTTCAGCAACTTGGGATGAGGGGTGGGAAGGAGTTTGGCACTGCAGGGAATATAACCTCATCTTATTTTTTGAGATTGTATCTAATGAGATTCTTGTAGAAAAGCTATATCTACATATTCTTTAACTAAGAAACCATTAACTAGTGCCCTCTTTTGGGGAGAATTTAACCCCTGTACATTAATTGACACAACCCTAACAATTGTTCTTAGGAGAACTCACATTGATCTGCCATAACACCCTAAAAACACAACAAAAGAAAAAGATAGACTACATAAAAACATATATCCAGACGTCCAAAAAATAGGGGTAGACATACTTTAAATTTAGTAATAATAAAAAAAAACAGAGTGAGGAAGACAGAATTATCTGTAAGATTAGGCAGAAAGAGGCTAAGCAAGTTATAAGAGCTTCCAAATCACACACAGATTAGAAAATAGCAAAGTCAGTTTAAAAAGGGGACAAAACATGTTTTAGATACAGGGTCCTGCAATGCCAATAAAACTAATATGTTTTCCTGGCACTGGAGAGTCCCTTTAATTAACATATACTGTGCTAATGTTGCCCCGGTCAGTGTTTTGAAATATTTTTTTTTAACCAAAAATAGAGGATATTAAGATGGGGCACATGTATTATTGGTGGAAATTTTAATTATGTTTTGAACTCCTATCATAATAAAAAAATGTTGGCAAATGAAAAAAAATCAGATCCAAGGGTGATAAAACAAGCTAATGCATTAAACAGTATTATATGCAAATTTAATTTCTTCGATTTATGGAGAATAGTACACCCTTCAGAGAATGAATATACCAATCTATTGTGTGTCCACCTTTCTTATTCCAGGATAGACATGTTCTGAGGTGACAGTTTCACTTTAGATAGATTGGTAAACTGTTGGATTAGGACAAACACTTGGTCACATCTGTCAGTAACGACACAGGAATACAATATGCAGAATGCAAAATAGGAGAATGTTTACCAGGCCTTAGAATGGCTGGACTAATGTAGGAAAGGACAGAGAATAGTCAAGGACAAGCAGAGGTCGAGGGAGCCAGAAAACAGGTAAGCGAATAAACAAGCCGAGTCAAAGGGAAGGAGAACACAGAATAATCAAAATCAGAGCCAAGTCAAATACCAATAAACCAAACCAGAGTATGTGCTATAGGAACAATCAAGCTAGAATCACAACAGGGCAATGATTCATTGCAAATTAGTCCTTTTTATAGTTTGCCTCTTTAAGGTGTCTGAATTAGAAAGTTTCAGGGGGCAGTGACGTCATCAAAGTCAGCGCTCATGCGCCGCGTCATAAAAAAGTGTGGAGCTACCACGGCCGGCGTGTAAACAGCCGAAATGAGGGAATGTGAGGAGTGTCCCTATCATGTGGGAGAAGATCCACAAGCTGGATCCCTGCCTGGGCAGTAACCACAGGTACCCTGACAGTACCACCCCTTCGAGAAACGCCCACCAGGTGGAAGGGGCCAGGGTGGGACGAAAAACGTGAATGAAAAGCCCTGAGAAGATGGGGAGCATGAACATCCTCATGAGCCACCAAAGATCTCTCTTCAGGACCATAACCCTTCCAATCAATGAGGTATTGCAGCTTCCCACGTGAAATACGAGAATCAAGAATGGACCTGATTTCATATTCCTCCTGACCTTCAACCAGGATGGAGGAAGGAGGAGAAGAAAGAGTGGTATACCTGTCACAGGTTAGAGGCTTCAACAATGAGACATGAAAGGAATTAGGAATACGTGAAGTAGAGGGAAGAGAAGTTGATATGCCACAGGATTAATCCTACGTAAGACCTTGTAAGGCCCCATGTAGCAAAGAGCAAACTTCATGGAAGGAACCTTCAATCTTATGTGTTTCGTACGTAACCATAACCTATCACCCGGCTGATAAACAGGAGCAGCGCTTCTACGTTTATCTGCATGTTTTTTGAACTGTACAGAGTTCTGTGTAAGGATTTGTTGAGTCTGATCCCATAATTTTCTCAGGTTGGCAACGTGTTCGTCCACCATCAGTATACCCTGTGATGGCGATACAGAAGGTAGAACGGTAGGATGAAAACCATATTTCATGAAAAAGGGACTGTTTTGTGCTAAATCACAAATGAGATTGTTATGTGCAAACTCAGTCCAAGGAATCAGACCAATCCAATCCAATGGAGGGAAGAGAATGGCTATCAGCAAAGGCCTGATCTATGAAACTCTCTGCTGCTCCTGAATCTATTAAAACCACTGCTTTTATGGATCTCTTCTACAAGGATAAGGAGATGGGAATGAGAAGCCTGTGTTCTTTCGTTTTTGATATGGAGGACATGATAGAAACACCCAAGGCTTGTCCTCCAAAGGAACTTAGGTGAGAGTGTTTCCCGGCCTGGTAGGGCAGTTCAAGCGAACATGGCCTTGTTGCCCACAATACAAACAAAGCCCTTCTCTTCCCATGTATTGTTTATCTGCTTCAGTTAGGCGAGTAACCCCTAATTGCATTGGTTCAGGAAGTGCTAAAGCCATAGAATCAGGGTTCTGAAAAGAAGGGGCCAGTCTAATAGAAGCTCTATGGGTTCTATCTCTGGTGTTTTGTCTATGCCTCATGCCTTCATCTATACGAGAAATTAACTAAATCAGATCCTCTAGATTCTCAGGAAGATCTCTGGTGGCCACCTCATCTAAGATAGCATCAGACAAACCGTTTAAGAAAACTTCCAGAAATGGCTGATTGTTCCACTTAACCTCTGCAGCCAAGGATTGGAATCCCAAAGCGTATTCCACAAGCGTTCTGTTACCTTGTCTAAGGCACAAAAGAGATATGGCTGCATTGGCCTTCCTGCCTGGAGGATCAACGGTTTTCCTAAATGCTGTAACAAAAGCATTGTAGTTGTATACCAAAGGGTTATCGTTCTCCCATAAAGGATTAGCCCATGTAATTGCTTTATCTATCCGTAAGGTTATAATGAAACCAACCTTAGCCCTGTCTGTTGGATAAGCACAGGGTTGCAACTCAAAATGAATGCTACTCTGGTTCAAGAAACCACAACAAGCATCTGGTGCCCCACTATAGAGTAGCGGGGAGGTAATGTGAGAAAAGGCACTAACTGTTGCCACTTCTAAGCCAGTTGCTATGGGGCTAATAGGGGAAACATGACTCTCATCTTGCAGAGTGGTCAAATGAGACAATAATGTCTGCAAGACCAGAGCGATCTGGTCCATTCTATGGTCCATTGCCTCAAATATGAGGTCATAGGAAACAACCTGAGGGTTTGCACCTGCAATGATTCATTGCAAATAAGTCCTTTTTATAGTTTGGCTCTTTAAGTGATGGAAATGCCCCCATAATGTCTGAATTCAAAGTTTTGGTGAGCTGTGACGTCATCGACGTCATGAAGTCTGCCCTCTTGCACCGTGTCATAAAAAGGGGCAGAGCTACCGCGGCCGGCGTCAGAACGACCAAGATGAGAGGAAGGACTGTGAGGAGGCTGGATCCCTGCCTGGGCAGTAACCACAGGTACCCTGACAACATCATAGTATTGTTTTTCTGGAGCTGAGAAATAGCTATGAAAAAAATGTAGATCTACCTGGAAATTACATGATTTTTTACTAAAAAAAAAGAAACTAATGAAACTGTTGTTAATTGGATTAATATTAATATTTTTGAAGATAATCTAAATGATACATTATGGACCAACAACTAGTGCACTTTTAAATCAGTGATAAGGGGCTATTTTATTAAACTGAAGGCTGATATAAACAAACAATATAGTTAATCTCTGACAGAGTTGTATATTAAGTTTTACCAGCTTTAAAAAGAGAAAAAACTAAAACGTTAACCTCAGGGTAAAAAGTAAATCATTATAACAGAGGAAATAGAGTGAATAAGTCACTAACTGAGTAAGAAATTATAAAGCCAATAACATGATTATGAAAATAAAACCGGGCAACAGATCTACATATAATCCAGTTTCGATAGTCTAAACATTTGGATCATTATATAGTGGGTTGTATAATCTACAAAATGGAGATAAATATACAATATAAAAATATCTTCAAATTATTAAGTTACCTATGTTAACAGAGCTCAGAAATCTGATTAAAAAGTGTATTACAAAAGATGAACTTCTTAGGTAGTGATATCCCGAACGGTTCGCCACGAACGGTTCGCCACGAACGGTTCGCCACGGACTCATCATTGAGTAAACTCTGACCCTGTACCTCACAGTCAGCAGACACATTCCAGCCAATCAGCAGCAGACCCTCCCTCCCAGACCCTCCCACCTCCTGGACAGCATCCATTTTACATTCATTGTGAAGCTGCATTCTTAGTGAGCTGTCCAGGAGGTGGGAGGGTCTAAGAGGGAGGGTATGCTGCTGATTGGCTGGAATGTGTCTGCTGACTGTGAGGTACAGGGTCAAAGTTTACTCAATGATGAGTCCGTGGTGAACCGTTCATGGCGAACCGTTCGCGAACCGTTCGGCGAACCGTTCAGGACATCACTATTCTTAGGGCAATATATAGATTAGAAAAAAAAAAGCCCAGGCCCAGATAGTTTCAGTAATAAGTTTTATAAAATATTTGGTGTTCATTTTATTTCCCACCTGATCGGAATGTAAAATGATACAGTACAAAAAGTGCATTTCTGGAGGAACTTTTAAGAGCTTAAATTATTCCTGTATTGAAACAATGGGAATGCCCTGCAAAAATGAAAATTACAGACCTATTTTGCTTCTAAACAAAAATGTTAAATGTATTTCATGTATTCTAGCTGATAGACTTAAGAAAGTGGTAGAATCAATGGTACATTCTGATCAGATGGGATTTATACCAAATAGAACAGCTAACACTAATTCCAGAAGGATTTTGAATATACTGGATTTAGCCGATAGAGACCACCTTCCAATGCTGACCCTGTAGGTAGATGCAGAAAAGGCATTCAACAGGGTCAGCTGGGAATATCTGTGTTTGTCACTGCAAAAATTTGAAGTGGATGTTTACATCCATAGGCCAGTAATGTCAGTTTATAAAACACCAACAACGAGACTAGTTGGACAGAATACCTGCTCTGACTGATTCCTTCTTTCAAGGAATGGACTGATAGGATGTATGAGATTAAAATAATGTTACAGACAAGGTACTCATTTGACCACAGTTATTCACACTATCCTTCAACCTGGTTGAGGGTGGCTGGTGAGGAGTCATGATGGCTCTGTTGATGGCCCTGTTGGCCCCGTTGATTTGTTATTTGTTTCAATTGTTTTCTTCATCTCCTACTCTTACTTTACTCATCACTGGGATATATACTACTCACTGCCATTTTTGTATGGCTTTATCTATAATGTTAACATGCTAGAGGTGCGATTACCCTACAAAACTTCAATGATTTATATTGCAGGGTTAAACTACAGGGCCACTGCACCCAAATCACTTCATTTATGTTAAGTATTCTGGGTACATTTAATGGTTCTTTCCATGTTTTCCCTTAATACTATTAAACACTCATTATTGAATGTATTTCAATTAACCCTGTCTCATGATGAGGGCATCAATCATGTTTTCATTGGGTGTTACTTACTTACTTACTGCAAGATACTCCTCTCCCACATACCCACATAAGCAGAGACTTACATCCTATAACTGTTTAACCCCTTAAGGATGACGGGAGTGCTATGCCATCCTTGGGGACCCGGCTCTAAACGCCAGTGGGCAGCATAGTACGTCCATGCCGTCCTTTGGACTTACCCGCCCACCAGTGATCCAACTCCGGCAATCCAACACTGGCGATCGCGGTGGGGGGACTTACCTCCCATGCCATGGAGTCCCCCTGATGCCATTCCAGCCCTCCCGGGTCAAGTGATCGTGAGGTCCTTGCACAGCCCTCACGATCACATGGATGGAATAGCTGTCCACAGCAGTGCCAGCAGGGGGAGTGCCTGCAATGACATATACTGTCTAAGTGTATTTTAATATTAATACATATAATTATATATATATATATATATTAATATCAAAATACACGTAGAAATATATTGCTTAAATATATATAATTATATATATAAAAAAAAAAGAAGAAGCCTTGCACTCCTACCAAAAAAAAAATTAGAACCCGGTGCTAGATTGCACAATAGATACAAAACAAATAAAGAATCAGCACTCCCAGGGTTTTTAAATAAGTAAAAAATACTTTACTCCATATATCGACGTTTCAGCTGTCCTGATGAAAGCTCCCAAGAGGAGCTGAAACGTCGATATATGGAGTAAAGTATTTTTTACTTATTTAAAAACCCTGGGAGTGCTGATTCTTTATTTTATTTTATAATACATATATATATATAAAATATAAAATTAATAAATATGTAAATACGTTAAAAAAAATAAAAAAATAATGAATATATATATATATATATATGTGCATATATATATATATATATATATATACATACATAAGTATATACATATATATCACTATATATATATATATATACACACACCTATACATAAATAAAAATAATTAAAAAAAATTATATATATATATATATATATATATATATATATACATATTTATAATTATTCTACGTGTATATTTATGTAATAATTTTACATAATTAGGTCATTTTAGAATGTAAGCTCATTGAGCAGAGCCCTCCACTTCTCTGTTCCTGTACGTCTAGTTGTCTGGTTACAATTACATGTCTGTTAGTCCACCCATTGTACAGCACTACGGAATCTGATGGCGCTATATAAATAATAAAATAATAATAATAATAATTTTATTATTACAATTTACCTGACCTGCCTGACAACCCAGGCTGAAAGTCCAGGAAATTTAAGTTTTTTCTTGTACTGAAATTTATTTGCTAGCACTATATTTAACCCTGTAACTTTCCAAGATACCATAAAACCTGTATATGGCTCCGGATCCCTGGGTGGCTGTGTGACTAAGTGGCTACTAAAAAAGACTGGATATACCCCATTTGCAATACCTTGGGTTGTCTACTATTGCAAATGGTATGCCATCATGGGGGTAATTTTCATTCCTGGGCTACCATACGGTCTAAAAAGGCAACGTAACCAATCTGGCAAATTTCAATGTGAAAAAAATGAAAAATGTTACATGCTATATTTGACCCTGTAATGTCCCAAAACCACCATAAAACCTGTACATAAGGGGTACTGTTTTAAACGTGACACATCGCTCAATACAAATATGTGTATTTTATTGCAGTAAAAGAAAACAGTATTATAACTTTCACAGTTAAAATGTCATGTAGAACTAAAAAAATAACAAAATTACTTATTTTCTCCCACTTTTTTATATTTTATTTATATTAAATTATGTTTCATAGCTAAATATTTGATGTTAAATGAAAGCCCTGTTTTCCCTGAATAAAATGATAAGTGTGGGTGCACTTAATATGAAAGAGGGGAATTACGGTTGAACAGACATACAGTCAAATTCCAGGTTTTGTTTACATTTTGTTTTGCTCACAACATGTACATTTGGCTCAATCCTTAAGGGGTTAAAAGTCACCAACACTTTGTTTTGGCTTTATGGTATGTAAATAAACAAATTCCATTCTCAGAATGTGTGTCCAAAGCTGCTGCAAGTAAATGATTCTAGAACTTTCTCTCAATGACAATCTATGGGGTTTGTTCTTTAAACTAAAAATAATGGAGAATTCTAGCGGAATTGCAAATATTATACCAAAATAGTGGTTTTGAGAAAATAGTTGGTCAGTTGGAAAAAATTTTTTCACTTTGCCCATTTGTTGGTGAAAATGATCATATCTGATAAGTGAATAAACCCCTGCACATACAATCACAAATATAAGGAAAGCATGTATGTACAGCAAGTAAAATCCTGGCATCTGTTTTCCCTTTACTTGTCATAATAACAAGCAATCCTCTTTATCCTCTATATTTTAATATAGAATATGTACACTGATCAACCACAACATTAAAACCACCTGCCTAATATACCCCTCATGCTACCAAAACTGTCGAATGCATCATGAAGGTGTCTTGTGTTATCTGGCACCAAGACATCCTTTAAGTCCTGCAAGTTGTGAGGTGGTGTCTCCATGGATTGGATTTGCTGTTCCAGCACATCCAGCAGATGCTCAATCATATTTAGATGTGAGTAATATGGCTTCAAATCTTTGTCCATGTTCCTCAAATCATTCCTGCACAATTTTTGCATTGTGGCAGGGTGCTTCATCATGCTGAAAGAGACCACTGATATCAGGGACCACCATTGCCAAGAAGGGTTGTATATGGTATGCAACAATCTCTAGGTAGTTGGTACAAGTCAATGTAACCTCCACATGAAAGCCAGAACCATGAAGGTCCTTTCAGTGGTTGGCAGGGGTCACCATGAGAATTAGGATTATGGTAAAAATTCTAAATACATTAATTGTCACATTGCTTTAGAAATTAAATAGTGGGGTGTTGCTCACCCCCACCCATTCGACTTGATGGATCTACCTACGTAACCCCATGAGATAGCATGCCCTCATGAGATACCATGCCCTATTAAAAAACAACTGCTGCATCTACAGTCATCAATAATGAAATGACAAAGTAAACTGCAAATTTAATCATAAGAGGCATATATTTTATCAAACACACTTACAGTATCTCACAAAAGTGAGTACACCCCTCACATTTTTGTAAATATTTTATTATATCTTTTCCTGTGACAACACTGAAGAAATGACAAAATATAAAGTAGTAAGTGTACAGCCTGTATAACAGTGTAAGTTTGCTGTCCCCTCAAAATAACTCAACACTTTGGGCCCAATTTGGACAATTCCACTTAGGGGTGTACTCACTTTTGTTGCCAGTGGTTTAGACATTAATAGCTGTGTGTTGAGTTATTTTGAGGGCATAGGAAATGTACACTGTTATACAGGCTGCACACTTACTACTTTACATTGTAGCAGAGTGTCATTTCTTCAGTGTTGTCACATGAAAAGATATAATAAAATATTTGCAAAAATGTGAGGGGTGTACTCACTTTTATGAGATACTGTATACCAGTAGTCCTTACAATGCAAATAGACTGGGGGGTTGCAACAAAAACTTTGAGGCACTTGCCCCATATGAAAAAATATCGACTGGAGTTGATATTTTCCAATTATGTTCATAAAATGTGCAGTTATAATGGTTTATTCACTAAACAATGAAACGTTTTGAATTGAAAAATAAATAGCACAATGCAGTCTTTAAAATTATGTTATA
>OW240915.1:167717970-167754401 GCA_933207985.1 Pelobates cultripes | reverse complement strand
AGTGACCCTATGTTGGGGTAACATTCCCTATTCTGATCTGTGTCAGTGTGTATCAGGGGCTCTGAGGACAGGTGTCAATCCATATCTGCCATGTGACCCTCATGTAGGAGGAACAGTCCCTATTCTGCTCTGTGTCAGTGTGTATCAGGGATCCCTAGGACAGGTGTCAATCCATATCTGCCAAGTGACCCTATGTAGGAGTGGTGAACAGTCCCTATTCTGCTCTGTGTCAGTGTGTATCAGGGATCCCTAGGACAGGTGTCAATCCATATCTGCCAAGTGACCCTATGTAAAAAAGGCCTGATGAGATGAGCTGCCTTGGGCTTAAAATGGTCCACACGCTGCTGTATTTTAGCTCTGAATGCCTGTTGACTTGCGTGACTTATCCGCCACCAACTTGGGTTCAAGCCGCCAGTGTGTACTTTATAAATGGCTTTATAAAGCAGTGTGTACTTTATAAATGGCTCCACCTGCCACCCGTACAGCAACACAGTCTCCAGTTAGGAGGACCAACCAAGCATCTTCTTCCATCTACCTGTTACAGAAATTACTGCCGTGTACACGTCCACTGATAGGAGACGCGGAAGGTATTAAACTGATAAAAATAGTACTAAACACACCACTCCTATCTGGTGTCACATTAGCTTGACCGCGCAGTGCCCCAAATTTGCAGTGAGAGGACCGACCAAGCCTCTTCTTCCATCTCCCTGTTACAAAAATCAATGCCGTGTACACGTCCACTGATAGGAGACGCGGAAGGTATTAAACTGATAAAAATAGTACTAAACACACCCCTCCTATCTGGTGTCACATTAGCTTGACCGCGCAGTGCCCCAAATTTGCAGTAAGAGGACCGACTAAGCCTCTTTTTCCATCTCCCTGTTACAAAAATCAAAGTCGTGTACACGTCCACTGATAGGAGACGCGGAAGGTATTAAACTGATAAAAATAGTACTAAACACACCACTCCTATCTGGTGTCACATTAGCTTGACCGCGCAGTGCCCCAAATTTGCAGTAAGAGGACCGACCAAGCCTCTTCTTCCATCTCCCTGTTACAAAAATCAATGCAGTGTACACGTCCACTGATAGGAGACGCGGAAGGTATTAAACTGATCAGAACAATACTAAACACACCACTCCTTTTTTTTGGTGAGGCTTTACAGGACAGAGTGCTTCTCCACGGGACATGTTAACTCACGGGCAGCTGGCTCATCAAAGAACCACAGCAGCTTTCCATGTACAGGTAAGACACGTGCAGCCGGTAAGGGTTCAGGCTCTTCTTCCTGGAGGATACGCTGCAAGCCTGTTGAACGAGGTGACCTTGCTAGGGTCCCAGGTGTACGGTTCCTAAAATGGCTGCCATATACACGTCCACTGATAGGAGACGCGGAAGGTATTAAACTGATCAGAACAATACTAAACACACCACAAATAAGGTTTCTCTCCTGTATGGCTCCTCAAATGATGCTTAAGATTAGAAGCGGCTGAAAAGCATTTCTCACACTCGAACAAAAATATATTTTTTTAACATTCTCTCCACTTTGAACGAAATGACGTTTGGGAAGAGATTAACATAATTAAGCACAGGCAGTAAAAATACAGTTTTTAGCCATACCCTGTAACTTTAAAACTACACATCCCATCTTCATAATTACATATTTGGAATCAGCACACTTAAAACATAAACATAACCAAAATCAGCCAAATCCATCCAGGGGTTAAAAAGTTAGCTGGAGGTCCCTTTATGACCGACCGCAAGCACATTTTCCTGCCCAAAACAGTTCCATAGATTTGGGCTGTGAGGTCGGTCTATTTCAGGCTGAAAAAACGACTAAGTCCCATCGCGAATGGGACTTAGTCTCTGCAGCTGAAATAAGGCTGAAAAAACGGCTGAAAAAAAGACTAAGTCCCATCGCCGAATGGGACTTAGTCTCTGCAGCTGAAATAAGGCTGAAAAAAGCGGCTGAAAAAAAGACTAAGTCCCATCGCCGAATGGGACTTAGTCTCTGCAGCTGAAATAATTTCCCATTTACTGAACCAAGTGGGAAATAGCAAGGCAGGCACAAAGGGTTGCACCAGGTCTGGGGACACAGGGGACACCGTCTTAAAGGGGCCGTGTCCCCAACAAGTCTGGGGACACGGCCTTAAAGGGGCAGTGTCCCAATCTCCCTGATGTCCCAAAAAGGTGTTTAAAGGGCCAGCACCAGTCACATAAAGAGTCCATAAGCCCCAATATGCCCACCGACAGTCTTAAAGGGCCATACACACCAAATAAAAGTGCATACATTTTCACAATCTCCCAGGGGCCATAGTCATGCGGGAGGAGGCTGGCAAACAGGCTTCTCCACAACCCAGGGAAACAGGGCAATTTGCCATTTAAAGGGCCCGTTACAAATAGCAGTTTGTAACAAGGTGTCAATCCATATCTGCCAAGTGACCCGATGTAGGGGGAACAGTCCCTATTCTGCTCTGTGTCAGTGTGTATCATGGTCTCTGAGGACAGGTGTCAATCCATATCTGCCAAGTGACCCTATGTAGGAGGAACAGTCCCTATTCTACTCTGTGTCAGTGTGTATCAGGGATCCTTAGGACAGGTGTCAATCCATATCTGCCAAGTGACCCTATGTAGGGGGACCAGTCTCTATTCTGCTCTGTGTCCGTGTGCATCAGGGCTCTGAGGACAGGTGTCAATCCATATGTCAAGGTGTCAATATGTCATATGTCAGGTGTCAATCCATATTGATTATGATTTAGGAATGTTAGGTGATTTCTGCCCTTTATGGATTAAAACCAGACTCTGTATCAACTGTGTAATTTTCCATGGGAGTTTTGCCATGGATCCCCCTCCGGCATGCCACATTCCAGGTGTTAGTCCCCTTGAAACAACTTTTCCATCCCTATTGTGGCCAGAAAGAGTCCCTGTGTGTTTTAAAATTCGCCTCCCCATTGAAGTCAATGGCGTTTCGGGTGGTTCGCCGGTTCGCGAACATTTGCGGAAGTTCGCGTTCGCCGTTCGCGAACCGAAAATTTCGGGTTCGCGACATCACTACTTCCAATGTGCCATTCATTTTTAAAGAAGATGAAGTTCCCAGCATCCCAGTCTATCACATCATATATCACTGGAAAGCACAGGATGTCCCCTTTGCAATACAGCAGGTATTTGAGCAGTAGCTCAAAAGAATAAACATAGATGCATGTGAACGTATGACTGTCCAGCACAGAGGACAAAAGTTAATGTGTGGGAATCAAGTGGTTAAATAAGAGAAAGGGCTGGAATGCTGGCACAAACGTTTTTAATACTATTGTCTATATCTGCTCAATATCCTCCTGCAGATGTATCATTTAAAAAAAGTGGTCACATACTAGAATATTTATGAGAGTGAAGGTATTCATAACTACATGGTTAAGTCTGATATTTTATTAGATATCTCAGTTGAAATTATTTGGTTACAATCACCTAAATGCATTGTGGCCTGGGTTCATAACAAGTTATTCAAGACTAGCTGAATATGATATAACAATATAGCAATGGCCTTCAATGTGTTAATAATATTATTGAGAACTGCGCCTGGGGTCCTCTATACAGCAAGTAGTCCAATTGATTTATTTAGTGACTGTTTAAGAAAAGTTTAAAAATGCACTCCTGGCCTAATCATTATTAATCACAGATAATTGAGAGAGATTCCATTTTTTATTTATTTATTTATTTTATTAGTTATTATCATGGGTTGATTCTTTGTTTAATAGTAAATATAGTTCTTCATTTGAATTGAAGAAAGCACATTGCCCCAAATTTTGAAAGGTAACTTAAGATCTGAAAAAAAATGAAACCTGTTTCAAAATATTTTTACTAGCTACAGAAATACTTTTTTTTTTTTTTTTAAATCATTCTTTGCATGCTTCAGTTTTGTGCTAACAATTTTTATCAGTTATATAGACGGATTACTTTGAATAGCTATGAATATATTTTCAATTCTCTCCAAGCTTCACATTCACATTCTTCTTTTAATAATTCTCTATGCTTGACTGTGAAATTTCTGGTATATCCCCTGCTAACTGCCTTTGAAGTTTTACTGAGTACTTGGCCACTTGAGCTTTCAGTATTATAAGTCATAAAGAGCTACCACTGTTGTGTAATTATTTTTTATAATTCTTAATTTGCAGCCACATTTTCGTGGGAGCATCACCAATATTGTGCTGCAAAGTTCGGTTTACAGTGATCAATGCATCTAAAATCAGTATTAGGTTGTGAAAAACAAAAAGTTACAAATTTAA
The DNA here is from genome assembly GCA_933207985.1 of Pelobates cultripes. Lineage (NCBI taxonomy): Eukaryota > Metazoa > Chordata > Amphibia > Anura > Pelobatidae > Pelobates > Pelobates cultripes. Next base: position 167,750,124 of record OW240915.1, on the reverse strand, counting down.
TTAAGCAAAATGTGAATCATTTTGATGTGATCACAAAGCACTATTGGAAATTCAAATGTACATACTTTTATATAATGCGTAACTTTTGTTCAATTCTCTTTTCTTCACATTTCTTGGCCCATAAAACAAAATATAAAATTCCTATACATTCATTTAATAGAAATAAATTCACAGTGTGCAATATATTATTTGTATATAAGTGGAAGAGCAAGGAACTTATTCATGTATGCTTGATAATGCACGCTAGTTTATTGACTTTAATGTGTCTTAAATTGTTCAAAGTAATCTTCTTTTATAAAAAATACATCTATATTTAATATATTATATTGGTAAATTGTATGTGTTAATTATTTTTATGGCATCTCTTTTATGTTGGATGAAACACTTTGATAATGTAGATCAGTCATTTAGTAAAATAAATTCTATTTATAAGAAAAACAAACAATCACACCATTTAGTAGAATTATGCCAAGTCAATTGTTTAATACCTTAAACATCAAAACATGTTAAAGCCATCCTTAAAATGAATACCTAACTAAAAAAGACATAAACAGGTTACTTTACCAGAATATAACATCTATACATTTGCTGTTGTGGCAAAGGGACACCACAATACTATTTACTTGGAATGTGCATTTGGTTTAAATGATTTACAATTCATCTTAATTTTGGCCAATTGGTGAGTTGTCTGAATTCCATGACTCTGAAGCACCTTATGGATTATAGGGGGAAAAAATGACTCAGACAATGGCCAGTTAGGTTAGCTTGCTTAGTCTTCCTTCCGTTTCTCCAAAAAATATGATTAACGGGTAGGGGACAGGCTCTAATTCAAATCAAATAAATAAATAAAATGAAATGTAAAAAATAATACATTGTAAATAATAAATACATAATAAAGAATGAAACCAATGATCAGCTGGAAAAATGGAACTGAATTCTTAAAGTAACTGTTTAGATAGAATTTGTATTGCAAAATACCATATTCTATTCAGTCAAAATGTGGTTGACTGTATTCCAACAGAAATTAACTTCATTAAAAGGGTGTGAAAATTAATCTATCTATACCGCTCTCGCTCTTTCTCTTTCTCTGTCTATGAATATATTCATAGTGCAAGTCCTTGCACTCTTGCTATCAACAATGCGCAAGGTGCTAGTCTATGGCATTTATACACAATGTACATAAAGATTTGGCTGCACTCACGGTCTTCTTATTGTCAAGTTTATTCCTTTATTCATCCATTAAAAATGAAATCCATCCTGCGGTGTGGTAACAGGTACAAATTAGATGAGGACAACGTTTCAGTCCCACATAGGAAATTTCCTCAGGACCATCTACTGATCCAGAGGAAAGATTTAGCTGCATTTTACACACTGACATGTGTATCTATTATTTGTAATGGTCTTAATAACCCTATTAAGAGACATACATTTCGTAGATGGACTAATTTGAGTAAGTGGATGGATTTATTGCAAGAAGCTTATATCACACAATCCAAATCCTTTCCTCTCCTGCGCCGACAGTTCAGACACTGCTTTCAGGCCAACTAAGATTGATTACTGATAAGGTTAATGGGGTTGTTATTTATTTACATATATAATGCAGGGGTTTTACATCACCCTCATAGGTCATATTGGACCTAATAGATACACATAAATACAGGCCTACGCCCCAAATGCCTCAGAACCTACCTTCTGGGATATACAATCCTTTGCACCCATTAATTCAACCTCCTACCATGCGAACAGACAAACTTCTATACTCTTTCGCCTAGAAACTTGACCTTCTGGACATTTGAAGGGTTCAGCATGTTACTGAAACCTTTAATCAAATTAACCTCCTACCATGCAAACAGACAAACTTCTATACTTTCACCTAGAAACTTGACCTTCATGACATTTGGAGAGTTCAGCATGTTACTGAAACAGACTTTACACTTTTTTCTTATCCTCAACAATCATACTCACCATAGATCTATTTTTTATTTCACCTGCTTTGCAACCTCTGGTTAGGTTTTTCTATATTGGCAGCATTTCCTGGCCTGTTACAATCTCCATTACCTTGGTACCTTCCCATATCTCTTGTCCTTGGTCCTAGCGACGCAACTCTACATTGTAACACAAACCTTCAAACATGCACTAAAAATCCACAATGATATTTCTGAATATTTTACTTTGAAATCCGGCTCTGTTACTTCCCCTGCCACTTTATAGGTTGCCCACAAGATGGTAATTAGAGGAAAAATCATTACAATAGCATCAGCTCAAAGAAAAGTGGTTAATCAAAATGTACACCCTATTTAAGGCTATCTGACCTCTGGAACATAGGTGTACAAGTAATCTTACTCCAGTATTAACCTTGCAGATATTATCTCATCAAAAGACTCTATGACATTTGATGAAGATATAATCTACTAATGCCCTCTAATTGACCAAACAAACCTTTTTTTGAAAACTCTAATAAAGCTGACATCTTATTAGCCGAGAAACAAATTAAATCCTAACAAATTAACCAGAATAAAACTTCATCCAATATCTCTGACCAATATATACTCTCAAATAAACAAGTCTTTCTAAACTTACGTTAAAATTCTTTATAACCACTCTCACTAAATAAGGGAACTTCCACTAACATTTATGTCTCACAAAGAGGATTTCCTGGCCAGGATATTGCTCACCTTTCTCACAATGGAAACAACAGAACAGCTTGCTGCTGATGTAATGATAGATGAGATCAAATCTCTAAAACCAAACAAATGTCTGGGTTTTTGGGCCTTTATTATAAATATATATATCAACGCTATTGCTCCTCCCTCCAAAAAAATCAGTTAGTATATTGCAAACATATATAAATTCAAAATAGATTAATATCTGTAGAGTATAAATTGAGCCTAAAGGTAAATAAATAACTAAAACACAAAAACAAAAAAGGTGTAGTGCTACATACAGATGCGAGAGTTAGTTGAAACAGTCCATTAATAACTGCAGGATGGATATATTTTATCTGGGGTGTGCCTACAAAATATATTAAATACTCCAATAGTGTGATACTGTAGTTTGTTAAATATCACTATATATGTTTTTTGAAAATACACTCACATTCTCCTGAGCTATACACCATGCTCAGGGATAAACGCATGCAGGTCCATAAAGGCGACCTTCCCCTTCTTCTGGTTTGGTGGTCCTGTGTAATATATTCTAGGACTCAAACAGAAATGAATATATGGTGCAGTATATCCAATAACCAGTGATCTAATATAAAATAGTAAACAATCTACTCACAAAGGTGGAGCCTCTATATCGGCTCTGTCACAGCATGTTGTGTAGTTGAAGACTACACTCCTATATGCAGGAACCAACAACCCAATCTTGGTGTTATAACAGCTATTACTTTAAAATTGATATACATCTGTAATATTATAATACACAAAAAGTAGCTGGAGCAAGTGACAATAATAATAAAATGTACTTCCCTCTCTTCTACCTTTCTTGCTGTAAAAGATAGAGAGGTACAAAATAGTGCAGATATTTCTGATACACAATATATATAAAAAAAAAAACAAATCTTATGCACTCACAATGGAAGAGCCATAGATAAGAACCTGGCTCTGGTGTGGATCTCCTCTGGGATCTTAATAGGGTGATCCCCAAACCTCTTTGATGATACTTGTTGAAGTATAGCTTCTTCTTCCTTTTTCTTTCAATACCAGGCAATGGAGATAGAATATATTCCAGGGAAAAAATATTTATTTGTAAAAAATTATAAAATCAATATAAATGGTATAAATATAAAGGGTAAGACCTCCCAGTGTCTAGTAAACTTGCCAAAATGCGTTTCTCCGGTATGTGGCTTCCTCAGTTGGCATAAGGTGGTAATGTTCTCTAAGTTCTTAAATATTTAAAAATCGCGGGTAATTTTCTTCCAGTGGAACGCATCTATGCGTTCCACCGCCTCCTTCCGGTTTCCGGAATGTCTCCGTCACTTCCGGTTTCGCCGAAAATGCAAAGCGTTTGATGGAACGCATCGAAATCTTCCTATTTCCGGCGGAATTACATCATCTCCGGTTTGATCGAGCTGTATGTGAGGAGGCATCCTCTTGATTCAAACGTCCTTGGAACGCATATGCGTTCCAATATTATATATAATATATGTGTCAGTTCCCAAGATTATTAACAGTGTTATTAAAAGTGCTGCAAGTAATATCATTAAAGTGCTATAGCAAAAAAACATGTTTATCACAATAGTATAAAATAAATGGGGTTTAGGCATATGTGGAACAATCAATGAGCAAGCATTAAGGGAACAATAAATTTGTCAGTCCCAAAGTTATTTGCAGTATCATTTAAAGTGCTACAAAATAGAGTCATAAAGTGCTTTAGCAGTAAATTTATATATCACAAAATAATTAAGTAGAAACATGTATGAAACAATCAATAAGTAGAAAAGAATCACATCGAAATAAAGATAAAAAAAGATAAAATCACATCAAAAGATAAATTTGCCCCAATAGTATAAATCTAAAATAAAATGTAAATATGGTAAAATGGTCTCTGAAAATATGGGGAGAGAAGAAAAAAAAAAAAAAAACCTAATATTGCATTAATAATTAGACTAAAAAATGGCACAGCTCGAAATCTTGGTTTAAACCATGGGGAATTAAAGTTTTAAAATTATAAATACACTTCATTTCTTCTTCTCCTATCTTTCTATTAAAATCACCTCCTCTCCAATCCTTTTGTACAAGTTTAACTGCACAAAAAAATATGTTTTTAGGATCACTGTTATGATGTGTTTTAAAGTGGTTAGAAACACTATGTGTTTCTACTCCTTTCTTTATATTTCTTACGTGTTCTGAAATTCTAATGTTTAAACATCTCGTGGTTCATCCTACATAAATAAGGTCACAGGGGCACTTTAAAATATAAATTACATTTTTTGAAAAGCAGGTTAGTTGGTCCCTGATGTGAAATGTTTTATCATTCTGATAATTAAAAGATAAGATATGTCTTTTTTTCTGGCATGTAGTTCTGCAGGCTAAACAAGAGCCGCAACCATAAAAACCTTTACTTTTATTTAAAAAATGATCTTTCTGTTTAGTTTTAAAACTGCTGTTCACTAAAATTTGTTTCATATTTTTACAGCCCCTATATACTATTTTAGGTTCTGGAGGTATTATTTGCTTTAAGATAGGGTCTTCTTGCAGAATTGGCCAATATTTTTTAATTATTTTCCTAATTTTTCCATTGTTTCCACTATGGTTGCATATGAAGGGTATATTCGTGTTATTTTTATTTGTATTTTTTGTTTTTGTTCCTTTATGGTTTATCAGATCTTTTCTTCTCATCTTTTTAACTTGTTCTAAGGTTGTTGAGAGGTCTTCTTCATCATAACCTCTTTGTAGAAATTGTTGTTTTATTACGTCTGCTTGTGTTACATAATCCGAGTCTTGTGTGCAGTTTCTTCTAAGCCTTAAAAATTGGCTTTTTGGGGCATTCTTCAACCATGGTGGATAATGACAGCTTTTTTTCTCGATATAGCTGTTGGCATCTACCTCTTTGAAGTGGTTTCTAGTATGAATTCTTGATTCTGCAATAAAAATTTCTAAATCTAAAAAGTCAATATGGTGAGTACTATATGTGGAGGTTAAAACAATCCCCCATTCATTATTGTTTAAAAAATTAAGAAAAACCTTCAGACTTTCTTCTCCATCTTTCCATATAAAAAATATATCGTCAATATACCGGCGATAGGTTACCAAGTTCGCCGCATGGTCACTGGGGAATAAAATCCTTTCCTCCCAGTAGGCCATAAACAAATTAGCATAGCTAGGTGCGAACTTGGTACCCATCGCCGTACCTGTGATTTGCATAAAAAATGAATCCTTAAACCAAAAAAAGTTATTGGTTAAAATTAATAAAATGCCTTCCAATATAAAATCTATTTGTGTATCTTTAAAATTAAATTTCTTTAAAAAATATTTTGTTGCTTCTATCCCTATTTTGTGGGGTATGATGCTATATAAGGATCCAACATCACAAGTGACTAGCAGGTAGTGGTCTTGCCATTCTATTCCTTCTAGAATTTGAAGTATATGAATAGTATCTTTAAGATACGCAGAGTTTTTTTCCACTATTGGTTGTAAGAGACGATCTATATATTCTGAAGTTCTTGAAGATATAGAATCGATTCCTGATATGATGGGTCTTCCTGGAGGATTATCTTTATTTTTGTGTACTTTGGGTAAATAGTAAAATACCGGAATTTTAGGATGTGGGATTTGTAGATATTTTCTTTCTTCTTCTTTCAGGATTCCAAGGTCACAACCTCTTTCTATATAATTGTTAAACTTTGTTTGGACTTCTATACTAGGGTTATTAGTTACTTTTTTATAGGTATTGGTATCTAGAAGAATCCTTTCTGCTTCTATAATATAATTTTCTGTTTTCAAAATCACAATCCCACCACCCTTATCTGCTGGTTTCACGATTAGATCATCCTTCTTTTTCAAATCCGTTACTGCTTGCTGTTCAGTTACGGATAAGTTTTTTTGAAATTTATTTATCTTTTTAATTCTGTGAGCTTCCTTCATGATCATTATTTCAAACGTTTTCATTTCATCCGAAATCATAAATTTCGGAAAAAATTGTGATTTTTGTTTTAGATCCGTTTGTATAAATTCTATAACACTGTCTTCTTTATCAGTCCTAATTTCTTTATTATAAAAAAATTTCTTTAAAGATAATTGTCTTATAAATCTATTTACATCTATAAAAAAATTAAATTCATTAAAATCCACTGTTGGGGCAAATTTTAGACCTTTTTGTAATATATTGACGTGATCCTCCTTTAATGGATTTCCCGTTAAATTAAAAATTCCTTCCGTACCTAATTCCTTCCTCTTTTCTCTCTGTTTAACGGTTCGTCTTCTTCTATTTACCTATATAACCTATATAGATTTAGCGCCAGTATATAGTCTTCATTTTTTTGTAAATAAATAACTACTTTCCTTTTTGAAGGCACAGTGATTGAATCATATATAAAGGTTAAATTTGAGTATGCAACTGAACAAACATGGAACATGTATTTACTGGAAAATAAACAACTGCTCTAAAAATACTTTATCAAGCAAGATATAAAAATAGATCATATAGAGTCTAATTATTCACTTTAGAAAAAAATTACCTTTTATTATAAATAAAACAACCATATATCCCATATATTTAGGGAAAAATATTAATGTTGTATATCGATTCCTGTTCACAGATACCTAAAATGTATTTGTATGTATTTTATAAATCTTTTACAATTAGTTTTATTTAAATTATAGTCAAATATTATTTTTAATAAATGTAACAAATTCAAATATATATATATATATATATATATATTGATTAATTACTACTAATTAACAATTAACTAACAATGAAAAATCTGTTTGATTACATTATTGTTCATCACAATATTGTAAATCATATTACTATTGTTCACTGTAGTGTTCATCATAGAACTGTTCAGAATTATTAAGCATCGGCTGGTTAATTGTAGGCATGATTAGACACATTAACCATGATTCTTTTTTATAGGTTTCTGATTGTCATTTAACAAATTCTTCAAAGAGTGCTGATCTCTTCAAAATGTTTTATATTTTTTTTTTAAATGGACATGTATCAAACACAGCTTACTCCTTCCTCCAGTCTCTCTGTGTAGTTCATCATGTTTGTGTCTACACATCATTTGTTTCCTAAATAAGGTTTTCAAATTAGGTAGTAATTATATTTTTAGTAAAATTGATATGTCCATTAAAATGTATTGATATAGCATATTTTAGTATATGATATAGAAAGTATTTTTTTGTTGATAGATAGAGATATAATTCAAAATAAGCAAAGCAGTATTTAATAAGCTTCCATTTGAATGCCCAATTTCTCTGTTAAAACAATTAACAATAATTGTTAATAATTAAGTAGTGTTTTTCATGTCTTCACATTAAATGTATCTTTTCAAGCCTGGACTGTTATAGTCTGAGTAACCAATAATTATATTCCATAAGCAGTGTCACTGTATATGTACCTTTTTAAATATGGGTCATTGGTCTATGAAAGAACCAAAACCACCTATCAGACTGCAACCAAAAACAAGACCTTTATATGCTTATGAGCAAAATATATCTGACAATTTTAGGTCAAAACCATACCAAGCCTACTGACACTAACAATGTACCACATTAACACTGAGTTATTGTTCATGGTTATTGTCAATAGTTATTGTTTATGCAGAGTGTACTATTTTCTTTTAATATGTGCAACAATGACACCAGAAATACAAAATACACAACAAGAAAGTAGCACAAACGATACACACAGCATATTCCCATGTCCTCAAAGGAATCTCACACACGTAACAGTACTGTCACATAACAAAGCCTGCACACATGATATTGAAGGAACGCATTATATAGCAAAGGCATGTACAGACACATGACACTTCATTGATAAATGACAGAGTAAGAATACATAACGCTTCCCCAACACATAACACTATATACACATAGCTACATAACTGTGAACCGTCTACAGATACGATATGCTGCACAACACAGAACACAGATATAATAAATAAATAAATTCTAGAAACACCAAGATGAGAGTGCACATGGTACAACATTATTGGACGAACATACAATGCATATTTTACACTCCCTGCTAGAAGTGTTTATAAGCAACAAATGCATCACTGATGTGTATCCAAGGCTTATATCACATCTGCTATATGACACACAAATCTGCACTTCATGGTCTATATAGTGTCACAGAGTGTCTGGAAGGGTAGTGGAGGGAAGTTATTTAGGACCCAGAATCCTTCACTCAGTCTCCACTCAGCTCTCTCTCCTATATTAATTAGCAGCAGGCAAATTCTCAGGATGGTGACTCCTGATAAAAGTGTTTTGTTTGAACTGCTGAGGTCAGGGATAGTTAGGATCGCTTCATGTTTAAGCTTTTGTTTGTAGTACTTTTCAATCACCTGTGCATGTGGGGCATTTGTTTATTTATTAAATGAAACTCTTTCTTTCTGCAATTTCAAGTTTGTGGCTGTTTATACCCTAGAGGACAATGTTGTATTGGCTGGAAACCTGTATCTGGTATGGTTGCTATATCACAATAGTAACAAGCAATACGTTTACGGTATATGTAGAGTACAGTGATAATAGTAGCACAAAGCCAAATGGAAAAAAAGAATATAGAAAAAATGAAATTACTCTTTAGACAATTTGGTACATGTGTTTAACCCCTTAAGGACTGAGCCAGTTGTACACGTTGTGATCAAAACAAAACATAAACAAAAACTGGAATTTGCGCTATATGTCTGTTCAACTGTAATTCACCTCTTTCATATTAAGTGCACCGACACTTAGAATATATAACTTTTTATTCAGGAGAAACAGGGCTATCATTTCTCATGAACTATTCATATATGATGCATAATTCATTATGAATAAAATCTAAAAAAATGTGTGAGAAATTAAGATTTTGTTTAATTGTTTTAGTTCTGTGAGGCATTTTAACTCTGAATGTCATCATACTGTTTGCTTTTACTGCAATACAATGCATATATTTGTATTCACAAAGTCTCACGAGTAAAACAGTACCTCCTATGTACAGGTTTTTGGGTGTTTTGAAAAGTTACAGGGTCAAATAAAGCATGTTTTATTTTTTAGTTTATACACATTAAAATTTGCCAGGCTGGTTATGTTGCCTTTAATACTGTATTGTAGTTCAGAAAAATATATCACAATGATGATATTGTCAGAGAAAGTTTTTTTGCATTTTTGTTTTCAAATGGCACATTCACTGATGATATCATTGTTGTGTTATACTGTTTTGAAACACTAATATTTATGCACTGTGAATGTTTACATGGTGTGTTCAATAAAAACATGACAACATTTCATTCTTTGTGTGTTATTAGATTTAGCAGACTGTGATTGTCTATTGTTGTGATTTAGATGATGATCAGATCACATTTTATGATCAATTTGTGCAGAAATCCATATCATTCCAAAGAGTTCACATACTTTTTCTTGCAACTGTAATATATATATATATATATATATATATAAGATGTATATGCATATTATATATAGATATAATATATGTATATAGTTATTTTTATTTTTTATTTAGTAATCATTATTTTTTTTATTTTTCAGCAGCAGGGAGACTGCCTGACAGCCCAGGCAGTCCCCCGGCAGGCAGATGCATGGACACCTATTGCAGCCATGTGACCGCTTTTTCGGAGTGATCACATGGCCCACAAGGGCCTAATTTGCATAGGGGAGGACTGTCTGGGCTGTAAGACAGTCCCCCCAGATCGGGATCAATGCCAATCTCCGGAGAGGGAACGGCAGGGATTGGGTAAGTGCATAGGACAGCTGGGACATTCTATGCCGGCGTTTAGACTCTGTTCCTTAACTACGACATAGAACGCCCACCATCCTTAAGGGGTTAACCACTTTACTACCAAGCAATTTTGAAAGAAAAAAAAATAACTTGCACCAGAATCAGAGTATTTTGGGTGTCCTGGAAATTAATGTTTAAATGCATTTTGCATTTCAGTATGAATAGGCAGAACATTATTTAATGGAAATAAAGCTGAAAATTTTGGTTGGACCCAAAAACATTGAAATAATCTTATATCAAATAATATACCTGTATACATCGGCTTCCAATCTTCCAGTATCCATACTGAGCATTGTTTTTATTATTAGGTAGAAAATTACTGATCAACAAGGAAACAATAACATCTAATAACTGACCAATCACCTGCCTCCCCACAATATAGAAGGTCCTGTCAGGCACCATAGCTTTCAAGATTGATAGGGATATGAGTCAATACATGAGAAATACTCATAAGGGGATTGAAAACAACACCATAAGCTCAAAATACCAGTTGCTGGTAGACCAAGCAGTCACATTGGATTCCAAGACCAGACAGGCTAATATAACCCTGTTTTACTACACTGAAGCTTATTATATATTGCTACACATAGGAATACTAGAATGCTTGGCTCTACATAAGATGCTAAGAGCCCTCACAAAGAGCTCAATGGACAAGTGGAGAATTAATCTAGATAACAATTCCAGGGCAATTACACACAAGTTTACATCAAATGTGACATATATCATGGTAATCTGCTACTCCCAATGCTGTTCTACATATGCCAAGGCATAGGCCTCAACTCCCTCAGTCAGAACTTTATGAAAAGTGGATACAGATAGAGGTTGAAAGTGAAATTACCATCAGCCACCTAATCTACTCCTCTGGATGACAACAGTAAGCAGGATATTGACTAACTAATCCACGTAGCTAGAATATGCAGGATATCCAAATGTCATTTTGTGGGCAAATTATAGCAAAAAGAAGTAGGCTAAATAGTAGATGTAAAGAACAGCTACCAGGAGATGCAAGCAAAATAACTACACCTATTTACTTCCAGAGGGTAAGGCAGGTCCTGAAGTTCCCATTTAATGGAAAGAATAACATCCATGCCATAAAGACATGTGCCCTGCCAGTCATCAGGTAGCCAGATAAATTAATAACCCTCATTGAGACAGAAAGTAGAGGATGCCTGAGATAGCAACAGATAGAGGATGCAGAAAAGGATGAGGTTCCATGGCAAGACAAACCAATGCATTGGATGTACCACCAGCAGATAGTGCACTCAGCACCAAATAAATAAAAGTGGAGAGTATACCACACCAAACAGGAGCCAAGGTGCCAACAAAAGGCCTCCAAGTTAATCCAGCACATTGCTGGGTGCAAGATGTTAGCAGGAACTGTATACACTGCAACGCACAATGAAGTGGCTGGGATTGTGAATCAAAACATCTACACAGATTATGGTCTGGACCAGCCTAATTCTAGTTGTGATATACCACAAAGGGTAGTTGGAGAAAGATGGCGCTAAGATCTTGTAAGACTCCAAACAAAATACTAGCTCTGCCTAAGGCTGGTAGTAGTGAAGGAAATAGCCCCGATAGTCAGTTGTGACTACTGTGCAGAATCAGATACAGTACTAGTGGGCTGGCTGCTTGCCCCAGTACTTTATTTTCTGCTTCTTTCCTCAGTAATTCAGACTTGTGGTATCTTTGCAGATGTTACTTTAACCCTGTAACGTTCCAAAACTCCATAAAACCTGTATATGGGGCAGGGCTGGACTGGAAAAAAAAAATCAGCGAGTGCTTTAAAGGCAGCTCAGCCCTGTTGGAGGGGGCGGAGACAGAAAGTGGGCATTTCATGTCATCAATAATGACATACACGCCACCACAAAGTGAGTATGCTAGTCTGCTGTCCCTGAAAAGCACTTGCATGGGACCAATGTCCTGTGTTTATTTTACATGTGTGTGAGTGTAAAGTAGTGTGCAGGGTGTACTATGTATGGTTAGGGACTGTAGTATTTATATGTTTCCACTGGATGTAAAGTGTGCGCATCTAGGGGCTGTAGAAATTGTGTCTGTGTGTGTCTGTCTAGCAGATGTAGAAAGCGAGAAAGCATTTGTCTATTTGTAGTACTACTAGAGGGTCTAGTGTGTATGTATGTGTATTGGGACTGTTGTGTGAGTGTGGGTGTATCTAGGGGCTTTAGCATTCTGTAATGTGCGTTTTTATGTATAGGGGCTGTAGTTTGTTTGAATATGGTAGTTTGTTCTTCAGAATACTTTGTGTTTGATTATGGCTGAAGTGTGTGAGTCTAGGGGCTATAGAAAGTGTTTGTGAGTCTAGAGGGTATAATGTATGTGATTGTCTATGTTGTGTAGTGTGTGTCTAGTGAATGTGTGTGCATCTGGGGCTGTAGTGTGCGTATACGTGTATCTAATGATTATGTATATGGACTGTAGTGTGTGTATATTAATATAACCTGTAGTGTATATTTGGGGCTACAGTGAGTTTGCATTGGGGCTGCTGCTGTGTGTGTATAAGGATCTTAAGTATTTATTTATGGGACTGTTGTGTAGTGGCCATAGGGGTTCAGGCTGTATAGGGAAAACAAATATTAAAACTAAAAAAATCAAATCATTAAAAAAATAAAAAATATGTTTATGAATGCAAAGACTATTAGCACAACATATTTATTACACTGCCCTCCCTCCTCCCAATTTAATACACTGACCTTATCCCCCTTCCCTCCCCCAATTTAATACACTTTCTCCCCCTACCCCAATTTAATACACTGCCTTTCCCTCCCCTAATTTAATACACTTCCCCCACCCCAATTTAAAATACTGCCCTCCCATACCTTCTCCCCAAATTTAGTACACTCCCCTCCTCCACCAATTCAATACACTGCTTTCCCTCCCCTGCTCCTTAATTCAAAACCCTCTCATCTCCCCTAATTTAATATCACCCCCTCTCCCTCCCCGCAATTGAATACACTACCAGAAGGTCCCCCAACCCCCTTTTACCATACCTTAAGATGAGCCGTCCTCCAGTTCCACAATCTTTTCTGCTCAAGCAGGCCACATGCTCCTTTGGTACTGTGAGCAGGAGGAAGGGGGAGTGACTGGCCTGGCCTTCAGGCATCCTGCCACTCTGCACACTGCAGTGCTGCTGCCACGCAGTTGCCGGATATGACTGCATATGCTGTATGCACACATCCGGCAGCCGTTGCGGACAAAAGCATTGAGCTCTTGCGGCAGCATTTGGTTGCATGTGCACACGATCGGTCGGGGTTGATTTCAGCTGCAGCACACAGCGGCCCCAGGGTAGGTGGCCTACCAGTAAATTTCCCAGTCCAGCCCTAATATGGGGGGGTACTTCTGCACTTGTGAAACATTGCTGAATACAAATATTTGCATTTTATTGCAGTAAAAGCTAATAGTATAATGAGATTGGATGTGTAATGAAAGCCCTGTCTCTTCTGAAAAAAAAATATATATAATAAGTGTGGGTTCACTTAATATGAAAAAGTTAAATTATGGTTGAACAGACATATAGAGCAAATTCTAGATTTTGTCTTGATCAGAGCTTGTACAATTGCCTTGGTCCTTAAGGGGTTAAGGGGTTAAGTAACAAAAAAAAATAAAACAAAAACACAAACAGATTCTATTTTTTTTGTTGCTATTTGACAATTTGTTTTGTTTTTTGGGGGGTACAGAAAGGAAAAGGGGAATAAAGAGAGGCAATGAGCGTTTACACATATTTCAAGTTAATTCTTCGGGACTTCGTCCTTCTTGGTCTTAGATTTACCAATACCATTACCATTTTGCCTGTATCCTTCTCACATCTTGAGCATCTATTTGGCATGCCAGGGTACATCTTTGCCAGTTGAGCCGGCACCATGTACTAATGGAAATAAATCTTTCGCATAAGCTCTAGGTGGGATGTGCATAGAGTTTTACCCTTGTGTGCCTTCAGTGCTACTTGCCATGTCTGCTGAATATACTGTATTTGCCACAAGTTTTGGAATTTGCTAGTGTCTCTGTCTCCAGGTTTGTTTAAGAGTTTGTATATCTTAGAAAAATGTTTTGTGGGTATAGCCGGGGCTTAACATATTGTTTCAAATATTTTTAGTGGGTCCGGGTCAGTGTCTGCTCTATATGAGTCTCCTAGTAGAGACTTAATCTGTAGATAGGAGAATAGCGCTCTGTGTGGTAAATTAAATTTATTTTGAAGCTCTGGAAATGGCAGAATATGTGTTCCCTGACATAATTGATGTAACTTTGAGATTCGGTTATTTTTAAATAATACATACAATCAATGTGTTAGTATACTAACAATGGTCTCTAGATAAATTACTCGGAAACATTATTAAAGATATTGTTTCATTTGGAAAGCTTATTAAATCGAAGGTATTAACCCCTTCACTATACAAATATGTATTCCTAACACTATAGTTTTTGACTATGTTTTAGAGTCCCCGGTCCCCCTTAATGCAGAGTGTGGAGACACAATTCTCTAAGAAGAAGGCATTTTTCAGTCCTAGCACTGCAGAGGCATGCTGTAGACACCAAAACCACTACATAAAGCTGTAGTGGTTCTGGTGACTTTAGTGTCCTTGTAAGCTAAACTTGTAGTGTCCCTTGATTAATTTAGTACTCATCATATAAAAACACACATGTTCTAGAACTGATATTTATTTAAAACTTATTTATACGGCGTTCAAACTAAACATTGTAACACAAAATAAAACTGAATTTTTAGCAGATGTTAAATATTTGAACTAAAACATAGTCAGTTACTGTCTGTATTTTCACACGATTTCAAAATAGCTTCACATTTCTTGTTGTTTGTTTGGGCCTAAAGCCAAACTTGTCTTTTTAGATATTTGTTTCTCCTCCACAGTTTTTGTATGTTTTGGAATATTTCATTTTATTTGTTCTTTTATTGACCTATTTCTGTACTTGATTCAACCCTTTGAATTTGTTGAATTCCCCCACAGGGTCGTTTTTTTTTCAAAGAGGTAGCAGCTGTATCTTGCCATTATGTCGAGAGAAATAGATAATTCCAACCTTTACAGGCCAGAAAAATAATAATTTCTGAAGTTTGATGCAACATAGTAAACTTTATTTCTATATTTATAGCATACAATGCTGTGTGTTAGTTTGTGTTCATAATATTACCATAAAAAAATAATAGTTATTTTAATAAAAAGTTATATGTATAACATGTATATGCTCTAACAATGTTAGGCATGACATCATATATCCTAAGGAGCTACATTTAAATGGTCATTGTGCATTCTATTTTCCAGATACGTATGAAGTAGGTTGGGCGAACACTGTCACTATACCAGCTTACCCTCATTCTGTGACTCTAATGTTTATGCAACACCTAATCCATGTGATGGTCCAGTTCCACCCATGCTGTACATCAAGGGTACCCAAAAGGTAGATCCCCAGATGTTGTAGAACTGCAACTATCATGATGCTTTACATGCCTTTAGAATGCTTTTAGTATGACAAAGCATCATGGAAACTGTAGTTTTAAAACATCTGGGGATCTACCTTGCTGTGCATAAAAAGTGCTCAGATCATGACATTATCGACACTGCATTTGAGTTGTGCTGTTGTCCATTATGGAAGCTGTAGACAATGTCTGAGGAAAAAAAGATGATAGTTTGTATATTTCATTCAGTTCACATGAAAGTCGTAAAATGGATTGAAGACTGGACTTTTGCGATTTGCTCTCTAACTGACCCCACTATCAACATTTTATATATCCATAATGCTTTATTTAAAAACATTTATATTCCTTAGAACCTTCTAAACTAAAAACGTATTTATGCTGCTACCCATTAATTATTTATATATATATATATATATATATATATATATATATATATAAATAAAATACACAATCCATCACACCCGCTTATTCACTAAACAATGATTTTCAAATCTCACAGACTGTAGCAGTTTTATTTCAAAACACCTCACCTAGGCACAAATTAATTGGGGTTTAGATACATTATATGATCATATATTGCATAAGCCTGCCACATCATCATTTTACCCCATTCTTGGCAGGTCCTACTCGAGCAGCCCAATGCTTGCTCTTGCGAGATTAATCCACTTACTTGGGAAATACTTCCTTACTGGGAGGGGTGCAAAACCAAGGAGTTGGCCTGGACTCCCAAATATATAAAAGAAACCAAGAGGGCTGCACTCACCTGAACATGCAAACATTATAGGGTGCTGCTGGGGCCAAAATATATTATTTTTTTCCTTGGTGAGGTGTTTTAAAATAAAACTACTACAGTCTGTGAGATGTGAAAATCATTGTTTAGTGAATAAGCGAGTGCGCTGGATTGTGTATTTTGTATGTTGGATATTTTGGCCCCAGCAGCACCCTGTTTTTAATCTTTCAAGATTGTTTTCTTTCAGGAAGTGTTCCAGAGGATTGGAGGAAGGCAGATGTGGTTCCTATATTCAAAAAGGGTTCGAAGTCCTTGCCTGGAAATTATAGACCTGTGAGCTTAGCTTCTGTGGCTGGAAAAGTATTTGAAAGATTATTAAGGGATAATATTCAAGAATTTCTAGAGATGAACATTGTTATCAGCAAAAATCAGCATGGTTTTATGAAGCACAGGTCATGTCAAACTAACTTGATTGCATTCTACGAAGAAGTAAGTAGATGTATAGATCAGAGTGTTGCAGTGGATGTGATCCATTTGGATTTTGCCAAGGCATTTGATACAGTTCCACACAATAGATTAGTGTTCAAACTCAAAGAAATTGGTCTAGATGAAAATGCTTGTTTTTCAGTAGAACATTTGCTTAAAAATAGAGTACAAAGTCATTAATGGTAAATTTTCAAGATGGACAGACCCTTAATGGAAGCAAATTAGGGATAACAACACACGAAAAGGACTTGGGAATTGTTATAGACAACAAACTATGCAACAATGTGCAATGTCAATCAGCACTGGGTAAGGCCAGTAATGAAAAAGCATGAAAAAGGGCATTGATTCTCGGGATGAGAATATCATTTTGCCTCTTTATAAATCACTGGTAAGACCACATATTGAATGTGCTGTGCAATTTTGGGCACCTGCTCTAAAGAAGGATATTATGGAACTAGACAAAGTGCAGAGGTGGGCTACAAAATTAATAAAAGGAGTGGAACATATCAGCTATGAAGAAAGGTTAACAAATTTAAACCCATTTAGTTTAGAAAAACATCACCTGAGAGGGGATATGATAACATTATACAAATATATATTCTGGGCCAATACAAACCATTGTGTGGAAATCTAATCACAAACCGGACTTTACATAGGATACAAGGTCATGCGTTTAGACTGGAAGAAAGAAGATTTCGTCTAAGGCAAAGATTTTTTTTTTTACTGTAAGAACAATAAGGATGTGGAATTCTCGGCATGAAGAAGTGGTTTTATCAGAGTCCATCCAGGTGTTCAAACAGCAATTAGATGCATACTTGCAAAAACAGAATATTCAAGGATAGATTTTTTTCAATGTAGGTTAATAACTGCTTGATCCATGGATAAGTCTGACTTCCATTCTGGGGTCAAGAAGAAATTTTTCCTAGTTTGTTGCAAAATTGGTAGTGCTTCAAACAGCCTTATTTTGGATCAACAGCAAAAAATAAATGTGAGGAAGGCTGAACTTTATGGACGCAAGTTTCTTTTCAGCTATGTAACTATGGTGAAATCAATGTGGATTTTTTTTGCTTTGATGTCACTTAAAATTATAATTTATACTCATAAAATTGAAAAAAAAATGAAATAAAAAAAAACTAATATTTTGTTTGATATTTCTGTAGATATCTGAACTTCCCAGTAACATGTATTGCATGGACAATCATTATATTTAGTCTGTTCCACATAGTTCTTCAATGTATAAAGCAGTTGGAGTTATTTAATCCATGAAATCCTGAACAAATCAAATATATCATTGGAGTGTTCAAAAAAATTGAGAACAACATTGCAACTACGTTGTTTTCAAATGAATTTATTGATTTTGTCAAATAAATATATTGCATTCAAGGCAAACTCAACCATAATGTATGGAGAAACATACTGTTTTTTATTTTTAATTGGTGTTAAAAAAAACATGTTATTATGTAATTAGAAACAACCTAAGATGTATTTATGTTAAAATGTATTGTGCAAAAATCTAACCAGTTTCTTGATGTTTACATTTATAAAACAAGACACTTTACTAACCCCTTAAGGAATGAGTCAAATGTACACGTTGTGATCAAAACAAAATGTTAAAAAAAATTGGAATTTGACTATATGTATGTTCAACTTTAATTCACCTCTTTAATATTAAGTGCACCCACACTTATATATCATTGTATTCAGGGGAAACAGGGCTTTCATTTAACATCAAATATTTAGCTATGAAACATAATTTAATATGAATAAAATATATAAAAAAAATGGGAGAAAATAAGAAATTATATTTTTTTAGTTCTACATGACATTTTAACTGTGAATGTCATAATACTGTTTGCTTTTACTGCAATAAAATACAAATATTTGTATTCAGCGATGTCTCACGTGTACAGGTTTTATGGTGTTTTGGGAAGTTGCAGGGTCAAATATAGCACGTTACATTTTTCATTTTTTTCACATTGAAATTTGCCAGATTGGTTACATTGCCTTTGAGGTCGTATGGTAGCCCAGGAATGAGAATTACCCCCATGATGGCATATCATTTGCAATAGTAGACAACCCAAGGTACTGCAAATGGGGTATGTCCTGTCTTTTTTAGTAGCCACTTGGTCACAAATACTGGCCACATTTAGCGTTAATATTTGTTTGTGTGTGAAAAATGAAAAAAACAAATTTGAATGCCAATTTTGGCCAGTGTTTGTGACTAAGTGGCTTCTAAAAAAAGACTGGCAGACTCTACTTATTGCAAACTCTACTTAAAAATCAACTCTATTGTACAGTAGAAAAATGCATCTTTGATCAGACGGAAGTACAGTTTTTGAGGTATAACATCTCTGCCTCTGGGTTCCAGATGGATCCTCATAAACTAGAATCATACTTTATAAGGAAACAACATTATGTAGGGCATTCTGCAGGCTTTTATCTTACAGGTGTACCGCCACGAAAACATTTCAAGGAACATTCTTCATGTAGAAAATATAACCATATAAATAGCTTTCACTTAAACAGAAGAATATCAACATTATTTTAGTCTTTTTTTACTTTACAAGCCCCTCTCCAAGTGGGATTAACCATCTCCAAACCGATGAAGTTAAAACCAGCCAAAGAACCATTTAGGTTTATCTTTTTAAGTCTGTCTGTCTGCCTTACATCCTATGCCCTACAGTGACAAGACACATTTATAGTGGAACAAGTAATAAAAACTTTGACTTCAAATTTTCCTCCTGTTGTATCAGAGGTAGAGGAAACTTTTTTTTAATGCTAATTCCAAATTGGTGTTACGCTCTGGGAACCCAATAGAGTCTGCTACCATGCCTGAAGCAGCATAGAAGGAATCCACAGTCTCTTAGAAGTATTCTAAATCAAATTTCAAAGACTTAACAGAGTAGTGCAAATAGGAATGAGTTTTATTTCGGATCAGGGGAACAAAATTATTTACAAAGTTTTGGTGCCAATCCTTAATCATGTATGCTGATATACACAAGCTTTGCATTTCTCGCACTAAAAACCCCTAATGGTCAATTCTGAAGTCACCCTGTAATACTAGTGATTCCTCCCTCTCAATACAAGATATTCTTCAATTTGTTTCCTTTTTGAAAATCCCATTAGGTTTATAAAGCAAAGTGGGGCCTAAAATCGGGACAGCCAAAACAACATTCCAATTTTTCTTTAAAATAGATTCTATTTCTGTAAACTTTGTATTATACTTGGTGCAAAAAATAATAAAAAAATACTGAATGATTTGAATCAGGCCATACTTTTTTTTTTTTTTTTTTTAAAGAACTTTGTTCTATATAAATTTAAAGCTTGATTAAAGGACTTCTCTAAAAATACATTTCCATATTTCCTTTCACTAAACCTTTCCAGAATGATCTCACTCTGATCCTTTAAATCATTGACATTGGTAAAATTCATTCTAATTCAGCAAAGTTGGTTCTTAAGTCGATTTTCCTACCAGTGCCACTTATGAAAGGTATTTCTATCTATATAACTATTTAAGTCAACTTCCTAAAAAAAACAACTAGTTACTCCTGTCCAAGCCATTTTCTATGGAGTTGTTGACATTACAAACAATTATTTATTGGCTGGGAGCGGAGTCTGCCACACTGCTGCATTGCCAAGCTTTGAGACAGCTCCATCTACACAAAGTTGGAATCCTCTACGATCGGGATAGTGACCTTAAAGAGGTACTTTGTAATTAACCATCAAAAGCAAATATAGCTCCCATGATAGGAAGCCTGGACGTTTCCTTCCAAACAAAACTGGAAGTCCCTGGGAACTGACATCCGCCAGGTGGGAAAAGGGTTACCACCTTAGAAGATGTGTTTGTTTTATATGTATATTGGTTGAAATTATTTTTCTTTTTCTTTCTTTCCTGTTCTCACCCCTACTTACACAAGCGTGCCACCAAAACTCAATGCTGTACCCCTAACCTTTCCCTCTTTTCTCTTTCCCTCTTTTCTCTAATCATACTACCAAAATATTTTGCAGGGCTCACCTCATATTTAATATTTCATTTTTTGTTTCTTTTTAACCCACACGACAAGTGGGGACATAACCTTCCCGACCAAACCTGCGAAGGGGCACTGACCCCCTCAGGCCACATAATAGGCCTCTGCACCCAGATGGCACTATGCCACTTAACATATTTCAACCTGCCCACATAACCTCTACAATTGTATTGAGGATTCCCACCCAAGACGGACCTCGCTAACCCCAATCAATTCCATACACTACAACCAACAATCACAACCCCTCACTCCCACTCAAATTCGAGTCAACTGTGTAACACGTACTGTACAGCGGCAACTGTAACAATTCACAGTGACACATTCTTAGTACCTTGGGACAGTTGCTGTCGATCCCAGTTATCTTGTACAATAACGACAATACAATATATTACACCTAACTAGTGTTATTTATTTTTGTTTTCCTGTAAAGAGTTATTTTTCAGTTTGATTAAATACCCTGATTGGTTATACTCTAGGCTGGTTACAATCCTCCTGGTGTCGGTATGGCCACCTTCCGAGTGATCTCCCTAAATGCAAGGAGTCTAAACCTTCCAGAAAAACATACACAGGTACTATCAGAACTCCACGACTTAAAAGCTGACATTGCATTCCTCCAAGTGACCCATTTCAGAGCAGATGCAACCCCCATACTCCGAAACAAGCACTACCCTAATGGATACTTCAGTAACTATACAAACTCTAAAGCGTGAAGGGTGGCCATATTGATAGCAGCCAGGGTCCCATTTGTCTATAAAATGCATGAACACAATGACTCCGGAAGGTTGTTGATGGTAAAGGGACAGGTATGCCTAATAGAAGACAGGGCAGAATGATTAGTGGAGACATTCACTGAAGGTATCCTTCTCATGGGGGGGGGACTTTAACATCTCCCTAGATGCACACATGGACACCACTTAAACAGCACCCAATCCACAGAAGATTACCTTTACTCCTAGATGAGACATGATTATTTGACATATGGCGAATTACACATCTCCACGATCGTGACTACTTCTTCTAATCATCCGCAACACAAACATACTCTAGGATTGATATGATATTCACTCAACACTTAAATTATTTCTCAAATATGGACTCATTACATGGTCTGACCATGCACCCCTGTCTCTTGCCATCCAGATCCCCAATTTGCCACCCCATTCATTCCAATGGAAATTGAACGACTTATTATAAAACAACACAACTACCACCGACTCCATTCACAAAGCTATTAAGCAACACTGTGACGAAAACATACAACCCTCTACAGCACCCACTGTGGTGTGGGAGGCACATAAATATGTGATCAGGGGCAATACACTCTTAGCAGCGATAAGAGCACTATAAAACGCACACAAATGCAGTGCCTCACTAGATAATTACAAGAAATTGATGGAGAAGAGATCAGAACTGTAATAACTTATGAATGCCCAAATTAAACGCCATATGCTATTCACAAAATACTCATATTACTCCCAAGGAGGCAGATGCAGATGCCTCTTGGCCAACGCACTCAAAGATGTGAGACAAACCACATTTATATCCAAAATAAAAATGCAAACTGGGGAAACATCCCATAAACTCCCAGATATACTTAAGATATTCCAGGAGTTTTACACCGACCTCTATAACTTACATACTACCCCGCCTACTGTTTCTGAACAATCTTGCTCTCTGAATCAAACAAACAATCCCCAATAATCTTATACAACATTTAGATGCACCACTACACATAGATTAATTTTTCTTAGCAGTAAGAAATCTCCCCACTTGGACCAGAAGGCTTCACTGCCAACTACAATAAGACATCCTCAGAGCTGCTCGTGGCTCCCTTTATTGAAGCTTTCAATTCATTCATTACATTGCCGCAACTACCAGACATCACTCTGGAGGCCAATATCATCCTGATTCCTAAACCGGGCAAAGAGACAACCCTATGCGGGAGTTACCACCTCATTTCCTTTATTAATATTGACCTTAAACTCTTTACCAAAATACTTAACAACTGCCTATGTTCACTACTGCAGGGACTGGTCCACCCTGACCAGGCGGGCTTTGTGCCCGAATGCAAAGCCAAAAATAACACCACTAAACTAATAAACCTGATGCACTTAGCGCAACAATCTAAAACCCAGAGCCTTTTATTATCAATTGGGACAAAGGTTTAAAAATAATATCAGGAAGTATTACTTTACTGAGAGGGTAGTGGATGCATGAAATAGCCTTCCAGCTGAAGTGGTAGAGGTTAACACTGTAAAGGAGTTTAAGCATGCGTGGGATAGGCATAAGGCTATCCTAACTATAAGATAAGGCCAGGGACTAATGAAAGTATTTAGAAAATTGGGCAGACTAGATGGGCCGAATGGTTCTTATCTGCCGTCACATTCTATGTTTCTATAATTGAGGCGGAAAAGGCGTTTGACAGGGTGGACTGGACCCTGCTGTTCACAACCCTAAAAGCTATGGGCTTCAACCCAAACTGGTTACACTGGATACAATCCATGTACTCCCAACTGAGAGCACGAATTAGAATTAATGCCCAACTATCCGAACCCCTTCCAATCTCAAATGGCTCGAGACAGGGGTGCCCATTATCGCTAGTATTGCTCGTCCTGATCATGGAACCCTATCTCCAGGGTATCAGGGACAACCCCACTATTCACGGCTTCACTGTACAAGACAACAAATATAAGGTGGCAGTCTTTGCTGATGACCTTCTGTTTACAATTACACAGCCATTAAAGTATGTGCCTCAGATCCTAGAGGAAATTTCCTTATACCACTATGTGTCCAAGTTTAAAAGTCAATTTCACAAAAAGTGAAATCTTCCCATTAGTGACCAATGGTCAAACTAAGCCATCCCTACAAAATTCCTTTCCCGTTCTCTGGTCATCCATGACTGTTAAATACCTTGGAATACATTTGCCTATGCACCTCTCCAAACTCTATGACCTGAACTTCCCGCCCCTATTGCAAACTATCTCTCAAGACCTAACTAAATGGCACAAACCACACTTTGTCTGGCTATGCCGAATAAACATTATAAAAATAAACATACTTCCCAAAATTCTTTACTTACTACAGATCATCCCTATAGCCATACCCAAAACGTTTTTTTTGAAAATTAAAAAAGCATTTACTCGCTTCATTTGTTCACACACTGAACCCAGATGTCCGTTTAAACCCCTTACAAGCCACAAACTCTGAGGTGGCCTGAGCCTTCCAGACATTGAACTGTACCACAAAGCTACTATGCTCAGTACAATATATGAATGGACGCTTCAAAACAACTGTAAACACTAGGTCCTCTTGGAGAGAGTCGTAATCTGACACTGGCTATACACAATTCCATTGCAACAAATGGGGAAAGCTTCCCTCAAACCAGTTCATGCAATACACCCCACAGTAATACCTACTCTTAAAATATGGACACATGTCAGGGAACTACCGAGCCAATCTCCTTACCCATCCGCTTTATATCCACTCACACACAAGGTTCCCGCCAGGCCTCAATCCTTCTGCATTTGCAGCATTCCACTCCTCATGCTACCTTACCTTACACTCATTAATGAATGACCAGGGCATTACACCACTCAACAGCCTTTGGACCGATACACCATCCGCAGCGTTACAACAATACAGTTACACCCAGCTCACTCATTTTCTCACTTCCACTCCTAACATTCTCAGAGGGAACAGACAAATTACAGTATTTGACAACCACTGTGCTTCCAGCGACATTAAAATAAAACATCTCTCATAGAAACATAGAAACATAGAATGTGACGGCAGATAAGAACCATTCGGCCCATCTAGTCTGCCCAATTTTCTAAATACTTTCATTAGTCCCTGGCCTTATCTTATAGTTAGGATAGCCTTATGCCTATCCCACGCATGCTTAAACTCCTTTACTGTGTTAACCTCTACCACTTCAGCTGGAAGGCTATTCCATGCATCCACTACCCTCTCAGTAAAGTAATACTTCCTGATATTATTTTTAAACCTTTGTCCCTCTCAATAATGTATAAGCTATTGCAGCAGGAAGAATCTCCCTCCATGTCAAAATACATAAACTCTTGGGAGTCTGAGCTCAACCTTACACTAACACAAAAGCACTGGAAATACATATTCATTAATGTCCATAAGTCATGCACCAGCACACACAACCAAGAAAGGAATTACAAAAGATTGTCCAGATGCACCTAGCGCCATCAAAAATACAAATTTTTTTTTCAAAATGCTTCAGAAGCTTGTTAGAGATGGTCCCACCCTAAAACGACTACAGGCCATATATGGTGGACTTGCCCAACTATTCGCAAATACTGGTCCAAAAATGATTCACTTAGTGACCTCTGAATTCTCAAGTGTTTCAGGCAATATTATCTGCTCATATTCAGCCAAATGCTTCAGAACTCATTGGACGGTGCTTCACAGTGCAGATGGACAATGACCCGAAGCATACTGCAAAAGCAACCAAAGAGTTTTTTAAGGGAAAGAAGTGGAATGTTATGCAATGGCCAAGTCAATCACCTGACCTGAATCCGATTGAGCATGCATTTCACATGATGAAGACAAAACTGAAGGGAAAATGCCCCAAGAACAAGCAGGAACTGAAGACAGTTGCAGTAGAGGCCTGGCAGAGCATCACCAGGTGTTGAAACCCAGCGTCTGGTGATGTCTGTGCATTCCAGACTTCAGGCTGTAATTGACTGCGAAGGATTTGCAACCATGTATTAAAAAGTGAAAGTTTG
The DNA here is from genome assembly GCA_933207985.1 of Pelobates cultripes. Lineage (NCBI taxonomy): Eukaryota > Metazoa > Chordata > Amphibia > Anura > Pelobatidae > Pelobates > Pelobates cultripes. Next base: position 167,724,228 of record OW240915.1, on the reverse strand, counting down.
ATTTATGACTGTTAATCTGTCCTACAAACTGTTGTAATTCCTACACTGTTCACCTGATTTGGATGTAAATACCCTCAAATTAACGCAGAAAGTCTGCAGTTAAAGCACATCTTGTTTGTTTCATTTCAAACCCATTGTGCTGGTGTATAGAGCCAAAAAGATTAGAATTGTGTCAATGTCCCAATATTTATGGACCTGACTGTAGGTAATAAAAATACAGTAGCTCGTCATTTTATGATTACCACCACTCCTTTTCGGCTAGGGCGTCTGCAATTCTGGCTCAGTTCAACGTCAAAACTGACTGGAGCCGGATGGGAACTGAGCTGTTTTGCAGGCACTTTGCTGGACTGAAGACACCAGCTTGTGCAATCTGTGCATCTACTTCACATGCCTCGGACTATTGTCCAACTCCATGCCTATGACATTTCCAGGAGAAAATACAAGGCCCGACAAATCAGGAAAGGACAAGCTTGGCCATCCTATTGTTTATTTGGGTAAATTGCAGGTATGTAATAATCTCAATGAAGGTACTTGCGGTTATAGTGTCTGCCGCTTTTTGCATGTGTGTTCTCACTGCTTTAGGGCTCATGCAAAGTCCATTTGTCCAAATAAAACCCATGCTTAACCTTATCTGACCTCAGTGAATGTTGGCTCTCTGGCTCGTGCCTTAGCTACTCACCCTTCCAAACACCTGGTTGGATAAACACCTTCCAACTTCCAAACACCTGTGGATAAAAGGCATATTGCACATTCTGTTGCTCTACATAATTAATTTTCTGCACTTTCAGAGTGTAATGGTGTGATGGAGACATTTTCAGACAACAGGTGTAGTGGAGTTATGGAGACAGGCACTGAGGGTAGTGTTGTTGTGGAGACAGGCTCAGGCACTGAGGGTAGTGGTGTTGTGGAGACAGGCTCAGGCACTGATGGTAGTGGTGTTGTGGAGACAGGCTTGGAGACTATAGTGAGGCCTAATAGAAAGCAGTTGTTGTTGGGGGATTCCATCATAAGAGGTGTGGAGATGGACAATGGTGGTCTTGTGAGATGTCTTTCCGGAGCTACTGCTCACAGAGACAGGAGACGTATTTGTAATATTGTTAAGCGAGCAAAGCAGGAAGGGGAATTGGATGTACTTGTCCATCTAGGGACAAATGACTTGGCTTGCAATGAGGTTTCAGAGGTTAAGGAAGTTTTTAGTGTTTTTGCCAATGATATACGGCAGGTTGCTTCCACACTGTCATTCTCTGAAGTTCTGCCTGTGCATAACACTCAGAACAACAGGCAGATGCGTATTAGGGACTTTAACTTGTGGCTTGGTGAAAGGTATAGGGAGCAAGAATTTGGCTTTATTTCTCATGGTAGCTCTGTTTGGAATGGAAATAAACGGTACAAAAAAGATGGTTTGCATCTATTACGATTGCCTCCGGTCTAGCAGGAGGTTGGATCGCTTGGATGTCCTGGTTCCCGAAGTTGGAGATTCGAACACGGCTTCAAACGTAGAAACCTATAAGTGTAGAATATCCCACTAGCTATAGTAAAGCTAGGATTCCCGGTTCCCTACAACACGAGTCGAGGCTGCGAGTGGGTAAAACGAACTGGCTTTAATGGCACACAGGCATCACTATTTATGCAAAACCCCAGGTCCAGGGACAACCCCCTTTGGACCTGATGGGATACAGTTACAATACGAGCAGTTGACCAATAGTAATACAATGTATCCTTTGAAAGTGTTACCGCCCAGCTTGGAGATAATGAGTCCAACGGTTGGGACAATGTAATTATCTCCAAGCGCCCAAACTCCCACGTTATATTACAACACATAAAACTGTATAAAATTACATAACTTTAATACTTTAACAGACATATTTCCCATTCTACCATTCATTATGTAGCCCAGTTCTGAGCACAGCAGATGGATGAATAGCGCTCAGAACTCACGAATGATATGGCTAGGTTCCTTGATATAAAGTCCATTTGTGTCTTTTGTCCGAACACGAGATGGCGGCCATGTCTTTAGGTTGATAGATGGCCAGTGGGACATGGACCTAAAACCCCTGGAACGAGTAACGGCTGAACAATTATGCGAATCTCGCTCACAGGCTGGTTGTGTTACCGAACGGAGGCCGCCATGAAAGGAGATACTTAACTTGTGGTTAACCGCAGCTTCAACGTTCTAATTGGGAACACATGCCAGGATGCGGGTGGGCCTCGTTCGGGAGTCTTTCGTGAGTTCAGTTTGTGAATTATTACACCAACGAGGCCACCCAGAGATAGTCAATTATGCTTGTGGTTAACCTCAGACCGCAGCTTCCCGGCGGTCAATTAGCGGCATGCTCCGCTCGTGGGGGTGGTCGGCTGTTCGGTACTTTCAAAGGTGACCGGGGTTAAGTGACGACACACGCCAAGGGCTGGGTGGTCCTTCGTTCGTATACCCGAATAAATAATTATAACTGGTCGGGGAATGTATTTGCACGGTCTGAATACTGAACAGGGTATTGGGAAACATAAAGAAGTACTTCTGCAACAGTTTGTAGGGTTCTTGTAACAGCATCTTTCTCAAAAGGGAACAAATGTTCTCGTGAGCAGTTCAGAGGTTTTGCTAGAATGTATTTAAACTAGGAGGAAGGGCAAAAGGGTGATAAAACATCAATCCAATTTCCCCCCAAAACAAGGACAGAAGGTGCCTGTAACAAGTGTGTTAAAAAATGATAAGCTTAGAGTCATGTCTACAAATGCTCCCAGTTTAGGGAATAAGATCCATGAACTTGTGGCAATAATGGCAACTGATAATGTAGATTTAGTTGCTGTTACTGAGACATGGTATAATGAGAAAAATGACCGAGACATAGCAATACCAGTAGAAAAGACAGTGAAGGCAAGAAAGGGGGAGGGGTGGCCCTGTATGTTAAAGATAGCATAAAATCTAGCCTAATAAAAGTTAGTGAGGTGAACATAGTTTGGGTTACGTTAGAATTTGGAAATCACACAATAACTCGAGTAGGTGTCATTTATAGGCCCCCAGGACAAATAGAAGAGATAGATAATCTACTTGTTGAGGAAATAGCTAAAATAACAATGAAGGGGGAAGTTATCATCATGGGTGACTTTAATCTTCCTGATGTGAATTGGAAAACAAAAATAGCTGCTTGTGCCAGGAGCACACATATTCTCAACTCCCTACTGGGATTGTCTTTAAAACGTAAAGAGGTCATACTAGATTTAGTGTTAACAAATGGAGATTTGGTATCAGATATTACTGTAATTGAAAGTTTAGGATCCAGTGATCATCAGTCAGTGTGGTTTATATAAGAACAGTGACTGAGTCACACCACACAAAAACAAAAGTTTTAGACTTTAAAAAAACAGACTTTTCTAAAATTAGAATATGGGTAAAGGAGTCATTATCAGACTGGAGCAATTTAAATGGAGTCCAAGAGAAATGGGATTATTTAAAAGTTGCACTGCTGAAGGCAACTGAAAATTGCATTAGGCTTGTCAGTAAAAGCAAAAAATTCAAGAAACCACTGTGGTACTCCGTAGATGTGGCTAAAATAGTTAAAAACAAAAAGTTAGCATTTAGTAATTATAAAAAAAAACAGAGTGAGGAAGACAGAATGATCTATAAGATTAGGCAGAAAGAGGCTAAGCAAGTTATAAGAGCTTCTGGATCACACACAGAAGAGAAAATAGCAGTCAGTAAAAAAAAAGGGGACAAAACATTTTTTAGATACATAAATGAGAAAAGGAAAGTAAAACAAGGATTAGTTAGATTAAAAACAAACGAAGGAAGGTGTGTAGAAGAGGATAAAGGTCTAGATGACTGCATCAATTAATATTTTTTTCAGTATTTACAGATGTAAATAAAGGAAAGGGGCCTCAGTTAGGAAAAAGGACAAATGAGTCATTTATTACATGTGAGTTTACAGAGGAAGAGGTTCTATTTCAACTGTCAAAAGTAAAGACAAATAAGTCAATGGGACCTGATGGAATACACCCAAAGTTATTAAAAGAACTTAGTTGTGTAATGGAAACCATGTTAAAGGATAGGATTGTTGAACAACTAAAAACACATGGATTTCAAGATCAGAGACTACATGGGTTTCCTTCCGGGAGATCTTCCCAAACTAATCTTATTGATTTTTTTGATTGGGTAACTAAAATAATAGATCAGGGTGGTGCAGTAGACATTGCTTACCTAGATTTCAGTAAGGCTTTTGACACTGTTGCACATAGAAGGCTTATCAATAAATTGCAATCTTTAAGTTTGGGTTCCAATATTGTTGAATGGGTAAGGCAGTAGCTGAGTGACAAGCAACAGAGGGTTGTAGTCAATGGAGTATATTCAATGTTTGGGCTTGTCACTAGTGGGGTACCTCAGGGATCTGTACTTGGACCCAGGCTTTTTAATATTTTTATTAGTGATATTGCAGAAGGTCTTGATGGTAAGGTATGTATTTTTGCTGATGATACTAAGATATGTAACAGTGTTGATGTTCCAGGAGGGATACGCCAAATGGCAAATGATTTAGGTAAACTAGAAAAATGGTCAGAGTTGTGGCAATTGACATTCAGTGTGGATAAGTGCAAGATAATGCATCTTGGATGTAAAAACCCAAGGGCAGAGTACAGAATATTTGATAGAGTCCTAACCTCAACATCTGAGGAAAGGGATTTAGGGGTGATTATTTCTGATGACTTAGAGGTAGGCAGACAATGTAATAGAGCAGCAGGAAATGCTAGCAGAATGCTTGTTTGTATAGGGAGAGGTTTTAGCAGTAGAAAGAGGGAAGTGCTCATGCCATTGTACAGAACACTGGTGAGACCTCACTTGGAGTATTGTACGCAGTACTGGAGACCGTATCTTCAGAAGTATATTGATACTTTAGTGAGAGTTCAGAGAAGGGCTACTAAACTAGTTCATGGATTGCAGGATAAAATTTACCAGGAAAGGTTAAAAGATCTTAACATGTATAGCTTGGAGGAAGACGAGACAGGGGGGATATGATAGAAACATTTAAATATATAAAGGGAATCAACACAGTAAAGGAGGAGACCATATTTAAAAGAAGAAAAGCTACCACAACAAGAGGACATAATCTTAAATTAGAGGGGCAAAGGTTTAAAAATAATATCAGGAAGTATTACTTTACTGAGAGGGTAGTGGATGCATGGAATAGCCTTCCAGCTGAAGCAATATAGGTTAACACAGCAAAGGAGTTTAAGCATGTGTGGGATAGGCATAAGGCTATCATAACTATAAGATAAGGCCAGGGACTAATGAAAGTATTTAGAAAATTGGGCAGACTAGATGGGCCAAATGGTTCTTATCTGTCATCACATTCTATGTTTCTATGTTTCTATTTCTTGATTGATGGTTTTACTGAGGGGTTCCATACCAGTCTTATTCACATCCCTGTGGGCATTTTTTAATGCAATAATCTCTGGTCAGCTTTGGCTGATACGGACACGGTTGATGAACTGTTACAACTAGAATTGGAGGATGGATTTTTACTGGGACCTTTTATGGCACCCCATTCTCCAACTGGAGGACTAACCCTGTAGGATTGGTCACTGGGAAGTCCTCAGGGAAACACAGATTTATTTTAGATCTCTCCGCACCTCTCTCCATGGCTATACCTAGCCATATCTCTTAAAAACTCTGGAAGAGTTTTCGCTTCAGTATGACAAAATAGATAATGCCATAGATGTCATTATTACTGCAGGGGTTGGAGCCTGGCCCAGTAAGATGGACATTATTAATGCCTTCAAGTTGCTACTCATACGTCCATCTCTATGGCATCTACACGTTATTAAATGGAAAGGTCTGTACTATTTCTTTACAAGGCTCACTTTTGGGTCGAAAAGCAGTCCAAAAATTGTGTTGGCTTCTATTGAACAAATGCAGGTGCCATACAGTTATACACTATTTGGATGATTTTCTGTTTGTCGAAAACAATTCCTCTCCCCATAGTGATTTTACCAAGGCCATTCCATTTTTTCATTCTTTGAAAAGGTTAAAAGATCTTAACATGTATAGCTTTCCGGTCTCTCCCAAGAAAGCAGAATGAACTTTGGTTCATTTTTTGGGTATCCTACTCGACTCGGTGGCAATGAAAGCCTTTAGGTAAACTTGATAACATCCTGCAGTCTATCAACAAATTCTAAAAAGTGGGGAACTGAAATTGCAAGAAATTACAATCTCTGTTCGGTTCTCTAAATTTTTCCATATGGATTATTCTGCAAGGTAGAGCCTTTATC
>OW240915.1:167665207-167717870 GCA_933207985.1 Pelobates cultripes | reverse complement strand
CTATAACAGTAAAAAAAGTTTTTTGTTTTTAAATCCAAGCTATTGTGACACAGGATCTAATTAGTGGCACTGGTCAGCGTATCCACTGTTACGTAACACACCCGCTTTAAGGACACTGACTGCTATTCAATCTATAACAGTGAAAAAAGTGTTTTGTTTTTTTAAATCCAAGCTTTGTGTCACCAGATCTAATTGGTGGCACTGGTCACCGTATCCACTGTTAGCGAACACACCTGCTTGAAGATAACTAACTGCTATTCAATCTATAACAGTGAAAAAAGTGTTTTGTTTTTTAAATCCAAGCTTTGTGTCACCAGATCTAAGTGGTGGCACTGGTCACCGTATCCACTGTTAGCGTAACACACCTCGCTTTTATGACACTGACTGCTATTCAATCTATAACAGTGAAAAAGTGTTTTGTTTTAAATCCAAGCTTTGTGTCACCAGATCTAAGTAGTGGTAATGGTCACCGTGATCCACTGATAGCTTAACACACCGCTTCTAAAGGACACTGACTGCTATTCAATCTATAACAGTGAAAAAAAAAGTGTTTTTTGTGTTTTAAACCAAGCTTTGTGTCACCAGATTCAAGTGGTGTAAATGGTCACCGTGATCCAATTTACAAATAAATTCCGCTTTAAGGACAATTGACTGCTATTCAATCTATAACAGTGAAAAAAAGTGTTTTTGTTTTAAATCCAAGCTTTGTGTCACCAGGACCAAGTGGTGGCAATGGTCACCGTATCCACTGATAGCGTAACACAACCGCTTTAAGGACACTAACTGCTATTCAATCTATAACAGTGAAAAAAGTGTTTTTTGTTTTTAAATCCAAGCTTTGTGTCACCAGATCTAAGTGGTGGCAATGGTCACCGTATCCACTGATAGCGTAACACACCCGCTTTAAGGACACTAACTGCTATTCAATCTATAACACAGACACAGCCTGACACAGAAGCTGGCAGCAGTGGCAGGCAACTGACTGCTATTCAATCTATAACAGTGAAAAAAGTTTTTTGTTTTTAAATCCAAGCTATTGTGACACCAGATGTAATTGGTGGCACTGACTGGGGAAATGGGCACTGTGAGCCTGACACAGAAGCTGGCAGCAGTGGCAGACAACTAAGTGCATTTACATTACATAGAAAAAAAAAATCAAAAAAAGCATACCCTTATCCCTAACCTAGCTATGCTTTTCCCTATCTTATGAACAGCAGCTTCACTTTCCCTCCTCTTACTAAGCATGCAGCTTGAGAATGAATCTAAAATGGATGCCTTCCAGGAGGTGGGAGGGTCTGCTATGGAGGGTGTGCTGCTAATTGGCTGGAATGTGTCTGCTGACTGTGAGGTACAGGGTCAAAGTTTACTCAATGATGACGAATAGGGGGCGGGTCGAACCGCGCATATGTTCGCCCGACGTGGCGAACGCGAACATGCTATGTTCGCCGGGAACCGTTCGCCAGCGAACCGTTCGGTACATCACTAATTGGAAGACAATTTTTTCTTCAGTTCCCAGGAGGTTACAGTGACTTGGACAAAGCTAAGACTGACACATCTCACCCAGTGTCATAAAGCCCCTTCCAGTTAAAAATATTTGTATCCATATGGTCATGTGTTTATTTGTTCAGTGATCAAAGATTTCAAAATTCCACTGTATTTATTGTGAGAATAATTGAAGGGAGGCATGTAGAAATATCAGAAAGGGTATACAATCAATGTCTATGTCCCCCTCATCTAATACTCTTTAAAGTACAAAAGCAAGATTGTCACTATATTAATAAATGATAAAGAGGTATCCTTATTTACCTGCCGTTTAGTGTAATAGTGATAATGCCATCTTCATTGAAGGTTGGCTAATTGCCAAGCATATGCACTCATTCAGTATATTTTTATGTGTAAATAGTTTGAAATGTACATATCTGCAGCTTAATAACCATTATCTTGTCCTACAGATGCTGTGGCCAAGCTTTATTGTCTACACTACCTGCTTTAGAATATTGCTAAGGGAAATTGCGCAATCTCAAAATAAGATTTTCTTTTTTTTGGATCCAAGTATGAATGTTATGTCACGTATGTTAGTCCCTAGTATGGGGTTCTAGCAATAATTTGTTCTCATATGTTTTGTCGACTGATTCTTTTGGTGCTCCAACAGGTACTGTGTGGTACACAACACCCCTTGCACAATATACTCCCTATAAACACACTACACCCTCTGCACTCACACACTCTATACCCCCTATACACTGCACTCAATCACTACAAACACTCCATACTCCCTATAAACACACACATTACACCTCCTTCATACACACATACAAAAGCACTACACACTGTATACCCCTATAAACACCCCACCACTGCATTCATACTATGCCCATATATACCTTCAATGCTCACACAACTCCCCTAAACACACACTACACCCCCTATTATTACTACACCAATACAAGCATGTGCACAACACCTATATGCATACACACAATGCCACCCCCTGCAACTCCTAGATACAAGAAATACAGTCGTTACATGCAAACGCAACACACCACTAGGCACACACACTCTAAAGGCCCTATAAACACACACACACACACACACCCACTCACACACACAATATACAGCCTAAAAATACACCTATACACTACAGGCCCCAGCTACATATTATACACCACAAACAGACCCCTTTACACTCTACAACATAACCGGTATCCTCTACACACATGAAATCACATAAAAAACATCCAAACACATATAACACCGCAGGAAGCATTCCAACACATGCAAAACACACTTTAACAATCCTTTTCCACTTGTGTTCTCCGGTACCCAGTACTGGGGACACCAGAGACAAGTCACTAGGACTTTTTCTCAATCGAAAAGCACTGAATGCTCTGGTGGGGCATCACACTAACCATGGGCGTCCGCAGGGAGGGGCAAGGGGGGGGCACTTGCCCCCCCCCTGGATTTTTCAGCTTGTGCTGCTTTTTTCGTGTGTGATTGAAAATGAACTGCAATACCGGCGCCGGCCAGTAGGTGGTGCTGTGTATGGAGAGAGACAGGGATAGGAAGCTGCATCTTATCCCTGCTTATCTCTGCTGATTGAAACCGCAGGGGAGCAACACATGCAGCCAGAGAGACAGTCTACAGATCAGGTAAGTGAGGGATGGGGGGAGGGTTTGAGATAGCCTATAGATTTTTTTTTGGGGGGGGGCAGCAGCCTATAGATTTGGGCAGCCTATAGCTCTTGTGGGCAGCAGCCTATAGATTTTTGGGCAGCAGCCTATAGATTTAGCAGCCTATAGATTTTGTGGGGGCAGCAGCCTATAGATTTTTTTTGGGGCAGCAGCCTATAAATTTGGGGCAGCAGCCTATAGATTAGGGGAGTGAGGCTGGGGGGGCAGCAGCGTATAGATTAGGGAGTGAGGGGGCAGCATCCTATAGATTAGGGAGTGAGGGGGGGCATCATATGATTAGGAGTAAAGGGGCAAGTTAATCCTATAGATTAGGGAGTAAGGCATCCTATAGATTAGGAGGGTAAAAGGCAGCTCATAGATTAGGGAGTGAGGCTGGGGCAGCAGCTCATAGGATTAGGGAGAGGAGGGGGGGTCCCATAGATTAGGGGAGTAGCAAGGCAGCCTATAGATTAGGAGTGAGGGCTGGGCAGCAGCCCAGGATTAGGGAGTGAGGGGGGGGCATCCCATAGATTAGAGGGAGTAAAGGGGGGCAGCATCCTATAGATTTAGGGGAGTATAAAGTAAGCATCCTATAGATTAGAGTAAGGGGCAGCAGCCTATAGATTAGGGAGTGAGGCTGGGGGGGGCAGCAGCCTATAGATTAGGGAGTGAGGCTGGGGGGGGGCATCCTATAGATTAGGGGAGTAAGGGGGGCAGCAGCCTATAGAAAGTAGCAGAAAGGTAAAAGAGCAGAAGGGGCCAAGGATAGAAAACAGTGTCAGAAGAAAAAAAAAGACTGTCAAAGGAAGGTGAGGAAAAGGAGATTGGAGCATGAAGGACAAATGAAGTGAACACTCCACTTTATTCTGGACACCATATCATAAGGCTTTGGTACCTGGGCCAGGTAGGGAAACGCTGGACCTTCTCATCTCCAAAGGTAAAAAAATATCAGTATTAATGTGTTCACTTTTATTTACTGAGTGTCAGGAAGCACAGAGTGTCCTTGGGTAGGGGTGTTGCTGATTGGCTAGAGCGGTCAGCTGGCACTCTAAGCCAATCAGTAGCTCCCCATTCATAAAAAAGTAAAAATATTTTATGAACCGGGAACTAGTGATTGGCTTAGAGCGTCAACTGTCCACTCTAGCCAATCAGCGGCACCCATGCCTGACGTCAATCTGCACTTCCTGACACTCTGTTTCAGAAGCCAAATACCACTGAGCGACCTGCAGCTGGAGGAAGCCTTTGGGGTTAAACCATTTGAGAGCAATTTAACCCCTTAAAGGAAAGCGAGCACCCAGGGGCTTCCTGGCATCATAGCATTTTCATTTAGGTGAAGTTGTTATGGTGACCAGAATGGTCCTTTAATTTGCTTAAAGGAACATTATAGTGTCAGGAATACAAACATATATTCCTGACACCATACTTGTGAAAACGCTCTTCACCCTGGCTTTATGTGATAATGGCTATGCCCCTTCCCTTTCATGACACTGTCAAAAAGGTACAAAGCATGGATGTCATTTCAATAATGCCCCCCCCTGGAAAAATTCCTGCGGACGCCCATGACACTAACATAACAATTGGGAGGTCGGGGGTGCTTGTCATTGGTGGCGATATAACGCGCCACATTTCTGGCCCAGCCTTCCTAGTGGGCTGCTCTGCCTTTAACTGCCTGGGCTGACTTTTTGTCCCAGTCCAGCCCTGCTCACCAGCCCACTGGCAGGAGAGGACCCGGAAGCGCTAGCCAGCAGTTGCTCCAGGTTCCTCTCGCGAGGTCAGAAAGGTTGCCAGGGATCAAGGATGGCAGCACACACCAACTGCACCCTTACACACACACAGCAGTGTATGTATGTATGTATGTATATTTGTGTGTGTATATAAATATATATATACATATACATATACACTCAGCTGCGCACGCCTATGGTGGTAAGTGTGAAGTGTTGTATGGGTTGGAAAGGTAAGATAACAAACCAGCTTGTTAATTTTATATATGCCATTCTGTGATTGTACGAGATACTGGATCAATGTGACCCATAACAGTAGAAATGTTGGTTAGCTAGTCATAAATAATGTCCCTTGTTTGTGTTTCTATCCTGTTTACAATCAGTTTTATTTTGATAATCCTCTTCTTGTCAAGTGACTTGTTGAATAATATATAGCATATTGGAAACTTTTATATGGACAGAATGTGACATGTTGAATAATAAATTGGGTATATTTTATAGGTATCCATGGGTTGAATAAAAACCATATGGTGTATACTTTGCATGCAACTAAAAACTGACACATTGTTTTGTTGTTTTAGAATACATACATTTAAAATGTGACACGCTGTGAAACACATTGCATGGTGCATATATTTACATGGTAAGAAAGTAATGTATTGAATAATAAATTTGAGGGTGCATCCAATACATACACATACAATATCATGTTAACTAATAAATTACCAGGTTGTGCATGGACAAACAGTGATGTGTTGAATAATAATATGGATTGTCATTACATTTACACAGATGAGATGTGGTAAATACAAAATCAAACTGTATATGCATGCATTGTCTGAAGGCTAAAAACATTTAAAAAAAATTGGCATGCTTGGTCTTCAGGTTAAATAGGGAATACAAACCCCAAACTACCACATTATTAGTAGAATATCATACACACAGGGTAAATTTCCCATTAGACAGAGCAGACCCCAACTTAAGGCACAAGCCTGATGGTGGCAACTATTCTGCCTGTTAAAAATACCCTCACTGCATACTATTATTTACCTACTCACTGTCTATTGCTTGCTGACATGAACAGAAGCTGCTGTATTCACTTTATCCACACTACACAAACTGCTGCACATATCACTACTACCCAAACTTTTATCCTGCATATGCACAGCTGCACATACTACTACACATGCTGTTACCGATACTTTTAGACACACTTTTACACACACATACTGACAACTGCACACTACTACACATACCCCTCGCACACTTTTACAAATATACACAGTTGCACACACTATCTCTCTACACACACATTGACTGGCACAGACATACACAAAGATACGTTTACATTTATACAAACTGCTATGTAGGTGTACACACTACACACTCTATCTGTGCGTGTAAATATAAATTTTTCTTATATTTAAAGGAATTTTATAGAGTTAGGAATAAAAATTTGTATTCCTAACACTATAATGCCCTCAGGTCCCCTCCTCCCTCATGCCCCCTCCCTCCTCCCCCAAACCCCCATGGGTAATAACGTGTTAAAAAACCTTAAGTCACTTACCCAATTCCAGCTCTAATATCGATCAGCGCTGGGTCGGCACTCTGATGTCATCTAAAGGGGTAGGCTAATGTGCGTTGAGCCCTGCAAGTCCAGTTGCATCTGGACAGGCTTAAATCCGGACCAAGCTCATTCTAATTTGGGGGATGTTTTGCAAAATCTCGACATTGATAAATATTGTGAACAATGTTCAAATTTTGCAATCTCAATTTAGTGAAAAACTTTGAGAGAGAGTTTTTTTTTGCTTGTCTGGAAATTGACAATGAAACTAACTGGGTAAAGCACTGAAGACTGGTTTTTGACCGGATGGCCAAAATTTGGTGAAAATGACTGATTCAAAAATCAACGTTCACTTGCTTTTTTTGACAAAGATAAACGCTGTTACCTGCTATTGATTTTTTATTTTATTTTAAAATTGTTTTTAAATACATTATTTGGATTTAAATATATTGAAATATCCTTGATTCTAAAAGTTCTTGTACATCATTGAAGGGTAACACCACCCTAGAAATAGGTGTCTGCCTTGCAAATAGTGCCTACAGGAAAAGGCTCTTTCCATGTAAGTGTATTACTTTATAATCATTTGTTCTTAAAAGCATATTACAATATTTAGCATTTTTTCCAGTTTTCTATCTAACAACACCAAGTGAAGTACAAGAAAGTCACTGAAGGGAGGGAGTCCCCTAATTAAAAAAAAAAAAAATCCATAGGCTACCAAGATTGACTTTTAAGTGTTCTTCACTTGTGAATTGGCAATTATCCCATTATTAATTTTTCCTTTCATATTTTATCCCTGATTTTAAGACTGTATTATTTGGACATTTTTATGTTTTTGTTTTTTTTGAGGTTCCCCGAACATTACAGGGGTATACAGTTGGGATGGATTGATTATTTAGAATGTTTGTGTCTTAAACCCTTTTGTGCATTACTTTATTGTATAATATTTTAAAGTTATATTGTATGGTTAATTTATTCCACAGTTGGTGCAATATCTTTGCTTGTTTTTTTCTGCACTCTGGGTGCACTTTATCCATATGGTTCAATATCACTTAGCCAATATAACAACTTGTAAAAGTCAACTATGTGGCGGCTGGCCAGTGCTTTGCTAGTAGGCCCATTAAAAGAATTAAATATAAAAAAAATAATTAAAAGTCTATAGGAGTAGAATAAGACCCTTATAATATTATAAGGGAGGTTTAAAGCCTCCATATGTCCCCTATCTGCCATGTAACGGGTGGGGGCATATCTGCTAAATATTAAAAACTAGTGAAAAGACATTAAGTAGCAGGGGCATAGTGAGGTAGATGTATCAACTGTCGACCCCCTTGCCTCCACCCATGTTCAGCTTTAAAGCATTCAATTTGGGTTTCAGCTGTCAGGTAACACTTGGTCCATTGGAAATCTGTACCAAATGTAGGCATGTACAGGACCTGAATTGCAAAATGCAGACAATGTTAAATAATGTCTGAATTTTTCAGTCTGAGTGACACTGCATGTAACTGGTTTTACCCAATTAGGTACAGGGGCATTAGGACTTTAGTGAATAACTCAGATAAATCAATAAACACACACTAGCCTTCTGATTGCAGACAAAAACAAGCTCCTGCAGTAAATGCAGAGTATATATAAATAAACCACACAAAAGGTATTCTCTTAGAAAGAGAAGTGTGTAGAATATGCATTTGTTGATCAGAAACTAGCTCTTCCCTCTATGGTCCTACTTATGGCTGGCCAAAAGGTTATATAAACTGTTCAATTACATATGGAGCACACCTAGAGCAGTTTATGGCACACACCCTCAACATGAATGTTATGGGTGCAGTGTTGAGGCAAGTATAACCTTTCCATTCCATAATGATGGTTTGCATTTTTTTTTCATTTTATGGCAAGACAGGAGGCTTCATATTTGTTTTATCTTCTTTACTGAAACATCCAGCAGCAAAGCAATAGTTAACTTTTAAGAAACAACCAATCAGAAGAGATAACAGTAGAACAAAACTCTCAGGCAGGCCCTCCCACTTCCTCTTTCTGCCTGGGTGGCGGTCCGTTGACCGGGACCCAAACACTGTCTGGGCGACGGTCGGACGACCGGGACCTAGTATGCCTGATGTTGAAAGTAGGAGTCATAGTGTGGAAGTGGATTTACAGGGTCTGGTGCAGGGTAAACACACGCCCCCAGGTGTTGAGCACCAGCGTTTGTGCGACCACAGTACAAAAACAAGGCAAGACTAGAACAGACACCAAACATGAAAACAAGGCAGAACTAGTAGAACCCAGAACCAGAGAAGGATAGGTTCCCCTTACTCCCCTAAACCCAGAACATGTACACAATACATAAGGGAAACATTAACATAACATGGGCAGGACAGGACTGTACATGGACTGGGAATACATAATAAAACAAGACAAGAAATGATAGGCAAAACAAGAGGAGACATAACTAAGTACTATATGTGAAAAATGTGGGGATTTAGTTACATTATATGATCATACATTTCATAAGCCTGCCACAACGCCAATGTACCCCATATTTGGCAGGTCCTACTCTGCCTAATGTCTGCTAAATAAACCATAATAAAGCACATACAGCACTTACCTGCAAGAAAAAGCAGAGAACTTGAGCAACTGCCTGCAGGGACCAACTGAAACAAAAGGAATCATGGAAAAGGAATGGATGTGGCAACATAAAACAAACATTTAAATGAATCCAAGAGATTGGGAATTCCAGGAACGGAATACAGGAATGAACCCAGAAAATCCAGCATAAAGAAAACCAGACCTAGAATAGAAAACCAGAAAAAAACAAGGAAAACAAAACAAGAATTTTAAAAAGAGTACTGGTTACCAGAAGCCATAGCCAGATTGATCCACAGCTAGGAACAGGATGTGACACTTTCTTTGCTGCTGCCTCTAGGTGAGCACTCCCCAACTCAGAGAATGTGTCTGCTCTGGGCTTTATTGCTTTATTTTTCATACTGTATGTACTGCATTTTGCCTTGATGACTGCTGTATTTAGTCTAGTATATTTGGTTGTTTATCTACCATCTAGTTTTGTGTGGGGCATTTGGGCTAGTGTGGGCTTCTTTGTGAGTTTCCCCCTGCTCTGGTCTCCCTTCACTGCGCATTGCTACGGTCGCAGCACTTTTGTGAGTCCGCTGCACCCGTTTTTCCCCTCTCTGCTCTGATGTGCCCTCCCAGAATAGATTTCAGTTGCGTTTGCAATGATAGGCCGCAGCATGTTAACTCAGTTTCCATTTTGTAGGAACCGGCCGGCTCCAAGCGCTTGCTTTGCATCTCGGCCCTTGGGCCACACTTGCAGCGCTGCATGGGGGTTCTACTGGCCATGGGGCTGTCGCCCCTTTTTCCCTCCTCTGTCTTGTAGGTTTTTTCTTTTTCATGTAAGGGCAGCACAGTATGTATTCTGTAGACATGGGTGTGCTACTCCCTCCTCACAGTTTGTTTGAATTATTACCTACTAAACTGTAGTGTTTGTGTTGTGTGTTCCAGCCCCCTCCCTGGTGGGAGATTGTTTGTTGCAAAGAGCCACATCTCTGTATGCCTGGTTTTCAGGCTCCTTGTTACTGACCTCATGGACATACAATGTCTAGTGCCTGAGTGCACTGTATAGGGTGGATAACCCCCCTCCAGCCCTGTCCAGGTCATGATGGGAAATTAGTTTTGGCAGCTGATTCCTATTACTGACAGCCACCCACAAGGAGTCCTGTCACTCACATCCAACCACAGGTGAACCATCCTGTCAGTTACATCCAACCACAGACGCGCCATTCTGTCTCTCATGGTCCATCTGCTCCAGGACCTGGAGTTTTTTTCTCTTTCTCCCCTGATGGTGTTTCCTTTTTTTCTGTATCACGCAAAATGAAATGTATTTCTTTGTTTATGTCATACTCTTATTTTATTGATAAGACCCATCTCTGGGTGGCTCATTGTGTATGGACCCATATCGCTTTAACCAGAGATCCGCGTAATGCAAGAGAGGGGGCCAATGACTGCAAAATATCCCTCAATGTCTCCCAAAGTGTGTATGCCAGTTGCATGCCCCTCTAGGGCATCACATGCACAGAGCCTAGCTGAATAGCTCTTGCATGGGTAAATTGATTAGTGTTTCATCAGCATAGTGCAAGTGAATTTAATAAGTTGCATTGTTCTGAATTTGTTGGTGACTTGACTCTGATTTCTCTGGAATACCAGAGAACAAAAGAGAGACAGTGTTGGGGTGTTGTTTTTGTTAATTTATGTGTGTGTGTGTGTGTCTGTGTGTATGGGGTACCTGCCTGTGTTGTTGTATAGATTTGAAGGCTGCTTTGGTGTTGTGTGTGGAAAAAGTCTATCTATAGTGTTGTATGTGTGTAGACACTGCTTATTGTTCTGCCGATTTGTGCTACATTGTAATTACAGGACTCACCATTGTGACATGCTAAAAGAACTAAACTGGCTGTCGCTGGAATCCAGACGCACCCTTCATCTTTCCAGCCTTGTGTTTAAGAGCTTTTCTGGGAAGCTCCCACCCTACCTGAACACAATACGTTCCTCAGCAGTTCCCACTTCCTATAACCTCCAATCCAGTACCAACACTTTACTTAGTCTACCTCAATACAAAAAGAAAGCGGCTCGATCCTCCTTCTCCTACAGAGCACCGCAAATGTGGAACAACCTCCTGCACAATTTAAAATCTTCCCTAAGTCTAAAGTCCTTTAAGAGATCCCTCTCTACATACCTCAAAACAGAATGCACCTGTCATGGTTGATTAAATATTTCCTGCCTGTTCTATGTTAAATATTGTATTTATTGTGTATTAATATTGGTTTTGTATTTTATTGTACCCTAATTGTAACAATGCAATGATTTGTGGACCCAGGACATACTTGAAAACGAGAGAAATCTCAATGTATCTTTCCTGGTAAAATATTTTATAAATAAAATTGTGGGGTCATGGGTGGTTCATGTGCTTTTTACATTGTAGTATGTGTTTGCAGATGGATGCATGTGATGTATTTTGTATCTGTGTGCATTAGGATAGGAGGTGAAGTATATCTGTGTGGAGCAGGATAGGAGTTGCAGTGTATGCGGGGAATTGGGACTGTAGTGTGTAGGGGGATAGAGTGACCCCTTTCTGAACTGGTACTCGAATTGAGTTAGCCCTGCAAGGGACAGCCAATGAAATCATTTAATCTTCTCTTCATGGAATGGAAGATGACATTAAAAACTGTAGATTTGGTAAAATTACGTTTTCGGAATTTGTCAAAACCATGCAATTCCATCATTATTTTTTTAAGAGAATTCTGAATGAGGTAATAAAAACTGGAAGTTATTGGCGTGTGCCACTATTTTATGGTGATGTTCAGGTGTGCAATCCGAATACTGTTTAATCTTGTGCATCTAGAAATAATGCTTGAGACACCACTAATTTTATTGAAAGTTACTGTGGAGTTTTATTTTTACAAATCTGCTACAATGTGTTGAGGAAGAACACACTGAAGGGGATAAGTACAAGTCTAAAAAAAATCTTGCAAATCAAACTGTTAGGGTATGTTTGGGAAGATCTTCTGACACCAGCAGAAACCACCATAAGTAGGAATCCAATATGCAAAGAAAATCACAAAAAGGTAAAAATGAAAATAAGTTACAAGAACACAATTGAATAAGCAGGAAAATTCAGTACAACTCAATACTCAGGCCTTCAGGATACTGGGAACAAGGCCACCAGAAGCAGGACACAGGGAGCAAGACCTTCGGGACTCAGGCTTTCTGGATTCTGGAAGCAAGGCAGTTAAGAGCCAGCATGTAGGATACAGGGAGCAGTACCTCAGACCTTCTCGATACAGGGACCAAACCGATCCCATGAACTGGCAACCAAAAAGTGGTAAGATTGGACTGTACAGAAAATAGATAATTACAAGGTAGGGCCAACGGGGAACAGAGTCAGATCTCTTCAGTCTGGGTGGAACAGCCTGCAACTGCACCACAGAGAGGTAGTGGCACCGTGAGATACTGCACCAAACTGAAGAGCTCAGAATACTAGAGAGATAGGATGCTGACACAAAGGTCATTTATAAACGTTTTCGAAGGCAGGTTTATAAGGATTAACATATTCATTATAACATGATATATCTTATGCAAAATAACTCATAGAAATATAAAAATTTAATTGAAAACCATAATTTTAATATAATACAATGGATGACAACAAAGCAAAAAAACAGTGCCTACAAGCTGGGTTACAATGCACACCATCATCTAATATAACACGAAGCCTAAGGCAGAAGGCCTCCCAATTATCCTAATTTTGGCAGACTAGTCCCGATTTTAGGGTTTTGCTTAATTTTGTGTGGGGCTATCCAGACATTAGTGAATTACCTTAAGAATAGTCTCTCATTCGACCTATCGTTCCATTTGTGATGGGTCACATACTAGATTCATTCATCATTTATAACAGTGTTTCCCAAACTTTTTAGGTTCAAGGCTCCCTTAATATGTCAATATTTTTCCAAGGCGCCCCAAGTTAAAACAATTTCCTAAGTTGTATATATGTACAGCGCAGTGGCATATACTGGGCCCCTGTTCAGCAGAAATACTTGCCGTTCAAGCGCAGATCAAGAATCCAATCTTGAGAGGGGCACTGGTACATTATTTAAAGAAACAATCCAGGCACAATAACCACTACAGCACTTTGTAGTGGTTATGGTGCCATTGGTGCCATAGTGCCCTTCCAGAGTAAGTAGCAAACTATTTAAGAACAGTTTGACAACTTACCTGGGATCTGCCAATATAGGGGCTGTATTAGGAAGTAAGGTCACTAGTGTGTCTGATGGATGATGTATGTGAGTGAGTAGTGCAGTGTGCGTGTGTGGGGTGCAGCGAGAGTACAGGGGTGCATTGTGTTTGTGAAGGATGTAGTGTGTGTGTGAAGTATGCAGTATGTGTGTGTGTATGTGGGGCAGTTTGTGCATGAGGGGTACAGTGTGTGTGGGGGGGCAAGCTGTATGTGGGGTACAGTGTGTGTGGGGCAGGTTGTGTGAGGGGTACAGTGGGTGTGGGGGCAGTATGTGTGTATGTGGGGGCAGTGTGTGAGGGGTACAGTTTGGGTGTATAGAGGGGCAGTGTGTTTATGGGGGGCAGTGTGTGTATTGTGGGTCTGTGGGGGTAGGAGTGCAGATGAATATTTTTAAATTAAAAAAATAAATAAATAAAAGAATTATATTTATATTCCCCCTCCCTGCTTACCTTTGACTCGGATGATGGACAGTACAAGGCAATCCCTGGTGGTCCGGTGGAGAAGCACTGGTGGTTCAAGTGATGAGAGTAAACTCTAGCAGCCTCAGCTGCTGCTAGAGTTCACTCTTGCAAGATTTGGAGCATTGTCGTGGTAACCGCGGCAATGCTCCGAGCTCACGAGAGAAGCACCCGGCTGAGCTGCAGGTTAGAGCTCTCTCCCTTCTCTGCCGGCTGTAGCATTACAGTGCTAGCCGGCCTGTGAGGGAGATCTCTGATCTCTCTTCCAGTCCTGCAGAGCTGGCAGGGGAGAGGGCGACACAGCTGCTGATTTATAACATAAAGCTGCTGATTTATAACACAACAAGACATGTCCCATACTTGTAAAGTTAACCACCTCATCTATTCCATTTACACGAACAGGATATTGTTTATGATCTGTCCTGAATTGTCCGCAGCCTCTACCTCATTCACTTCATGTTTCCACTGGAAGACTCCATTGCTATCCTATTTAACCCCTTAAGGACCAAACGTCTGGAATAAAAGGGAATCATGACATATCACACATGTCATGTGTCCTTAAGGGGTTAATAATCTTTCCCACCAAACCTAGTCCATTCTTCCAATACTTTTGAAAAGGCTGCATCATTTATGTAAGTACAGTCCTTGGTTCTGATAATGGCAGTATAGCAAATGTTGGAATGCCAACAGTTCATGTTATTTTGTTATATACTTGGAGGAGACTAATTCAGCAGTGTTAGCCAGGACTTCAGGTTGTGTGTATATCTCAATTAAGTAACAGATAAGCCTAACACAAGTGCTGCAAATAACATATAACAAATCAGCAAATTTAGTTTAATAGAGTATTCAATCTCAGCATGACCATATCAGTGGTATGTGTATTTGGTTTGTCTCTTCTTATATCGTACTATGGACTTACAAATTATTTACATGAAGGATTCAGTAGGACTTAAAGGATGTGGTGAATCCTTTCTTCTATCACATCTTGCATATTTATCACACTTCAGGGCATGTGAGATGGTAGAAAGCTACCATCAAGTAAGGAACAAAGAAATGGAAAACACAAAATAAGTTCTTGAAATATCTCAAACAATAAAGGGCAGAGGTCACTTTTCCCTTATTATTTCTGAGTAGTATGTCACACAGTATCTCTATGTGACAGTCCATTAAGCATCAACAATATCAGAATTTCTGCAGAATTATTGTAAATATGCTTTGTCATGTCATTTATCAAATGGAGTATAAGTGGTGGTCACGAAATCCCTGGAGCTCTACCCCCTATGGAGATGCCATGATACCCTGTGGAGATGCCCATGACATCTGTTAATTGCCAGTCTTAATAATAATAAGTTGTCTATGTAATCAGAGCTACACAATTCAACTGTTATGCAAACGTTTGGGCAAAACTTTCAAGGCCCTCCAGCAAATAACGTTATAAGAATGTATGATTAGTATTTTACGGCTGTTAAGTCAAGTGAGAAGAACATAATTTGAACATTAAATTATTATGGTACAATTTGACAATTTGAAGTATTCTCTGCTTAAGTGATTACATCTTATTTTAATAAGTAATATAGTGTTGGATGCCTTCTTTCTGGAAAAGAATTTGCATTAGGCCAAAAATCCTTGTCTTTGTGTGCCAATTGTTATTTTGATGAAGGGGGGAAGACTCAGCATGGTATGGAGAAGGGAGATGCCACAGTGGGATTATATGGCTCTAAGGTAAATACAAATAATTAAATTGTCCATAAATTGAGCTAGCTAGGAATTATGTCAGTGTTGTGACTAGGAGTGTCAGTTGAACATTTTATGCTGCAAATTATTTTACTGAATGTCATTAGAATGTAAACTGCTGCTGGACCGAGAGCATTACTTAATCATCCATACTCAATTAGTATTTATGCTGTGTAAATAACTAAATTATCACTTGACATAAGCAGTCACTAAAGCTAATGTAATTTTCCAGTTCTGTCTGCAGGTCCTTTTGGGTGGGGTTGTTTATTCTTAAAATGAACCCATTAACGACAGATGAAATTGTCCACATTTTAAATCAAAACAAAGCCTTGAAAATGATCTAAAAATGTGTTCACTATAATTTAAGGGCTTCTCTTCAAGTGCACCCATAAATATTAGAAATACATGTTTAAAGGACAGAAAGGGCTTTTCGTTTTAAATCCTATATGAATAGCAACCTAACATTACATTAACACAAGTGTTTTCACATTTGTACACATCCATGTGAACTAATTAAAATAACTCAAAACAGATTAATATATCAGACCAGATTGTTAAATACCTAATGTGTCTAGGATCTAAATACATTTTTGATCGTTAACACTAAACTTTTACCAATCCCAACACTTACACTTTACCGACTATATACCTTACACAATGCTTACACTAATTCTAACTGTATGCATATCCTAATCTTACCATTAACTTAAACTCTAAACCACATTAACCCACACCAAACATTAACTTTTACCTTACCCAAACCCTAACCCTCAACTAAGCCGCAAGCTAACTCTAACCCTAAACTCACCACTAACCCCAACTGTAACCCTAAGTGATAATATTTATTCTGATATTAGAAATGTGTTTTACTGCGTTTAACACAGGAGACAGTGGTATGTTGCCACCATCTACTGGCACTTATCAGAATTACACATTTAATTGTGCATTTTATCATTGGGGCAAAAGCTGCAGATCTCTTGTTTGCAGCCTTTGCAAGCACCAAAACTGTATGTGTAGGGAAGCTTTGTTCTTTTCAAGGTTCAAAGGGTGAGTGGATTCTTGCCTGCTGACTTTTTTCATGCATACTATAGCATTATTAGCAGCTTAATCTTTTGGCGTATGTGAGGATGAGTGCCACAAACAGACTATATCATGATTAGGTTGTTTGCAGTGAGTGATATTTTGGCAAAGAAAGTTCAAGAAAAGTACAACTTTAGTAAATTCTTTACTCATGTAAAGATCAAATTAGATATCAAAAGAAGCTCATCGCCTCCCAACAAGGTACCGAAATTGCTAGATAATGTTAAAGAAATGGTACACTGTAACACTTATATATGCATGTAGTGGTCCAAACATTATTGTGACAGACCCTCTGTCCATGAAGTTTAAACCTTTTGTTTGTCTAACTGTTTGCATGGAATAAAGCCTGTTTTATTTTATCATTGGCAGCTTGAATAACGAAAGATCTATCGAACGACCAACCACCCAAACCTGGAGCGTGGCACTTGTTAACCTCACTGACCTTATTAACACCTCTAAAAACCACTAACATCCTAACATTCCAAGTGATCTACTGGGTGGTCGGCGTTCATATGCACGAACACGTGGCGTCGGCCATCTTGAGGTACGGATGCGGTCAGCAGTGTTTTGTCATAGAGTACATAGAACTAAAATCGGACACTAAACGACACGAACACAGCTGGGACTTCCACTCCTCGTTCTGTTCGACGGTAATTACACAAATGGAGCACCGTTCAGTAGATATAACCTACCAAACCAACTACGTTCAACGCCGCTGTGTACGAACGGCTATTTTAATGTTCTTTGACTGTGCGAAAGAGATACCTAACTCTTGAACCCCTGAACCGATCTGGGTGATTTTTCAGATCGGGGCTATCAGGGAATATAGGGAATATAGGTTGCATGAGGTTCCATATGTTTTTGGGGTGTTTTCAAAAATGGGTAAAAACTTGTATTTTTCATTTGGAGATAATTGAGTTGATACAGTAATTAACTAAATTATCTCCCAAACAGAGGGGAGGGATTGTGTACATTATTTGGGAGTGTCTGAATGTAAAACACAGTTTTTATTGGTT
Organism: Pelobates cultripes; assembly: GCA_933207985.1. NCBI lineage: Eukaryota > Metazoa > Chordata > Amphibia > Anura > Pelobatidae > Pelobates > Pelobates cultripes. Next base: position 167,700,331 of record OW240915.1, on the reverse strand, counting down.
TGTTGATTTTATGTCATGTGGCCAACAAGGTCCACCTGGGCGGCAACCTTGTTGGGAAACTTGCATTAAAGACCAGTATGTTCCATTAAACCTTTAGTTCTTACTTTACCCTCAGTCTAGAGTTTTGTCTCTTATTGGGGGAAACTGCTATAAAGCTGTCACATTAGCTCTTGTAAGAGCTTCTCTACTTGGATGACTGCTGGGAATGCTGTAATACCCCTCACACTCGGGAGAAGGATGCCCTCTAGTGGGGGAAACCCCTCTACTCCTCGGAGTAACCGTTACATTTGGTGGCAGCGGTGGGATGGTCATTTCTTTCCAGAGGAGGTGCTGCACTAATGGAGAGTCAGTATGAGAAGCTAAAGATGCTGACGATCTGGACAGCCTACCCTTACCCGATATATTAGAAAAAGATTCACAGACTAACCCCCTCAGCCAGATAAAACTAGGGGACCGATTTACACCCACAGAGAGGGAGCAAGTACGCCAACTAATCACCAGTAAACAACAGACGTACTCGCAGGAACCAGGCTTCATCTCACTGTCCACCCACAGGGTAGAAACCCCCGAGCAAGCCCCACTTAGGCAACCTCCCTACCGTATCCCCGAAGCCATCAGAGAGGGGATGAGGGGGGAGATACAAGAGATGTTAAGGCTAGGAGTAATTGAACCCTCCAGTAGTCCCTGGATGTCCCCAGTAGTTATGGTACCCAAGAAAGACGCGACCACCTGGTTCTGCATGGACTATCTGTGGTTAATGACAGTGACGGATGCCTACCCGATGCCTACAGTAGATGAGCTACTAGATCGCATCACCAGGGGACAGTATCTGACCACCATTGACCTCTGCAAGGGATATTGGTAGATCCCCTAGCTGGGAAAGCTATCCCCAAGTCGGCCTTTGTCACCTCATTTGGCTTGTACCAATTTAGGTTCTTGCTATTCGGGATGAAAAACATCCCAGCCACTTTCCAACTTTTGGTGGATAGACTCCTCGATGGCTTCCAGGATTTCACCTGTGCGTACCTGGACGACATTGCGATCTATAGCAAGTCTTGGGAGGAGCACTTGAGGCACGTAGGGACAGTACTGGATCAGATTCAAGCCACCGGCCTGACCCTGAAACCAGACAAGTGTCATTTAGGCATGGCAGAAGTTCAGTATTTGGGACACCGGGTAGGGTGTGGGAAGCAGCGACCAGAGCCAGCCATGGTCGAAGCTGTCGCTAACTGGCCCACACCTCGGACCAAGACCCAAGTCCTGGCCTTCTTAGGGACAGCCGGGTATTATAGATGGTTTGTACCAGACTACAGCAACCTAGCCAAACCCTTGACTGACCTTACGAAAAAGAACTTACCACAACAAGTCCTGTGGTCTCCCGCCTGTGCCTTTCAAGCTTTAAAAGATGCCCTTGTACATGCCCCTGTCTTGGCTGCCCCAGTCCCTAACAAACACTTTATCGTCCACACAGGCACTTCCATGTTCAGACTGGGGGCAGTCCTGAGCCAAGTTGAAGAGGATGTAGGAAAGCCTACATCAGTTGAAAGTTACTACCTCAGGAGGTGAGCTATATGGCAGTGGAAAAAGAGTGCTTGACTTTGGTGTAGGCCCTAAAAAAAGGTCTTATACGGTGAGAATTCACTTTAATAACTGACCACAACCCATTGGTGTGGCTTAACCGGGTTGCAGGAGACAATGGACAATTACTGAGGTACATACAGTACCACCCCGGTAAGCTAAACAGCAACGCAGATGGGTTATCCCGACAGACAGAACTCAGTACATCACCAGAAGTCTGGACATCCTCCAGCTGACCCGAAAAAGGTCGAACTGGGTCTGCCGGAGTATTCCACAAGGAGGGAACACTCTAAGAGAGTGTTCCTAATCTCAGTTTATTACCTGTATAAAAGACACCTGGGAGCCAGAAATATTGCTGAGGGGATCAAATACATATTTCACTCATTGACATGCTAATCATTTTATAACTTTTTTGAAATGCTTTTTTCTGGATTTTTTTTATTTTTTCTTATTCTGTCTCTCACTGTTAAAATACACCTACTATTAAAATTATAGACTGATCATTTCTTTGTTATCGGGCAAATGTTCAAAATCAGCAGGGGATCAAATCCTTTTTTCCCTCACTGTATATACCATTTGTATATCAAGACACAAAGTGTATATATATCAAATAAATTTTTATTGTTTTAAGGTTCCTTGAGTACCTTAATTATATAATAAGGTAACATCAGGCCATACTCACAACATTCAACACCGTCAAAGACTATATGACATTAAATCACTATGAAGTGGTAATGAGAATGCTCATTGGATGGTTATATTCTTAGAATGCTTATAAAATGCCATGTCGTAAAACTATAAAGCAGAAATTTCCATGTTTAAATGTAACTTTTTAAAATCAGGTTATTAATTTTATTTTGATTTTCTCATCCCTCCCAAGCCATGAAGGTATGTGTGTGTAGTTACTTTTCCTTTCTAATTTCAAAATTTCTTCAGATCTTCAATCCTTTCAAGCTGTGGGCTCCTAATTAATTAGTTATCATCATATCCTAGTTTTTCTTTCTAAGACGTTTTGACTAGATGGTTTCAGTCTCTATTAGAGAGAGCATGCTTCCTAATGAGCAGATGACTGATAATATAACACAGTGTCATGTCTGTCTGCCCTTCTTGCAAATCAAGAGTGATTTAATTTTCAGTATAAATATGTGGACATTTTATTAAACTTGTTTTATGTGTATTTATATACACTACCTTTGTACTCAAAGAAATGATGCATCAGCTTTTTAACTTGACAGCTCATTATAATACACATTTATCAAATGGCTAGACTGCATATTTATACATTTTAAGAAATTCCCTGAGTTGACAAAATGTTTCCTTTTCTTGTTTTGCTGCCAGCATACATTTCTAATTCCTAGAATAACTTGTAAAAATCATAATTGTTAATATAGCATTGTATATACTAATTTTATCTAATTAATGTTTTAGAATAGATTGCTTAAAGTTGAAGAATACTTCACTGGAACTTTTTTTATTGGGGTATATCTAAAAACAGCTTGCAAAAGTGGCAGATCTATTGGCTTCAGTGTCGGATTTCCCCTTAGGCAGAGTAAGCATCTGTCCACCACAGAGCACCTGTTGTCAGCACTTATAATGGACTTTTATGAACTTAAAGTGAACGAGAAGTACCAGGGGCATTGCCAGTGTCAGCCTTATCAGCATTAAAAGTTTATGAGGGTGAAAAACTCAATGATGTCCTAGCTCCTTCACTGTTTGTGTATGAGGTTGGACTAGAAGGGGAGGGGATCTCTCCCATGTGACGATTAATAGGCTTTCACACATGACATGCCTTGCCGGAGGACCAGGGGAAGTTCTCAATGATTTGCACCATACACACTGATAAGCCACAACATTAAAACCACCTGCAAAATATAGTATAGGACCCCTCATGTTGCCATAAAAGCTCTGTTGCATTGAGACAAGGACCCCACAAGGCCTCTGAATGTAGCAGCAGATTCTTTAAGTCCTGCAACCTCCTAGGTGAGGCCCTAAAGGATCGGATTTTTTGTAACAGCACATCTCACAGACACTCAATTGGATTGAAGTCTGGAGAATTTGAAGGCCAAGGTAAGACCTTGAATTCTTTATCATGCTCCTCAAACAATTCCTGAAATTTTTTTTAGTGTGACAGGGTGCATTATCCTGCTGAAAGAGGTCACTTACATCAAGGAACACCATTGCAAAAAAGTGCTGTACGTGGTCTACAACAATCTCTAAGTAGGTTGTACGTGTCAAAGTAACATTCACATGAATGCCATGACCCAAGATTTTCCAGCAGAACATTGCCCAATGCATAACACTGCCTCTGTCAGCCTGCTTTCTTCCCTTCTGCCAACTCTTCCCTAGTATTGTACTGTTGTAGCAATATAAGCAATGCTCACTTCACCTGTCAGTGGTTTTAATGTTGTGGTTGATCAATGTATAACCATTCCTGCAGTTCTACCATCAACTGCAGAAGACTACATAAGACAAAGGAGAGTGAGGACTTTGCAAATAACACTTCAAAAACCAGCGCTTACAGCTTAAACCTGAAAATAAACTATTTACTATAATTCTACGTTTACCGCCTCTTAAAAACTAAATGTCACATGTACCCTCATGTACCCTCAATATTAAATTTAACCCTACTCTACCCTACTCTAGCTCTAAACCCGATAAGCCTAAAAAGGCCTTATTTTACAACTTTACTCCAGCTCAAGCTTCTAAGCCTCTTAATTCTAAAGACCCTATATGCTAACTGTGATGTTTGCCCAACTCAGACTATAATACCCCTTACCCTATCCACTTCTAACACTATCTTTAATCCTGCGTGCATTTATAAAGCTGTGTACATGCACAGATTTAAATACAATGCACACAAACAGAGCAGAAATATGCACATACATATATTGCTGTTGTCAAATATTTGCTGTTGTCAAACCTGAATGTTTTTAGATGTTTTTAGGCCTGCAATGTCCAATTAATAAATTATTTATACTTTTTATGTATCTTTTTTGGGCATTGAGGAGTGGGCAGAATATTGGAATTTAGCAATTACATGCACCTGACATGTAAACCCAGCCCTGCTTGTCTGAAGCGCTTGCAATCCCTCCTCTTCTTCTACAGCCTAGTCTTTATGTGGCTGTCTAACCACAGACAGTGCAGCTTAATGAAAAGTCTTTATAAGTCAGGTGCCCTGAAAAATTGCCTGTCTCTTGAGTTTAGCATTCACAAGTTATCTTTTGACCAGGTGAAAAATTATTTCAAGTACTATATGCCCAATGTCAGCACTAGCAGCCTCTGGATTAATAGTTAAGTGCAATAGTTGATTGTGTGGGCATGACTTGCTATCTAGCCAACACATTATAAAACTTAAAGGACCATTATAGTGCCAGGAAAACACACTCGTTTTCCTGGCACTATAGTGCCCTGAGGGTGCCCCCACCCTCAGGGACTCCCTCCAGCTGGGCTCTGGGGAGAGGAAGGGGTTAAAATCTTACCTTTCTCCAGCGCTTGGTGGGGGGCTCTCCTCCTCCTCTCCGCCTCTTCTCCTCCTCTTCGGCTGAATGCACATGCGCGGCAGGAGCTGCGCGGGCATTCAGCCAGTCTCATAGGAAAGCATTCATAATGCTTTCCTATGGACGCTTGCATCTTCTCACTCTGATTTTCACAGTGAGAAGCACGCAAACGCCTCTCGCGGCTGTCAATGAGACAGCCACTAGAGGCTTTAGAGGCTGGATTAACCTATTTATAAAGGGTAAGGGGTATTATAGTCTATAGTACGTTTATAAAAAAAAAAAATGGGTTAACCCTAGCTGGACCAGGCACCCAGACCACTTCATTAAGCTGAAGTGGTCTGGGTGCCTAGAGTGGTCCTTTAATTAAAAAAAAAAAAAAACCTTTTGGGGATCAACATAATCCCTCACTTACTATAATGAATGTATAAAAACCTTCCTTATTCCATCACTCACCATGCCATGGAGAAGGAATATCTACTAAACAGCAGTGAGAGGTTTTATTTTTTCAGCACTTTTTTTCTAGTTTGGAAGGTATGGATGATGTGTTTCCCCTTTTAATAATGAACAAAAGTAGCATCATACATTTATAGGAATACTAGCAATAGTGGATTAAGTAGAATGTATAAGAAGTGTCATGTTTTCATGTTTAAACTATACTAGAACCATAATGTACAAGATAATGTTGTAAAACTAAAATACACAGCAGAAGAGGAATGATATCAATTTAATGAAGTCAAAGACTATTATTCCTGGTGTCTCCAAAATTATATTTAGGGAGAATTATCATTAAACCGTGAATTGTTTGGAAGTGACTAGCAAATTGTAAATTGAAATAAAAATAAGGTGACCCATGCACGCTGTGTTAGGTATGTGTAATAGTTACCTAGAGGATTTCCTATATAAATAACTCTCATGGAAAGGTACAAATAATACAATGAATATGGTTATTTCACAGACTCCAAAAAGAAGTTAGGAGAAACAAAGCAAACAAGCAAAATAAATATATAAAAAACAAGTGAGTGTTTGGATGTAGTTCACAAGCAACTATAAAGTGCCATTTTCTGAAGATAAACCTACATCAGTCTCAATAATAAGTGCTAAGAATAACAATAGTAAAGCACAGCATAATCACGATCAGACTTCAAAAATAAAAATTCTTCCAAACATGGGTCTCAGTGTCGTTTAGTAGTACCAGTGCTTGTAGCCAGCCCAAAGGAGGAATGGATGAAGAAAAGTGTAGGAATACATTAAAGGATGGATATAAGGAGCAAAAGAAGCCACTGTCTCTGGTGTTATGGCATCAGCATATTATAGCAGTGATATGGAGGTTACTAGAAGTGCTTCCTGGGACAGTGCTGCAAAGTGTGCAGCACTGGTATTCAACATCTCCACACTCTGCATTGAGACGTTGAAAGCTCCCCATAAAGATTCAGTGAAACAATGAATCTCTATGATGAGATGCAGATTGGTTCAGTGTAGTGTTTTGCTGCTCACGCACACATTCCTATGGGAAAGCATTGGATTGGCAAAGATTTCAAATTTGATGATCTCAGCCATGGAGATGAAGTGAACTGGGGCCTGCCACGGCAATAAAAAAGGTAAGTAAAAAACACTTTTTTAAAAATAAGAGAGGGGAGGTTGTTACCTAAACTGTTATTTTACCACTATAGTGTCAGGAATACGTTTGCATTCCTGACACTATAGTATTTTTTAAACTTTTGTATAACTATAGAATGAGTGAATTTAAATATATCGATTTGCCTTAGAAGAACAATGTATCTATATCTTGCCCACTACATATCTATCCTAAGAAAAAGCTAATCTTTCATTTATATGTAAGCAATTGACTTAATATATTTCCTTCCAGTTTGCTTAGAATAGTATGCATTTTACAAGATAGTTGTCATGTCATCACAGCTCCCTAATTAGCGATTAGGCAATTCAACACATTTATCTTCTGACAATATATAATGAAAAAAATGAAGGAGTTAGAGCACATCTTAAAAACAAGCATAACAACTTCAAAGACAGCTATCATCTATTTCAGCTAGCATTTACCGTAATTCTAATGGAAAATATTTTAGTTCTGGCACTTGGGTTATTATGTTAATAATGTTTAATAAAACAATCAAAAGAAGTGTGAACCTTAACAATAGTCAGTAGTTAATTATTTTATTACTTAAGGGTATTGTACTCTGCAGTTCCTTTGTGATGTTTCTAATGTGTTAACTACTAGATTGCTCTTACACAAATCAAGATCTATATATTATTTTTTAATTCTGCGTTTTATATGTCTGTTAAATTGTACTAAATTAGAATAGAATTGCTGTACAATATTAAGAGAAAATAGGTTAGAGTCTAAAATAAATTATTGATGTTGCAGACATGAAAATACAAAACATTGCATCACCTGTGTCTGTGGCTCTACTTTACGCACCCAGTACCAATGCAATGATAGATAAATAAAATAGACGTCCTACTTTTCTATGACATATAGTGTATATTCATTGTTAAGTACCAGTAGAATTTCACTTAGTAATTGATCAAATAATTTTGTTTGCCTTATTATAAAACAAGCATTTGGAATAGTTAAGTATAATAGCAAGCATCATAAAATAAGCAAGTACTTTAATATGGACAGTTTTCTGAGCAAAATATAAACACATTAAATAGAAAATTTCAACTCTGTCCTCGTTTGCTATTACTGCATACTTGTCATTGTTCAGGCACCCACACTTATTCGATATTAATGCTTACGTACAGTTTCTGCGGTCTTACTTAATAGTAAGCATGATTGTACAAGCACACATATGTTTATTGATTGGAATGTTGTGAAAGTAATGTTTAGGCACATTGTCCACGCCCCCATAAAGTGTGGGTGGGTGGATGGAGGCTAGCGTTATCGAGCTCTAAGTACCCTTAAAAGATTCCATGCTCGAGTAGGTCAGGAGTTTTACAATTAGTTCTAATTAAGGTTAGAGTGTTAGATTCCTTAGAATATAATGACTCAAAAAGATGTTTCGTGATATATTTTCCCAGCTTGAGTTACAATTCATGTTGTATTTTTGAATAAGGATGGGGAATAACCACTTAAAGGTCTTGACATCACTTTTTATGTATGTATCAGCTTCCAGTCACCCTTCTATTGCTGTTAAACTCTGCTGTATTGAAATAAAATACACAGAAATGTATTAGCACATACATAAAGCAGACTACTTTGCTGTTACTTTCTCTTCAGATACTGCCCTTGTGGATTTTTGTCCACTTTTAATACTGTAAGAAATGATGACCCTCTTACAAGGGTATTCTTTTAGGGAATGTGTGACAAACTAGACACAGATACAAGTGTATACAATGTATTGTTAATATTGATGTATGTTACTGTTACAGATTTTAAAGGAATATACCCACAATACACATTGTAAACACATCCAGTCCATAACCAAAAGATTCACAGAAAAATGACAATACTTAAACATTTAAATTAAGATCTTGACCCTGTGCCTTTATCTTGGATAGTCTGAGAAAGTCTTTTTTCAGTTCACCATGGCACCGCTGCTTGCTGCTCTGTCCACTCCAAAAAGAAGACTAACCGCCTTGGCTGTAGTCCTTTTTAAAGACTGTTTCTTGCAGTCCTTAACTCCATATCCCACAATCCCTTTCACCTCCCAAAAAGTGGTTAATCCAGACCCCTTTTTCCAGAGAGTTCTGTCTTTACACAAGTCTTTCCCTTTGATCTCTTCCCCGCTAGCTATACTAGATCATTTGGTAAGGAGTGACCAGTTAGGGTGAGTTTCTGGCTGGGTAGGTTGGGAGCAGGTCCACACTGCTTTAGAGACAGGAAGGTTTGGAAAAATACATACTTGCATGGTTATACCTAGTTGTTAATTACTCTGATTTTCTGGTCTCCTGATAACAGGACCCTTGCAACCTCATTTATATATATATTATAATAAAAATGAACACAACATTTCTTACATAACCCAATTAGATATTCGGTACTCTGACATCTAATCTCCAGATAACATGCATGGAAAGCTGGCATAAGAACTGCTGGAGTGATGTAAGCTATTGTTGCTTTAGCTGGGTGCTGCTGGGTAAAATGCAACTACAAGATTTGATCACTATCACACTGTTATCAAGTAAATGATCCCAAGTTGTGAAATACACAGAAGGTTATATACAATATTGAAGTGACTTGCATATCAATTTCTTACAATACTTTCTTAAACTCATGCTCCACACACAACTCTTTACCCTTGCTCATGCTCAACACCCCAATGTATTCATTATCTATACAAACATTTAATATTGGCTTGATTCCATATTTTTTGCACCTCAAAATATGTTTCATACTCTACCTCTCTACCTCTATATTTTTATTTAAAAATATATGGTTTAAAAGAACATCATACCTTGCTTCACTTTTTTGTTTCCCCTCTACTTTTTATTACACTCCTCCTTACTTACTCTCAGATGTCACTGTCATGCTGTCATGTGCATGTGCATGTTATCATTTAAAGTGTTAATATAATGCTGTTGTGTATATTTTATCACTTAAAGTTTTAGGAGAGCGAGAAATAGGCGAAGAGTCCTATATGGATAAATAAATCCATAAATCACTTACTTTGCCTTGTTGGGTTTAATGTTTTTGTAACTGCCCAGGATACATTGCTTGGGCATGTTTATGAGAAATGTTGTCTCTATCAAATATTAAAATTATGTCAAATGTTATTGCACTACATGTACATTGTCAATACTGAAAATTTTCATCGTGATTTATAATAATGAATATTCATCTGTTCCAATAATTATTTAAGTGATTTGACATAAATACATATACTCCAGATGTTTTAACTATTTTAAAGCTGTGTTGCATCATTATCTATCTTTTGTAAACTTTGTTATTAGCTTTTGTTTTCTTTTTTTTTTTCTTTTATCCACCAGGCTTCTCTGGAATATTTGCTTTGTTTCCTTTTCTCCAGTATCACAAGTTTTCAAAGTTAATTTTATTCTGTAACTAAAATAAACAACTGTTTTAATTAGTATGAGAATAAAGGACGGGGATATTTGATTAGGCAACATAAGAATATATCCAGAACTGAGGCAGATTAAAAGCACACATAAACATTTCAATAAAGTGTTGATTTATAAGCCTAGTAACCACTGCATCTATTTACAACATCATTATGGTAAAAAAAAAAGATGCAAGAACAATGAAAGATTAATTGCAGACTTTCAATGACCTGAATCTAAACAAAAGTTATAGAGGCTGATAACTCATTTATTCACATAAAACTTAATTGAAACTAATCCTGAGATGTACTTTGTTCATTATACACAAAATGTTTTCTTGTTTAAATTGGGACATAGTTAATTTGTCACAGGATTACAATTGGAGGATAATTATAGTATGTCGCTAATTGCATAGAGATTGACATAGACTCACCTAAACCTCAAATTAATTGACATTACCTTGTCAAAGGACAAAGGATTGTACTGAATGTAACAAATTATAGATTAAAGTAGTAAAGTCCAAAGATCTGCAATGTATTTTTGAGCTTATTAGTAATATATGCATATCCACAATAACGCCAATTAATGTGCTAAATAATGTTACATTTATGATCCAAATACTCCTATTCTTCACTGAAATAATGTCAGTTAGACAATGCTTTTAAAAGTACTAAAACTACACTTTACTAAAACATGGTTATTGAATTGGAAAATACTAAAAAAAAAAAAAACAGTAGACCTGACAAATGTAATATGTTACTGAAATATTTATTGTTAAAGTTATGTAGTTCCTTGGTGAGAGAAGAGACTATTTTTTATATAGTTTTATTTATTTATGTATTGAGACAAGGCCAATAATGTACAAACATCCATGCACAGATATAATTGTGTGCAGCATGTGTCCAATAAAGTAATTTCTGCCAGTGGAAATGGATAAAGAAACAACTGTTAATGTAACAATGTATATTGTCCTATCAGATGCAACAAAGCTACTTGGCAACTGCAAGATTCATTAGTAACTGTCTGAAGATTACATATCATTAGAATAGCTTAATGCAATAATAACCTATCCACTGGAAAAAAATATACCTTGTTTTCTTCCCAACAACCCACTGGCTGAGTGATTGCTGTTATTGGCAACAGTACTGGATGCTCACACACATGGGATTAAACCAATTGCTCTTCATATCTAGAATTTGTTGTGCATGAAATCAGATAATGTGATCCCCAATGAAGACAGTCAGGGTTATTTGACCTTATCGCTTTAAAACAGAATTGCTCTGAGTTATCACTCTGCAAGCATGAATTCTAGAAATGGATACATTTAATTAATTATGCCTATTTAAAGAATAGGTCATTTTCAAACTGTTGTTTTAGGTAAATTTAAATATTTGTATTATATACACAAAGGAAAGGCTTTAAAAGTACCAATCATTGCGTAGAACAAATTATTTTCAAAAGTGCAATACAACCAATTGTTTGAATAAAAGACATATGTAAATATCCATCTTTAACCCATATGTTCAAAGAAATAGATACATGTAAAATGAAATAAAATAATAATAATAAACTTGGAGATTTGTTTTGGATGAGCAAAATTTTTTGATTTGCGATTCTGAATTCCACCCTTTCCGCCGAAAATGGAATGGTTGATTTAAACAAATGATTGTTGATGGTATGGGATTGTCATTAAATGTTGATTTTATAAGAAAAAAGTGACAAATACACAGAAAAGGGAGGAGAAGTAAACACAAATCTATATAAATAAATATAGAATGTTTGGTTGTCCTCCTCTTTTTCTTCTTTTGGTTCCTTTTTTCATTTGATCTTTGAATCAAATGGTGGAAAAATACACCTAGTAATGAATTGTAAAATATATACATAATATTTATATTATAAGTGGCACATTTTCATGCCTTTTGATTTAACCAATTCAAACATCCAAATCTTTTCCCTAACGAAATTCGGCTAAGCTGAACCACCATATAGCGGAGATTTGACCGTCCCCAATTTTTTGTTTTTCAGGTGATTCCGCCCAAATTCTTTTTTTAACCATTACAAAATAAATATATAAAAAAGTGCACAACTGAATTTGAAGGGAGAAACAAAATCTGAATAGAGTGTGATTTTGCACCATTTGTGGAAATCAGAAGATATTGAGAAGCACCTTACCACTGTGCACACAAGCACCTTGTCTTTGAAGCATGTTGCAAGCATGGCTGGACAGCTGAAGTCCCCTCCCCAAAGGCAGATGCTGACTGAGGCTGAGCATACCTCACACCTGGCCCTGAAGTGCTCTGGACCAGGGCCAGTGACGGTTTTGGAACTGGGCTTTAGCCCTTTATTTAGGGACTTCTTCCAATAAGGCCCTTTAAGAGGGCGACTGTGTTGTGACGGAGATCCTGCGGACACATTGTGCAGGCTTGCAACTGTCAGTCTCCAGAATTACACTATTCACTCAGGACTCTGTTCCAGGGGCTGGATAACTTTAACCAGAACAGGCTCCTGTCTTTTTATTTCTTTTTCTCACACTTACTTAGTATGTATATTATGACATATAGAAGGTGTGCCAAAATTCAGAGTAGGGTTTGAGGAGTTAATAGCTTTTTTGTAATGACTAATTTCAATGATTTTACATACAATGAAGAGATTTACAATGAATGAAGATTTTTCACAAGATATGGTAGATGACATTTTAAATGAGGTCCATTTGCTGCCTTGCAAATTTGAGCTCTTTTGATTGCATTGTTCATTAGTTAATGTTCGAGGTTCTAGAGATCGAATTTCTGCACGGATATTCTCCTTGAGCTGCTCAAGTGTACACAGTTTGCATTGTTTGTTCACTTACACTCACTTCTTCAGGTATTCCAACAGGAAGTCATCGGGAGCTGCATGGTCGGGTGAACGTGGTGGCCAATTAACCTGGAGATTTATTTAAATTATCTGCTTGCCAAACAGTTGTCTTAGGAGATCCATTGTGGCCTGGGCTATATGAGCATTAGCCCTCTTCTGTTGAAGTCACATTTCAGTACAATTTTCCACTACATGACATAAAAATAAAAATTCAATCATATCCCGATATTTCACACTAATAAAATTCTACTATTTAACTTGTTGTTCCTTCATGAAATTGCCCATGATGAATCTCTCAAGACTCAGTTAGAATAAGTACCTGCAACAAAAAAATTTAACTACTCATAAGTTATTTTCCTGTCAAATCCCACTCTGAATTTTGGCCCACCCTGTATAACATCAGGGATACATACATCACTGGACTGCCCCATTTGATGCTAACTGTATGAGTGACATGCCCCAAATCTAATTTGGAGTGGGACAAAGTTGGGAGGTATGTAAATAAAATACAAAAATTCCTACTCTCATAGAAAACGTTACACATTGTAAAATGCATGAAACGCATATCTAGAGGATAATAAGCATTCTTAAACTGATCTATACATTTAAGAGCTTTGAAACACATTTTTTGAGATTATAAATCTACTATTTAAGTATTTTGCGATCTCCATCAAAATATAACACATAGATGTTTAACACTGGTAGTTTATGGTTATTTTTACAAACACTGGGTGCAATCCATTTATTTAATCTTTTTACAAGAAATCAATTATATATTTCAAGAAATCCATGCTTGATTTTCAGCACAGGTACCCCACAGACTATAAACTAAAGGCTGGTTTATGATTACTCCTCTATACAAAGTAATGAACATGTACCTGATTTATTAATCTAATTTTTTCCTTAATAGAAATTGTATCTGCACATATGAGATAAAATGGAATCAAATATAGTGGTTTTGATCAGATAAACATAACTAAGTATATTCCTACATTTCAGTGGAATTTTCAAAGATTAGGTTTTTGTATTAAAATCTTGTAATGTTATGTTGAATGAAGTCCTAATTGGTTCTTTATCTCTCTCCATTTATGTTGCTATTTATTCAGTTGCCAATATTTTTTTCTGATAGCTAAACTATTAACAGGCTCGCACATAAATCTAAATATAATTCATGTATCAGGCTGTGCATTCTGTTTATATGAGATACAATACAATTTATTTAACTTTTAGAGTACCATATGTCATATGTCACTGAAATGATTAAAATACATTTATCTTACATTTCAAATAGACTGTTTGCTTTAGAGGAATGATTATTCAAATGATTATAAAGGCATAACCATGATACAATTATGCATTTTCATTTAATATTACCTTGCATATGTTTTAAGTATATAAGGTCTTTATTTACTCCATGTGAAATTGATTGTGAGGATTAAACCTAATTGCTATGTGTGGTGTTTAATAAAAATAAATAAATAAAATAACCAACTGATATATATTTACAGCTTATTTTGGCTGGAATGTTATAGTTGTATTTTAATTCCCAAATACTTTATTTTGAGATAAATCATTTGAACTGTTCCATAATAAATATGTGAAAAAAACCTAATAATGAGTAAAGATCTACCTCATGTAGTGAAAGATACTCACGCAATTTACACATACTCTTCTTCCTTCTTTTCTCAAAGTGATTTGTTTTGAATACTCTTTAGTTTAGTAATGAAACCAGGAATTTTTAAAAACTGACAAAACATTAGATCATTTTAAGTGAAAATTGCTGATAAGGAAATATCTCCAATCACAAAGATGTTTTCTAATCACAATTATTTTGTTTAAAATTGTTACATTCCTTGCGGTTTTCCATAATTCCTAGTTTATTGAATAAGTCCATACTGTTAGTATCAATTATTTCTATAAATAAACTGAAGCTCTCTTTAGAAATCATGTCAAATAAATGTTTATAGATATATTCCAGATGAAATGTTGGGAAAATACAATACCATTGTATATTTTTCTATGAAAATACCAACAACCTCTTGCATGTGGATTCCAAGTCTAATAACATACTGTAGCAGTATTCCTCTCTACATTAAATGCATTAGTATTCTAGGCAGAAGATACAACTGTTATTTCATCTGCAAGGTATTAACTAAGGCATTCAAAACAATAATACAGAAATCCAAGAGTCGTGGTGATGCATTAATTTCCCAGGGATAAGCAGGAATCAAATGTGTGCTTTGCTGTACCAGGCTAGTACATATGATGTAAAACAAAGTCTCATCTTCCAGCAGTATATTATTACAATAGAATTGTATTTGAAACATGTCATTACACATAAAAAAATATATGTAGATAATTTTAAATATAAATAATCCCTGAAATTGCCAGTTAGCAGTTAGAGAATTTACTAGCAACAATTTGAATTCACATTAAGAAATTACAACAAATATGATTTTGAGCTATTCTATGTCTGACTCAAAAATAACCAAACATAATGTATCAGCAATCCATATTGTTCAATTAGTTTCCCTTGCATTTAGCTATGACACACACAGTTTAGAAATGAAAAGGAAAAACTAACAATGTATCACTTTAACTACACTCTATTACAATTGGTCTAAAATTAAAATAACATAATCAGTGGTTTTTAGAGCTGGATATTATGAGTATCAGATAATTCAAATTCAGTCTGGAATGCTCCTTGAGAGGATGGTGGCTGTGACTATATTGCTCAGGGTTGTATTATTCTATAATTGATTAGTAATATTAGTACCATATGGCTTATACTACATGAATAGTGGAGCATGTGACGTTTTTAATGGGAAGGAGATAATCTATTGCAAGCCGTTTCACACAATTATATTACATGTACCCTACAGTGCAGAGGCTTTGAGAATAGGATAGCTGCTCTCTTGTCAAACAGGAGTCCTTAAGGACCCCACAACAATAATGGTCTTCATCTCACAGTTAATTAGATATAGGCAGTAGTAGGGTTAGCAGCATTCCTCCCTGCAAAATCTTTTTATGAGCACTTAACTGCATAATATTCAAGAATCAAATGGGAAAGAGTCATGGCCTCCATTCTGGTTTTTAGTAGAATGAGACACTAAGCACATTTTAGGTTATCCATATTCTCCACATTCCACAGCAAATGATGAGGGAAGGAAATGCAGTTTTATACCCACCAATTCAAAACATTAACCCAAAACCTGTATCCAATTTATTTGGGAACATAAGATTCCATACTGCATTTTCTCTCTCTTTTGTTTATAGAATAACTTTTAGGAGCTTAAACATTTATTTATACTCCACCACCTCAGGCACATGGGGTGGGACTGGGGAGAGGCACTCTGCTGCAATAGTCCCCTGGACTACTAAGATCATTTTAAATTGTCAGGTCTCTTAAAGGAATTCTAATGTAAATACTCTAATTGCACATATTAGTAAGTTACAAAAATACATAACAGCATGTCACACAACTGGACAAATTGTCTCTTTAGGACCAAGAAATGTATCAATTACTTAAATTATTACTTCAAAATACAATACCTCTCAAGTGCATTTATAAGAATGTTGATCATTTCTACAATAGTTAATCTCTTTGAGATTCATACATTAAACAGTGAATTGTGGTTAGACATGAACATTGGTGTAACCTTTGGCTTAGTTTTTAGAGCACATTTTCATACACCACCAAATGGTTAGATACAGTATTGCTTAAATATTATCTTACATTTCAAAAGAATTGTTGAGTACTGCATCACATTACACTTACACAAAGCTGCACTATTTTGAAGACATGGTCTAGATCTAAAGAATGTAGACTTCACAGCCAAAATGTATTTGCAAGAAGATAAAATATTGTTGAAATCCATTCTTTCTTATGTAATACCAAAGTTTTAGTATAATTTAGCAGTGATTTACTTCTCAGTTTCTTCTTTAATATGGTAGCAGAAAAAGGATAGAGATTAAGATAACTGATTATAGAAAACAAATCTTTATTAGATAACCTTTAAATGATTTTGTAAAATCTAGTACCTATGTATGAATACATACATAAAGAGAAAGGAGCCAGAAAATGCAGCAGTTGTGTGCACCAACATAATTCAAACAAAGACAACTCCTCACCTTATTAAGTATGAAGAAATCACATGCTTTCAATCAGTAAAACACAACATATCTCTATCACATCCTTATCTAACCACCATCTAATAAGCCAAGAATACATTGCATTTGGATGCAGAAATAAATCCTGTGCATATAGGCTCACCAATATGGATTCTCTCAGTCATATAGTGAACTTTAGGACTTTACTAAAGGTTAATAAAATGCTGCACTTTAGGACTTGGATGGGAGAGGAGTAAGTTAATTTGAATAACTACAATAGTACTCATAAATTATATATATTCCATACTCTCCCACAGGAGAGCAAATGAGGCAAAGTGAATATAGAAACCTTAAAGTATTCCAAAACTATAGAATACCTGGGAAGAACTATATAAGAAACACTTGTGGTGGATATCATTGTGTATGGGGAAGAAACATGAAAATTACATACAGGTTACATGTTTTACCACATAATTCCAAGATTTTACTATTATCATCATGTAAAGTCACGCTATTGTTAATGACATTGAAGCAAGTATTATGCTGCACAATTTCTTTATTTCCCTCAGCAGCAAAAAAGCTATAGAAAAAAACATGGTATAACAGAACATCTACATTTTCATAGTAACAGATCAGCCAATCAGAGAAACCCCAATCCTACAACAGGCAGGAATAAGGTACCAGCTTCCACTTTATTGCCGTCTTGAAGTCAAACCAAGAACAAAGACCGCAGGTAAATGGGAACATTTCTTTAAAAAAAATGAACTAGAGCAGGGGTTCCCAACCTAGTCCTCTAGTACCCCCTAACAGTCCAGGATTTAGGGATTATCCTGTTGTGCCTTTTTTTTTCATTCTAAAAATACCTTGGACACAACTAGGTAATCCCTAAATCCTGGACTGTTAGGGGGTACTTGAGGACTGGGTTGGGAACCACTGAACTAGAGTAAAAAAAAAAAACAGAATGACCTCATTGATTTTTGATAGCAAAGTCAAGTAGAGAAAGAAAAGATAAATATGGTAATTTATTATTAGAATTAATGGATGTGTCATTATAAACATTATAAACACCCATATCAGTGCTATCAGGGGATGTAACTTTTGTGGGGATTTTATGTGTTTTAAGGTATTTGGGGTTTTTTGTAAACATGTGTGTTTTTTGTGTTTGAAGATAATTGAGATTAGTGTAGTGCTTGACTCAATTATCTCCTAAGTAAAGGGGAAGGCTTATTGTATTGTATGTGAGAGTGTCATGCCTTGTAACCTTATTGTTATTGGTCTGTGATTTTGTATTGTAGTCCCCAACAAGGTCCATGTGGGCATACCCCTTACATGGGGATTGTCATATAAGGCCAAGTGTGACACCATTAAAATGAGTTCCTGCCTACCCTCAACTTAGAGTCTCAACTCATGTGTGGGGGGAATAACTGTATCTGTTCTGGGGATTGCTATATCACAATACTCCCCTGGGTTATAATCACTAGCTCTTATCAGAGCTGTTCCTGATATACTCTCTGGAGTAGGAAAGGTTCACCCACTGGAAGCTGGATCCTGGTCTTGGGTCCAGGGTGGGTGGAGGACGGCGAGACCCCAGCCAAGCTGCGGCAGCTAAGGGGCTAAGCATCGAGGGGTACCAGGAGGTCCATCACATAAGGTAAATGTAAAAATGAGTAACCAAAGCAATTATGTCATCAGACAAGAATCTACCATGTTAAGAAAGGTACAAGATGTACAACTCTAGGACAAACATATAAAATATACCTGCCATTAATTAAAGAATGATCATTCATCAGGTTAGGAGAGTGGTAATAATATTCCCATATTTTTAATAATATTATACAAGTTTTAAGCTGTGATATACAGCTTTTTGAAAAATGTCAAACAGCCTTGAAGCTAGATTCCAAAGATCAGTCATCCACTTACAAATATCATCCAAACGACAACCAAGTGAAGAAGTTTTAGAAGCCATAGCTCTACGTACTGAGTGAGAAGAAAAATAGATATGTCAATGCCCACCAAAGACATAATTTTACCCAACCCCTCTATTCATCCCATACCCTTTTCTAATACATATCCACCATTTCTCCACCAGCTATTTTTAAGGACTCAAAGTCCAAGGTCTCACCCCAAACATTAAATCTTACTCCCATTTTCTCTTCCTTTCTGTCTTTCTGTCCTTCTGCTCCAAACCCTGGTCTCTCCTCCACTAACTTACCTTGTGCCAACAGAAGAAACCCACGAATCTTATAACCAATCCCATGTAACTTTCCCTCTAAGCCCTCTTTTCGTACTGCACAAAGAAAAGTTGGCCAGAAAGGTTATCCAAAAGTAAAGGGAACAGACAAGGGGGTAACCCTAGGGCAGTGATGGCGAACCTTTTTGAGCCCGAGTGCCCAAACCGTAGTACATGCCAATTTTTTTTTCCTCAAAGTGCCAAAACGCCAATTAAACCTGAATACTGAGGTTTAAGTTTAGAAAAAACAACTCATACAGTTGATCGAACTAATTAACATCTCTGTGTGTGTATTAAGCAGTTTGTGTGTGTGCTCGGCAGTTTGTCTGTATGTGTATTTAGCAGTCTGTCTGTGTACTTAGCAGTCTGTCTGTATTTAGCAGACTGCTGAATACACACACAGACTGCTGAGTACACAGTCTGCTGAATACACACACCGACTGCTAAATACACACACACACACAGACTGCCGAGTACACACACACACACACACACAGACTGCCGAGTACACACACACACAGACTGCTAAATACACACACACACACAGACTGCTGAGTACACACACACACACACACACCGACTCCTAAATACACACACACAGACTGCTGAGTACACACACACACATACTGCTGAGTACACACACAGACAGACTGCTGAGTACACACACACAGACAGACTGCTGAGTACACACACACCGACAGACTGCTGAGTGTACACACAAAGACAGACTGCTGAGTGTACACACACTGCATTGAGGGGTACAGTGTATGTGTTTGTGTGTGTTTTCTTTCCCCCCATCCCTCCCTCAGTTTTCTCCCCCCATCTCTCCCTCAGTTCCCCCCATCTCTCCCCCAATCCCCCCCATCTCTCCCTCAGTTTCCCCCATCTCTCTCTCAGTTTTCTCCCCCCCATACATCCCTCAGTTTTCTCCCCCCCATACCTCCCTCAGTTTTCTCCCCCATACCTCTCTCAGTTTCTCTCCCCCATACCTCCCCTCTTTCTCCCCCATACCTCCTCCCATACTCCTAGTTTTCTCTCCCATACCTCCTCAGTTTTCTCCTCCCCTACACCTCCCTAAGTTTTCTCCCCCATACCTCCCTCAGTTTCCCATACCTCCCTCAGTTTCCTATACTCCCTCAGTTTCCCCTTCATCCCTCCCTTAGTTTTCCCTCCATCCCTCCCTTAGTTTTAATTGCCCCCCCCCCCCCACTTGTCCTTGCTCTCCTACCTGCGTGGCTGTGCGCACCGCGGAGCTCAGTTTCCTGTACCCAGCCGGATAGGAAGTGCTCTCTCTGTGAGCACTTCATATCCGTCCGCCCGGTTACAGGAAACATAAGTTCCTGTACCGGGGCGCTTAGACAGAGTGCCTGGCAGGAGGGAGCGCTATGCGCTCACCTCCTGCCGGTCACTCCGGTTTTGCGCCCGCCGGGCCGGTGCGCCCTAAGGCGGCCACTTGTGCCACCTTATGGATGCGCCGGCAGAGCGCACCCTGCCTCCCTCTGGCGACCTATGGCCATAGGTTCGCCATCACTGCCCTAGGGTAATGAAACAAAGAAATAAAAGAGGAATCTGTCCCTGTAATGAAAATTGCTAAAAATCTTGAAAATACTTTATTAATACCAAAAAAGGTTACTATAGATACACTGCCCCTTAAAATAACTGTTTGACTTAGACAGAAAAAATAATAAACGATATTAGATGCAAGGGGCGTACAATAAGGGGATTAGGGGAGTAAGGAAAGACACAAGAATTGGTGGATCACAAAAATCCAAACAAATGATCGGGAGCAAAGCTGATAATAGAGATCTCCAAAATCATGTTGTAATAAGACAAAACACCAAACGAAGCTAATTGGAACTATAGGGTCGGCTTGCTAGATATATTGCCAGAATGTATCGCTAAATGAGACCAATATGTAACATGATACTTAGTAACATTAGGTTCACAGTCAGGAGCCTGAGACAGAGCGATATAGCGCCAGTGTAGACTATAAATAAGGGACCTGGAAAATAGCCGAGGTCAAGGGAAACAGAAAGAGACACAACGATAAGGAAAAGCCAGGAGTCAGGGATGCCAGAAAACAGGGATGCCAGAAAACAGGGAAGTCAAAGACAATGCCAAAGTCAAATAACCAGAATAACCAGAATCAATAACACGCTCTCGGACAACCACAGGGGAAACCACGACAGGGCACTGAGCAGCATGAGAACTGGGCCTAAATACCCCTCCTCTAGGTCTGATAGGCTGTAACCGGCATTTGACCCCAAAGGCAGTTACTAGATCTCATTTGCATAATTGCTGCTCAGCATTAATCCTTCTGTGGATTTGGTTGTTGCTCGGCACAACTTTTCCTGTGTGGACAGTAAATGTCATTAACCACATTTTGTAATACGTGACAATACTCCCACAGACTCAGGCATCTCTTTGATTCCTTCAACTCTCTTCTTTTCATCTCTTGTGGCACACCCTAAACTAACCTTTCAGCTGATAACTTTGCATGCTATTTTACTGACAAGATTAATCAATTAAGGAAATAATGCTCCTCTCTCTCTCTCAACTTGGACCTTACCTTTCCTACAATTTAGGCCTTCTCCCCAGTTACAGTTTTTAATTAAAAAGAGACTGTACTTCTACTTTCCTTTCACCACACCACTTGTCCTCTTGATGCCATCCCTTCTCACCTCATCATATCTCTCCTCTTGTTTTGTGCCATCCATAGCGCATATTTTCAACTGCTCTTTTTACTCCCTGCTCACTTTAAACATGCTACTTACCGTACATACCGTAAGGACATCATACAGAAGGTGCACACTGTCCACCTCTTGAAGACTATGGATGACTATGTTATGGGAAGAAGACTGGTGCCTCAGTTCTGATGTTGAGGTCGCCGGATAGATGGCACCTAGCTTTTCTGGCCCTTGCAAACATTTTTGGTTGGAAAACTCATTTTATTCCATTGCGCCCTGTCCAAGGCAATAAACATCTGTACATGCAACCCCAGGTTGCCAGGTTCATTGAGGGCCAGATTTACTAGTTCAGGTACTGTTTTTAAAAGTAAAAATATCTTTGTGACTATTCTCTGCATCTGACCTCATTCTGTCAAGCAGTCAATCGTTTGGTTCTAAGAATAAAGCACCCTCCACCGATTTGAAAATCTTGTTCAAAGGACCGAAGATTTCTATGATTTTATCCTGACAATTTCATAGCAAATATTATATCCCTATCCTGGGTTTTCATCCAGTCATATTTAGAAATTGTATGATTTTGGAATCACAAAAGGCATATGGCAGACATTATCATGAACTGTGGGGCAACAACATTCCACCAATAATTTGTTTAGAGTCTTATTTACTAAAGGCTTGCACACTTGCAAAGCCACATGGTCTGAGGTACACCATTCCGCTAGGTATGGCTTAGTACATTCTGTGGATCTAGTAACTTTCCATCCTATCTGGATATAGTTCAGCTCAAATTAGTGCCTGATGCCTTCTCATCTGCCTTGTAGGATTTATTTCCATTATGGTCATTAAAAGGTTTTTAAATAGAATTCATGGGAACCTTTTTCAGACTCAGATGAAGCCACCTGGGTTCTCACCCTCTTCCAAAGTCTAGCCAACTTTGCTGAACTAGGGGCTTTTTGGCACAGTGTTTCTGAATTGCACGCCATCAGTATTTATTTATGACATTTTTTTTTCTGTTTTGCATTGGTTTAGTTTTGTATAATTTAAACAAATCCTTTACATGGAATTGTACACAAAAAGTATATTATTGCTTTTTGTTTACTTCTGTTTCAATATTATATATGCACTTTTTTAAGCTGGTGTGCACTTTAAACACAATTTCTCATGCTTTTTATTACAGTGCACTTTATAATAATTATACTTTTAAAGTCATTGATGTAATAGTTTGAATTCAATGTGTAAATGCATATTAATTAAGGTAATGAGTAAGGAGCACCTTGAATATTATTTTTTTTTTTATATTTTATATGAAGGAAATATAGTATTTTAAATTGCATCTGTATTCAGTGATAATCTCTTATTATGTTTTATTCCTTAAGATAGTGGATGCCCGTCAAGTGATTGACCGTGGGACTAAAAGAACTATATGGACGTCATTGATATGCATACGTAATGCTCTGGTGGAACGCATGGGCAAATTTTGTTCCAGGAAAAGCACGTAAGTGAAGCGTGGAACATTTACATCATAAGGGGTGGCAAGCAGACCTTGCCGGTAAGTATGTACAACTGGAGCTAAGGAACGGACGCATACGAGACACCTGGAGTTAATATTGGTAGGCGAATCATCAGGACAGGTTGGGAAGACACCTACCACCCCACCAATGAACTTGAGGGTTGGTCCCTAAAAAAAATAGGACATTTTGGGGAAGGGAATCAGGCGGCATTTTTTACTGCATTTTATATTGTGCTTTGACTGCATTTTTTTAAATTTATTTATTTATATTCTTTATTGTTGCAGTGCATAGTTTCACAATACACATTTACGTAGACATTTCACAGTATTGTATATGTCAACAAAAGAAAACAGGGGCATCAGGAAACGTCAAGAGATTACTACACTTTTTATAATATAGGAGAAGTTTCATAAAAAAGCTAGTAAAGTGTCTCAGATGCAAGTATTGGTGTAAATAAACAGGTGACATGTAGCCTATGTCTTGCCTTGTGAGATGTGTAGTAAAGGCATATCAGCACATTGTTTAATGATAACACAGCAGGCTAAACATGTAACTTGCAAACTTGAGCAAATTAGCTGCATTCAAGGGTGGTAGGATGTCAGTGTGAGAGATGGAGTAATATTATAAGCCTGTTAATGTAATGAAAAAAGTAAAAAGAAAAGTATAACACGATAAACCATAGGATATAACGAAATGGATTTAGTACCACTAGACCCCAATCATTTCAAAAGAGCATATGACAGAGAATGTAATTGCCTGCCATATAGACAGGGGTATAACTCTAAAAAGTCAGGAGTTCCAATGCCACAGGTAGGTTGCCAGAGGCGGTCATTCCTTATGCTGAGGGCAAGTGTTGTTGAAGGAGCGAGCCAGGGCCTGCTCCCAGTCCCAGGCCGGAACAGATGTCTGCATCACAATGCTACAGAGTCAGGGGCTCACAGAGTCTAAGTTCACCCCATTATGGATGTGACAGACTACCTTGATGGCGAAATGCCGCCATTGGTGGATGGTCCTCCGTCTGTTCGATAGATGCTTCATGGTTAATCCTCTGATGGCCCTCGGCCTGGGCTGGTGTACCTTAGGTTTAACCGGTGCTGGAGGTAAAGTTGTGCCCGGGGTGGCCCTGGTCACCTCTTGGCTGGCGCCTTCACAGGACTCCTCAGGAGTTAGGATTGTTGCATGTCTCTCAGCCAGAGTGTCCCAAAATTGCTGTAAGATTTCAGCTAAATTCTGCAGGGACTGCATTACAAATCCATGGCAGTTCTGCTTGGACTGCGTGGTGCAGGCATCTGTGAGAATGGCACATTTGCCATTTTGGTAAGATTTGCTGTATTCAGCTTCAGGATGCAGCTTTGATAAGTGCAGGTCAGTGGAGACTGGGATAACCCCTGCTGGTCCAAAGGGAGGTGTGTAACGGGGTATATTAAGCCCACAGTTTGGGAGTCTCATCACATGCTTCAGGAGATCAGCTGCCTCCCTAGACCACAGAGGATATTAGGCCTCACAGGGCTGAACAACAGAAGGTCCTCCATGGAGCGCCCTGAAGAACCCAACTTAGCCCCGCAGCTCAGTGAAGCACAAAATAGGCTGGAAAAAAGTAAAAAGGAAAAGTATAACACGATAAACTATAGAATATAACTAAATGGATTTAAACCACTAGACCCCAATCATTTCAAAAGTGCATATAAGAGAGAACTTAACTGCCTGCCATATAGACAGAGGTATAACTCTAAAAAGTCAGGGGTTCACCCAATGCCACAGGTAGGTTGCCAGAGGTGGTCATTCCTTATGCTGAGGGGAAGTGTCATTAAAGGGGCAAGCCAAGGCCTGCTCCCAGCCCCAGGCCAGTGCAGATGTCTGCCTCCCAATGTCACAGACTCAAGGGCTCACAAAATCCAAGTCAACCCCATTATGGGGGTTACAGACTACCTTGATGGTGAAACGCCACCATTGGTGGATGATACTCTTTCTGTTTGTTAGATGCTTTGGGGTTAATCCCCTGATAGCCCTCGGCCCGGGCGGGTGTACCTTAGGTTTAACCGGTGCTGGAGGTAAAGTTGTGCCCGGGGTGACCCTGGTCACCTCTCGGCCGGCGCCTTCACAGGAATCCTCAGGAGTTAGGATTGTTGCATGTCTCTCAGCCAGAGTTTCCAAAAATCGCTGTAAGATTTAATCTAAATTCTGCAGGGACTGCTCTACAAATCCATGGTAGTTCTGCTTGGACAGCTTGGGAGCTGTGAGAGTGGGACGTTCGCCATTTTGGTAAGATTTGCTGTGGGTGAGGGACACACTGTATTCATCTTCAGGATACAGCTTTGGTGAGTGCAGGTCAGTGGGGCCCGGGATAACCCCTGCTGGTCCAAATGGAGTCTCATCACATGGTTCAGGAGATTGGCCGCCTCCCCAGACCACAGAGGATATTAGGCCTCACAGGCTCCCCAGGGCTGTACAACAGAAGGTCCTCCATGTAATGCCCTGAAGAACCCAACAAAATAGGCTGGATCGCAGTGAGAAAACAAGGCTTATTGTCCAGGCTGTAGAAGGAGCTCTCCCACAACATGTCTGTCCACCATACAGTTTAGGCCATGCCCTGGACTGCATGTTTTATGGTAGAAGGTCCCTGAGAAAGCTCCATAATTAGAATGAAATGCATAGGACCGGGCCTGTGTTTGGCAATATTTTATTCATATTTGTTTAATTTGAAATAAATGCTTTTCCATTTCTCCTGATTCCAGTCTTCTTCTGGTTCCTGGATTCTATCAAGAATACCCTCAATGACATCAGGTGAGGCACCCTCAAAGTGATTTCATACTCTATATTTTGTGAGTGCTTTTTTCATGTGGTATTCATCTGGGAAGGCTACCCTGGAAAGTTGTTATTTTAAGTTGTATTTTATTTGTTTGTTTTTCACCTAGCACTTTTTGGGGTGTTAAGTTTGTGTATTTCAGTATATACTGGTGTGATACTTTTTATGGCACGGCTATCTAAGTGGTTATAGGAATTGACTGCTGTGCTTATAAAAAGCCTTGTGTGAAGGTGTGGGAAAGAGAATTATGTATGACTGCTAATGCAGAGACTAAAACCTTTGTCATGAACCTTGAGATAGCATGGTTTGTAAACCATCTGAGGCTGGAAAAGTGACCTCATCTCTAGAGGCTGATGGGGGTACCTGGAGTGGTTAGAGAACCAGAAAAGAGAGCTATTCTTGATCTGACTCCATATTACCACAGTAGGAAATATATAATCTAGAATCAGGGGAGGTACTAAGTAGTAAAATAATCTACAATTAGAGAGCACCAAAGGGTAAATCAGTAATTTCACACTGATTCCAAAAGGCTCATGTTGTAAACATACAGTGTCCACTCTATCAGAGGACTTCTTATCACCTACTAACAAAACTATTCAATGAATATTCCTTACCCATATTAGATGAATAAAACTGAAAGTTATAGATATTATCTGGGGCATTTTCCCCAGGAACAAAGTTAGCTTTGTCTGGGTGCACTAACACAGGAATAAGAGAACCAAATATTTTTTGCACCTACATTGATTAGAGATTCTGATTAGAGAATTCAATATTGGTTGTTAATAAGCATATTAAGTAGAATCTCTGACTTATTGTGTAATATCTACAATATGAGCCTATAGTATGATTCATGAAAGAGTCATCTGCTAGTTATAAAATAAATTAAGGTGGAATACCATACATGATAGGAGAATAAGATATTTGAATAATAAAAAACTGCAAATCTGCAAATCCATCAGAACAGGCGTTTGAAGTTTTAAATCCCTTTAGCTGTAAGTTCCTTTTTGCAATATCTTTAGTGGGTCAGCTACTTGTATTATCATAAAACATAAAAGAAAGGTTACAATTCCCAATAAGTCATCCATTAAGGAAGAGTAAAATATACAGCTTCTCATAATATTATTAATATTATTAGAACAATGGGAAATGGTCTGAAGATAAAATCATGAAAAGATCATTAATATAAATTTCCGAAAACAAATAGGCCGGATCTTAGAGATCTTCACCACCTTTCTAATTGGCAATATGTCAGGCGTGTTAGATTTCTCTAGATGACCATTTTAAGTGTTTACAAGGATAGGACAAGATTAAAGAATTTACATGTGTTTTCATGATCTATTTAAAAAACATAGAGTTGTTGGTACATTTATGGTGGAATACCAACTCCTGTGTTCAAATGTCTGGGTCTGCATTGCATTTACAAAACAAAGTCTATGTGCTAACCTTTAATTGATAACATATGTATCTTGAAGTATTATAAGAGAAACATCAGATGGGGAGGTAACCTTGAAGGTCATTGAGTTTCTAATCATGTTATTTGTTTGAAGTTAACACTAAAAATGAACTCTCTACAATGGTGGGAAATCTGAGTAGAATTGTTAGTAGTAAATTATTTAGGCCTTGTAATGAGTGTTTAGTAGTCTCCAAGTTTTCCGAACAATACAATGACTTATAATGGGAAATAAAGCGCCTGAAGCAGGAGGGATTTGAAATATGAAGTTAGGGATCGGTGGCACCATTAATGTCCTCTTGTGAATATCATTTCTCTGTAGAGTATGAAATCAAAATGAGTGTTCAAAAATGTATATAGGTGAAATTGTTAGGGAAAGTCAGTGTATTCATGGTTATTAATTTAGGATATATTTTTTTTTACAAGACTGTTTACTCAGCAGTGAGTTACTTTTTTTCAATCAGTTTTTTTTTTAAAATCAGTTTTAATGTTAAAGTGAAGTAAAATAGAATGTGGAATTATTATTATTTTTTTACATATGTCCATTAATAACCCTGAATATATAATCACTTTCCCTGACAATTTCTTCTACAAATTTGTGGACACTCATTTTTACATCATACCCTACAGAGAAATGACATATGGAATAAACCTGAGCAATTTTGCAAACAGCATATGGTATTGGAATACTTAGTCCCTTGTAAGCAAGCCACCTCACTCCATAACTGCTTATAACTGTTTTCCACCTGTCTATTTTGATACAGCAATAAAATTCTTCTTGTTTTAGGATTGATAAACTTACGAATGCTGTAATATCCAAGGTCTCGGGCCCTCCTTAGCCTGAACAAGATCTCTTATTCATTCCTGAGAGCAAGCAGACATCAAGCAAATTATCAAAAAACAAAGAGAAACATATTAAAGGATAAAAAGAGAAAGACCTAGAAGAGGTTGGCAATGGCAACACAATAAGACAAAATACAAGAAGAAACAAGAAGGATAAGCCCTCCAGAGAGAACAAAAGATATAGAATATAAGAGAAATGATATATGAACTACCAAACCTAATAATTAATTAATAAAAACAAACCCACAGGGAATATAAAGGACACTGTGGTAATGATAAATGTTTTTAGCTTGTCTTCACAACACTCCTTAGTTGATTTGCCCTTGTGCAGTACCCACATTCACCACTATCTTTGTTTGGCACTGCTCCTAGTTTATTTTCGTTAAGCACTTCACCTGGTCCTTGTTTAGCACCTACATAGTTTGGTTTCTCCCCTCACTCCTGGTCAGATAATTGTCTCTTGTCTCCTGTTTCTTGTTCCGTGGTTCTTGTTTCCTGATTCCTCAGATTCTGACTCTTCGCTCTTGATTGTGTTTCCTGGTCCTGTGTTCTCGTGTCTTCTTGGTCTTATGTTCCTGTGTCCCCCTGGTCCTGCGTTCCTGTGCCCCCCGATCCTGTGTTCTGGTTCAGTGTTCCTGTCATCTGCCTTATTACCAGTAATCCTGACCCTGCAGCCTTGTTTGTTTGTCCTGCTTTGGGCTTTGCTTCCTGGTGTCATATATTTTGCTTTGTCACTTAGGATCTGTGTCCCACCTATTTATAGTGGTGGCTGCACAATCCTGCCCAAGTACTTTATTTACCAAAGGACTGTTTAAGTATACTCTGCCTGCACTAATTGTGGTTATCTTGATTTTTGTATATATTATTCTGTGGCATTGTATATATTTATTATATGTTGTTTTGTTCTTATATACTTTGGTTCTCTTTAATATATATATATATATATATTTCTTGATTTAATTCATTGTGTTTTTGCATTATTTCTTTGCTAAATTGGTTCCCATATTTAAAGGGGCAGTGCTGTTCCAGGGCAGCAACCCTTCATGTCCTTACACTTGTATATTGACGTTTGAAGCTTGTATTTTGGAGAAATAATATCATTGAGGGTTTGTGTAAACATCATAAACCTTGAAACTAAATATCAGACTGGATTTTTTTTAGCAGAGTAAGGGTTTACTCTTCTTACAGAACAGTCATTTCCAAATAGACTTCAATGGAGGAATTGCTATTAAGATAATCTAGCCCATTATATGAACTTTGAATGTATTCAAGGATTTTGAATGATGTCATAAATATTTTTCATATTTAAAAGTACACTATTGCATGCTTTTTATTATCCCCTCATAATTGAACACTTTTTTGACTGAAAGACTATTAGCAAAACATTTTTTTCAACAATTGCATAGCATATAAACATATCAAAACACAGCAAAATTACGTATAGATGAGTTTGCATCAAATGCAAAAATTCAGATTAAGTAAATTCACACAATTGTTTTACATTTTCACTTATTTAAACATCTTTGGTAAATAATACTTGGGGAATTAAAAGCTTTAGACAGTATACCATACCCTTTATCTTGCAATATGTTATAAAGGGTTGGAAATGTTATTATAAAAGCAATACATTTCTTTTTTTCTCATATTCCGTATGTGAAAAGATTAGATAAATACAAATAGTTAAATAGGTATTTGTAAGGATCCTGAAGGCATTACCAGCAATACAACTTACTGGAAATGGCATCAGAATGTAAAATTAATGTCTGAAGTTATGCATAATGTCCACAGAAATACACTAATATATCTCTAAGATAAAGATATTAACACTACTATAGCAATCTATGGGCTGCTATTGTAATGTTGACAGTGAAATGGTAATGTCCATTTACTTCTCCCATCCTGATTGTAGGAATGCTATGACCCATTTATTCATCCTGTACTGTTTGAAAGTGGAGGGATGAACTTACATTTTCAGAAAATCAGCATTATAACAAAGACTAGTGGCTTCTGGCAGAGAAATGTGTTTCTCTACAGGTTGGTATTCATAACTACGGGTGAGTAAGGCTTTATGGACTAGATTCCAACTTTAATCAAAATTATATATCTGAAAAAGAAACTATATATCTGAAATATATACATGATGTTAAGACACTCCCGGCATAAAGGAGTGAAACCGCCATTTAGTAGATCTTCCCTCTTTTAGAGACATAGGCACAGTTACTGTAGACCGCCAAACTCCCGAACTGAATACAAGGGAATGCTCCAAACTCCCAAACGGAGAATCATGCGAACTCCTTCTCTCCTGGAACAGGCAAAAGAATACTCCAAAGTAGCAATCCCCCCAAACACAAGACCAAGCTCTGTCTTGAGGGTAAAACAGGAATCTGATTTATTGAGGGCTAAATGCCCGGTATTTATGCAGGCCTCCCACCTGGTGGACACTCCCCTAGGGGACCAGATAGAAGACTGGGACAAATATGGTACATAAGCCAATCACAGTGGCTTAGGCATAAACCCTCACCTTGGTACAAGCAAATCCCTCCTCTCTATCCTGGAGATAATTGGGAAGAAATCCAATTATCTCCATGGATAGAGGCAAAACGCCATTTTAAATGATACAGAAAAAATACATAAAATTCCATAACTGTAAAACTACCGAATGTATTCAGTACATATAACGTGTCACTAACAGTGTGAATCAGGCTAAACAGCACTTCAAAGTGGCAGAGATAGGAAATCAGGGTAAAAACCCAGAGAGCCTACATAAAGTGATTACTGAAGCCAGCCAATATACCAGGTGACACAGAGAGAGTAAACAGCATATACTAACTAGTGCTTACAATAACTGATCCTGTGCCTTTCAAGGGCACCTATAATAAATACTAGAAACTGCTACACTAGCTATTAATCTAAAATAAAAATCTAAATTCTGGTAATCTAAATAAGGAACCAGAGTATCCAGAGAGTAAATGCCCAATCTAAAATTTCACTAATAAATCTGCACTGGAAACCTAAGTAGCATACTGCAGGATCAGATAAGCAAGTAGTATAATGTAATAATGTATGAGGGTCTTATAGTCGATCAGCTGCAGAATGAGGCTTAGGGTAGGAGCCCGACACGTGTTTCGCCAGTAAGCTGCTCTTCAAGGGGTAACCGATACCTTAGTGTGCCAAGTTTAAATAAGGCGCTCAAAAGAATGACTGGTCTGGGGAAGGAGCTAATGATGACATCAGATACCAGACCTGGGATTTAAAAGGATGGAGGTAACGAGGATAAGATGAACTTCGATTGGGAAAGCCCGATGAAAGGGTGAAATGCATCTTAAAGAGATTTTCAGCACAAGGACATTATTTTTATTGTTTTGTAATATATATGTGTTATTTTAATACTTTAATAAATTGATCATGTGACGAGACCAATCTCGCCACATTGCGTTGGAGAAGCCTGGTTGCTCGCCTGCTGCCTTTGGACAATGGCCCCCTGTTAAAAGACATATTTTTTACCTGCAGAAAAGCTTCATTCGTGCTTTTCTGCCTGGGGTTCGGTAGATTCAATCTACCGAACTACCGTACGAATGACTGGACCACCTGGGAGCTGGAGTGTGCCGGCAATTAACCTCCCTGAAGCTGCGGTTAACCGCAGCTTAACTGATGAATGCTGGGTGGCCGTCATTCGTATCCCGAACACGAGGTCGCGGCCATTTTAAACATACGAATGCACAGCGGTGTTCGCCCCTATTTTCATGGAACTAAAATCGGACACAGTTTTGCGCGGTAGTTCTGTTTGAATAGGTTATACCCCAGATAGGAATCCCATGGAGCCCATTCGTATGAAACTGACTGTAAAGACTTTGGCTCCATGGCGATTAAACTGTATTCGTGTGGTCTGAGTGCCATTCACCTAATAATGTGCACTCAGACCTGAGCTATCTGGGGATATGTTACATGTCTGTGTTTTATGTAATAAATTTTACTTTATGTATTTTAAAGTATAATACTGGTTTTGTGTCCCCACATGTGTAATGGAGTTTTGCCTTTGTCTTGGGAGATAATTGAGTTACTTCTCAATTATCTCCCAGGGCAGAGGGGAGGAAGCCAGGATGCATTGTGGGAATATACTGTGACTGTTTGTCCTATTTGTCTACTTGTCTGTCCCTTGTCACAGTCTCCCATTTGGTCCCCTAGGGGAGTGTCCACCAGGTGGGAGACCTGCATAAAAGCCGGGCAGGTAGCCTTCATTAAACAGACCACTGCTTGACCCTCAACACGGAGCCTTGTCTCGTCTTTGGGGGGATTTACTGTATGCTGCTAAGGACTGATTGCCAGGAGTGTAAGCCGCTTGGGAGCTTTTCCTGTTCATCTGGTAGCAGCAATTCGTATGGTTCCTGTTCATGTATTTGGAGTGCTACCTTATTCCCTTGTATGCCGTTCGGGAGTTTGGAGCATTCACTTGTATGCAGTTCGAGTGTTTGGTCCATTCCCTTGTATGCAGTTCGAGTGTTTGGAGCATTCCCTTGTATGCCGTTCGGGAGTTTGGAGCATTCACTTGTATTCAGTTCATGAGTTTTGGTGATTCTACAGTAGCTGTGCCTGTCTCTGAAAGGGAATTATCGTCTAAGCGTTTTTTTTTCCCTATTGTGCAAAATGGTCCGTTACAATTGGTGGCAAGCGGCGGGATCGTTCCCACAGACTACAGGACAGCTACAGGCAACACCATTCCGTGGATTTACAATTTGAGGGCAACGCATGTCTGAGTACAGCGACCCTGACAGCAACAGAATGGAACCAGCAGTGTCATATGAGGAGGAGGACCTGGATGGCCGGGATGCATTAAGGAAAGGCATCTGGTACCAGGCCCTGGATAATGTACAATACCAGCGGGGCAAGAGTCTCCCCAGTGAAGAGCAGCGGTTGCAGAAGCAAGTGGCCCTGCGGATGCCCTTCCTGGGAGAGCAGCCCCTGGATGAATGGGTGAAGGAATTGGAGCACCGGGTATGGCAGGAGATTTGGCTGGAAGATGCCTACCAGGCGCTCTGGTGGTATGGGGCACAGTACCTGCCCTGGACAGCCGAGCATGACAAGCCAGAGGGAGAGGAGTTTGATGGTCCTGGCTTGTTATGGGAGGCTTTTCAGAGCCTGAATTTAGGAGCCCTACACAAGCCCGGTTCAGTGATCTCTTGGAGTGGAGGGAGAGCAGGTATGACTGGGACGACACTCACGACATTAAGCAAGACCTGGTTCACCTAGCAACCCTGGAGTGGGAACTGGAGCAGGACTACCGAGATCTCTTCCACTCCATTGAGAAGATTCAGCAGGACAGCAAGGTGACAGATCCAGTTCCAGACCCATTCAGCTGGGAAGACATTGTTGATATTTTCTGGGAAGAACCCCAGGTGGCCGGTAGAGATGGGACCGAGGTCTCTCCACCGGTCCTGCAGGGAATTGGGAGCACAGTCTCCATTCCCCAGCGGCCGTGTGATTTATTGGGAATTGGGAGCCCAGTCTCCATTCCCCAGTGGCAGTGTAAAGTGCAGGGAGAGGAGAGCAGCGTCCTCCCTCCCCAGCGGCAGGCTGAGTTACAGGGGGCAGAGGTAGTTGTTCCTGCCCCCCAGCAGCAGAGTTATATGCCGGGAAGGCAGTGTAAAGTGCAGAGAGAGGAGAGCAGCGTCCTCCCTCCCCAGCAGCAGGCTGAGTTACAGGGGGCAGAGGTAGTTGTTCCTGCCCCCCAGCAGCCAAGTGATATGCCGGGAAGGCAGTGTGAAGTCCAGGGAGAGAAGAGCAGTGCCCTCCCTGCCCAGCGGCAGCGTGATTTTTTGGGAATTGGGAGCCCAGTCTCCATTCCCCAGCGGGAGATAAAACAGGGAATTGGGAGCCCAGTCTCCATTCCCCAGCGGCAGTGTGATGTGCAGGGAATTGGAAGCCCAGTCTCCATTCCCCAGCGGCAGTGTGATGTGCCGGGAAATGGGAGCCCAGTCTCCATTCCCCAGCGGCAGAGTGTCCTACCGGGAATAGAGAGCCCAGTCTCCTTTCCCCAGCAGCAGGACTCTGTATTGGGAGCAGAGACAGTCGGTCTCCCTCCCCCGCGGATGGAAGTATATATGGGAGAGGAGCTTGTTACCCCCTCTCCCCAGCGGCAGCTTAATGTACCCAGGGGAGACAGTAAGCCCCACAACTGTGCAGATGGGACCGTGGTCTCTGCACATACAGCACAGGGGGTAGGGACGATCGGTTCTGCCCCCAGCGACAGGGCTGTTTAGCCAAAGGGGAGACAGTCGGTCTCCAGTAGTGATGTACCGAACGGTTCGCCGGCGAACGGTTCCTGGCGAACATAGCATGTTCGCGTTCGCCACGGCGTGCGAACATATGCGCGGTTCGACCCGCCCCCTATTCGTCATCATTGAGTAAACTTTGACCCTGTACCTCACAGTCAGCAGACACATTCCAGCCAATTAGCAGCAGACCCTCCCACCTACTGGAAGGCATCCATTTTACATTCATTCTCAAGCTGCATGCTTAGTGAGAGGAGGGAAAGTGTAGCTACTGTTG
>OW240915.1:167637314-167661045 GCA_933207985.1 Pelobates cultripes | reverse complement strand
CCCCCCACTTGTCCTTGCTCTCCTACCTGCGTGGCTGTGCGCACCGCGGAGCTCAGTTTCCTGTACCCAGCCGGATAGGAAGTGCTCTCTCTGTGAGCACTTCATATCCGTCCGCCCGGTTACAGGAAACATAAGTTCCTGTACCGGGGCGCTTAGACAGAGTGCCTGGCAGGAGGGAGCGCTATGCGCTCACCTCCTGCCGGTCACTCCGGTTTTGCGCCCGCCGGGCCGGTGCGCCCTAAGGCGGCCACTTGTGCCACCTTATGGATGCGCCGGCAGAGCGCACCCTGCCTCCCTCTGGCGACCTATGGCCGCGTGCCCACAGAGGGGGCTTGGCGTGCCACCTGTGGCACGCGTGCCATAGGTTCGCCATCACTGCCCTAGGGTAATGAAACAAAGAAATAAAAGAGGAATCTGTCCCTGTAATGAAAATTGCTAAAAATCTCGAAAATACTTTATTAATACCAAAAAAGGTTACTATAGATACATTGCCCCTTAAAATAACTGTTTGACTTAGACAGAAAAAATAATAAACGATATTAGATGCAAGGGGCGTACAATAAGGGGATTAGGGGAGTAAGGAAAGACACAAGAATTGGTGGATCACAAAAATCCAAACAAATGATCGGGAGCAAAGCTGATAATAGAGATCTCCAAAATCATGTTGTAATAAGACAAAACACCAAACGAAGCTAATTGGAACTATAGGGTCGGCTTGCTAGATATATTGCCAGAATGTATCGCTAAATGAGACCAATATGTAACATGATACTTAGTAACATTAGGTTCACAGTCAGGAGCCTGAGACAGAGCGATATAGCGCCAGTGTAGACTATAAATAAGGGACCTGGAAAAATCCTAATATAAATTCTAGTGGCTGCTTAACTAAACAAGAGTGCCGTAATTAGTATGTCTAGATATGAATAATGTCTATTGCTGCCCAGGCATTCTTGCTTAAAGTGTAAGAACTAGTCAGACAAGATGAATAAATTCTTCATCAAATAGAAACTACAGTGCTACACTGACTGGATAGTGTAAAGAGTAATGCAATTAGGCAGAACATGCAGTACTTCACATCCAAAATATATCGTACTGCCCTGTGGAATGCACGCTCTGTATGAAACAACACTAAATTAACTGCCGTCCATGGATCGTCTCACATACCCTAAATTTACTGGCGTTAACAGAAACATGACTTTCTCCATCTAACACTGCTACTCCAGCTTCTTTATCCTTTGGCTGTTTTCATTTAACTCAAACCCCAGGACAATGTGGGGTTGCTGTTTTCACCCAACTACTCCATCCAATCTCTACCTACCCACCCCCTTTTCTCTCTTTCTCCTGATTTATTGTTCACTCAATTTGCATTCTGAAATCCATCTCTGCAAACATTGCCATCATTTATTACCCCCAACCCCCTGGTCCCCTCTTCTTTTCCTTGCCATTTGTGTGCCTGACTTCTCTACTTCCCTTCAAGTCTTTAATTCATGGGGACTTCAACATTCCAATTAGCCCACCCTTGATCTCTGTAGCCTCAAAACTCATTTCAATTACTTCACGCCTTAGTGGGCTAGTTCTCCCATGCATGTAGCTGGCAATACGCATGAACATATTGTTTCAGATGCATGTACAGTCTCTAATCTCTCCATTTCCTCTTTCAGGTCACCACCTCTTATCTTTTGTTCTTGAGAGTCCCCTCACCCAACATTTTCAGCCTAACCCTCCTCAACGACGCAGTTTACAATTCTGTTCCTCTCTGGCTGTCTCCTCATATAATGTTACCCTCACCTCTGCCCTGGATGCTGCAGCCCCACTTCAAACATACACCTGAAGAATGATGCCCCTCCAATCATGGCACACAAAGTCAACATGCTACCTGCAGAGATGATCCTGTTCCACTGAACACTGCTGGAGGAATTCTCACACCTTGTCAGACTTTCTCCATTATAAATTCAGCTCTCACCCTTGCTAAGCAATCATACTTTTTCTCTCAATACTTCATACTTGTCAGGATTACAGAATGATCCAGCACGTAGAACTGTGTAACACAGAGGACTGATAGGTAACGTATACCGGACCTTAGAATGGCTGGACTAACGTACCAAAGAATAGTCAGGAATAGCCGAGGTCAAGGGAAACAGAAAGAGACACAACGATAAGGAAAAGCCAGGAGTCAGGGATGCCAGAAAACAGGGATGCCAGAAAACAGGGAAGTCAAAGACAATGCCAAAGTCAAATAACCAGAATAACCAGAATCAATAACACGCTCTCGGACAACCACAAAGGAAACCACGACAGGGCACTGAGCAGGATGAGAACTGGGCCTAAATACCCCTCCTCTAGGTCTGATAGGCTGTAACCGGCCTTTGACCCCAATGGCAGTTACCAGATCTCATTTGCATAATTGCTGCTCAGCATTAACCCTTCTGTGGATTTGGTTGTTGCTCGGCACAACTTTTCCTGTGTGGACAGTAAATGTCATTAACCACATTTTTGTAAGCGGATGAATACGTGACATTACCGCCCACCTGAAGAACGCCCACCGGGCGGGCAGGGCCCGGTTTGAGAGGAAATTTGGCGTGAAAATAGCAAATCTTGCGGCCAGCATGTATATCAGATGCCGGAACCCAAGAACGATAGGCTGGTCCATAACCTTTCCAATCCACTAAGTACTGTAAAGTGCCCCGAGAAAACCTGGAATCAATTATGGAGGAGACCTCATACTCTTCCTGTCCAGAAACAACTAAGGGAGGAGGGACACTTGAGACAGTATATTTATTGCAAACAAGAGGTCTGAGCAAGGACACATGAAAGGCATTAGGAATTTTTTTATGAGGCCTGAAGGGCCAGAGAGTACGCAACAGGATTGATCCTACGAAGGACACGAAAAGGTCCAAGGAACCTAGGAGCAAATTTCATGCTAGGGACTTTGAGCCTGATGTTACGAGAAGATAACCAAACCCTCTCACCCACTTGGTAAACAGGGTTGGCACCTTGACGCTTATCAGCAAAATGCTTGAAACGGTCAGCAGCATTACCCAGAGCAGATTGAACTTTAACCCAGGTATCACAGATGGAAGCCAGGCGGTCATTCAAAGCAGGAATAGCCGTGTCAGAAAAAACAGCCGCTAGGACAGTAGGATTCCGGCCATTATTAACAAAAAATGGACTGTGCCCAGATGAGTCATGGTCAGCATTGTTCCTAGCAAACTCGGCCCATGGTAATAATTCGGACCAATTGTCTTGAGTGCTATTAACGAAACAACGCAAGTATAACTCCAAAGACTGGTTAGCCCTCTCAGCTGTACCATTAGTCTGGGGGTGGTGAGAGGATGAAAAAGACAAATTCAATCCCCAATTGCTTATTGAAAGCCCTCCAAAACTGGGATACAAACTGAGAACCTCTATCAGATACAATATTGTGAGGAATGCCATGCAGACGGACAATCTCACGTATAAAGATCAGTACCAGGTCTTGAGATGACATTAATTTCTTGAGAGGGATGAAGTGAGCCATTTTAGAAAAACGGTCAACAACCATGAGAATAGTGGTATAACCATTATAACTAGGAAGTTCTACAATGAAATCCATAGACAAGTGGGACCATGGGACATCAGGAACGGGAAGGGGTTGTAACAAGCCACAAGGGAGTTTATGAGGTACTTTGGAAACCGCACAAACAGAACAAGCCTGCACATACTCCTTAACATCCTTCCTGAGGGAATCACACCAGAATGACCTCATGATAGCAGAAGTGGATTTATTAATACCTCGGTGACCAGCAGACACATTGTCGTGAAACACCTTCATGATATTAACCCTTTCCCCCAATGGAACGAACAGTTTGTCCTGAGGTTTACCACAGGGCGCCTGAGACTGAGCCTCCATGATGGAGCCAAGCAGCGGAGAGGACAATGAAAGGATAGTGGAAGCAATGATACTTTCCGGGGGAATTATATGGGACTTTTCTTGCTCTTGTATAGACTCAGTATCAAACTGTCTGATTAAGGCGTCAGCCTTGACATTTTTAGAACCAGGTCTATAAGTAATAAGAAAATTAAAGCGAGAAAGGAACAGAGACCACCTAGCTTGTCTAGAAGACAATCGTTTAGCATCTCCTATGTAAGCCAGATTTTTGTGATCGGTAATGATCAAAAGGGGTCTAAAAGATGTCGCCACTGCTTGAGAGCTAGAATAATGGCCAACAATTCCCTATTGCCAATATCATAATTGCGCTCGGCAGGCGACAACTTTCTAGAGAAGTAACCACAAGGATGCAATGGAGTATCCTGGCTCTCCCTCTGGGAGAGAACTGCCCCTACCCCTGTCTCTGATGCATCAACTTCTAGTATGAAAGGTTTACTGGTGTCAGGATGTATCAATATGTCGGCAGAGGCAAACCGCTGTTTGAAAGTTTCAAAGGCTTTTATAGCCTCCTTAGACCATATCGTACTGCTAACCCCCTTGCGTGTCATATTACCTTCTGTAATAATTGGCAAAATTAATGAACCTTTGAATGGCTTTCAACCCAGTGGGTAAAGGCCATTGTAGAACCGATTCCAGCTTTTTAGGATCCATCTGAAACCCTGAGGCAGAGATATTGTATCCCAAAAACTGTACTTCAGATTGGTCAAAGATGCATTTTTCTAATTTACAATAAAGTTGATTCTTTAACAAGGTCTGCAGAACTTGTCTAACGTGATCATGGTGAGTTTGAATGTCAGGAGAATAAATAAGGATATCATCCAGATAGACCAAGACAAACGAGTAAATGTAATCTCTGAGTACATCATTTATGAAATCTTGGAAAACCGCTGGAGCATTGCACAACCCGAATGGCATCACTAGATGTTCATAGTGTCCACTTCTGGTATTAAATGCAGTCTTCCACTTGTGGTTTTTCTTGATTCTCACTACATTGTAAGCACTTCTAAGATCAAGCTTAGTAAATACTTTAGCACCTTGGAGTCTATCAAATAATTCAGCGATAAGAGGAATGGGTTAGGCGTTCTTAATGGTGATTTTGTTCAATGCCCTGTAATCGATACATGGGCACAATTCACCATTCTTTTTAGATACAAAAAAGAATCCTGCCCCAGCAGGCGAGGATGATTTTCGTATGTGGCCTTTATTCAATGACTTCTTAATATATTCCTCCATTACTCTACTCTCCTGAGGTGACAGAGCATAGACTGCTCCCTTAGGTGGCATAGCGCCGGGTAGTAAATTAATGGAACAGTCATAAGGTCTGTGAGGAGGTAGAGTATTCGACTGAGTTTTGCTGAATACTTCTTTAAAGTCTTGGTACTGTATAGGGATTTCCGGGTTTTGAGGTGTACTAGTGGGTAATCCAATAGTGCCCACTCTTTTGACAAGATTCAATATACACCTTTCATAACAATCCTTACCCCATTCTAATAATTCCCCATTAGCCCAGTCAATATGAGGGTTAT
This sequence comes from Pelobates cultripes, assembly GCA_933207985.1. Classification (NCBI taxonomy): domain Eukaryota; kingdom Metazoa; phylum Chordata; class Amphibia; order Anura; family Pelobatidae; genus Pelobates; species Pelobates cultripes. Next base: position 167,655,591 of record OW240915.1, on the reverse strand, counting down.
GCTTGTTAAGCCATGGGAAGCCTAATATGATTGGACAGGAAGGGGATGCAATAACCTGAAATGTAATTTCTTCCTTATGTAAGGCACCAATGGACACATTAATGGGTAAGGTTTTGTGTGTAATCAATGGTTGTGAGAGTGGTCTCCCATCAATAGCTTCAACAGCTAGGGGTGATAGTCTCTCCTTGATAGGTATAGTATTACCTTTAACAAATTGAACGTCAATGAAGTTTCCAGCGGCACCTGAATCCATCAGGGCTTTGCATGAAAAGTTCTTATTTTCAAAGGCAATAGTAATATCAAGGAGAAACCTATTTTTATCCATTCCAGAGGACGTTTCCATTACACCTAAGACCTGTCCCCTTAAGGTGTGGTAGTTTTCCGGACGAATGGGACAATTGTTTCTCATATGTCCTTTTCTACCGCAGTATAGACATAGGCCTTCTTTTCTCCTATATTGTCTTTCTGCTTCCGACCGTCTAGTGACCCCCAACTCCATGGGTTCAGGTTCGGACTGTACAGGAAATTCAGGGACAATAGGTTTGGAGAAGTGGGGTGCTTGTAACGAGAATATACCCCTACACGCAGGATCCAGCTAAACAGAGGCAAATACAGAGGAGAGATACGTCTACCGGACCTTAGAATGGCCGGACTTGACGTATATGAGAGAAGACAGAGCCAGGAACAAACCGAGGTCAAGGGCACAGAGAGACAGCGTAAACTAGGACAAGCCGGGGTCTGGTACACGGAAAACAGCAAGCCGGCAAACAGTACAGATAAGGATAAAGCGAAAACGAAGTCAGAATACGAAGCCAAAGTCAATACGAGAAAACACAACTGAACACTACAAGCGCTAAAGGGAACTGAAACAGAAACCACGATAGGGCAAGGAACAAAGGGAAGAAGGTGAGTATAAATACCTAAACATCTAATTTGATTGGTCCCTGTCATATCCACGCCCCCAAAAGGTAAGTGTATGGGGAGTGTGGCATGACAGGGACCAATGGGATGCCTTTTCCAATTTAGGCACCCACTGTCCCTTTAAGAGCGCGCCCGAGACTCGCGGCGCGCTCTTAGTTTCAGGCGGGACACGTGACCGCCTCACGCGGTCACTGCCCGCCCTCCATCCGAAGTAGTTGGATGAGCCGCGCGCGGCTCGTGCAGCCGCAGGACCGCGCGCGGCTTGAAGAGAGGACCGCGACCGGCCCCCGGTTAAGGTAAGTAACGCTACAGTACCCCCCCCTGAGGACACGCCCCCCGGGCGGGTAGGACCAGGCCTGGCAGGAAAACGTGAATGGAAAGAGCGCACAAGACGGGGAGCATGGACAGCATCGGCCGAAATCCAACTGTGCTCCTCAGGCCCATAACCCTTCCAATGTACCAAGTACTGAAGTCGACCCCTAAGGAAACGAGAGTCAAGAACAGCAGACACTTCAAACTCCTCATGACCCTCCACCGAGATAGGAGGGGGAGGAGGAGTATGCCGGGTATAGCGGTTGCGTACGAAAGGTTTCAACAATGAGGTGTGAAAAACATTAGGAATACGTAGATTCTTAGGCAGGCCTAAGGCATAAGAAACAGGATTAACCTTATGTATAATACGATAAGGTCCAATGAAGCGGGGAGCCAATTTCATAGAAGGCACCCGGAGACGAATATTCCGCGTGGAAAGCAAAACCCTGTCCCCCACAAGGAACTCTACGGGAGGATTTCATACAGGCACAAGTAGTACAAGCACTTATATAGTCGGTGACATCCTTTCGTAAGGAATCCCACCAAAAATACCGAGAAACAGCTGACACCGTTTTGGAAATACCAGGATGTCCAGCGGTCTTAGTATCATGATATAATGACATAATATCCCGTCTCTCAGGAACATCAACAAACAGTTTATCATTAGGCCTCTCGCTAGGTGCCATGCTTTGTTTCGCTTGTATGGTCTGCAAGAGGGACGAGGAAATAGACAAAATAGTAGTAGCTATTATCCTGTCTGGGGGAATGACAGGAGTAACATCAATCTCCTGTTTGTCAGTAGTTTCGAACTGTCTGGACAGAGCGTCTGCTTTAGTGTTGCGATCACCTGGCCTATAGGTGATAATAAAATTGAAACGAGACAAAAATAGTGACCACCTAGCCTGCCTGGAAGACAATCTTTTGGCTTCGCTAAGATAGGATAGGTTCTTGTGATCCGTAAAAATGAGGATAGGATCCTTAGTTCCCTCTAACAAATGTCTCCACTCTTTAAGTGCTAAAATAATAGCAAGGAGTTCACGATTACCCACATCATAATTTTTCTCTGCTTTGGACATTTGTTTAGAAAAGAAGCCGCATGGATGCAATGGCTTCTCAGGCGACTCTCTTTGGGATAAGACAGCACCTACCCCAATATCCTAAGCATCAACTTCAAGAATATAGGGCAGTGAGGGGACAGGATGCTGTAAAATAGGTGCAGAGGCGAACGTAGTTTTAAGAAATTCAAAAGCCTGAAGTGCCTCGGTAGACCAAACACGAGTATTGCCATCCTTTTTAGTCATACGAGTGATAGGTGCTACAATGGACGAGAAACCTTTGATAAAACGCCTATAATAATTGGAGAACCCAAGAAAACGCTGAATAGCTTTCAGACCTTGCGGTAGAGGCCATTCTATTACAGCAGCAAGCTTCTGGGGATCCATACGAAAACCTTTAGCGGAAATCAAATACCCCAAGAACTGGACTTCGGTTTGGTCAAACAGACATTTTTCTAGCTTGCAATAAAGACCATTAGCAAGAAGGGTCTTCAAAACTGTCGTAACATGTCTGTGATGAGTGTGTATATCTGCAGAATATATTAAAATGTCGTCCAAGTATACGATAACAAATGTGTGAATAAAATCTCTCAATACATCATTAATAAATTCTTGGAATACTGCTGGGGCATTGCAAAGCCCAAATGGCATAACAGCGTATTCGTAATGACCGGATCTAGTGTTGAATGCAGTCTTCCATTCGTGATTTTCCTTTATACGTATCAAATTGTATGCATTCCTAAGGTCTAATTTAGTGAACACAGTGGCATGTTTCAGCCTGTCAAATAATTCTGTAATCAAAGGTATAGGGTATGCATTTTTGATAGTGATTTTGTTTAGACCTCTATAATCTATACACGGTCTTAAATCACCTTCTTTCTTCGATACAAAGAAGAACCCTGCTCCAGCTGGAGAAGAGGATCTCCTAATAAACCCTTTTTCTAATGATTCTTTGATGTACTCCTCCATAACACGGTTTTCTTGAACCGATAAGGGGTACACCCTGCCCTTTGGAGGTATAGTGCCAGGCAACAAGTCAATAGCGCAATCATAGGGTCTGTGAGGCAGTAATTTCTCAGCCTCCCTTTTATCGAAAACAGTCTTTAGAGATAAATACTGAGGGGGTATAACCATAGACAAAGGAGGACTGGTAGGTACCTCAATAGAATTCAAAGGTGTGACTTCCAACGTACAAGACTCGTGGCAGGCCTTACTCCATGATTTTATTTGCCCTGTCTCCCAGTCAAAAATGGGATTGTGAGCACGTAACCATGGATACCCTAATACTAACTGTGAAGAGGGAGAGGTGATAACCTGGAATCGAATGGTTTCGTAGTGTAAAACCCCTGTGTACATGTGTAGTGGTTCAGTCTCATGAGTAACAACTGGAGAACTTAATGGTCTACCATCTATGGCCTCAACGGCCAAGGGTATCTCCTTCTCTCTGATGGGAATGTTGTTTCTCTTTATAAAGCCAGAGTCTATAAAATTTTCAGCTGCCCCAGAGTCAACCAGAGCATATATGTTGTCAACTATACAAATCTCTCCCATATATAAAGAAACCGGGAGAAGCAAGCGGTTAGGAGGCAATTTAGGAGACTTAGATATCACACCCAAGGCCAGTCCCCTATAAGGTCTTAGGTGCGAGAGTTTTCCGGGAGTAAAGGACATTCCTTTACCATATGGTCTCTCCTACCACAGTATAGGCAGAGTCCCTCCCTTCTCCTATGTAATTTCTCAGTATCAGAGAGTTTGGCAACCCCTAATTGCATAGGTTCCTCCTCAGACACTTTAACACTCTCTGGTATATTAACTCTGGGGTTAATGGGTGTAACAAAACGTCTATTCCTGTTCTTGGTATAGAGCCTGTCACGAATTCTATTATCAATATCGATGAGGTAATCGATAAGGTCCTCTAAGGCAATAGGAAGCTCCTTAGCTGCTACCTCATCCAATATCGTATCTGACAAACCTTCCATAAAGGCAGTAGTTAACCCATTGTTGGTCCAATCTACCTGCGAAGCAAGAGTGCGAAACTGAATAGCATAATCAGCCACAGACCTAGAACCCTGTTTAATTCTCATTAATGCTCTCGCGGCATTCTTTGACCTTTTCATTGTGTCAAAAGTTCTACGAAAAGCCGTAAGAAAACTGTTGAAATCATGTACCATAGGTCCATTAGCTTCCCAAATAGGATTTGCCCACTCAAGTGTCTTATCGGTAAGTTGGTGCATAAAGAACCCAACCTTAGACCTCTCTGTGGGAAATGAACGTGGATACATTTCAAAGTGAAATTCAATCTGATTAATAAACTCTCTGCAAGTCTTAGAGTCCCCTCCATACCTAGGAGGAGGTGTTAAATGGGCCGAAGTATTAGGCAAAGTAGATACTTCAGGGAGAAGGGGCGTAGGAGGGTTAGGTGTGGTTGCTGGAACGGTTCTAGCTAGGAGCGTCTGGAGAGCCTGAGCTATTTGATCCATACGGTGATCCTGCTCTACAAATCTTGCCTCATGGGACGCCATCTGTTGAGCTAAATCTGCGGGGTCCATGGCCCTATCATAATGTAACGAGAATATACCCCTACACGCAGGATCCAGCTAAACAGAGGCAAATACAGAGGAGAGATACGTCTACCGGACCTTAGAATGGCCGGACTTGACGTATATGAGAGAAGACAGAGCCAGGAACAAAACCGAGGTCAAGAGCACAGAGAGACAGCGTAAACTAGGACAAGCCGGGGTCTGGTACACGGAAAACAGCAAGCCGGCAAACAGTACAGATAAGGATAAAGCGAAAAACGAAGTCAGAATACGAAGCCAAAGTCAATACGAGAAAACACAACTGAACACCACAAGCGCTAAAGGGAACTGAAACAGAAACCACGATAGGGCAAGGAACAAAGGGAAGAAGGTGAGTATAAATACCTAAATATCTAATTTGATTGGTCCCTGTCACATCCACGCCCCCAAAAGGTAAGTGTATGGGGAGTGTGGCATGACAGGGACCAATGGGATGCCTTTTCCAATTTAGGCACCCACTGTCCCTTTAAGAGCGCGCCCGAGACTCGCGGCGCGCTCTTAGATTCAGGCGGGACACGTGACCGCCTCATGCGGTCACTGCCCGCCCTCCATCCGAAGTAGTTGGATGAGCCGCGCGCGGCTCGTGCAGCCGCAGGACCGCGCGCGGCTTGAAGAGAGGACCGCGACCGGCCCCCGGTTAAGCTAAGTAACGCTACAGTGCTAAAGGCATATTCATGTGTCTGGTCTTGTTTCTAGTAGCTTCTCTGGTTCTCAATCTATTATCAATTTGCATGACAAAAGTGATAAATTCATTACGTTTTTTGGGTAAGTCTTTGGCGGCAATCTCATCTAGCATAGTTTACGATAGTCCCTTTTTAAATGCAGAGATTAACCCACTATTAATCCAGTCTACCTCGGAAGCTAGGGTACGAAATTCTATGGCATACTCCGAGATAGACCGGTTCCCTTGTCTGATATGCATCAGGGCAGTAGAGGCGTCTTCCTCCCTGCCTAATGGTTCAAACGTAAGTTTAAATTCTGTAATAAACTCCTGGTAATTGTGTGCCACACTCCTATTACTCTCCCATAATGGATTGGCCCAAGCTAAAGCTTTACCTTTTAATTGATTCATCAGGTAACCAATTTTAGCTCTGTCTGTGGGAAATGATCCCGATGAGGCCTCAAAATGATACTCTATTTGGTTAAGGAATCCCCGGCATTCTTGGAAATTACCATCAAAATGCAGAGGAGGAGATAGAGAGATAGTTGGTACCTTGTATACTATAGGCGGAGGTACACAAGGCAGAGGTGATACAGTAGGAGCAGCCACAAGTTGCAGATGTGCTGTACGAGTAAGACGCGTACTGAAAGCCTGGGCAAATTGATCCAAGCGGTGATCATTATCCTCCAGTTTCCTTTCACAAGCAGCTATGTGCTTACACAATTCTAAGGATCTATGGCCATGTCGTAATGTCAGGATTACAGAATGATCCAGCACGAAGAACTGTGTAACACAGAGGACTGATAGGTAACGTATACCGTACCAAAGAAAAGTCAGGAATAGCCGAGGTCAAGGGAAACAGAAAGAGACACAATGATAAGGAAAAGCCAGGAGTCAGGGATGCCAGAAAACAGGGAAGTCAAAAACAATGCCAAAGTCAAATAACCAGAATAACCAGAATCAATAACACGCTCTCGGACAACCACAGGGGAAACCACGACAGGGCACTGAGCAGGATGAGAACTGGGCATAAATACCCCTCCTCTAGGTCTGATAGGCTGTAACCGGCATTTGACCCCAAAGGCAGTTACTAGATCTCATTTGCATAATTGCTGCTCAGCCTTAATCCTTCTGTGGATTTGGTTGTTGCTCGGCACAACTTTTCCTGTGTGGACAGTAAATGTCATTAACCACATTTTGTAATACGTGACAATACTCCCACAGACTCAGGCATCTCTTTGATTCCTTCAACTCTCTTCTTTTCATCTCTTGTGGCACACCCTAAACTAACCTTTCAGCTGATAACTTTGCATGCTATTTTACTGACAAGATTAATCAATTAAGGAAATAATGCTCCTCTCTCTCTCTCAACTTGGACCTTACCTTTCCTACAATTTAGGCCTTCTCCCCAGTTACAGTTTTTAATTAAAAAGAGACTGTACTTCTACTTTCCTTTCACCACACCACTTGTCCTCTTGATGCCATCCCTTCTCACCTCATCATATCTCTCCTCTTGTTTTGTGCCATCCATAGCGCATATTTTCAACTGCTCTTTTTACTCCCTGCTCACTTTAAACATGCTACTTACCGTACATACCGTAAGGACGTCATACAGAAGGTGCACACTGTCCACCTCTTGAAGACTATGGATGACTATGTTATGGGAAGAAGACTGGTGCCTCAGTTCTGATGTTGAGGTCGCCGGATAGATGGCACCTAGCTTTTCTGGCCCTTGCAAACATTTTTGGTTGGAAAACTCATTTTATTCCATTGCGCCCTGTCCAAGGCAATAAACATCTGTACATGCAACCCCAGGTTGCCAGGTTCATTGAGGGCCAGATTTACTAGTTCAGGTACTGTTTTTAAAAGTAAAAATATCTTTGTGACTATTCTCTGCATCTGACCTCATTCTGTCAAGCAGTCAATCGTTTGGTTCTAAGAATAAAGCACCCTCCACCGATTTGAAAATCTTGTTCAAAGGACCGAAGATTTCTATGATTTTATCCTGACAATTTCATAGCAAATATTATATCCCTATCCTGGGTTTTCATCCAGTCATATTTAGAAATTGTATGATTTTGGAATCACAAAAGGCATATGGCAGACATTATCATGAACTGTGGGGCAACAACATTCCACCAATAATTTGTTTAGAGTCTTATTTACTAAAGGCTTGCACACTTGCAAAGCCACATGGTCTGAGGTACACCATTCCGCTAGGTATGGCTTAGTACATTCTGTGGATCTAGTAACTTTCCATCCTATCTGGATATAGTTCATCTCAAATCAGTGCCTGATGCCTTCTCATCTGCCTTGTAGGATTTATTTCCATTATGGTCATTAAAAGGTTTTTAAATAGAATTCATGGGAACCTTTTTCAGACTCAGATGAAGCTACCTGGGTTCTCACCCTCTTCCAAAGTCTAGCCAACTTTGCTGAACTAGGGGCTTTTTGGCACAGTGTTTCTGAATTGCACGCCATCAGTATTTATTTATGACATTTTTTTTTCTGCTTTGCATTGGTTTAGTTTTGTATAATTTAAACAAATCCTTTACATGGAATTGTACACAAAAAGTATATTATTGCTTTTTGTTTACTTCTGTTTCAATATTATATATGCACTTTTTTAAGCTGGTGTGCACTTTAAACACAATTTCTCATGCTTTTTATTACAGTGCACTTTATAATAATGATACTTTTAAAGTCATTGATGTAATAGTTTGAATTCAATGTGTAAATGCATATTAATTAAGGTAATGAGTAAGGAGCACCTTGAATATTATTATTTTTTTTATATTTTATATGAAGGAAATATAGTATTTTAAATTGCATCTGTATTCAGTGATAATCTTTTATTATGTTTTATTCCTTAAGATAGTGGATGCCCGTCAAGTGATTGACCGTGGGACTAAAAGAACTATATGGACGTCATTGATATGCATACGTAATGCTCTGGTGGAACGCATGGGCAAATTTTGTTCCAGGAAAAGCACGGAAGTGAAGCGTGGAACATTTACATCATAAGGGGTGGCAAGCAGACCTTGCCGGTAAGTATGTACAACTGGAGCTAAGGAACGGACGCATACGAGACACCTGGAGTTAATATTGGTAGGCGAATCATCAGGACAGGTTGGGAAGACACCTACCACCCCACCAATGAACTTGAGGGTTGGTCCCTAAAAAAAATAGGACGTTTTGGGGAAGGGAATCAGGCGGCATTTTTTACTGCATTTTATATTGTGCTTTGACTGCATTTTTTAAAATGTATTTATATTCTTTATTGTTGCAGTGCATAGTTTCACAATACACATTTACGTAGACATTTCACAGTATTGTATATGTCAACAAAAGAAAACAGGGGCATCAGGAAACGTCAAGAGATTACTACACTTTTTATAATATAGGAGAAGTTTCATAAAAAAGCTAGTAAAGTGTCTCAGATGCAAGTATTGGTGTAAATAAACAGGTGACATGTAGCCTATGTCTTGCCTTGTGAGATGTGTAGTAAAGGCATATCAGCACATTGTTTAATGATAACACAGCAGGCTAAACATGTAACTTGCAAACTTGAGCAAATTAGCTGCATTCAAGGGTGGTAGGATGTCAGTGTGAGAGATGGAGTAATATTATAAGCCTGTTAATGTAATGAAAAAAGTAAAAAGAAAAGTATAACACGATAAACCATAGGATATAACGAAATGGATTTAGTACCACTAGACCCCAATCATTTCAAAAGAGCATATGACAGAGAATGTAATTGCCTGCCATATAGACAGGGGTATAACTCTAAAAAGTCAGGAGTTCCAATGCCACAGGTAGGTTGCCAGAGGTGGTCATTCCTTATGCTGAGGGCAAGTGTTGTTGAAGGAGCGAGCCAGGGCCTGCTCCCAGTCCCAGGCCGGAACAGATGTCTGTATCACAATGCCACAGAGTCAGGGGCTCACAGAGTCTAAGTTCACCCCATTATGGATGTGACAGACTACCTTGATGGCGAAATGCCGCCATTGGTGGATGGTCCTCCGTCTGTTCGATAGATGCTTCATGGTTAATCCTCTGATGGCCCTCGGCCTGGGCTGGTGTACCTTAGGTTTAACCGGTGCTGGAGGTAAAGTTGTGCCCGGGGTGGCCCTGGTCACCTCTTGGCTGGCGCCTTCACAGGACTCCTCAGGAGTTAGGATTGTTGCATGTCTCTCAGCCAGAGTGTCCCAAAATTGCTGTAAGATTTCAGCTAAATTCTGCAGGGACTGCACTACAAATCCATGGCAGTTCTGCTTGGACTGCGTGGTGCAGGCATCTGTGAGAATGGCACATTTGCCATTTTGGTAAGATTTGCTGTATTCAGCTTCAGGATGCAGCTTTGATAAGTGCAGGTCAGTGGAGACTGGGATAACCCCTGCTGGTCCAAAGGGAGCCCACAGTTTGGGAGTCTCATCACATGCTTCAGGAGATCAGCTGCCTCCCTAGACCACAGAGGATATTAGGCCTCACAGGGCTGAACAACAGAAGGTCCTCCATGGAGCGCCCTGAAGAACCCAACTTAGCCCCGCAGCTCAGTGAAGCACAAAATAGGCTGGATCAGAGTGAAAAAAGTAAAAAGGAAAAGTATAACATGATAAACTATAGAATATAACTAAATAGATTTAATACCACTAGACCCCAATCATTTCAAAAGTGCATATAAGAGAGAACTTAACTGCCTGCCATATAGACAGAGGTATAACTCTAAAAAGTCAGGGGTTCACCCAATGCCACAGGTAGGTTGCCAGAGGTGGTCATTCCTTATGCTGAGGGGAAGTGTCATTAAAGGGGCAAGCCAAGGCCTGCTCCCAGCCCCAGGCCAGTGCAGATGTCTGCCTCCCAATGTCACAGACTCAAGGGCTCACAAAATCCAAGTCAACCCCATTATGGGGGTTACAGACTACCTTGATGGTGAAACGCCACCATTGGTGGATGATACTCTTTCTGTTTGTTAGATGCTTTGGGGTTAATCCCCTGATAGCCCTCGGCCCGGGCGGGTGTACCTTAGGTTTAACCGGTGCTGGAGGTAAAGTTGTGCCCGGGGTGACCCTGGTCACCTCTCGGCCGGCGCCTTCACAGGAATCCTCAGGAGTTAGGATTGTTGCATGTCTCTCAGCCAGAGTTTCCAAAAATCGCTGTAAGATTTAATCTAAATTCTGCAGGGACTGCTCTACAAATCCATGGTAGTTCTGCTTGGACAGCTTGGGAGCTGTGAGAGTGGGACGTTCGCCATTTTGGTAAGATTTGCTGTGGGTGAGGGACACACTGTATTCATCTTCAGGATACAGCTTTGGTGAGTGCAGGTCAGTGGGGCCCGGGATAACCCCTGCTGGTCCAAATGGAGTCTCATCACATGGTTCAGGAGATTGGCCGCCTCCCCAGACCACAGAGGATATTAGGCCTCACAGGCTCCCCAGGGCTGTACAACAGAAGGTCCTCCATGTAATGCCCTGAAGAACCCAACAAAATAGGCTGGATCGCAGTGAGAAAACAAGGCTTATTGTCCAGGCTGTAGAAGGAGCTCTCCCACAACATGTCTGTCCACCATACAGTTTAGGCCATGCCCTGGACTGCATGTTTTATGGTAGAAGGTCCCTGAGAAAGCTCCATAATTAGAATGAAATGCATAGGACCGGGCCTGTGTTTGGCAATATTTTATTCATATTTGTTTAATTTGAAATAAATGCTTTTCCATTTCTCCTGATTCCAGTCTTCTTCTGGTTCCTGGATTCTATCAAGAATACCCTCAATGACATCAGGTGAGGCACCCTCAAAGTGATTTCATACTCTATATTTTGTGAGTGCTTTTTTCATGTGGTATTCATCTGGGAAGGCTACCCTGGAAAGTTGTTATTTTAAGTTGTATTTTATTTGTTTGTTTTTCACCTAGCACTTTTTGGGGTGTTAAGTTTGTGTATTTCAGTATATACTGGTGTGATACTTTTTATGGCACGGCTATCTAAGTGGTTATAGGAATTGACTGCTGTGCTTATAAAAAGCCTTGTGTGAAGGTGTGGGAAAGAGAATTATGTATGACTGCCAATGCAGAGACTAAAACCTTTGTCATGAACCTTGAGATAGCATGGTTTGTAAACCATCTGAGGCTGGAAAAGTGACCTCATCTCTAGAGGCTGATGGGGGTACCTGGAGTGGTTAGAGAACCAGAAAAGAGAGCTATTCTTGATCTGACTCCATATTACCACAGTAGGAAATATATAATCTAGAATCAGGGGAGGTACTAAGTAGTAAAATAATCTACAATTAGAGAGCACCAAAGGGTAAATCAGTAATTCCACACTGATTCCAAAAGGCTCATGTTGTAAACATACAGTGTCCACTCTATCAGAGGACTTCTTATCACCTACTAACAAAACTATTCAATGAATATTCCTTACCCATATTAGATGAATAAAACTGAAAGTTATAGATATTATCTGGGGCATTTTCCCCAGGAACAAAGTTCGCTTTGTCTGGGTGCACTAACACAGGAATAAGAGAACCAAATATTTTTTGCACCTACATTGATTAGAGATTCTGATTAGAGAATTCAATATTGGTTGTTAATAAGCATATTAAGTAGAATCTCTGACTTATTGTGTAATATCTACAATATGAGCCTATAGTATGATTCATGAAAGAGTCATCTGCTAGTTATAAAATAAATTAAGGTGGAATACCATACATGATAGGAGAATAAGATATTTGAATAATAAAAAACTGCAAATCTGCAAATCCATCAGAACATAAGGCGTTTGAAGTTTTAAATCCCTTTAGCTGTAAGTTCCTTTTTGCAATATCTTTAGTGGGTCAGCTACTTGTATTATCATAAAACATAAAAGAAAGGTTACAATTCCCAATAAGTCATCCATTAAGGAAGAGTAAAATATACAGCTTCTCATAATATTATTAATATTATTAGAACAATGGGAAATGGTCTGAAGATAAAATCATGAAAAGATCATTAATATAAATTTCCGAAAACAAATAGGCCGGATCTTAGAGATCTTCACCACCTTTCTAATTGGCAATATGTCAGGCGTGTTAGATTTCTCTAGATGACCATTTTAAGTGTTTACAAGGATAGGACAAGATTAAAGAATTTACATGTGTTTTCATGATCTATCTAAAAAACATAGAGTTGTTGGTACATTTATGGTGGAATACCAACTCCTGTGTTCAAATGTCTGGGTCTGCATTGCATTTACAAAACAAAGTCTATGTGCTAACCTTTAATTGATAACATATGCATCTTGAAGTATTATAAGAGAAACATCAGATGGGGAGGTAACCTTGAAGGTCATTGAGTTTCTAATCATGTTATTTGTTTGAAGTTAACACTAAAAATGAACTCTCTACAATGGTGGGAAATCTGAGTAGAATTGTTAGTAGTAAATTATTTAGGCCTTGTAATGAGTGTTTAGTAGTCTCCAAGTTTTCCGAACAATACAATGACTTATAATGGGAAATAAAGCGCCTGAAGCAGGAGGGATTTGAAATATGAAGTTAGGGATCGGTGGCACCATTAATGTCCTCTTGTGAATATCATTTCTCTGTAGAGTATGAAATCAAAATGAGTGTTCAAAAATGTATATAGGGAAATTGTCAGGGAAAGTCAGTGTATTCATGGTTATTAATTTAGGATATATTTTTTTTTACAAGACTGTTTACTCAGCAGTGAGTTACTTTTTTTCAATCAGTTTTTTTTTTAAAATCAGTTTTAATGTTAAAGTGAAGTAAAATAGAATGTGGAATTATTATTATTTTTTTACATATGTCCATTAATAACCCTGAATATATAATCACTTTCCCTGACAATTTCTTCTACAAATTTGTGGACACTCATTTTTACATCATACCCTACAGAGAAATGACATATGGAATAAACCTGAGCAATTTTGCAAACAGCATATGGTATTGGAATACTTAGTCCCTTGTAAGCAAGCCACCTCACTCCATAACTGCTTATAACTGTTTTCCACCTGTCTATTTTGATACAGCAATAAAATTCTTCTTGTTTTAGGATTGATAAACTTACGAATGCTGTAATATCCAAGGTCCCGGGCCCTCCTTAGCCTGAACAAGATCTCTTATTCATTCCTGAGAGCAAGCAGACATCAAGCAAATTATCAAAAAACAAAGAGAAACATATTAAAGGATAAAAAGAGAAAGACCTAGAAGAGGTTGACAATGGCAACACAATAAGACAAAATACAAGAAGAAACAAGAAGGATAAGCCCTCCAGAGAGAACAAAAGATATAGAATATAAGAGAAATGATATATGAACTACCAAACCTAATAATTAATTAATAAAAACAAACCCACAGGGAATATAAAGGACACTGTGGTAATGATAAATGTTTTTAGCTTGTTTTCACAACACTCCTTAGTTGATTTGCCCTTGTGCAGTACCCACATTCACCACTATCTTTGTTTGGCACTGCTCCTAGTTTATTTCCGTTAAGCACTTCACCTGGTCCTTGTTTAGCACCTACATAGTTTGGTTTCTCCCCTCACTCCTGGTCAGATCATTGTCTCTTGTCTCCTGTTTCTTGTTCCGTGGTTCTTGTTTCCTGATTCCTCAGATTCTGACTCTTCGCTCTTGATTGTGTTTCCTGGTCCTGTGTTCTCGTGTCTTCTTGGTCTTATGTTCCTGTGTCCCCCTGGTCCTGCGTTCCTGTGCCCCCCGATCCTGTGTTCTGGTTCAGTGTTCCTGTCATCTGCCTTATTACCAGTAATCCTGACCCTGCAGCCTTGTTTGTTTGTCCTGCTTTGGGCTTTGCTTCCTGGTGTCATATATTTTGCTTTGTCACTTAGGATCTGTGTCCCACCTATTTATAGTGGTGGCTGCACAATCCTGCCCAAGTACTTTATTTACCAAAGGACTGTTTAAGTATACTCTGCCTGCACTAATTGTGGTTATCTTGATTTTTGTATATATTATTCTGTGGCATTGTATATATTTATTATATGTTGTTTTGTTCTTATATACTTTGGTTCTCTTTAATATATATATATATATATATTTCTTGATTTAATTCATTGTGTTTTTGCATTATTTCTTTGCTAAATTGGTTCCCATATTTAAAGGGGCAGTGCTGTTCCAGGGCAGCAACCCTTCATGTCCTTACACTTGTATATTGACGTTTGAAGCTTGTATTTTGGAGAAATAATATCATTGAGGGTTTGTGTAAACATCATAAACCTTGAAACTAAATATCAGACTGGATTTTTTTAGCAGAGTAAGGGTTTACTCTTCTTACAGAACAGTCATTTCCAAATAGACTTCAATGGAGGAATTGCTATTAAGATAATCTAGCCCATTATATGAACTTTGAATGTATTCAAGGATTTTGAATGATGTCATAAATATTTTTCATATTTAAAAGTACACTATTGCATGCTTTTTATTATCCCCTCATAATTGAACACTTTTTTGACTGAAAGACTATTAGCAAAACATTTTTTTCAACAATTGCATAGCATATAAACATATCAAAACACAGCAAAATTACGTATAGATGAGTTTGCATCAAATGCAAAAATTCAGATTAAGTAAATTCACACAATTGTTTTACATTTTCACTTATTTAAACATCTTTGGTAAATAATACTTGGGGAATTAAAAGCTTTAAACAGTATACCATACCCTTTATCTTGCAATATGTTATAAAGGGTTGGAAATGTTATTATAAAAGCAATACATTTCTTTTTTTCTCATATTCCGTATGTGAAAAGATTAGATAAATACAAATAGTTAAATAGGTATTTGTAAGGATCCTGAAGGCATTACCAGCAATACAACTTACTGGAAATGGCATCAGAATGTAAAATTAATGTCTGAAGTTATGCATAATGTCCACAGAAATACACTAATATATCTCTAAGATAAAGATATTAACACTACTATAGCAATCTATGGGCTGCTATTGTAATGTTGACAGTGAAATGGTAATGTCCATTTACTTCTCCCATCCTGATTGTAGGAATGCTATGACCCATTTATTCATCCTGTACTGTTTGAAAGTGGAGGGATGAACTTACATTTTCAGCAAATCAGCATTATAACAAAGACTAGTGGCTTCTGGCAGAGAAATGTGTTTCTCTACAGGTTGGTATTCATAACTACGGGTGAGTAAGGCTTTATGGACTAGATTCCAACTTAAATCAAAATTATATATCTGAAAAAGAAACTATATATCTGAAATATATACATGATGTTAAGACACTCCCGGCATAAAGGAGTGAAACCGCCATTTAGTAGATCTTCCCTCTTTTACAGACATAGGCACAGTTACTGTAGACCGCCAAACTCCCGAACTGAATACAAGGGAATGCTCCAAACTCCCAAACGGAGAATCATGCAAACTCCTTCTCTCCTGGAACAGGCAAAAGAATACTCCAAAGTAGCAATCCCCCCAAACACAAGACCAAGCTCTGTCTTGAGGGTAAAACAGGAATCTGATTTATTGAGGGCTAAATGCCCGGTATTTATGCAGGCCTCCCACCTGGTGGACACTCCCCTTGGGGACCAGATAGAAGACTGGGACAAGTATGGAACATAAGCCAATCACAGTGGCTTAGGCATAAACCCTCAACTTGGTACAAGCAAATCCCTCCTCTCTATCCTGGAGATAATTGGGAAGAAATCCAATTATCTCCATGGATAGAGGCAAAACGCCATTTTAAATGATACAGAAAAAATACATAAAATTCCATAACTGTAAAACTACCGAATGTATTCAGTACATATAACGTGTCACTAACAGTGTGAATCAGGCTAAACAGCACTTCAAAGTGGCAGAGATAGGAAATCAGGGTAAAAACCCAGAGAGCCTACATAAAGTGATTACTGAAGCCAGCCAATATACCAGGTGACACAGAGAGAGTAAACAGCATATACTAACTAGTGCTTACAATAACTGATCCTGTGCCTTTCAAGGGCACCTATAATAAATACTAGAAACTGCTACACTAGCTATTAATCTAAAATAAAAATCTAAATTCCGGTAATCTAAATAAGGAACCAGAGTATCCAGAGAGTAAATGCCCAATCTAAAATTTCACTAATAAATCTGCACTGGAAACCTAAGTAGCATACTGCAGGATCAGATAAGCAAGTAGTATAATGTAATAATGTATGAGGGTCTTATAGTCGGTCAGCTGCAGAATGAGGCTTAGGGTAGGAGCCCGACACGTGTTTCGCCAGTAAGCTGCTCTTCAAGGGGTAACCGATACCTTAGTGTGCCAAGTTTAAATAAGGCGCTCAAAAGAATGACTGGTCTGGGGAAGGAGCTAATGATGACATCAGATACCAGACCTGGGATTTAAAAGGATGGAGGTAACGAGGATAAGATGAACTTCGATTGGGAAAGCCCGATGAAAGGGTGAAATGCATCTTAAAGAGATTTTCAGCACAAGGACATTATTTTTATTGTTTTGTAATATATATGTGTTATTTTAATACTTTAATAAATTGATCATGTGACGAGACCAATCTCGCCACATTGCGTTGGAGAAGCCTGGTTGCTCGCCTGCTGCCTTTGGACAATGGCCCCCTGTTAAAAGACATATTTTTTACCTGCAGAAAAGCTTCATTCGTGCTTTTCTGCCTGGGGTTCGGTAGATTCAATCTACCGAACTACCGTACGAATGACTGGACCACCTGGGAGCTGGAGTGTGCCGGCAATTAAACTCCCTGAAGCTGTGGTTAACCGCAGCTTAATTGACGAATGCTGGGTGGACGTCATTCGTATCCCGAACACGAGGTCGCGGCCATTTTAAACATACGAATGCACAGCGGTGTTCGCCCCTATTTTCATGGAACTAAAATCGGACACAGTTTTGCGCGGTAGTTCTGTTTGAATAGGTTATACCCCAGATAGGAATCCCATGGAGCCCATTCGTATGAAACTGACTGTAAAGACTTTGGCTCCATGGCGATTAAACTGTATTCGTGTGGTCTGAGTGCCATTCACCTAATAATGTGCACTCAGACCTGAGCTATCTGGGGATATGTTACATGTCTGTGTTTTATGTAATAAATGTTACTTTATGTATTTTAAAGTATAATACTGGTTTTGTGTCCCCACATGTGTAATGGAGTTTTGCCTTTGTCTTGGGAGATAATTGAGTTACTTCTCAATTATCTCCCAGGGCAGAGGGGAGGAAGCCAGGATGCATTGTGGGAATATACTGTGACTGTGTGTCCTATTTGTCTACTTGTCTGTCCCTTGTCACAGTCTCCCATTTGGTCCCCTAGGGGAGTGTCCACCAGGTGGGAGACCTGCATAAAAGCCAGGCAGGTAGCCTTCATTAACCAGACCACTGCTTGACCCTCAACACGGAGCCTTGTCTCGTCTTTGGGGGGATTTACTGTATGCTGCTAAGGACTGATTGCCAGGAGTGTAAGCCGCTTGGGAGCTTTTCCTTTTCATCTGGTAGCAGCAATTCGTATGGTTCCTGTTCGTGTATTTGGAGTGCTACCTTATTCCCTTGTATGCCGTTCGGGAGTTTGGAGCATTCACTTGTATGCAGTTCGAGTGTTTGGACCATTCCCTTGTATGCAGTTCGAGTGTTTGGAGCATTCCCTTGTATGCCGTTCGGGATTTTGGAGCATTCACTTGTATTCAGTTCGTGAGTTTTGGTGATTCTAAAGTAGCTGTGCCTGTCTCTGACTGTAAAGACTTTGGCTCCATGGCGTCTAAGCGTTTTTTTTTCCCTTTTGTGCAAA
>OW240915.1:167582419-167633901 GCA_933207985.1 Pelobates cultripes | reverse complement strand
GTATGTCCTGAGTCCACAAAACATTGCAGGTGCATTCTGTTTCGAGGTATGTAGAGACGAATCTCTTAAAGGACTTTAGGCTTGGGGAAGATTTTAAAGTGTGCGGGAGGTCGTTCCATAATTGCGGTGCTCTGTAGGAAAAGAAGGATCGGGACATTTTTTTTTTATTGAGGTAGACTAAATAAAGTGCTGTTAATGGATCGGAGGTTATAGGAGGTGGGAACAGCCGAGGAGAGCGTTTTGCTCAGGTAAGGTGGGAGCTTCCCAGGAAAGCTCTTAAACAAAATGATGGAATGATGTAGGGTACGTCTAGATTCCAGCAACAGCCAGTTTAGTTCTTTTAGCATGTCACAATGGTGGGTTCTGTAATTACATTGTAGCACAAATCAACAGAACTAGTTATAAAATGTATTGAGTTTATTAATGTGGGATTGCGGTGCAGGTGCATATACTACATTCCAATAATCAATGATTGGCATCAGCATTTGCTGTACAATCTTTTCCTTTACTGCAGGATTTGTTTCTGTACAGGGCACTTAGTTTTGGATAAAGTTTAGATGCAAGTTTTTCTATGTGGAGGCCAAAAGATAGATTGAGGTGTAACAACATACCCAAGTATTTGAAAGAGTGGACTGCGGTCAGTGTGCTATTTGAATTTGTTTTGATGGATAGATGGAAATTGTGTAATTTGTGTAATTTAGGTATTGTTCCAAAGATCATTGTGACAGTTTTGTTAGTGTTTAGGAAGAGTTTGTTTTTTGCAATCCACTTTTCTACCTCTGTAAACTGGTCTTGGAGCAGATCCTCAAGCTGTGGCATGTCGGATTTGCTGGCATAGATTACTGTGTTGTCAACGTACGTGTGTACATTTGAGGATTTGCAGACATAAGGCAGATCATTTATAAATAATGTAAATAGTAGGGGGCCGAGAATGGAACCTTGTCTCGGTCTATTGTGTCAAAGGCCTTTGCAAAATCAAGGAAAGTAGCTCCAGTTGGTTCTCCTTGTTCCATGCCAGTTTGGATGTCATTGCAAACTTTTAAGAGGGCAGTTGTAGTGGAGTGATTCAGGTGAAAACCCGATTAATCAGGGGTCAGATAGTTTGATTGTTGACAATACTCACATAATTGCGTATTGACAAATTTTTCTAAGATTTTTGACAATACTGGGAGCAATGATATTGGGTGATAGTTAGAAACCAAAGTAGTTTCACCACTTGTATGGATAGGCACTACTCTTGCAGTCTTCCGAAGTTTGGGTATGTATCCAGACACCAAGGATTTGTTAATTAGGGTTGCACCAAGTTTAGCAATTGCTGGCGCATTGTGCTTCAACAGCATTGCTGGGATTTGATCAGGTCCAGACTGGTTTTTCATTTTTAGATTATTAAAGTGTTTTTAATGACACTAATAAGTACAGGTCTAAAAATGAACTTGTCTATATTGGGTCTTTGCAAATTTAGTGGGGCCTGATCCACATTTGTAGTTTCAGGATGTATGTCATTTATTAGCTTGACAAGGAGGGTAGTGGAGCATCTGACAAAATAATTGTTAAAGGCATTTGCTACATCTAAGGGAAGTTGCAGGGTTTGGTTATCCACTTTGACACTGGAGGGTTGGGAGTGTATTTGAGGGGGTCTGGAATTTATTTATGACTTTCCAAAAGTTTCTAGGGTTTGATAGGTTATTGTTCAGATTGTCACAGAAATTTGGGGCCTTGGCCAATTTTGTTTGTTTTGTGCATATATTTCACCATTGTCTATATACACAGTGATCGTTCATAGAGCCAGTACGCTGGAACTTTGACCACCTTTAATCCCAAAACTGGTACATTTGGATGAGGTCAGCTGAGATCCAGTTAATATGTGCTCCTTTTATTCTCACCTTATGCACCGGGGCATGCAAATTCCAAACTTGTAGGAGTTCAGACTGAAACAATTCAACTGCACAGTCTAGATGACAGTTAATGGTTCATACTGTAGATTGTAGATGTACTGTAGATGTAGTAGATCAAGTGTTTATTGTTTGTAACGCTCACTGTTAAAACAAACATTGAAGCTTAATCCAGGATCAATTGTGGTATTGAGAACTCATTTGAGAATGACAGGATTACAGAAACATTTTACCTTTGTTGGATTTGGTTTGTAAACAATCTTGAAATGGTACTACCAGTTGTCACTCTTGGGGACTTGAATCCATCGAGACAGATAATATCTATGTTCCTGTACATTCCCATATAAGTAAGAGATACTTTTTCCCAGACGATATGTAGCAAGTACATTTTATCCTTAATATGTCTACTTATATCCTGCAGATTTAAAAATTGCATTAAAATACCTTTATTTAGTCTGGGAATGACATTAAAAATATTCTTGCAAAGGCAGTTCATTAGCATGACTATAAACCTTTGTAATTATTTTTTATTGGAAGGAAATGTCATCTTCCTACTTGCTGGTTGAAATGAACAAGGGACTTGAAAATTAATAATAAAAGGATGAAATTATGAAAACAACTTTCTGCTTTAGATTCAGTTTTATCATTGTTCTCTCCTCAAGCTACTTTGTTTCATTATATAAGTATATATAAATATATTTTACCTAATTTAGTGTCCTCTTTAAAAATAATTGTATTTAACAACAGCAATATTTAACTACAAATGTCTGTTTTACATTCTGATTTGACAGTTCTTTCTGATAACCAATAAAATGAATCATTTTTATTTTAGATTTTGAAACACACCTGTGTAGTTATATTTTATTCGTATTTTAAGTATGACAATTTAATTAAAAAACTGAAAAAAACAAGTTTTATTCTTTTTTAGTTAAAAGTCCTCTATTTACTTGTTTTTCATATTCTATCATATATATATCTAAATAATAAGGTAATGTGGCTCCGCTCACGGATTTCCAATAAAAAATTACTTTTATTCCAGTTTCTTTAAAATAGATCAACATTTCAGTCCATCTTGTGGACTTTCATCAGGATCCTGATGAAAGTCACAAGATGGACAGAAACGTTGATCTATTTTAAAGAAACTGGAAAAAAAATATTTTTTTTATTGGAAATCTGTGAGTGCCTTACTATTTGGATACTTAAAGCCCTGGTATTGCACCCGGTTTGGCAAGTTTGAAGTCTGAGTGCAAGGTACATTCTATTTTTTTGTATTTATATATATATATATATATATATATATATATGTATTCTGGTGGAGTACCTCCACTAGGTCAGCTTCCTCAATGCTACCAGGGGACTCTAGAATGCTTCAGACCCAGTTGCCAAAGCTGAATTAAGGTCTCCTGGGATCTCTTCCACTGGACAAGGCTGCAGTAGCTCTCCTCTATCCTTCCAGGAAGGCATTGTGTCTTCTGCCTGCGCTTCGTCTGTTGCCTCCCAGGCAGGTATAGACCCCTATGCCTACATTGCCTCTAACGACTTCTTTTATAAAGGCCTAGCTCTCTTAACATGTCCATGGGAACAGGGATTAGTGCAGCCAGCAAACAGGTCTGAAAACTCTGTTACTGTAATCCCCAAGCAAGACATACAGTTTCCAATGAACCTTGCACACAATATTTTATTTACACTCAGAACTAGCCCTTATTTACATTACATTAAACTTATAGCGACACACTCAATCCAATACACAAATCATATGCGTATGGAATCATACATGCACTCATATAAAACAACACAATATTTATAAAGAAAAAGATGAAGTCATTTGATTAGTTAATTATTTGATATTGATTATTGGTTAATTAGCTATTGTTTGCAAATAAGCATAGGCCTACCCAGGTGTTAAACATTCCTAGTGGGTGGTGCTTTTAGGAGTTATAAGGGTTGTGGTCATTAGCTTGGCTAATGTAGTTTGGTTGCTACATCTAAGTGCTGCTTGTTTCTCAAAAAAAGTTATTATTTTTTAGTTAAAATGTATTTCTAATAAAAAAAATTTATTTTTTTGAAAGTATTATTTGAATTGATATTTTTGAAGACATCTGTAA
The DNA here is from genome assembly GCA_933207985.1 of Pelobates cultripes. Classification (NCBI taxonomy): domain Eukaryota; kingdom Metazoa; phylum Chordata; class Amphibia; order Anura; family Pelobatidae; genus Pelobates; species Pelobates cultripes. The sequence goes on along the minus strand of OW240915.1, from coordinate 167,629,904 downwards.
GAACTTTTCCGATTGTGCCATTTTTTCTAATTGTTTCTCAATTATATAATTATGTGTTTGTTTTAATTGTGAATAGTCTGCCACTTTTCTAATATTTGAATTCTAATCACAGTCTAAATATAAGTATCAAACTGTTAAAACTTCTTAAAAGTGTAACTCATTGTCTATAACAAAATTAAAATGAATCTGAGTAGTGTAAAAAAAGGCAAACTACAGAAATAGAAAAATCGCTGTTTTTATGTCCAGGCAATGGCATATGGATGGGGGAAAGGGCTGTCAAGAAATGTCAATTTTAACAAGAGTGTGACATTCACCTACTTGGAGTCATTTTGTAAGCACAGATACAATAGGAATGGCTCACTCTATATCACTGTTTTTACCTCTCAATTCAAATATTTACATTCAAGACAGCAGTAGATAATTTAGAAAATATTTATAAGCAGAAATCACAGAGCTAGAATAACTACAAAACTTTAAGTTTTTACAATAGTGTCAGCACAGAGGAGAGTCTGCATCTACAGTCACAGTTAATAGCAAAGACACTTGCTTTATTTTGCTGGACCTACAAACTTTTCATGCTGATTAGCAATCGCTCTTCGAAGAAGTGAAGCAGAAGATTCACAAGAGAGTATGGGTGTTCATGGGTGGTTAATCACTTGCTACAGATGCTTCAAGGAGACTCAGGGATGTGCATGTATGTTATAAATGGCCATCAAAACAATAAGAGAAAAAGGAACCTTCACATGCATTTACAACGAGTTTCTATTATTTAATTGCTGACTTCAACATGTTTTCCCAGTTGGAAAGTTCACCAGACACCTTGGAAACTAATTACAAAGTCAGCACAGTTTGATGTTTGGTAAATAGATTGTGACAGAAAAAAGAGAAATAAATAGAAAAAAGAACAATAAAAAAAAGATATTCTCGTAGCATTCCTCATTGTGGGATTCCATTTTCATCAAAACATTATGCGGATCAAGAAATCTCTATGTTAACTTTGGAAAGAGTACATTAAGGAATATATTCTAACGATGTGTATTCAGAATTGTTCAGGATGAAAAAGATTTGTGTCTTAAAGTCTAATCTTCCTCACATGAGGGAACATAAAGAAAGCAAAAGACAGGTATCTGAAAGAGATTCTTTAGGAATTTTCTCACATATCCACAAAAGAAAAAGCTGTCTTTACAAGAGCTGCTATGAAAGATCTTAACAAGACAAATGTAAGCTCTAATTAAGCCAACAGGGAAAAATGTTAAGTACTATGCATGCTTAAAAAAAAACAAAAAAAAACAGATCAAACTATTTTAATGTTTTTGTTTTTTTATGCAGTGAACATTTATGGATGTATTATAAAAGAGAACCCCTAGATTTTCTGAGTAAAGTTTAACTTTAGAATAAATTTAAGCTATAAAAATGAATATAAACCATCACTTTTTATTTAAGCATCGGTGTACTTTTTATATTGGTGGCATGAAAAATATGTATCTTACTAACCTGTGACAAAAATGATACTTAAAATCTAAAGTCTTTTTTTTGTAAATCGTTTTATCATCTGCCCCAAAAAGGGCCAACAAAACTCCACAATTCTGTGATTTAATCCTTTAAAATAAAACCCCCCGAAAGTAACAGGCATAAAAAAAAACAACAAAAAAAACCAGCAAAATAAATACTTTTTCTCACCCCACAAGAACTCTGCACAGAATGAGGCTTCAAAGCGGGAAAACATTTATCAAGGCTTTCCCACACTTTGGATTCTCTTCAGAGTGCTCTGACTACTTGGCTTGTAAGCTGACATGCTATGTAATATTAGTCAGAATGCTCTGATTTGTTGGTGTGACATACTGAGCTGCTCCAAGATGTGCTGATCCCCACTCTAACACTCTAACGTGTTCATGAATTATTGGGAATCTCAATACATTTGATCCAATAACCCATTTGGTGTGTACCCTGTGCTCTGGAGAAGGTATATAGATGACGTTTTAATCCTATAGAAAGGTAAAGAATACAATTTGTACAATTTTATAGCGTTTAGCAATGATAACAATATGGCACTGTTTTTTACTCCTCAAATTGAGAAAAGAGAAATCTATTTTTTTGTTTCGGACCTGACCATATATATTGAAAATTCACAGGTCAAGACCAAAACGTTTTATAAACCCACAGATGCCAATAGTTTAATTGATAGCAAAAGCAGTAATCATCCAGTAATCATAGCTGCATGGAGTTCCAAGAAGGCAATTCACAAGGATTAAACGGAACTGTGCCGATGAAAAATGTTTATTTAATCAAGCTAATTTTTTAAAAGAAACATTTAGTTGTGTAGGAATAGAGGAGGTGTCATTAAATGTAAGAGTAGGGAGTGGGGGAAATCTAGCTGTGAAGTTAAGACAGAGGGAAGGTTATTGGATTCATACTCTAAAAACTATGCAACCAAAGGGACTTAATGTGGATTTTGATATGGTATTTTTTTATAAAGTATTTTTACAATATTTTTCTGTTTTTTTTTCTTTTTCAATTTAAAATTTTACCTTCAATTTTATTTTTTATTTTCTTATTTTGTTTTTATTTCCATTTTTTATTTTATTTTTAAATTTTTTTTTATTTCTTCAGTATTCTTCTTTTATATATTTTTTGATTTATTTTTTTTAAATTCTGTAAATTTTAGGTTACCTCCTATTTTCTTGCCCACATTTTATCCTGCCTCTGATCTTGGTGGTGGGATATCCCATTTAGGTGTGTTATTTTGAGTATATTATTATTATTATGTTATTATTTATATAGCGCCAACAAATTCTGCAGCGCTTTACAGTGGGTGGACGAACAGATATGTAGTTGTAATCAGACAAGTTGGACACACAGGAACAGAGGTGTTGAGAGCCTTGCTCAATGAGCTTACATGCTAGAGGGAGTGGGGTAAAGTGACACAAAAGGTAAGTATAGTATTAGACTAATGACAGTTGCAAGAGAGGAATCAGTCGGGAGCTATTAACAGTTTAATTGATACGCTTTTATGAAGAAGTGGGTTTTTAATTATTTTTTTAAGGAGTGGAGACTGGGTGAGCATCTAACAGAGGAGGGATACGAGTTCCACAGGAACGGTGCAGCCCTCGTGAAGTCTTGAAGGTGAGCATCAGAGGTGGGAGTTTGGACAGAATATAGATGTAAGTCTTTAGCAAAGCGTAAGGGCCTGGACGGGGCATACTTGTGTATTAGGGAGGATAGATAGGTGGGAGAGATGTAGAGATTTGAAAGCAAGTACCAGAATTTTAAATTGAGCCCTATATCTTACAGGAAGCCAATGTAGGGACTGACAGAAGGGTGAGGCGTGGGCAGTGCGGGCAGACAGGAAGATGAGCCTCCTTGCCACATTCATTATGGACTGTAACAGTGCAAGTTGGGAGCACGTAAGACCATTGAGAAGTGGATTACAGTAGTCAAGGTGAGAAGGGACAGTGGAATAGACCAGCATCAAGTTGCATCTGGCGTTAAGTAGGATCGGATGCGCACAATGTTTTTGAGATGGAAGCGACAGGCTTTGGCGATAGACTAAACATGAGGCGTGAAGGAGAGGTCAAAGAGAACAAATAGGCAGCGAGCCTGAGTTGTGGAGTTGATGGTAGCACCGTTGACTTGGAGGGAGACAGACATAGGAGTAGCAACACTTACGGGAGGAAAGACCAGAATTTCAGTTTTGGTCAAGTTGAGTTTAAGAAAGTGGGCAGCCATCCAGTTAGAAAGATCAGAGAGGCAGTCAGAGACACTAGTCAAGAGGGACGGGGAGAGATCAGGAGAGGACAGATAGATTTGCGTGTCATCCGCATAGAAATATTATTGGAAGTCAAAGGAGTTAATGAGTTTACCAAGGGAGGCAGTATAGATGGAGAACAGTAGGGGACCAAGGACTGACAGGTGAGGCTTGAGATAGGTAAAAGGAGAGTTTGGAGATTAGAGGAGAAAATTCTATGTCAAGACATTGGAGGTTTCTGTGAGATTGGTGTTCAGACGGTGGTGTCAATTGGGTCTTAGGTATGCTGATGTCAAAAGTCAGCAGATGGTGGTCAGATAGAGGAAAAGGAATATTGGAGAGATTAGAGGTGGTACAGAGATTGGTGAAGGCGAGATCAAGAGTGTTTCTCCCTGTATGGGTTACTTAATTGGACCATTGCTTGAGGCCAAAGGAGGAGGTTACAGAGAGCAGACGAGAGGCATCAGTGCAGTTGGGGTTGTTTATTGGTATATTGAAATCCCCAAGTATAAGGGAAGGAGTGCTAGATGAGAGGAAGTGGGGGAGCCAGGAAGAAAAGAAGTGGGTTTAAATAGGCGGACAGTGTGAACTTCAAAAGAAGAAAAAGATAGGGCAGGGGAAGTTATGACTGGTTGAAAGGTACATTGAGGGGAGAGAAGGATACCTACACCTTTACAGTTGAGTCTGGGAGTGTGAGAGAATTGTAGCCCACCAAAACATAAAGAGGCAGGAGTAGCGCTATCAGAGGGAGGCAGCCAGGTCTCTGTAAGTGCCAGTAGTGTGAGTGAGTTTGAGATGAAAAAGTCATGTATGGCTGTTGATTTTAAATTACTGCAGATGGAGCGGGAATTCCAAAGAGCACACTGAATGTTGGTAAGTGAAGGATAATGAGGTTTCTGGGGTTTCTGATTTTCTCTATGTGTGTATAGAAGGTGAAGGGCCCTGTATTGGGGGAGACATCACCAGCTGCTAGAAGCAGGAGGAGAGAAAGTGACAGGATGTGTGAATGGGTTTTGTATGTATGGGGTCTAGGATGAGATCAATTGCGGGTAGGAGTGAGAGAGTAGAAAAATGAGTGCAAGGCAAGAGGTGAAAGAAGAGGGGAGTGTAGCAAAGAGGGGCATATGTAAATGTTGATGGGATGAGTGAAGTGGTTGTAAGGAGAGCTTTTTATACTGATGGAGAAGGAGGAAATAAAGAAGAGGAGAAGACAGATCATTGCTAAACTGGGAAAAAGTAAATTGGAAATAATTGGAATATCAAGAGCAGGTGAAGGTAGGGTAAATATTATGTTTTATGGGTTAAGAAAGGGCAAGTGTGTACTAATAAGAGGCAGTGTGTACTCCTGTTATTTTTACTTATCTAAAATTTGGGCGCAAGAGACAATCTATAAATGTAATAATGAGTAGTATTGGGGCTTGATAATTCCAAAATCAGGTTTTGCTTAGTGTAGACAACCAGCTGATGGAGCTCAGACTTTCTTGCAGCAGTATTGGGGCTTGATATATACATGTTTTAACACTGTATATTAATTATTTTACAGATAAAATAATATGCTTTTTTATAATTATATTTTTCCTCTATATACTTTATGATATTACCCTCTGTTTTTTTTTTCTACATATAAATTCTTCTCTTTCCTGGTCTATTCCCCTGTGTGACTGTTATGAGAACCCTTTGGCTTAAGAACTGTGCTCACTGATACTTTCAAGCTGGAATGCAAATAAAGAACCATGTTGAATGCATCACGTGGTTTGTATTAGAATTATTTTACAGATAAACTAATATTCTTTTTTACAATTATATTTTTCCTCTATATACTTTCTGATATTACCCTCTGTTTGTTTTTTCTACATATAAATTCTTCTCTTTCCTGGTCTATTCCCCTGTGTGACTGTTATGAGAACCCTTTGGCTTAAGAACTGTGCTCACTGATACTTTCAAGCTGGAATGCAAATAAAGAACCACGTTGAATGCATCACGTGGTTTGTATTAGAAGCAGATACACGTTACACAGCCTCTGACCTGAGAATGAGGCTTGGATGTTGCTGGAACGCACAGGGATTGATAGCAGGTGATTTGGAGGAGTGTCAAGCCCCGCATTGGCTGACGGCACTCCGAGGCGGTACGAAATTGATTTAAAAGAATGCATGCAGCAAATACAGACCACATGGACACTGTGAAGCCCCTGACGAAGTCCCCAGCAGGACGAAATGCGTAGGACTGAGAGAGACTTTTACTTTATTTGTTTCATTTGTATTATCATATTTGGTTTACGTTTATAGCTCTTTGCCACTGTTCCTGCCTATTGGATTCCTCCAGCTGGAATGGGTGAAGTGTTTTAATTGATGAGCTCATTATTTTTTATATCTTGTGAGTGCAACTTGTAATAAATAGTGTTTTTAATTTTATACAGTTTTGCACTATGCATTTGTCTCTCCTTTTTTCGCTATATATATATATATGTATATATATATATATGAAAGTGGAGGACAGAAAAGAAGGTGCTGCAACATATTGATTTGCTGTATGCCTGCTATCAAATATTAGTTTGCAAATGCATTAGATTCACTATCCTCTTTTCAATGGTGTTTTACACTATTTGCTGTTCTTGTTTTTTGCATTTTATTGTAGGTTGTATTTTCTTATACAATCAGAACATGTGTAAACTTATATAATGCTTATGTTAAAAGACACAGAGTACAAATAAAAGTATTAAAAGACAGGAGAAAATAAAGGAAGAAGATAAAGTGCATGTAATACAAAAATAAGCAATCTGGCTCTAGGGATAGAGGGAGTAGAAGTATAAAGTTAATATCACAATTGTCAGATGTTGGATGAATAGATGAATAAATAGCTCTTAAACTGGGAGGGTGGTGGGTCACAAATCCTCCTTATAGAAACACGTATAACAATATCACTTATAAATATAAGATGAAAGGTTCCCAGGAGATAATAAATTGAATTGAAATCAAAGGATAATAATAATACCGATCTACCGCACCTTGAGACTGTGCTCCAAGGCCAGTGTACAGAGGTAGAAAATTGAATTGCAAAAAACAAACTCTTCCGAAAAACTGACAAAACTGTCACAATGATATTTGGTACAATACCTAAATTACACAAATTACACAATTCCCACCTATCCATCAAAACAAATTCAAATAGCACACTGACTGCAGTCCACTCTTTCAAATACTTGGGTATATTGTTAGACCCAAATCTATCTTTTGGCTCCACATAGAAAAACTTGCATCTAAACCTTATCCAAAGCTAGGTGCCCTGTACAGAATCTAATCATGCCTAAGCCCTACATTAAAGGAAAAGATTGTACAGCAAATGCTGATGCCAATCATTGTTTATGGGGATGTAGTATATGCACCTGCACAGCAATCCCACATTAATTAACTCAATACATTGTATAACTCATTCTGCCGATTTGTGCTACAATGTAATTACAGGACCCACCATTGTGACATGCTAAAATAACTAAACTGGCTGTCACTGGAATCCAGACGCACCCTTCATCTTTCCATCCTTGTGTTTAAGAGCTTTTCTGGGAAACTCCCACCCTACCTGAGCAGAATGCTCTCCTCGGCTGTTCCTACCTCCTATAACCTCCGATCTAGTACCAGCACTATTTAGTCTACCTCAATATCTCAAAAAAGAAAGCAGCCCGATCCTCCTTCTCCTACAGAGTGCCGCAATTGTGGAACGACCTCCCGCACACTTTAAAATCTTCCCCAAGCCTAAAGTCGTTTAAGAGATCCCTCTCTACATACCTCAAAACAGAATAAACGTGTCATGGTTGATTATATTTTTCCTACCTGTTCTATGTTAAATTTTGTATATATTGTGTATTAATATTGTTTTTGTATTTTATTGTACTTTAATGTATCAATGCAATGTTTTGTGGACCTAGGACATACTTGAAAACTGGAGAAATCTAATAAATACAATAAATCTCAAAGTAAGCACAAGAGTGGATAAATACAAGCACACTCAGCAAGAGGTAAACAGTCCTGAATAAGTCCATAATAAAATCTTGCTAAAAAAACTGAAATTACAAGATATTGTATGTTTATAATTTGAGTCCAATAGTCCACAGAATGCTGTGTGAACTGCACACCAACTTCACTGACGGACACCACACAATGACCACACAACGAGGACTACAGCTCCCACAAACAACATCCACCAGGAGAACTGTTGATGCAGTTAATTACTCGTGCAAGTCATACTGAGCATCCGTTGGTACTATATATCTTTTTTTAATTTTGTGTGTATGAACTTATTTTATTCACTGAAGTTTCATTAAAGACTTATGGATTTCTAAGAAGCATTTCCCTCTTTTAATTCATTTTTATTTTAATCATAATTTTTCTCTTTATACTGCAAGCAGTTATCTTAGGTACTGTGTTGCATTTTTTCTTATTTATTTTATTCCTTTGATTTATATTGTTTTTTCTTTTTTATATTCACTGATTGTCAGCGAATTATATTGTATTTGCAATATGGCTCCACGGCTGTGCATCTCTCCTATTCACAGTTCAGCCCTCTTGTTATATAATGCTTATTTGAACCCTATCGTGGTTTCTGTCTTGATACATGTTTGGTGCTTATAGTAAGTCTCTCCTGATATTCTGAACGGAGCTCCAGGGCCTCATCGCCGGCGGTTTTCTCCCCACCGCGCTAAGCACTCTGTAGAAACGGCACTGACCAAAGTATCCAATGATCTACTCTCTGCAAAATCTTGTGGTCACTACTCTATCCTAATTCTCCATGACCTTTCTGCGGCTTTTGACACTGTTGATCATCAACAGCTTCTTCTCATCCTCCGCAGTGTCGGTCTACAAGATATTGCTCTCTCCTGGTGCTCCTCCTACCTCTCCCAGCGCTCTGTCAGTGTTTCTTTCTCTGGCTCTGCTTCTTCTCCCCAACTTCTCTCTGTTGGTGTCTCCCAAGGTTCAGTACTTGGTCCCCTACTGTTCTCCATCTATACTATACTCTATACTCATAAGCTCCATTTGCTTCCAATATAATTTCTATGTGGATGACACGCAAATCTATCTGTCCACTCCTGATATCTCCCCGTCCCTCTTGACTAGTGTCTCTGATTGCCTCTCTGCTATTTCTAACTGGATGGCTGCCCACTTATTTAACCCCTTAAGGACCAAACTTATGGAATAAAAGGGAACCATGACATGTCACACATGTCATGTGTCCTTAAGGGGTTAAACTCAACTTGACCAAAACTGAAATTCTGGTCTTTCCTCCCTCAATTGTTGCTACTCCTGTGTCTCTCCCTCCAAGTCAACAGTGCTACCATCAACTCCACCACTTGCTGCCTAGGTGCTCTCTTTGAATCTAACCTCTCCTTCACGACTCATGTTCAGTCTATTGCCAAGTCCTGCCACTTCCATCTTAAAAACATTGCGCGCATACGACCCTACTTAACGCCAGATGCAACTAAGGTGCTGGTTCATTCCACTGTCCTTTCTCGCCTTGACTACTATAATCCGCTTCTCAATTTTCTTACGTGCTCCCAACTTGCGCCGTTACAGTCCATAATGAATGCGGTGGCGAGTCTCATCTTCCTGTCCGCCCGCACCACCCACGCCTCACCCTTCTGTTAGTCCCTACATTGGCTTCCTGTAAGATATAAGGCTCAATTCTGCTTCTTGCTTTCAAATCTCTACAAAATGCTGCTCCCACCTATCTATCCTCCCTAATACACAAGTATGTCCTGTCTAGGCCCTTACTCTCTGCTGAAGACTTACGTCTATCTTCTGTCCATACTCACACCTCCGATTCTCGCCTTCAAGACTTCTCGAGGGCTGCAGCGTTCCTATGGAACTCGTATCCCTCCTCTGTTAGATGCTCACCCAGTCTCCACTCATTAAAAAAATAATTAAAAACCCACTTCTTTATAAAAGCGTATCAATTAAACTGTTAATAGCTCCCGACTGATTCCTCTCTTGCAACTGTCATTAGTCTAATACTATCCTTACCTTTTGTGTCACTTTACCCCACTCCCTCTAGCATGTAAACTTATTGAACAGGGTCCTCAACCCCTCTGTTCCAGTGTGTCCAACCTGTCTGGTTACAACTACATGTCTGTTCGTCCACCCACTGTAAAGCACTGTGGAATTTGTTGGCGCTATATAAATAATAACATAATAATAATAATAATTGTAACGGACCCTCCGTCAATCGATGCTCCTAATGCTTACCAAGTACCATCAGCACCGCACCAGACACCATAAGCACCGCAGACCCCACGAACTGCCGTAGCTTGGTTGGGGTCTTGCCATCTCCTACCCACCGTGGACCTATGACAAGGCTCCAGGTTCCAGTGGGTGAACCTCTCTTTCCCCAGAGAGTGAAGCTTGAACAGGAACAAGCTCTTACAAGAGCTTAGTGATTATCCAAGGGAGTATGAAGAGCATAGCAATCCCTTGTAGCAGATTCCCCCAATAAGAGACAGGACTCTAGATTGAGGGTGAAGTAGAACTGAAGGTTTAATGGGAGAGCTGCTTCTTTTATACAGTATTTCCCCACAAGGTTACCACCCACGTGGACCTTGTGGGGCACAGGACAGGAAATGCACAATCCAAAAAAAACAGAGTTTTACATTTGAACAATCCCAGTTACTGAACACAAACCCTCCCCTCTGCCTGTGATACAATTAACAAAGACAATGGACTAACTCAATTAACTTTAGCAGAAAAAAAACATACATTTTTACAAACCCCAAAAAGTACCTCAAAATACAACATATCCCCACAGTCACATCCCCTGATAGCCCCAATCTGGGTGAATAACATAACCAAAAATCATCCAGGTCGGTTCAGGGGTTCAGGAATTTCCTGGAAGTCTTATTTTTGCCCCACCGTGCAAATGGTCCCATGCCCAAAACAGTTCCATACATTTGACGGCAAAACACTCCTGGACAATTTAAGATAGCCGCTGCCACGTTTGAATCTGTTTCAGTTGTAAGTCCAAGGGGCAGAAACAGTACTTTTGAACATGGGTTATCACAGGGCCCATAGTCCCAGGGTAGGAGGCAGGCAAGCAGGCCCCTCGAAAAACCAGTGGCAAAGTGTAGTTCGTCACAATAGTAATAATAATAGTCAATCCTCTCTCTCCCCTACCTCCAAGTCTGCTATAAAAGGCGACACCCAACTAAAGGGGTTGCCTTTACATTGAGAGCTGTTGTGTTCTACACCTGGCTCTTTCTGATACTTGTTTATGATCTGATACTGACAAGACATCTGTTCCTGACTCAAACTGATTCCTGATAACCTGCTCAACTCTGATTTCATTTGATCCATCCTGATACATCCAAACATCCTGCTTTAATTCAAACTGGACTTTGTTTTATATGATTCCTTATTTTCTTTGGATCTAATCTGCCTGGACTTTCATAACCATCCTATTAATTGCAAATCTGCTGGAAAACCCTGATCCACATATCTGGTAACCTCTGTACAAATCCTCCAAACTAAAGAGACTGTCCACCTTACCTTAGAACCAACCCGAATTCCATTATCCTTTATTACACTGTTTATTATTGTCTGATATTATTATGTTTACTTGTTTTATTATTTAGTATTACATTTAGTATTTAAGATTTAGTATTATTTCACTGATAGGTTTCCTTTTCTCCTTTAAACCTGCTTTGGGGCATATTGCCTAAACTTCTATTTCTTCTACTACTCCTTCATACTCACCTGTAATTCTGTGTTTAGGTTCTGCTTTCTCCCTTTATCTTTATTATTCCTTTTCTCTTTTTATCCTGTTATTCTTTTTGTTACCTTTGTCTAAACCATGTCTACTATCGCCAATAAACTACCATAAGTCAACCCCGGCATAAGTCTCTTCTCTGACCTGCTCAGAAACACGACAGCCGCCGTCTGAATCTATGGATTCGCGGAGTCCGTGTACACTGCCCTGGGGAAAGACTAGGGGACCTGCTCCAGGAAATCTTCGCCTATGTTCTGGGCCCCTAGCGGGGGAGAAGAGTTAGCATTGCACCAGCTCCTAGTGCCCTCCAACCCCACCGACACCAGGGGAATCACTGGACATCATGGCACTATCTGGTAAAGTAGGAGATCCTGAGGGCGGCCTGCTGCATAGACACACTCCGCCTCGACGGGAAATAGGTGGCCATTTACCAAGACCTATCACGCTTTACCTAACAGGCATCCCCTCACTTCAGCAAAGCAGGTGGCTTGAATATAGTATCGCTGGGGGTACCCCTTCTCCCTCTCAACACGACATGGAGAAGAAACCCTCACAATCCGTAGCCCCAACGACGTCGAGAGGTTTCAGAGGGCAGCCCCAAATGTTCACAAAAGTCCTCAATTGTTTTCAAAGGTTGGGCATGCACTCAGTCAGGTGGGGAGGGGGACAGGAGACAGCCTCAAATGTGATATTGATACCTTAGAGAGGGTTCAGAGAAGGGTTACTAAACTGGTTCATGGATTGCGGGATAAAACTTACCAGGAAAGGTTAAAGGATCTTAACATGTATAGCTTGGAGGAAAGACGAGACAGGGCGGATATGATAGAAACATTTAAATACATAAAGGGAATCAACACAGTAAAGGAGGAGACTATATTTAAAAGAAGAAAAACTACCACAACAAGAGGACATAGTCTTAAATTAGAGGGACAAAGGTTTAAAAATAATATCAGGAAGTATTACTTTACTGAGAGGGTAGTGGATGCATGGAATAGCCTTCCAGATGAAGTGGTAGAGGTTAATACAGTAAAGGAGTTTAAGCATGCGTGGGATAGGCATAAGGCTATCCTAACTATAAGATAAGGCTAGGGACTAATGAAAGTATTTAGAAAATTGGGCAGACTAGATGGGCCGAATGGTTCTTATCTGCCGTCACATTCTATGTTTCTATGTTTCACAAAAGTACTAAAACATTTTTCAAAGATTAGGCATGCACTCAGAGGAGGAGAGAGGGGGGTACAGCATCAAATGTTCACAAAAGTCCTTACCTGTTTTCAAAGGCAGGGCATGCATTTACAATCGGGGGTGGTGATATACAAGCTTATAAGGTAAAGGGGGAATACAGAGACACAAGCATAACAGACAAAGGTGTAACCAATGCTAACACGCACTGGGGTGGTGGGGGGGGGACTGCCTCAAACGTTGTGCATATGCTAACACTATGTGGGGAGGTTAAGGAGGCATACGAAGGCATACCCACTACGGATACACACTGGGGGGAGGGAGAACAGAGCACAAGGGGAGACAAATGGAACAGGATGGGGATTTCGGGGTGGGGGGGTGAAACATACCCAGTGTCAACCATGTACATAAATCCCAGGACAAGGAATGCTGTGCCCGGGGATCCCCGCAAGAGTTAGACCCCAGGACGATCCCTGTCACAGCTAAATAGCGCCCAGAATCCCCAGCATACGGACCACACAGAACCCCAGAGGCCACCCGATGGTTGGCCCACGGCCACTAGACATAAGCTGAATGCAGGTCTGCAGCCCTGCAGTGACAACAGGTGACAGCTTTCCTTTTTATGTCCATGAGTCACCCAGTATATTAGTTAAAAGTTAGTAGTTTAATCAAGTTACTTGACCATCCAAAGACTCACTCATCACCACCAACACCAGTGGACTCACCCCTGGACGGCGACTATCATCCAAACCCCCCATGCCAGCTCGGGACTAGCCCAATCTCACCAAAGAAATGACAGAATTCAAACACCTCTGTCTCCAGGACGCTGCCATCCCCAAAACAATATCCACAATTTATGCCATGCTAGTGACAAACTGCTACCTACTACCACCACCCTGCATGCGCAACTGGGAGAAAGACCTCCAGCAGATATTTACAGAGGCGGAATGGGACAAAATGCTCACTCTCATCCAGAAGATGACACCAACCGTCCGTACTACACTGATGGGACCCGCTGGCGCTGCGGAGAGGAGTGGGCACCTTCCTACATATCTGGTGGACCTGCAGACTGGTTAAACAATTCTGGGACAAGGCCAGCCAAGTGGTGAGATGGTTGACAAACATACCGCCACCGGAGGAACTGGCGACATACCTCCTACATCACACGACGGAACCAGCACAAGGCTACCGATGCTTGGCAATCCCGGGACTCCTGAACAGAGCAAAGGCCACCATCCCGATCTATTGGAGACAGCCACTGACACCTAGGATCACACAGTGGGTGGAAGAATAACAGGAGATTCAAGGATCTGAAGGCCACCACTGTCAAGAAGAAAGAACAATATATCCAACGATGGTTCTACTGGCTGGAGTTCATATCATCGACAGACTTAGCCGGCATCCTGAATGGTTGATGGCCCAAAACGGATCCCACCAGGACCAACCCCCTTCCCCCTTACATTCACTCTCTTTTTTCACAGCCGCCGAGGAGATGAACGGCATAAGTGGGGGCGATGAGGATCTTGTGACCGCAGTACACCCATGCCGAACTAGGAGAAGAACCAATACAATGATGGTCCCATAAACTGTGGACAGTTATATAAAGAGAATCCCCCAACACCCAAGTAAAACACCTTATAGAAAACAGCAACCACCAGAACCTGACACAACCGATAACACCACAACCTGTTGGTAGGTAGGCTGCACACACCTTCATCCCCTGATGATAGGTAAGCTGGCAGATGGTTTCGCCCCACCTTGACAAAGAGTGCACCCATGTGAGCCACAATTAATATATTTGCGGCCCAGCGAGCCGCGAATTCGCCATGATTAGTAAGGCAGAGTACTCACCCACTCTCCTTACATTGCAGGTGCCTACTCTGCTCAAATTTACCTGGTACAGGCTGGAGGAGAAGTCCCAGGCGGCAGCGAGGAAGCTCAGTCTTTTTGCTCCTCACTGCTCCCTCACGCGCGCCCTAGTGATGCTGGATGAGGAACAGGAAGACTGAGCATCCAAGAGAAGAGGCCCCACACCAGCTCCCACAGGTAGGGAGCAATAAATCAAATGAGGTTGGTGTGTGCAAGAATGTGGAAATTTGTGTGTGTGTGTGTGTCAGTGAGTGTGTCTGTCAGTGTATTTCTGTCAGAGAGTGTGTGTGTGTGTGTGTGTCTGTCAGGGAGTGTGTGTGTGAGTCTGTCAGAGTGTGTGTGTGTGTCTGTCAGAGAGTGTGTGTGTGTGTCTGTCTGTCAGAGAGAGTGTGTGTGTCTGTCAGAGAGTGTGTGTATGTGTGTGTGTGAGTCTGTCAGTGAGTGTGTGTGTTTCTGTCATAGAGTGTGTGTGTATCTGTCTGTCAGAGAGTTTGACTGTGTGTGTGTCTGTCTGTCAAAGAGTGTGAGTGTGTGTGTCTGTCGTTATGTCTGTGTGTATCGGTCAGTGTTGCGATGGCCGCGGCTGGACAGTGGAGGACCTGGAGGTGCACGGAGGCATGCAATGCCTAGTCACATTCCGACGTGACATCAATGTTCTCCACCTTCACAGGTTTTCAAGGAGTAGCAGGGTACAAATGGCGCCATTGGGGGTATACCAGAGGCTTGGCTCCAGAATCATTTACAGGCAGCGGCAATGTGAGTGGAGTCTGCTTGTTGGCTAATATTGTTTTATTTTTTTTTGCGTTTTTTAAAACACAGGCCAGGATTTAGTAGAGGAGGGGGGACTGGGATTTAGTATAGAGGGGTGGGACTGGGAATTAGTACAGAGGGGAGGACTGGGATTTAGTACAGAGAGGTGGACGAGGGTTTAGTAGAGGGGATGCTGATTTTTTTTATACTGTTCTTTTCAAAACAAACCTACGTTTCTATGAAAATTTAAGTTTTTTTTTTTTTTTTTGGCCCACATAAACTTAAACCTTGTTTATGTGGCCCGTGCTAACCTTTGAGTTTGACATGCTTGGGCTACAATGTTCACAAACGCACTACCACACCCGGCCTCAGTAATCAATAAAAATTGCTAAACAGTGTACTGCAAAACCTCAATGTCTAACGAATATAACAAAAAAAACATGTCCTCAAAGGATGAGACTTCAAAAAATGAATCCTCAAAGGATGAGACTTTCAAAAAATGAATTGTTACAAACTGTTATGTTTTACTGCTGTAAATTACTCTGCGCAGGAGAAAGTCTTATGTTCATCTGCTGTACTAATAAAGCACTATTTCAAACACATGTGCAAGCTGCCAGATATATTGTATTCTGAATTTTAGTAAAAGTAGTGCTCTGCAAATTATCTGTATCCTACACTTTGTATAGAATTCAGATGTTAAAAGCACTGATTTTAATCAGGAGTCCAAATGCATCCAGATGATTGCTTCATATTCACTCAGGCCGACGAGATTTTGACCATATTTGGCTTTAGTAAATATAAGAATAGCCATTGCACTCAGTATTCAGTCATTTTCACCGGATTTTGTTTATCTGGACAAAATATATATGTAAAAAAACATGTAAACATATTTGCTTGTGCACGTGTTGCTATTTTAACAACCTTCAAAGGAGTTGATTTTTGTTATAAGCTATAGATTTTTCCAAGAATACTTTTTATTATAACATTTTCCAAAAGAAGCAAGATTTACACTGAGAATGTATTAAACACAATTGTGCATCACAAAAGATTTAGTCACTAACTATACAATATCTACGAACAGAAAAAAATGTGATTGTATTGTTGATGGTTAAAGTATGCAAGTGTTGAGGCCTAGCAGGTATTGACTAAGTTGAACAAGACATATTATTATATTATATCAATGTATTTTTTGTATTTTAAGCATTGTTAGTGTGGTAACAAGGGTGTATTATTTCCTACTATTATAGCTTATTATATTTTATACTTATTTTGTACTTACAAGCACACAAATACATTGAAACACCAACACTACACACAGATACAACCCTACATTTATGCACACACATACTCCACACAAAAAACATGATTGCATTCAAAAACACTAACACTGCTCAGTGCTTACAAATAAAATACTACACTGCAAAGATGGGCAAATAGTAGATCCCTAGCTGGCAAAGCATTGTGGGAGAAGTATGACACTTTGTAATCTACCGTTGTGGTAAAGGGTACCCATCACTAAAGTAAAGTAAAGTAAAGTAAGTAAAGTAAAGTAATGAAAATATTCCTTGATTTTAAAATTTGTGACATTTTCTTTTAAGATTGATTTTGTATTTTCTAATAACCTTTTTTTTTAAATGTGTTTTTAAACATTTGCTTTTGGCATTGTGGAAATGTACTTATAACCCATGCAGACCTTATAACACCTGCAGCCCCTATAACCCCTCTACCCCCTGCAGCCCGCCTACACCCTGTAGCTCTTCTACCCTCTGCTGCCCCACTATGTCATGCAGCCCCATACAACCCCTCTACTCCCTACAGCCCTCTACCCCCTGTAGCCACCCTACCCCTGCAGCCCCTCTACCACCTGCAGCCCCTATAATCCCTGCAGCCCCTATAACTCCTCTAACCCCTGCAGCCCTACTAAACCCTGCAGCCCTCCTACCCCCTGCAGCCCTTCTAACTCCTGCTGCCCCCTTACCTCCTGCAGCCCCTATAAGCCCTCTACTCCGTGCAGCCCTTATAACCCCTGCATCCCTTCTACCCCCTGCATCCCTCCTACCCCCTGCAGCCCTTCTACCCCCTGCAGCCATTCTAACCCCTGCAGCCCCTATAATCACTTTATCCCTACTACCCTTCTAACCCCTGCAGCCCCTTTAACCCCTGCAACTCCTATAACACCTCTAACCCCTACAGCCCCTCTACCCCCTGCAGCCCTTCTAACCCCTTCAGCACCCCTACCCACTGCAGTCGTTCTAACCTCTGCAGCCCCTACCAACTGCAGCCCTTTTAACCACTGCACCCCCATACAGTCTATAAACCACCTACAGCCCCTCTGCCCTCTAGAGCCCTTAAAAAATCCCTGCATCACCTACAGACCCCTTACCTCATACAGACCGTCTACCCCCTGCAGCCCCTCTATGCCCTGCAGCCCTTCTATCCCCTGCAGCATCCCTACACATTACAGCCCCTAAAATCCCTGCACAACCTACAGCACTTATATCCCCTACAGCCCCTATATTCCCTGCATCAACAAAAGCCCAATTAATCCCATGCACGCACTACAGCCCATATGCCCACTACAGCCCATTTCCCCATACACTCACTACTTCATCTATTGCTCTCTGCACCTACCACAGCCCCTTCCCTCCCCAGTACCTACAACAGTCCCTATCCCTCCCCTACATCCACAATAGCCCCTATTGTCCCCTACCCCCACTATAGGCTCATTTACTCCCTGTCCTCACTAAAGCCCCTATAACCACTACAGCTTCTGTGCCCCTGGCATCCACTGCAGCATTTATCCCCTTGGCCCCACTGCAGCCCTCAAGTCCCATGCATACACTTCAGCCCCTATTACCCCTTGCACTAACTAAAGCCCTTATTAACCTCTGTACCCATTAAGGCCTTTATAACCCTGCATCCTATGCTATGACCTCTAATCCTCCCCTACACCCACGTGATTACTACTATGATTTAGTGGTAGAAATTACTAGTCCCCCAATTTTTGTGGGGTCTTTTTATCCATTTAAATATATTTAAATGGACACTATAGGCACCCAGACCACTTCATCTCATTAAAGTGGCAGTGCAGTGTCCCAGGTTCCTTAACCCTGCAATGGTAATTATTGCAGTTTTTGAGAAACTGCAATAATTACCTTTCAGGGTTAATTCCATCTCTAGTGGCTGTCTACCAGACAGCCACTAGCGACTTCCGGGTCACTAGGAATCTTTTGGTCACCTAACTGATGTCCTTACGCTATGAATGAGGACATCTACGTTCATTCAAAACCCTAATGCGAGTGCGGCGCCTGCACATACAATCAAATACACAGTATATCTACACCAGCACATATATTTGTCTGCAGGGGGCCCGGGTCCTAATTTTGCCCGGGGGGCCATACCACTGTCAGTCTGTCCCTGTATACAGTCTATAGGTTTCCCTGAATAACATCATCTGACAATGATACTCGTTTTTATACATATAAACATAAACACAAGTGTATCGAATCATACAGACACAAAAAAACTGGAGCAACTAAACATGTTCTGCTAATCTTTAAGAATTGTAAGAAAATGTAATGGAAATGTATTTATACTGTAGGCAGCTGAATTTATAGTGAGGGAGGGATAATTCTATCAGCATGGATTTGCTGGTTGAAAATTGATTCACAAATATTTCACATAAAACCTTCAGCACATTTCCTTAGAATAAGCTGACAAATGATTTTTTTCATTAGTATAGCTCTGTTTGGACAGAGACAGATTGAGTTTTCAGGTTTATACATTATCGCCTGTCAGTGTTTTCACACTGAAGTTATTCTGAATATGAATCAAGCAAAACTCCAGCAGGAAAGATGCATTAGCATTGTATTAATTGGCTCTTTCAAAGGTAGCCACACAATTTTCTCTGATGTGGTTTAGAGTGAAAATTATTTTGTGTATTTGAATAAAACTACCTGTGCTCATACATTTGCACATTTGTAAATAACGTAAATCAATAACATTGATTTTTAGGATCAGAATAATGCACACCCGTCAACATAAAAGGAATGCCTTACACTGAGTCACACTGGCTGCCTTTTAGCTTATAGACAAAAATTACTTATAATATAAAATGTATATTATAAAGATTGTTATAAAGAATAGAGATTGCATTGTGGATTAGGTGGATGCAATATACCTAGTGGTGGAATGACAACTTGTGAGCCCATAGCAATTGGAGGTCAAAGGTCTCTTTTGTGCTCCTCCCATATACAAGCACCACCCACATACAAACACCACCACTCTGCCACAGATTTTCTTGGCATAAAATGTAAAGTCATGATCCACATCAAACAGTAAAATTAACTCCACCTATATACACTGTTAAAAATAAAATAAAAAAATAAAGGGAACACAAAAATAACACATCCTAGATCTAAATTAATTAAATATTCTTCTGAAATACTTTGCTCTTTACATAGTTGAATGTGCTGACAACAAAATAAAAAAATAAATAAAAATTTTCAACCCATGGAGGTCTGGATTTGGAGTCACACTCAAAATTAAAGTGGAAAAACATACTACAGGCTGACTGTAAACCAACTTTGATTTAATGTCCTTAAAACAAGTCAAAATGAGGCACAGTAGTATGTGTGGCCTCCACGTGCCTGTATGACCTCCCTACAATGCCAGTGCATGCTCCTGATGAGGTGGCGGATGGTCTCCTGAGGGATCTCCTCGCAGACCTGGACTAAAGCATCTGCCAACTATGTGGTGCAACGTGACATTGGTGGATGGAGCGAGACATGATATTCCAGATGTGCTCAATTGGATTCAGGTCTAGGGAAATGGGTGGGCCAGTCCATAGCATCAATGCCTTCATCTTACAGGAACTGCTGACACACTCCAGCCACATGAGGTCTAGCATTGTCTTGCATTAGGAGGAACCCAGGGCCAACCGCACCAGCATATGGTCTCACAAGGGGTCTGAGGATCTCATCTTGGTACCTAATGACAGACAGGCTACCTCTGGCAAGCACATGGAGGGCTGTGCGGCCCCCCAAAGAAATGCCACCCCACACCATTACTGATCCACTGCCAAACCGGTCATGCTGTAGGATGTTGCAGGCAGAAGAACGTTCTCCATGGCTTCTCCAGACTCTGTCACGTCTGTCACATGTGCTCAGTGTGAACCTGCTTTCATCTGTGAAGAGCACAGGGCACCAATGGCAAACTTGCCAATCTTGGTGTTTTCTGGCAAATACCAAACGTCCTGCACGGTGTTGGGCTGCAAGCACAACCCCCACCTGTGGATGTCAGGCCCTCATACCACGCTCATGGAGTCTGTTTCTGAATGTTTGAGCAGGCACATGCACATTTGTGGCCTGCTGGAGGTCATTTTACAGGGCTCTGGCAGTGCTCCTCCTGTTCCTCCTTGCAAAAAGGCGGAAGTAGTGGTCCTGCTGCTGGGTTGTTGCACTCCTACAGCCTCCTCCATGTCTCCTGATGTACTGGCCTGTCTCCTGGTAGCACCTCCATGCTCTGGACACTACGCTGACAGACACAGCAAACCTTCTTGTCACAGCTCGCATTGATGTGCCATCCTGGATGAGCTGCACTACATGAGCCACTTGTGTGGGTTGTAGACTCCGTCTCATGCTACCACTAGAGTGAAAGCACCGCCAGCATTCAAAAGTGACCAAAACATCAGCCAGGAAGCATAGGAACTGAGAAGTTGTCTGTGGTCACCACCTGCAGAACTACTCCTTTATTGGGGGTGTCTTGCTAATTGCCTATAATTTCCACCTGTTGTCTATCCCATTTGCACAACAGCATGTGAAATTGATTGTCACTCAGTGTTGCTTCCTAAGTGGACAATTTGATTTCACAGAAGTGTGATTGACTTGGAGTTACATTGTGTTGTTTAAGTGTTCCCTTTATTTTTTTAAGCAATCTATTTAATTACAATAAACAAGCACAAGAAATACTTGTTTTTGTTAGTTCTTAATATTTACCGTCCTTACTAAAGAAGTAAGGTGGGGAAGAGATGTCTGGGAACACAGGATGCATGGACTTGGGCAACATGGGGTGATGGTGCAAGCCACCATTGGTCACCTCTCACTATCTTTCTATGTGTGCTGCTAATTGATGCAAAATATGCATAGAATTGACATTAGCCAGCCCAGTCAGTTCTGAGTGACTAATGACACTGAAAAAGGCAGAGGCAGACCTCCAGCAGCAAAGGCCTTTAACTCTTTGTGTGCAGTGTTACATCTGAAACATTGCACATACACACTCTAAGCACTATGATCACTTCATATCACTGAAGTGTTCATGGTTCATGGAGTAATCCTTTTAATGTGGCTTCTGGCACAAATTTGGGGAATTGTGCACCTATACACACCAAAAAAATATTTGTGTGTATATATATATATATAAAACGCAAAATAGGTGGCTGCACTCACGGTCTTTAAATAAAAATTAACTTTTATTCTAAATTCTTTCAAAACTGGATCAACATTTCAGTCCCCCTCAGGGACTTTCTTCAGGATCATGAACATACATCAAACAATGTGAATATATAGGATGCATAAATTAGTATATTGACTTAACCCAGGTGCTGTATGTTGAAACCGGCATCCTGCTGGACCCAGTGCGCATGCGTGATAGAGGCTCCACCCCCACTTATAAAGCCTTTTCACGCCCTGCAATTTGACTCAGAGCACTCTGATTAGTTGGTTTAAGCCAACCAATAAGAGTGCTCTGATAGGTAAATAGTGAGCCTTACAGGTAACCAATCAGGTAAGGCTCACTATTAAACCAACCAATCAGAGCGCACTGAGTCAAATAAGCCTTCCCCCACCCTGCGGAGCTCAGTTTGCGCAGTGCCCTCCCTGGGTGAAAATTGATTATTATTTTTATTAGCGTTGTGATTTTCTTTCTTTTTTTTACGCTTGGGTCTATTTTATATAATTTGGCCTTTTTGGGGGCTGAAAAAAAGAAGACATAAAATGGTAAGTTTTTTTTATTTACAGGTATTTAGTTTTATTTCTCCCCCTCACTATTTTTAGGGTGAAGGGGGTAGGTAGGGCTTTAGTTTTTTATGTGTGGGGGTGACTAGGGGCCTGGGGACCACTAGTCATCTAGGGGATATTTTTTAATTTAGCCCCCATCTGTCACCCATGGGTGGGATCTGGGGGATTGAAACAATAGGTTCCTCCCTTTTTTTCTTTTAGAGCATCCACCAGCCACTCATGGGTGGGGCAAGCGGGGAGGACAATAGGTTCTCCCACCCAATGTCTTTTAGGGCTCCAACCACCGCTCATGAGTGGGGGCCGGGGGGACAATAGGTCCCCCCTATTTTCATTTAGGGCCCCCACACGCTGCTCATGGGTGGGGGCCAGGGAGAAGTACAATAGGTCTCCCCATTGTCATTTAGGGCCCCCCCCCCCCCGCTGCTCATGAGTGGGGCCAGGAGGGAGCACCATAGGTCTCCACCTTATTGTCATTGTAGCGGAGCGCTAATTTAACATAGACTTTCTCTGCTGGTATTCCAATAGTTACTCAGGATCAAGTAGGTTATCATAGGAAGAACATAAGCAGAAAATAAAATAATCCACGAATATCCCATCACCTTTTCCAATAACTGGACGACACTCAGTATCAGGAGCAGAACTGATTTTTAATGACACGCACTGCTTTTATGCAATTCTCCCATGCAAGGGAGACACCCACAAAAAATTAGGCAATCACTAGCTGGTTACAGCCTACACATTCCCTCCCCTTAGCCTGGGAGATAACATAATTAACTGTACATTTGAAACACACATTTTTACCCAATTCCTAGATGTACCCCAAAACTATAGCTTACACCCAGAAATTACATATCTCCTGATAGCCCCGATCTGGGTTAGCAACATACTTAAAAATCACCCAGATCGGTTTAGGGGTTCATGAATTTCTTGGAGGTCTTTGTTTTACCAACCGCAAATGAGAAGTTAGCCAAAAAGAGTTCCATGTGTTTTGGCCTTGCGGTCAGTCTCCGTTCGTGAGGTGAAAAGCATGAAATCCTTCAATATAATGGGCTCTGCCTGGGTTTGGATGATTCCTCTCATTCGTGTGAATCTTTTCACCAAACGCCATGCCGTTCATATGTTTTCCCACGAACGGGTGGAAGTATGGAGGTCTCTGCGGTGTTCACGTGGTTGAGTGTCCGATTTGGGTTCCAGACACTCGAAGACCAAACACCGCTGGTGCGTTCGTATGTAAAGATGGCCGCCGCCACGTGTTCATATGCTGAACGGCAACCACCCAGGGAATACACAGTGCGTTCGTGTGGTTAGCAATCAAAGTAGTGTGAATAACGATGGGGGGGTCAATTACAGCCATGTTCCTCTCTGGGGTGGACTGGTTGTTCAGTAGTTTGTTTGTTTGTTGAACCGAAAGGCTTAATAAGTTTGCAGTTGGATTCCTACCGAACAACCAGATGAATGCTATAGCAGCCAACTTGTTACTTGTTTCTTAAAAGTAACGAACCGGGGCAAATTATGCATAATACTGTAACAATCAATGTTACGGACAGCCAAAATGAAGGAAGGTGGTTAGTAGCCAAACACGGTCCGCTACAGTCATTTAGGGCTGGGGGGGTGGGGGGACAATAGGTCCACCCTATTGTCATTTAGAAACCCCACCCATTGCTCATAGGTGGAGGATGGGGGAGGACAATAGGTCCTCTCCCTTGTCTTTTACTGCTCCCACCCGCCGCTCATGGGTGGGAGCCAGGGGGGAGGACAATAGGACCCCCATTGTCAATTAGGGCCCCCACATGGGTGATAATAAAAATAAAAATAAATTGAACATATTAGGTAGTTTGTATAGTTAGAGATTGAGTCAAATACTTGTTAGTAGTAATAAAAGATAAGTAGACATGCTAAATTGACAGTAAGAACGTATGTACTTGTGTCCATTCAGGTAGTCCCCACAGATTCCTTGACAATCCAGTGACCTACAGAACTGCAAAAGTTAAATCAAAAGAGCCTAATAAAGCAGAACTAGTAAAGAAAATGGATTATGGCAAGAGGGTGTCTGCAGTTTATGACTTCAGTGAGGTGGTTTAGCTCATCATATAGCCTCCTTGGTTTAGCAGAATGCTCAGATCTACTCCCCGCTGAGTTGTGCCTTTCAGCAAGGTGTCCCTCAGGTGTGACCCCCCTGGGCCCAGGAACAGGTAGTTACAGGATGCATTTCCAACAGCAAGGGAGAGGGAGGATGTGTGTAGCCTTAGTCAGACTCCCAGAGACAGTGCACCTTCCTGCATCATGACTTGCTTAAGCAAAGTTCTCTGGGGTGAGCTATCTGGCCACTTGTGAAGCTTATGTGAGTACAATCGCTGGTGTAATTTCATCCCAAAGTACACGAATATGTGGTCGAGTTTGTAGCTCCATTGTTGCTGGAGTCAGAGTAGCACACGGCGTCTGCCATCTTACTGTTACGCTGGCTGTAGGAAGCTTGAAAGTGGCAACACCACAGCTCATATAAGGAGTGCTGGGGCCAGCAAAGATGTGGCCTGGGATCACCTCCATCAGTCCAGAGTGGGGGGAATGGGGCAGCAGGGTAAATCAACAGGTCCAGCCACTTGCAGTCCGGGAGAGCAGCTGCCTCTCCCATATACTCGCAGCACTAGGCCACCCTATGCCCTCTGCCTATTGCAGGTAAAAGCCTAGATGTCAGGGCACCATAAACAATCCCCACATCATAGCATGTGAGTGAGTGGTGAGTAGCAGTATTAGACCTTGGCTGAGTAATTGTTCCAAAAGGTGAAAAACTAAGATTTGGTGACAAAGCAAGGAGCTCTGACAGATCACGTCCTGTCGACATGCAGATCCAGCCCCTTGTTTTAGTGCCTTGAGTCTTGTTTAGTGGTTAATAAAAATGTATGATCTGTCTCATAAAATGACAGAAATGTCACTGTTTGTCCTCTGAAATAGGATGATATACATTTAGAAATCATGTTGAGCTGCTTGTTATATGTATATGTTTTATTTATGTATGTATTTATTAGTTATTTACTTTAAACCCCAGACTTTTAAAGGTTTTTTATAACTATTTATTTGCATGTATATAGTGCTGCTTAATTGTTAATATTTAGTTGATTATGAATTGGTGTCTTACTGTTGATGGCATTACAAACTTAATTTAAGGAAGTTTAACTTTGTTCCTTTATGCCTGTAACAATTTTTTCTATTATATATGATATAATCAATTGCTGGTAGCAGCCCTATCTTTAGATTGCCAGCCAGTCTGGTGAAACATTCTGAGGACTGCAGGGGATCATGTCAGCAGAGCCATAAAGATCAAATTGCACAGATTCTTGGTATTCATCCAGTAGGAGAAAGAAACTTGAGAGAGACACTGTGATCCCCTGAGTGGTAGCAAGCTCAATGCTAGGATTGTACAAATGCTTTTATTAATGTGCCTGAGTTTATTTGCCTGGTAATGGCATCTGTAGCTGGGTGCAGATGTCTCTGGAAGCTCCCTTTTGGTATTTGACCAGTTGAAATATTGCCAGAACAGGAGATAAGAAATTCTAAAGTAAACACACTATGCTGTAACATGATTAAAAATGAAACTTCATTTCAGATTGGCTTTGTGATCAGGACTGCTGGGCCCATGACAAGCCCAGCGGCCCTGGGGGCCCAGCACACTCTTACTTACCTTCCCAGCAGCTCCCTTCAGCTCCCCTATCTAAATCTTGTGAGTCCCGCTGCCATCAGAGCGTTGCCACGGGTTACCATAGGAATGCCCCGCACGGCACGCAGGCCGCGAGATTTAGAAAGGGGAGCTGAAGGGAGCTGCTGGGAAGATAAGTAGGAGCTTGCTGCAGGCCCCCACTGCACAGTCCTTGCCACCGGACCACCAGGGAATGCCATATCCCCCCTCCCTGACCAAATAAGAAGCATGGAGGGGGGACTAAAAAGAAAATTGAATATTTTTTAAAAAGTTAAAAAAAATACCCCTCCATTTTACACAAATTACATACCTAAAGAAACTCACACACACACACACTACACAATCAAACTGCATTCACTATACACACACTACACAAACACACACACTCTGCATTCATTGTATACACACACTGCATTCACTATACACACACTACACAAACACACACTCTGCATTCATTATATACACACACACTACACAAACACATTGCATTCACTATACACACACTACACACAATGCATTCACTTTACGCACACTACAAACATACTGCATTCACTATATATCGTCCGTTCCCTGGTGTGCTGCATAAAAAATGGGGGGGGGGGACCTAATTCAACAGAACATATTACACCAAAAAGGCCCCCCAAAGACATCTCATTAAGCTTCATTGGAAAGTCTGTAATTGGACAACCACATAAAGTCTTGGCTGTATCACTAGGGGAGGTCTTGCAAAAGGCTACAGACAAGAGATCTATTGTTTTCTATGAGCAGTGGAGTGTCCCTTTATCTTTGAAATTCACTTAAATTATGAGTAATAACATAAAAGTCAGTACTTTAAACAAAATGGCATGGCATATCAATTTGTTTGCTAAAAAATATAGTTGAATATGAGTTTCCAAATATGTTTGATAGAAATCTTCAAATAATCTAAATCAGAGCAGTGGTTCACAAAAAACATAAATCTGTTTTTGGTTTGAATCAAATATAATGATGTTGTAACATAAAAGAAGTGTGTTAAATTGTTTTTTTCCCCTCTTCTTTCATTTTTATGGTTGCTCTTAAATACATGCTACAATTCCCAGAGCAGTTTCTATTTTCAGTTGTTCCTTCTTTTAAAAGGACACCTCACTTGATTTTCAGTTACATCTAACCTCCTTTACAAGGATTAAGAGGAATGACTAAGGTGTAAATTTGTTGCATTCAAAGTGCTCTGACAGTGAATAATGTCAATTTAATTGAAATGATAATTCAGCGCTGATTACAGAGTGAGTGACAAAGATCACCTTTTAATTAAAGTTTTACATATGCTGACAGATTTGAAGGGGATTAGCTCTGTAGAATTGGTTGTCTTTAAATCATGACTGCAATTTAAAGCAATTGTTTGGTGTTTATGCACATCACACTATTTTAAGATACTTTGCATTTATTTATTTTTGTATATACTTATTTGTTTATTCTAAAAATATTTCAGTTTATTTTCTTAGAGATTATATTGTTAATGCCTGTATCCTAAACAGGAAATTTTACAGGCAAATGTGAAAAGTAATTCATAAATATTTGAAACATTTATCTATTAGTAAGAAAGAGAGTTTGTTAAGATAAAATTGGATTTTATAATTTCATGTGCATGAAAATGCTATAACCAATTAAACTGAATATAATTTTACAATAAAAGTGTTGTACATTGTAAACAAACTGCAGAAATGTATACAAAGAAAAGAGGGATACAGCTGTGACCTAAAAAGTAATTAACAGCACATAGTGTGATAAAGTATTAGGCATGTATTAACCCCTTAAGGACGGAGCCAAATGTACACATTGTGAACAAAACAAAATGTAAACAAAACCTGGCATTTGCGCTACATGTCTGTCCAACCGTAATACACCTCTTTCATAGTAAATGCACCCACCCTTATTATATATCATTTTATTCAGGGGAAACAGGGCTTTCATTTAATATCAAATATTTAGCTATGAAACATAATTTAATATGAAAAAAATGGGAGAAAATACGAATTTTTTGATTTTTTTAGTTCTAAATTGCATTTTAAAGGTCAGTGTCATAATACTGTTTGATTTTACTGCAATAAAATACACATATTTGTATTTAGTAAAGTCTCACGTGTAAGACAGTACCCCCTATGTACAGGTTTTATGGCGTTTTGGGAAGTTACAGGGTCAAATATAGCACGTTACATTTGAAATTGAAATTCGCCAGATTGGTTACGTTGCCTTTGAGACTGTATAGTAGCCGGGGAATGAAATTTACACCCATAATGGCATACCATTTGCAATAGTAGACAACCCAAGGTATTGCAAATGGGGTATGTCCAGTCTTTTTTAGTAGCCATTTGGTCACAAACACTGGCCAAAGTTAGCGTTAGTATTTGTTTGTGTGTGAAAAATGCAAAAAACACCAATTTTGGCCAGTGTTTGTGACTAAGTGGCTACTAAAAAAGACTGGACATACCCCGTTTGCAATACCTTGGGTTGTCTACTATTGCAAATGGTATGCCATCATAGGGGTAATTTTCATTCTTGGGCTACCATAGGGTCTCAAAGGCAACGTAACCAATCTGGCGAATTTTAATGTGAAAAAAATGAAACGCAAGCCTTATATTTGACGCTGTAACTTTTGAAAACACCATAAAACCTGTACATGAGGGGTACTGTTGTACTCGGGAGACTTAGCAGAACACAAATATTTGTGTTTCAAAACAGTAAAAAGTATCGCAGCAATAATATCGTCCGTGTAAGTGCTGTTTGTGCGTGAAAAATGCAAAAACTTCACTTTTACTGGCGATATCATCGTTGTAATACATTTTACTGTTTTGAAACACTAATATTTGTGTTCAGCGAAGTCTCCCGAGTAGAACAGTACCCCCATGTACAGGTTTTATGGTGTCTTGGAAAGTTATAGGGTTAAATATAGTGCTAGCAAATTAAATTCCCTTTACTTTCGCATGGGTTGTCAGGCAGGTCCCGCTAATTGTAATTAATTAAGATACCTAATTATGTAAAAATATTACATAAATATATATGTAGAATTAATATATGTATATATATACGTATGTGTATATATATGTATATATCTATATAATTTTTTTTAAATATTTTTAATTATATATAGGTATATATATAGTGATATATACGTATATATTTATGTATATAGATATATATATTATTTCGTTCTACGTGTATTTTGATATATATATATATATTAATTTCACAAAACAGTTAGAATGAAATAACACACATCTATATATTTTTTAATTATTTATTTTTAATTATTTTTTTAATTTTATTTTTTAACGTATTTACATTTTAATTTTTTTTATATATATATAAATATATATATAACAATAATTATATATATATTTAATCAGTATCAGTCTACGTGTAATTTGATATTAATATATATATATAATTATATATATATTAATAGTAAAATACACCTAGACGGTGTATGTGTGTGTATGTATATGTGTATATATATACTTAGATCATATATATATAATATATACATATGATCTAAGTATATATAATTATTTTTTTTTACACCATTAACTTATTTTTATTTTATTTTCAGCCAGCAGGGGGACCACCTGTCATTACAGGCAGCCCCCCTGCCGGCAATACAGAAGCCAGCTATCCCCGGCCATGTGATTGTGGGGTCCTCGCTAGGACCCCACTCTCACATGGCCGGGGGGCTTCAACGAGGACGGATGTGCCGCGGGGGCTCCCTGGGAGTCCCCCCCACCGCGATCGCCGGCGTGGGACCGCCGGCGACCGGGTAAGTTAACAAAAACCGGAGGGCGTACAATTACGCCCGGCGGCGTTTAGAGCCGCCTATTAGAGGGCGTAATTGTACGTCCTCCGGTTTTAAGGGGTTAAAACACGCTACTGGAAGCACTCACAGAATAAAGCAAGTCAAAGCGCCTTCAAGGTGCCACCCCTAGTCCCCTAGTGGGGGTTGGTAGAAATCTGCCTCAATCTTTGAACATGCAGGAACCGGAATGAAGCAGGAATCAAAATATATAAATGGTTTATTAATAAAAAAGACAGCGGTCCTACACATTTCGTTCTAAGTATAGAACTTCCTCAGGGACCTTTTCAAATATAAAACAATTTTGTACAATACCAATATGCATTTAAAAAACCCGCTTGATTCCCACCCTCCCATAGTTCATAATATATAGGACTCCTCTCCTCAGTCATTGGTGGTGTAGTGGGGGTGTTCCTCATTTCCTCCATGGATGCAATTACCGTCATGTTCCTCAACTGCTTTCAGATGTTCATCCCGATCAGATGTTTAGCCGTCCCACTCCCAAATGTGATGTCTGCGGTTCACAGATGGAAAGAAACAATATTATTTTTAAAGAAGCAGACAAGGAGGGGGGATCGTGATCATGTGCAGAGATTATTATTTAACCCCTTAAGGACTGGAGTGTTTTTGCGATGTTATACATTTGCGACCAGGCATATTTTTACACTTTTGTGGTGTTTGTGTTTGGCTGTAATTTTCCGCTCTCTCATTTACTGTTACCATACAAATTATATATTGTTTTTTTCAGGACAAAAGGGGCTTTCTTTACATACCATTATTTATATAATCTCATGTATTTTAATTTTTAAAAAAATAAAAAAATATGATGAAAAATTAAAAAAAAATAAGTTTTTTGACTTTTACTTGAAAACTCTTTTACTCATCTACAAAAGCGAATGAAAAAAAACTGCTAAATAGATTCAAAATTTTGTCCTGAGTTTAAAAATACCCAGTGTTTACGTGCTTTTTTTTTGCATGTTATAGGGCTATAGGTACAAGTAGGATATTGCGGTTTCAAAACATACATTTTAAAAATGTATCAATAGTGACATTGTAACACTATTATCTGTCATAAATCTCTGAATAACACCCCACATGTACATATTTTTTTTAAAGTAGACAACCCAGGGGATTCAATATGGGGTATGTCCAGTCTTTTTTAGTAGCCACTTAGTCGAAAACACTGGCCAAAGTAAGCATTCATATTTGTTTGTGTGTGAAAAAAGTAAAAAAAAAAAATTGAACGCTAATTTTGGCCAGTGTTTGTGACTAAGTGGTTACTAAAAAAGACTGGACATACCCCATTTGCAATACCTTGGGTTGTCTTCTTTTGCAAATGGTATGCCATCATGGGGGTAATTCTCATTCCTGGGCTACCATACGCTCTCAAAGGCAACGTAACCAACCTGGCCATTTTCAATGTAAAAATATTTGACCCATATATTTGACCATGTAACTTTCAAAAATGCTATAAAACCTGTACATGGGGGGTACTGTTTTACTCGGGAGACATCGCTGAACACAAATATTAGTGTTTAAAAACTGGAAAACGTATCACAACAATTATATCATCAGTAAAAGTGCTGTTTGTGTGTGAAAAATGCAAAAAAAGTCACTTTCACTGACAATATCATCGCTGTGATATGTTTGACTGTTTTGAATCACTAATATTTGTGTTCAGCGAAGTCTCCTGAGTAAAACAGTACCCCTCATGTACAGGTTTTAGGGTGTCGTAGAACGTTACAGGGTAAAATACAGTGCTAGCAAATTAAATTCTCTGGATTACTTAATTATGTAAAAATATTGCATAAATACGCACGTAGAATTTAAATATATATGCATATTTATATATTTGAAGTCTACGTGTATATTTATATAATTATTCATGTAATTTTGTATATGGACATATGTATATTTCGTATTATTTTTATTTATTTATATATACATAGATATATATACAAATTTTTTTAATTTTTTTTCAATTTTTATTATTTAAAAAAAAAAATAATTTAATTTAAATTACTTATTATTTATATTTTATAATAATATATATATATATACAATATATATAGTTATTATATATTATATATATACGTGTGTAATTTAATTATAAGTGTATTTTTATATTAATATAAGTACATATTAATATAAAAATACACTTAGTATGACATTATATATATGATATATAGACATATATTATATATATATATAATATATGTCTATATATCATATTTATATACACATATATATATTTTTTTTTTTTATTAACACTAACTTTATTTTTTTTTAATGCTTTTACACTAGCAGGGAGACTGCCTGTCAGCACAGGCAGTCCCCCTGCAGGCAGACACATGGACACCTATTCTGACCATGTGATCGCTGTGTTGAGTGATCACATGGCCCCAGGGATCCTAATCCGGTGTGGGGAGACTGTCTGGGCTGCAGGCAGTCTCCCCACACCGGGAACAATGCTGATCGCCGCCGGGGGAATGACGGCGATCAGGTAAGTAACTAGGACCATTAGGACGGTTCAGGACCGTCAGCAGTCGGCAATGGGAAAATGCTGATGACGGTCCTGAACCGTCCTCGGTCCTTAAGGGGTTAAAGGAGTCAGCTAATATTTTGAAAGATCAGGCTACATTCAAGGCCCTCACTAAGGATCCAAGTAAACAATTTAATAATATCCTAAGGAAACTTCTTATTAAGGCAATGGATGATCATGTGATCTCTCCAAAGAATTTTGATTACCGCTTAGAGGAAAATCCGATTATTCCAATTTTTTTTTTTTTGCCCAAAATTCACAAAAATTTATTTTTTCCCCAGGGCCATCCAATCATTAGCGGCATTAACTCTATCACCACCAATATTTCTGCTCTTATTGATTTTTATTTGCAAAAATATGCGCAGGAAGCCCTTTCCTATGTGAAGGATACCAAATCTATTTTACAAGAGTTTGAAAATATAGAGTGGTGGGAAGAATATAGCTGGGCCACCTTAGATGTAACATTGTTATATACAGTAATTGGTAACGAATTAGGACTAGAGGCTATCACACATTATATGGATCGGGATAACACTATCCCTAACAATCTCAAAAAAATAATTTTTACAGGTGTTAGGTTTATTTTAGAACATAATTATTTTTTCTTTGGGGGTTCTGTTTATTTGCAGATAAGGGGGGACGCCATGGGCACAAGGTTTCCCCCAGCTATGCCAACACCTACATGAGGAGATGGGAAGATCTCTATGTGTGGTATTTCCATGGCTGGAAGGCATCTCTGGTGCTCTGGCGGCGTTATATTGATGATGTGATTATTATTTGGAGAGGGGATGATTTATCCTTTGGAGAGTTCACAGGATATCTTAATAAAAACAAGAATGCCACTGGACTCAGTGCAAACAAAGCCCTGAGACCAGGTGTATTCCAATTTTTTTTTTTTTGCCCAAAATTCACAAAAATTTATTTTTTCCCCAGGGCCATCCAATCATTAGCGGCATTAACTCTATCACCACCAATATTTCTGCTCTTATTGATTTTTATTTGCAAAAATATGCGCAGGAAGCCCTTTCCTATGTGAAGGATACCAAATCTATTTTACAAGAGTTTGAAAATATAGAGTGGTGGGAAGAATATAGCTGGGCCACCTTAGATGTAACATTGTTATATACAGTAATTGGTAACGAATTAGGACTAGAGGCTATCACACATTATATGGATCGGGATAACACTATCCCTAACAATCTCAAAAAAATAATTTTTACAGGTGTTAAGTTTATTTTAGAACATAATTATTTTTTCTTTGGGGGTTCTGTTTATTTGCAGATAAGGGGGGACGCCATGGGCACAAGGTTTCCCCCAGCTATGCCAACACCTACATGAGGAGATGGGAAGATCTCTATGTGTGGTATTTCCATGGCTGGAAGGCATCTCTGGTGCTCTGGCGGCGTTATATTGATGATGTGATTATTATTTGGAGAGGGGATGATTTATCCTTTGGAGAGTTCACAGGATATCTTAATAAAAACAAGAATGCCACTGGACTCAGTGCAAACAAAGCCCTGAGACCAGGTGTATTTACTGGATATATATATATATATATATATATATATATATATAGCAATGTAGAATCTGTATTTCAATGAACTGGCTAATAAATCAAAAAAAATAATCAAAGATAAATTATGAGACCGAAAAGTACGTAAAAAATAAAAAATAGATAAAGTGTATACAAGTGTAGCAAATGCAACTATGCATCCAGTGTATAAACCAGGAGAGGGTAACTCACATATTCTTGTCCCAAGTCACCTTAAGAGCACACCCCAGAAATCAACTTGGCTAAAGTCTCCAGTACTAGGTACATACCAGTGCGGAAGATGTAAGGCTTGTAAATTTATATGTCAACCCTCAAAAACTTTCCCAGACTCCTCATACACCCAGGAATTCAACGTTAAAAACTTCTTCAACTGCCAAACTCAAGGTTTGGTCTATTTACTTACATGTTCCTGTAATAAACTCTATGTGGGTAAAACATCCCGCAAATTCAAGCTTAGAATACGGGAACATGTTAATTCAATGAACCCTAGAAGACTGATCAACACTCCAGTCTCTAAACACCTTGAACTACACCATGATGGGTCATCAGACAGCATCAGATTCTGTGGCACAGAGAAGGTTACACTGGGACCAAGGGGTGGTGATCTAGACAAAAAGCTCTTACAAAGAGAGAGCTTTTGGATCTATAAACTTAAGACACTTTCACCCCTTGGTCTCAATGAAGACTAGAAGTGTAGTATATGGAGAAGCTCAAATCCGGTCATCAGGAAGGCTCCCCCCATATGTACATCATGTAAATATTAATATCAAATATGCAAATATGTTTGATACACTTGTAAATTATGTAATATAGCATTTGTAGTTAGTTATGATCCTTTATTAGGACATGGATACCTGTACTTGATATATACTATGTAACATATTAAGTTTTGGTTAAGTTTAAGTTTTGGTTCTGCTCACAAATATCACACATACCAAATATGGGACAACAAACCTTCCCAGACAATGGTTGTAGATATGCATGGGATAATGAAGATATAAGGTATTTCCTAATTAGGATTGGATATCTGGATGTGATGTGAGTGGGAATCCATCAGCCCACGAGTTTGGTCCGAATACTTGGGTGGTCTGTTTTTGAATCTGCCCTTATTTGCTGTACATTGTATTAAACGTGGTGGTAAACACTTCCCCATGAAGGGCTTGGATTCGTATGGATGTATAAGAAAACATAGGGAACTATAGTAATGGGTATCAGCCGTCCATATGCGATGGCATGGGGGAGGTACAGGAATGCCTGTCAGGCTTGTATAGGACCCGCCTACTTCGCACGGATTGGCAGTTCCACACATTGTTCCCGCCCACGGTTTTCAATATCCGTCCATTTTGGGCTTATCATATTGAATCAGTGGATAGCCCTGCCCATCTCTCAGGGAGGGATGTGCTTTAGACGGTTGACCTCAGACTACGTTATCTGGCACCTTCCAGTATTGACCACGTGGGATGGTAACACACAATCCGATTGGAAAAAGAAAGTGCCGACATCACACTCACCTGTGCAAGATTTCCCTCGGATACCATTGGCTACAGGTACCCATTCTTCTTGGCGCCAAATAGTATTTAAGTGAGACCTTATCACTTTTCTGTTGGTCCCTGACGAAGGTGCATTATTCAAAGCACCGAACGTGCGTCGAGCATTTTTTCCTTTTTATTATTATTTTTTTTGATCATGGGTACTAGCTTATTTAAGCACTTCTATGTTGAATATGATTCTGTTACTCACTATTTAATCTTTCTGCTTCTATGCCTGTCTAGATAGAATTAAAGGGAGAGAGGCTTTATTAAATTCTATTGTCAATTTATTTGAAACTGACTTTTGCTATAACACTGTCTACTCTATATTTGCTGTCTGACAGTATTTCTCCTCTGGAACTCTTTTTAGACCTATTGAGGTCATTTTTGCTATGATGATTTCTAATTTCAGATATATTGTATCACTTACTTAATTATACTATAACTATTATAGAGATACTTTGGTTTTACAATTATCTTCTTTCACCTGTGAATATAGGCTCTGAGATTTAGTCTTATTTTATCTTAGCAGGTATAAGGTGACCAAGAGGAGTGTCCTGGTTATTCTAGAGTTAGGGGTAACACATTGGGACTGATTTTTCATTTTTAAGCTAGCTTTTCAATAAAGATATATATATTTTTATGTGAAATCATATCCCTATACATATATGTGAGTTACCCTCTCCTGGTTTATACACTGGATGCATAGTTGCATTTGCTACACTTGTATACACTTTATCTATTTTTAATTTTTTACATACTTTTCGGTCTCATAATTTATCTTTGATTATTTTTTTGATTTATTAGCCAGTTCATTGAAATACGGATTCTACATTGCTATATATATATCCAGTGAATGCACCTGATCTCAGGGCTTTGTTTGCACTGAGACCAGTGGCATTCTTGTTGTTGTTTTGTGAATTACTGACATTGGGGTTAAGCCCCTGGAGACCCCTGGAGTCTCCTTGCGGTACAGAAGAGTAGTGGGTACACCCAGCACTACTACCTTTGGGTGGAGTGCAGTAGATTGTACTCACTATCTTTCAACTTTTGTTTGTTTTATCTTAATAAAAACAATTTTAATTTAAAGTTCACGCTCGTATGGGATAAAAGATCTATACATTTTTTGGATGTAACCATCACGAGCGAAAATAATGTAATACAAACAAAGTGCTACTTCAAACCCACAGATGGAAACAGCTATGTTCATAGAACAAGCTGCCATTACCAACCGTGGCTTAGAGGGATAGCAAAGAGTCAACTGACTAGAGTGAGATGCAATTGTTCTAAAAATCAGGACTTTAAAACACAGGCAGATCATATCAAACAAAAATTAATTCAACGAGGTTACAACAAAAATAGCATTGAAAAAGAGGTCAGAATTATCAATACTTTCAAAAGAGAGAAATTCCTTTCAGATACAAATAAAATGAAAAAAGAGGTCCCTTTTAATTATGCTTTTAAGATGAGGTTCAATACCCATCATAATGAAATAAAAAAAAAATGTTTACAGAAACATTGGACTATATTACTAAATGACCCTATTATGGGACAATCATTACCAAAAAAACCTTTGATGATTTACAAGGAGAATAGAAATTTAAAGGATATGATAGCACTGAGTTATATTAAACCTATGAGGATAAATTCTTCTACATAAAGTAGCAAAGGCTTTGTGGGTTGTCACAATTGGAAAGCATGCACTACAGTATCCCTGACCAGCTCCGATACTTTTTATAGTTTTACTACAGGAGAGAGGTTCTCCATTAGTTCCCATATTGGCTGCCGCATGGACTTTGTGACATATCTACTCCAGTGTCCGTGCGGCAAGCAATATGTTGGACAAACTAAAAGACCTTTTAAGGTCAGAATTATGGAGCATATTAATAACATTAAAAAGGGATTAACTACCCATTTGGTTCCAGTACACTGCCAAACTTGTCCAGCTTTTAAGTTTAAACAATTGTCTTGTAGGGAAATAGAACAAGTTCTTCCCCACTGGAGAGGGGGAGATAGAGTAAAAAAACTATCTAGTTACATAGTTACATAGCTGAAAAGAGACTTGCGTCCATCAAGTTCAGCCTACCTCACATTTGTTTTTTGCTGTTGATCCAAAAGAAGGCAAAAAACCCAGTTTGAAGCACAATTTTGCAACAAGCTAGGAAAAAAATTCCTTCTTGACCCCAGAATGGCAGTCAGATTTATCCTTGGATCAAGCAGTTATTACCCTACATTGAAAGATTATATCCTTGAATATTCTGTTCTTGCAAGTATGCAT
The DNA here is from genome assembly GCA_933207985.1 of Pelobates cultripes. Classification (NCBI taxonomy): domain Eukaryota; kingdom Metazoa; phylum Chordata; class Amphibia; order Anura; family Pelobatidae; genus Pelobates; species Pelobates cultripes. Next base: position 167,592,178 of record OW240915.1, on the reverse strand, counting down.
CTAGTAGCCGTTTGAACATCTGTATGGACTCTGATAAAACCACTTCTTCAGGCAGAGAATTCCACATCCTGATTATTCTTACAGTAAAAAAACCTTTCCTTTGCCTTAGACGAAATCTTCTTTCTTCCAGTCTAAACTCATGGCCTCGTGTCCTATGTAAAGTCCGGTTTGTGAATAGATTTCCACACAATGGTTTGTATTGGCCAAAGAGAAACATATTGGATTCATAGGTTGCAGACACTGGAGCCGTATGGGTTGAATGTTGATATAGACTTGATTTGTTTTATCAGGTCTCTTTTTCTAATGGTTATGTTGTCTTGATTTGAATAAGATATGTGGGATTATTAATTCGAATAAATAATTTGTATTATTTTTACACATGATATTTGTTTGCATTTTATTATATTATTATTATTCCTTTGAAGTACTAAGATGAACTATTTTATATTATATTATATATTCTTTCTGATTCTAATTGAGATATATGTATATGATAAATACCTACTATGGGCTCCAACAAATGGACTCCATAGTGTCCCCTCCCCTACTGATATCAAAAGAGTACTTTTGAAACAAAGTATGAAAAAATCTTTACTACGCATGCGCGGCTACCAACCGACCGCACAGAGGAAATGATGTCACTGGAACACATGGAAGTGTTCCGTGAACTGCAGACGTCACATCTGCGGTTAGGAGTAGGGTTAGGGTTGGGATAGGAGTAGGGTTTAGGGTTGGGTTAGGAGTAGGGTTAGGGTTAGGAGTAGGTTTAGGGTTGGGTTAGGAGTAGGGCTAGGGCTAGGGTACAGTTAGGAGTAGGATTAGAGTTGGGTTAGGAGTAGGGTTTTGGTTGGGTTAGGGGTAGGGGTAGGGTTAGAGTAGAGTTAGCATTAGGAGTAGGGTTGGGTTAGGAGGAGGGTTAGGGTAAGGTTAGGAGCACTTCCAAAAATCAGCAATTGGGTTCGGCACTTCTGAAATTCGGCACTTCGGCAATTCAGTTCGCCACTTTGGAAATTCGGCACCGAATTTCCATTTGGACCGAACCGAATTGCACATGTCTAATCCTCGACCCCTTAGTGACTTAGTTAGGAGCGGTCACATGGCCCCTCGGGGTCCCAAATTACAGAGGGGGGCCAGACAGTCCCCCCATAAAAGATGAAGACCGATCGTCGGCAGGTGGCGATTGGTAAGTACATTGGAGAAAGAGGGAGGGAAGGTTTTTTTTAACTTATTTAATTAAATACATTTTATTTAATTTTATTTAATTATTTATTTTACTGAGTGCCTCGACCCCTCGGGGCACTCAGTACAGGAAGAGCATCAGAATCCTGCCTGATGGCTTCCAAAGCTCTGCCTCACTGACGGGCTCCAGGTGGAGCAACCTGGAAGTGATCACTCTGGGGAGAGCAATCACCTGGTGTTCTCTGGTGGACCAGCAGTGAGGGGGTTATTGCAGTGATGCCTCGATGTTGAGGCATTGCTGCAATACAATTAGAGCTGCTGGAAGCGATCATGATCGCTTCCAGCGCTCTAATTCTCTGCGCATGTATCAGTTATGTCCACAGTCTTTAAGGACCGTTTTTTGTCAGACGTACCTGCTGCGTCCTTGGTCGTGATGGGGTTAAATATGGCAATCCCAAATAAGGTTAGCAAATTACGGAGTTATAAACTAAATTCTGAAAAATACAAAAACATAAAAACATATTGTTAATTTTGGTCTTTGACTTGTTTAGTTTAGTGAATAGCTCCCTAATCTGGTACCATTATGTCAGATTGCCATTTTTAAGGATACCAAATAAGAGAGCTATTTGCTATATAGTGCCCTCATAGGGAACAATGGGCATTTGAATTTCAGTAACTAAAAACATTTTTTCCTGTAATGCATGTTGTTCCAAATCACTCTGGATTTTATTAATGACACGGAGGCTCCTATTATGCTATCTCTTTCTTACTTTATTCCTCAGCAGCAAAGAGAAATATAAAACTGAAAGAGAAAAAATGTAGATATGAAATATAATAACAGGTACAACCAGATCTGCCTAGTAACAGGGCAGCCAATCAGCTTAGTAGGAACAGTCCATAAATGTCTTGCTTGGTACTTCCACTTCCTCTTTCTTTGCTGCTGTCCTCAGACCAGCTAAGTATAATTTTACCTCCTGTATATTGATCTGTATTTTGATTGTCAGGGTGATTTTTTGCCCTGATTATTTATATTGCTTATTGTGGCTTAGGCTCTTGTGATTGTATTGTGTTGCGTTTTATTGTATTATTTGTTTTCTCTCCCCTTTGCCCGGTCTCCCTGCTTGTGCTGTATTCCTGTCAGCACAAGCTGGGATCCGCGGCTCTCAGGGGAAGTGTGTTTACACTTGGAGCTTCTGGCTCCCTGTTCCCTCCTCTACCCTCTGCCGGCCCGATCAGTCTCCTCGCACCCGCTGGGAGTTCCCGGCCGCGTGTGTACCACACGCTCCCCGGCCATTGGCGGGGGAGGAGCTCCGGGTACCCACGGCGCGCTCTGCTCACGGCGGCCATCTTGGATTATCGGCACGCACGTGGCTGGGTCTGCTCGGCGGGTCGGCTCCCTCCTTACCTCCCCTTTCGTTTTCCCTTTATGTGCAGGTATTTGTTGTGGGTTACTCAACCCCTGTTAGGTTTGTTTGTGTTAGAATACTTTCATTCTATCATTTACTGTATATACTGTTCCCTGTGAGGATTTTTTACAGTATATTTAAATTTTGTCTTGGGTTCACCCTTCCTGCTCTATCATGCAGGCCAGAGGTGAGGAGTCTGACAGCCCCAGCTACCCCATTATGGACCCCTTGCAAACCCCTGTCACTGGGGAAGGTGGCCTTACTCCCTCCCAGGAGTTCAAGGCCCTCATTGACTCCACCATGCAGAGGGCCTTGGCTTCGGCCATGGGATCTGTATCCTCATCCCTGTCTCACACCATTCAGCAGGCGTTGTCCCAACCCCTGCCTCCCTCTGTGATACCCAATCCTCAACCTGGGCTGCAGCCTCAGTCGGGCCGCAAAGCACAGGCAAAACGGAAAAACGTCTCCCTTGATATGATGCAGGTGAAACCTGCCCTGACTGACGTGCCTATGGCCGTCCAAGATGGCGCGTTACCGCGCAAGAGAGCCGCTGGCCAGGCAAAATCGGCCAGAAAATGGAAAAGGGCACGTGCCCATGATGATGATAGATCTGACTCTGATCAGAGTGAGGAGTCGTGCTCGGATGCCCATGAGTACACCTCTTATGAGGAAGAGGGCTCCGATGCTGAGGCGGGGTCTGACGCTTCGGCGCTACCTCCGGGCGAGGGGCAAGACATGTGTGATCTGCAGGGTTACCCCCTGTTCGATCCTGATGATCTTCGCCATCCCCGCTCGGCGGAATGGGACCCGCCCAAGCTTATAGCTAATTACCTAGCCCTCCGCATGCGCACTCCTCTGTCCAAGGAGGGGTGCAGCAAACTACGGGCTGAATGCCCAAGGCCCGCAGTGCCTGATGCGGCGTGCAAGATGCCAGAGGTAGACCCTCAGATTACCCAGTTCCTGGCAAAAATGGGCTGGAAACCCAAGAAGGGGCTGGAGTTCTCGCTCCATAGTTGTCAGGACAAAATATTAGACACCCTGGGGCCCCGCTGCTAAGCTGTATGAGCTATTAGAGGCAGCTAAGTCGGGGGATAACCCCCTGGATTTTGATGAGGCGATAGGATGGGTGCAAAGATTGATTTGCCTTCTCGGCAACGCTAACACGGCCATGTCGGCCGAGCGCCGCAAGGCGATCTTGCTCAAGATTGAGCCAAAGCTAGTAAATCTAGCTGTGAAAGAACCGGGTGCTGCCGCCAAGGGTATGCTCTTCGGTGAGTCCTTTGTTAAGGACCTGGGCTCCTTTGTGCACACCTTCACTGCCCTAGACAAAGCCCAGTCTAACTTAAAACGGGTCTTTAGCCCAAAGGTTTTCCATGGGGCCGGGAGGTACAGGAGCCGCCCGCCTGGCCGTGGAGCTCGAGGTCCCACACGGACTCACAGAGGTTCCTTTGCTGCCCCTCGGGCCTACCAAGACTACAAACCGGCTCCTTTCTTTCCCTCACGCGGGAGACCATGGCAGAATCGAGGAGGACGTGGTCAACCCTCATACAGACGGCCTTACAGTAAGTACCCCCATACGGGCGCTTTCTTAGTCAAACGTGGGTGGCAGACTGGCACTATATTTCGATATGTGGGGACTGATCACCACAGATGTGTGGGTTCTGAATACGGTAAAGGGTTTCCACCTAGATCTGTTATCTCTCCCTGTCCAGGTTTTGACACCACAGGAACTGAGATTGCCAGCAGAGCAGTCCGTTCTCATTACCAAGGAGATCTCGGACCTTCTGCTCAAACGGGCAATACAGGAAGTCCCGTACGACCACCCGGGGTTCCTAAGCAACCTGTTCCTTGTTGCCAAGAAGGGCGGAGGTGTTCGACTGGTTATAAATCTCAAACACCTCAACGGATTCCTCCGCTACCATCACTTCAAGATGGAAGGCATTCATTGCCTCAGGGACCTGCTTTGGCAAGGAGACTGGATGGTCAAACTGGACCTCAAAGATGCCTATTTGACTATTCCAATGGCAGAGGAACACTGGGACTTATTGCACTTTACGTGGCAAGGACGTCGATGGAGGTTTACTTGTCTGCCCTTCGGTCTCTCTTCAGCACCTTGGTGCTTCACAAAGGTGATGAAGCCGGTAGTGGCGTTCCTCAGGTCAAAGGGACTACGCATGATTATCTACCTGGACGACATACTGATTATGTCCACGTCCCCCGAACAACTTCTACAGCATCTGGGCTGTACGGTGGATCTTCTGGAGAACTTAGGTTTTCTCATAAATTGGGAAAAATCCATGGTGACTCCGACGCAGAGAATAGAATTTCTGGGTTTCTAAGTCGATTCGGTCGTCCAGTTTTTGTTTCTTCAAGCTAAAGGCTATGAAGAAAGAAATAAGATGTACTTTACGGACCACCAGTCTCTCCGTTCGACAACTGGCGAGGGTCATTGGTCTCTTGGCCTCCTCCATTCAGGCGATTTTTCCAGGACCCCTACATTACCGGGCCCTACAACGTCTGAAGGGATCCCACCTCCGCTCGGGCAGTTCGTACGAAAGCGAGCTATGCCTGGACAGAGACTCCAAGGAAGAACTTCGATGGTGGTTGGATCATATGGAGGCATGGAATGGTCGAGCAATCTTCGGCTCCGCCTCGGATATGGTGATAGAATCGGATGCCAGGAAATGTTTCCACAGGTGGCAGATGGTCTGAAATCGAATCAACGCTACACATCAACTGTCTGGAATTGCTGGCGGGATTGTTCGCTATTCGCAGCCTGTCTCCAACCCTGGGAAACTGCTGCATCCTTCTGCGCATGGACAAAGTGTCCACTGTCAGATATATGAATCACCTAGGTGGCACGAAGTCAAAACAACTGGCGAATCTAGCGAAGGACTTCTGGCAGTTCTGCCTCCACAGCGCGGTGTCGGTCACGGCTGAACACATCCCGGGCTTGGACAACGAATGGGCGGACTGGAATTCGTGATACTTGAAAGACTCAGGAGATTGGCATCTGTTGCCTTCGATCTTTTAACAGATAGATCACCTATGGGGCCCGTTACAACTGGACTTGTTCGCATCCAGACTGAATGCTCAACTACCCCAATACTTCAGTTGGAGACCGGATCCATCAGCCACGGCGGTGGACGCGTTCCTGCAGATATGGCCTCGGGGTCGTCACTTTGCGTTCCCCCCTTTCAACCTGATCTCTCGGACGCTGGCATACTTGTCCGGACAAGAGTGCACATTGGTGGTGATAGTTCCCCTAAGGCAGACTCAGCCCTGGTTTCCCCGTCTCTTGGAGATGGCGGCGGAGTGCCCACGAATGATCAGGATGCGACCAGAGGTGCTTCTAGATCCGGATGGGAACTCGCACGAGTTAGTGGACCAGGACCTGCTCCAGCTCAAGGCTTGGTTCATTTCGTGGGACCCTGGTGTGTCTCGGACGTTCCGCAGGCTACTACAAGACTCCTGGAGAATGCCTGGGCACCGGGTACCAGAACAGCTTACAAGTCTGCATGGCGTGTGTGGTCTGGCTGGTGCGTGGGGAGACTGCTGGATCCCCTTTCTGCCCCTCTGAAGGAGGTGCTCAGTTTTCTGACTGCACGTTTTGAATCTGGTTTGGCCTATCGCACTATCAATGTTTATAGATCGGCCATCTCAGCCGGACATCTGGGTATTGACGGATCACCTATTGGACAACATCCTTTTGTGTGCCGTTTGTTGAAGGGTATTCGTTACTCTAGGCCTCCAAATTCAAGGTATTCATCGTTTTGGGATGTTAACGTGGTACTGGACTTCTTGGAATCATGGCCCCTTAATGAGGACCTGTCACTGAAGCAATTATCATGGAAACTGGTTATGCTCCTGTGTCTCCTTTCATGCAAAAGGGTCTCAGATGTCAGGGCTTTGGACTGGAACGCGTTATCCTTCACCCCCGAAGGAGAGTCATTTAACATCACTAGGAGGACTAAGACGTCTTCTAAGTCAGTGACCTACCCTAGGTGTTCAGTCCGACCTGCTCTGTGTCCGGTAGCTTGCCTACGGGTGTGTAGCGGAGAAGCAATATTCCCCAGGGTATCTCCGCTTATAGTTCAAGTGAGGCTCAGGAACAAGTAAATAAAGAATCCACAGGCAAGGTTTCCAGCAGGTAAAATAACAGCAATATCCCCACAGCAATCCCAATAACTGGACGACACACAGTTTCAGGAGCAGAACTGAAAGCTTTAATCCACAGTCTCCTTTTAAAGCATGCTCCCATGCAAGGGAGGGATTTACACTCATTATTACAGTAACCAATCCTGTCCTGGTAACCTCCCACACATCTCCTCCCCTCAGTCAGCATCATAATCCCCTTATCCAGTACAGTAATTCCCCCAGTTTCTGGATATACACCTAAACGTAGGGGTACCTCTTTAAATCCCACATCCCCGGATAGCCCTGATCTGGGTGAACAACATATCCAAAAATCACCCAGATCAGACCAGGGGTTCGGGAAATGTATGGAGGGAATAAAATGACCGACCGCACTAACTGAGATAGCCGAATAAGGTTCCATGCGAATGGGCCCTGCGGTCGGTCCTGGCATAAGGGAATAAAATACACGAAAGCCTCTAGCTATAGAGGCTAGGGAGGGTTCGCCTGAATCCCCTCGTTCGGTTCTTTCTATCTACCGAACGAGGGGCCGTTCGGTAGTTAGGAACCAAACGGACCGGGCTTGTGGAGGTCTCAGCGGTGTTCGCCTAGTCGAGTGTCCGATTTGAGTTCCAGACACTCGACGGCAAAACACCGCTGTTCGGGAGTTTTAAAATGGCTAAAAGTAAAACATTGGCTCTGCTTACAGATGTGTTGCAATTTTGCAATATTAGTGTGAAATGATAAAACTTCCTATTAAAGCGGCTATGTCATGCCAAACTACTTTGTCTTATGTATTTTCCCTACACTTGACCTCCTTTGACCAAAGGAGGTGCTTAAGTCCACTTTCCTGTGGTCAAAGAAATTCTCGCACAATACTCACTTCTTCTCCTGTGTTCTTGCACTGTCATTTAGACAGGGCACTGTAGAATTTACCAAATATCATCCTAGCAAAATGTTGACAGTTTGTCCATTCATGTGAGGACAAAATTCATGCATTTTGAGTTTCCACCCCCTAATCCAATAAAGTGCCCCCAGGGTGGAATACTTTTTAAAAAATTAATGGGGGGAGGCATAGGGATTTGCCTGTCAGAGTACTCTGATTGGTTGCAGGGAGTCAGAAGGCTTTATAGGCCTTTCTCCCTCCCTGTGGAGCTCAGTCTTTGTGGAGCCCTCGCTGGGTGAAGATGGATTATTTTTTAACATTGGGAATTTTTATTTTTTTCTAAGGTTTTTTTTTTGGCAATTGGATATTTTTTAATTTTATTAGTTTGACAGGATTTCTGGATTGTTATTTGGCCTTTTTTGGGGCTGAAAAAAATAAGATTTTAGAAAACAGAAGACATCTGATGGTAAGTAGGATTTTTTATATTTTTTTTAGGTAATTTGTTTTATTGCTCACACTTCACTATTATTAGGGTGAGACGGTAGGTAGAATTTTTTTTTATTGGGAGGGGTGACTAGAGGCTTGGGGATCTTTAGTCATTTTGGGGTTACACTTAATTTTTACAATTAGCCCCCACATATTAGCAATGTGTGGGGCTGGTGGAAGGGTGACATGGTCTCTTTTGTCACTTAGGGTTCCCACCCATTGCTCTTGGATGGTATCTGGCGGGAGGGAGACATAGGTGTCCCCCCCCCTTTTATTTACTCAGAGCCCTCACCCACCCTTATGTCACTTAAGGGTCCCTATCTGCTGCTCATGGGTGGGGGTCAGGGAAGGAGACAGTTGTCTTCCCCTTGTGTCACTTAAGGGCCCCCACCCACTGCTCATGGCTGCTCACTGTTTAGTAGACATACCCCTACTAGCTCATGTTTATTAAAATAGTGTGAGGGTTGGCTAGGGGCATTAAGAAGTGACGGGGAGCACAGTCCAGGGGAGCTGATAGCTCCTTCCTTGTAATAAACTAAATGAACGAACGAATACTGAACTTCGGTCTTGGTTTGTTTGAAATTTCCAGGCAAGAAATCAACAGGTAAAAAAAGGGTGAAATGGGTGACCTAGGGCCATTTGTGGGTAATTAGAGGGACAATGAGAAATAGTGAAGTCAGGAGGGTGGTTAAAAAAAACAGCATGATAGTGCCTCTTTAAGGACCATCTTTTTATGGAGCTATGTTTTCCTGTTGCATTTGACAGAGTATTTGTTTCCTCTTGTTTCTAGCATTCTAGTATTACTGTTATCATATCCTCCTGGGAACCAAGGAAAAAATTGTCTTCTAATATGTAATCTATTTTTGATGAAAATCAAGAGGAAGTTCCCAGCATCCTAGCCTATCACTTGCAAGCCCAGGATGTTCTCTTTACAATACAGCAGGGATTGATAGAGTAGCTCAAAGGAATAAAAGGAGATGCATGTGAACAAAATGTCTAGTACAGAAGACACACGTAAATGGGCTGGGTCTCAGGAGGATAGAACAACTTTTTTGCATTGGCAAAATAACTATTCTAGTTTACAAAATGGGTAGGTGCTCTGAAACATTCTTTAAAGGTATTCTATAATTTAATATTGGCACAATTGTATGTTGCAATTAGGATAGATAAGGTATTTCAGCAGCTATTTATTTTATTTTTTTCTATTTTAAGTTAAACATGTGGACCTCAACAGAAGTATAAAGTTATTTTAGAATGTACTCTAAAAGCCTCATTCATTTTAAGAGTGACTTCTAGCTGCATTACGATGATGTAAAGTCACCTCTGTAGTAGGATAGGATAACCTTTCCTAATGTGTGGTCACCTTTCTACAAAGCTATATGCTCATCAATTACTTTACATCTTTCACCCTCTCATGAAATAGTAGTACTATATTATAAGTTTAGCTCTTTGAAGTGCTTTTGCTTATATATTATGCCCCATGTAGTCTCACTGTTCAATTATCTCCCATTTAGGAGTAAAATCACTTTTGTTTCTGTTTATGTAACCATTGCTACAACTTTCTGGGCTGTGACTAACACAGCCAACATAAAAAATGTAATTGACAGATCTTACAGCACAGTGTGTTTACTTTAGGAGTTCATATCTACTGCTCTGTTAATTGAACTT